>CM052549.1:29292908-29361117 GCA_028533065.1 Trachops cirrhosus
TATACAGGGGTATACAACTCCAAAAACCCAGACCTTTCCACCTGTCAGTAAGGAGGGACACAGCCCTTTCCCAAGCTGCTGTCTTGTGCTAGTGTCCGGGAGGCGTGTGTGATGACTGGGACAGGCTGACAGGCCTGGAGAGAGTGCCTTGTTTAGATGATGCTGCCCATCTGCAGAACAGCAGAGGTCACCATGCCGTAGAGGAAGACAAGGAAAGCTGCATCATGATAAGGTCTGTACTGGGTCTGGCGGGAGTCAGAAACGGGTGGAGCAGCCCACGTGGCCCTGGGGTAGCACCAGGGAGCACACGCCCTTCCCCAGGGAGGCGGCCGCCATCCACTCAGACTCCCAGACTTCCAGCAGGACTGGGAGCACGGGACCGCAGAGTTGCTGACTTTTCAAGAAAAGCCAGAAATCCAGATTTTGTATAAAATCTCCCCATTGTAAAATGAGAGCATCTAATTAAAAAAATTGTGTGGGTCAAACAAAGCAGGTCTGCGGCTCAGATACAGCCCAAGGTTAAACTTTTTCTCTCCTCAGTGAAGAATGTGTGAATAGTTAAAATGACTTGCTTAGGACTAAATGCTTTGCTCCTAACTCTACAAATAAAATAAAATTTTGGTTGGAATCTGTAAGTGCTGGAAAACATGCAAATGACTGACTGTACTCTGCCTCAGCAGGGTCTGTGAGGGATGCCATAGTGAACACGAGAGACTTGTAAGATGGGGAAAAAGGAACCTGAAATATTCCATTTAAAAGATCTCTTTCACGTCTATTCAGTATTACTTTCCAAGCAAAGTGGGTCATCTTACCTGTGCTCTCTCGAGAACGCTGTGCTCATCAGTGCTTGCTGTTCGATAGACTTTTCCCATAACTATTGTTTTTCCCAAAGGCCCGCGTGCTTTCTCCGGATTCCGGTTGCAATCTTACATTTGGGACGGTAAAAATAGAAGACACTGTAGACAGAATGAAAAGTTATCATTTACATATTTATTGATGTATTTATAAACTTCTCTTTTTAGAAATGGATACTGAGCTGCAATTTTGAACATCTGGCCCAGGGAACAGTATTGGCCTCTGAAAGTCAAGCAATCGAGCCCTGGCTGGTGTGGCCCAGTGGACTGAAAGTCAAGCAATCGCAGCCACAAACACGTGTACACCAATGCACACACATGTGACAGGACAGTCTGCCTTCCCCACAGAAGCACCGCTCAGGTGATAGAAACAACATACTGCCCTCCCTCCATCCTTCCCTTCCTCCCTCCCTCCCTCTCTCCCTCTCCACCTCCTTCCCTCCCTCCTTCCTTTCCTCCCTTCTTCTTTCTCTCATTCTCTCTCTCTTTCTGAATTCTCACTTGATATTTTTTATTGATCCTAGAGAGAGAAGGAGGAGGGAAGAGAGAAAGAGGGAGAAAGAGTTGCGGTGGGGAGAGAGAGAGATCAGCTGCCTCCTGTATGTGCTCCAACCTGGGATAGAACCTGCAACTTCAGTATATGCCCTAACCGTGAAATCGAACCTGCAACCTTTTGGCATATGGGACAGCACTCCAACCAATTAAGCCACCCAGCCAGGGCTATTTTTTCTTTTCTTCATGCCATACTTCCATTCATTCATTAAAGAAATATTTATTGAGCCCATACTATACTAGGACTTCAGAGTCCTGCAGTGCATAAATCAGAATGAAAAGAAATCCTGTTCTTGTAGACTTCATTTGGGGGAGACAGATGAAGACAAACAAATATAAAATATCA
This sequence comes from Trachops cirrhosus, assembly GCA_028533065.1. Lineage (NCBI taxonomy): Eukaryota > Metazoa > Chordata > Mammalia > Chiroptera > Phyllostomidae > Trachops > Trachops cirrhosus. The sequence goes on from CM052549.1 coordinate 29,294,661, forward strand.
ACTAGTAGTAAATGTCACGATGAAAAATAAGCCAAGGAAGAGAAACTAGACATGTAGCTACATTTGAGCAGAAACCCAAAGGAGGTGAGAGGGCAAGCCATGCCCGTTGAGAGGAACAGGGAGTGCTAATGTAGAAAGAGGAAGCGGCAGGAGCTGACTCTCAGGAAGCAAGAAGAAAAGCAGGCAAAACATCAGGCTATTGTAAAAATACAGGTGACATGTGGGTAAAAAGCTGTGGTACGTAAATACAAGAGATTACTACTCAGCCATGAAAAAGAAGGAACTCTTACCCTTTGTGACAGCATGGATGGACCTAGAGGACATTATATTCAGTGAAATAAGCCAGTCACAGGAAGACGAATACCATATGATTTCACTTATATGTGGAATCTAATGAGCAAAATAAACTAACAAACAAAAGAGAACTGGCCTCATAGACACAGACAACAGACTGAGGGTTGCCAGATGGGAGGGGGTTGGGGGACTGGATGAAAAGGTGAAGGGGTTGAGAAGCACAGACTGGTAGTGACAGGGAGGTAAAGTACAGCATAGGGAATGGAATCAGTAATACTGTCATAACTATGTGTGGTGTCAGGTGGGTACTGAAATTATTGGGGGGGACACTTTGTAAAATGTATGATTATCTAACCACTATACTGTACACCTGAAACCAATACAAAATAAATTGAAAATTAAAAAATTAAAAAATAAACAACAGGTGAAAGAAGACAGTGAGTCACTTGGAGCGCAGTGAAAGCAGTGGAGAAGTGAGAAGAGGTGAGAAGATTCTGGGTATGCGAGGCCTACCTGGAAAAAGACCAGCCACTGTTAATATAATGAGAATGGTTCGTGTGACATCAATGTAACCTGGCAGCCAAGGAGAGTGGACTGGCATGCGCATGCGTGAACAATGATGACTTCACTGTACTAGTCAGTGGGGGCGGTAGAAGCCATTGAGTGAGCATGTGTACTGAGTGGCCATTACATTAAAAATGACTGAGCAAGTAGAGCAAAGAATCTACATCAAATTTTGTGTTAAACTTGAACATTCCTCTGTGGAAACTGTTGGGATGATTCAGAAGGCTGCAGCTATGGGCAACCTGAGATTGGCAGCTTCATCACAACAACTCGCCTCCTCATGCATCACTTCTCATGCATGGTTTATTTTGGAGACACATCAAATCACCCAGGTGACTCAGCCCCCTATACCCCAGATTTGGCACCCTGCAACTTCTGGCTTTTCCCAAAACTAAAATCATGTTTGAAAGGGAAGAGATTTCAGACTGTTAATGAGATTCAGGAAAATACGACAGGGCAGCTGATGGCAATTGGGAAAACTGTGTGAGATTCCAACGTGCCTACTTTGAAGGGGACAGAGGTGTTGTTGTCCTGTGCACAGTGTTTCTTATATCGTGTATCTTTTTCAGTAAATGTCTCTATTTTTCATAGTACATGGCTGGATAGCTTCTGTACAGACCTTGTATTTTGAAGTTAATACCAACAGGGTCTGTGGGGGAAGCAAGTGCAGTTGTGACAAAAGAAGGTGTCAGAGATAACTTTCACTAGCTGGAAGAACAATATTGCCATTTATTGACAAGAGGAACAGAAGGAGCAGGTCTCAGGGGGAAGATCAGGAGTTCAGTTTTGGCAATACTAAATTTGAGATGCTTAGTAGACGGCCAAAGAGAGAATCTGAGCAGTCAGTGGGATATGCGATCTGGAGTCAGGGAAGATGGGACTGAAGATATAAATTTGGAAGCTGTCAAAGTATAAGTGATATTTAAATCATGAGACTGGATGAGATCATCTAAGCTCTACAGAGTGAATTATAGATAGAAAGATTTGAGGATTAAGCCCCAGGGCTCTCTACCAGTGAGAGGTCTGGCAGATTAGAAGAAATCCACCAGAACCTGAGAAGTAGAAGCAAAAGCAAAACCACGGGAGAGCCCTGTCCTAGAATCCAAGTGAAGGAAACATTACTAAGAGGAGGTGGTGGTCACTCGTGTTAAATTCTGCTGATGGGTCAAGATGAGGGCTGGGGAGGGTCAATGGATAGAGACTGTGAAAACAGTGATTTCGGAGTCTTGGGTGCAAAAGCCTGGTTCAAATGGATTCACAAAGGGATGGAAATCTAGGAACTGGAGACAGTAAATATATTTGAATTGGGTGTGGCTGTTTTGTTTTTTTAAAGATGACACGGAGGTACGCATACAAAGTTGCCCGACTGCTCAACAGCAGAACTGAAGCCAGAATCTGGGGGGTCTGAAGAATCCTGGGGGTCTGATCCTCAGTTCAGGGCCTTTCATACGGCACCAATTTGTTGACCTTCTTTACTGCAGATCTGAGTTTTGTAAATTAACAAACGAATGTAATAAAATCAAGGACTCTGCGCTATGAAGTGTATTTTGTTCATTTACTTTGACAAGGGTAGTTCAGCTTCAATAATTTATGTAACTTGATAGTATACACAGGAGAATGCCCTATGGTGTATTTGGGAAAAGTAATGAATTTCTTCCAAATCAGCCTTCCATTTACTTCCTTGCAATTAAATCTTTGTGAGGAAGTGGGGCAAGGCTGTTGGGGCTTCAGGACAGAGGGAGAATGACAAGGTGCCATCAGAATTAGCCAGCTTTAACCACGAGATCCCCAGGTAAGTGTACCATTATTCTTGCCTGATAAACTTGTAATTCCTGCCTCACTGGCACACTAATGCATTACTTCTAAGTTTGGGTATTATGTAAACTGGTGAGGTTTTAACGAACAGTACAATAAAGAAAGACACTCTATTGTTTCATGTTCTTCCAAAGCAAAGAGGAGTCTGGCATAAGTATACAACTTCAATTTTGTATATACTCCACGAACGAATGCAATATTCTATGTAACCGAGACATTTGGTTACTTGACACTCTTTTCTCAGGGTCTGATAATATTAAAGTGGCCAAGAAGGCTGGGGCCCACTTTGAACTTATTTTTATTCCACTCTCCTTCCTTTCTTACTGGTTTCACTTTCTGCTTGCATAAACATTTTCTTTTTGTGGACATTCTTTTTAAAAAATGCTATGAACTGTCTTTAAGAATGTAAGTGCTCTGGACCGAAACGTGTCCTCCAGATTCATTCGTGGAAGCCTTTAACCCACAGTGCAATGGTGTTTGGAGGTGGGCCTCTGAGTAAGAATCACAGCTCGATGAGGTCATGAGGGCGGGGCTCTGATGAGATTAGTGGTTTTATAACAAGAGGAAGAAAGACCACTCTCTTTCTGCTGCAGGAAGATACAGCAAGGTAACTGTCCACAGTCAGGAAGAAAATCTCACCAGGAACCCAATTTGCCAGCACTTTGATCTTGGACTTCCCAGTGCCCAGAACTGTGAGAAATGGTTTGTTGTTTAAGCGCCCCAGCCCCCACTCCTTCCCACCTTTTATGGTATTTTGTTATAGCAGCCTGGGCCAACAATGCAGTGAGGTTCCTGGAACTGATGATCTGAACGATGACCTGGCTGCTAAGACAAACCATTTATTGGTGCTATGATTCATCTCCCCAGGTGGACCTCCTACCAAGTCTCCTTGAAAAGGAAGCGCCACTTCACTGCTGTTTGCCAGGTGGTGAACTTTTACAAGACTCCATCCTGATGTAAAATTGGCTGCTAAGAATTTCTAAATACAGTCTGCAGAGTATTAGCCGAGACAACCGTCACCACAACTAGTCATCTCACCTAAAAGGACTGGTTTGCAAAGTCTCCAAAGTCTTGGAATTCTTTGTTTTGTAAACATGTTTACAAGGACTACCACGTTGTTCAAAATGGAAATGACTCCATTATTTAATACTGGGATTGTCCTTTCTTGAGACTGGATTTATGCTTCATAATGATTATCTACTAGACACAGAAATAGCATTTCTGTAACTCAAAATTTTTACCAGAGGCATTTAGCAGAATCGTGCTTTAAAAATATAATGATTTTTCATCTTTATTCTCCCCCCTTCAAAAGGTTCCCCTGCTCCTGATGTTTAACGTTATGCAAAGACGTGTTTCTGCCAACGAATATCACCTTATGGTTATGCTTCTGCAAATAGCCTGCTGTGAGCTGATAAAGGGATTAATGCAGCCAAAATTCTTAATCTGTGAAATTACAAATTAAATTCTCATATTAAAAATACCACCCCGAGGTATTTTTTGTGGTTTTAATTCCCCTCTGGTGTTCTGCATACATTGTGCGTGTTAATGACGGGGACAAGGCCGTCTCCGTTGGCAGCCTGCTACCCAGTGATAATGTGTAGGCATTTACTGACTGATAGGAACTGGATTTATCCACCGGCTGATAAACTAAGTGGCAAGTGGGTAATAAGCCCATATTAACAGAAAAGGACGGCTACAGAATTCATGATTCATCGACCATCAAAACCCTGGCTTAGACACAATCATCAAGTCAGATGGGACTGAGATATTACCGAGGAGGAGCGATATCGAGTTACAAGTTGTTCTAAAAGGAAAACAAACCGTATGTTTCAGTTTGATGAGCCATAGACTAATAAGCCCATTTGCATCTTTTTTTTAATTATAAAAGGATGTATCACCAAATCATTATTTTTCCATAGGGATTTCATCTTTAATTTTTTTTAAATAGGGATAGCTGTCGTAATGGTCAGTGAGTAAACTTTTAGAAAGGAAGTAGGGCTGAATACAAAATACATAATGCTGAAAAGGGCTGACAAAGCCTAGGGGAACAGTGGGTCACATATCTGCAGTCACTTCAGGGTGAAAAAAGTACCACATGTTGCCGCGTACAACGTGCTCCCATGTATAATGCGCACCCACGTGCTCATCTGCATGATACATGGGACTATCACACCCATGTATAACGCATACCCATGTGCTTGTGTGCATGATACACAGGATTATTACACCCATGTATAATGCACACCCATGTGCTCACGTGCATGATACACAGGATTCTCACACCCATGTATAACTCACACCCATGTGCTTGTGTGCACGATACACAGGATTATCACACCCATGTATAACGCATACCCATGTGCTTGTGTGCATGATACACAGGATTATTACACCCATGTATAATGCACACCCATGTGCTCACGTGCATGATACACAGGATTATCACACCCATGTATAACTCACACCCATGTGCTTGTGTGCATGATACACAGGATTATCACACCCAGGTATAATGCACACCTTTATTTTCCCTCAGAAATGTAGGCAAAAAAAGTGCACTTTATACATGGCAAAATATGGGTAATTAGAATTAATTGTAGGATTATAAAAACAATTAGGATGGGGATAGCCAAGAGTAGTTGTTACTTTTATGACATAGTTCCAAAATAAAAGGGTTATTGTTGTTGTTGAGGTGAATCTGATACAACTGGTGGGGGTGAGGGGGTGGGGGAGTCCAAATTCCAAAAGATTAAGGAAATAACTGTGCATGTCCATGGTAAGTGATGTATATCAAAGGATTAATACGTATATTATAAATATCTATGTGTATATGGAGCACATTAATTTTTAGGCGATGAGACTGAGAAGAAATATGTCTCACCAGCATGTGGGAAGAATGTGTCACCACTGAACAACAACGTTCTTACTGCAACAGTGTTTTGCAAAATTTCACAAGAATTCTGTTTCACACTTTGGAAGAAAGATGAGATCCTCCCAGCCATAAATCCTCCCCCAAATATTTAAAATGTAATTGAAAGAGGCTGTGTAAATATGAACACTTTTGTAAAAGCAAAACAAAAACCCACTCAGGAATGTGTTTTGTTTTAAGAGATCTAGAGAAGATCTCTCTGCATGAACACCAAGAGCATTTGCAGTTAAAATGAATTATGTCTTCGTTTCTTACATGTCAATTCAGTGCATTAGCCAACTGCCAACTCTATTCGTCAGCTCACTGCATAGCAGCCCTTTTTAAGGTTATTGTTACAACCAAGATGGTCTCTGAGAATCAAACAGAAATGAATCATTTCTCCTCTGTACTGCAGCCAGTTAAAAAGTACTGTATGCATAAATATGTAAATCATATTTTCCTTTGCCTCTATGACTGCTCAGATCATTTTTTGGACACACACATAATCAAATACAAAGACTTGCGGCTGCAAACTGCACAGCAGAGATAGCAAAGAGGGAATCCATTTTCTTCCTGTGTCTGGTAAGCTGGCGTTTGAATGGCAGGATTCCATTAAATACACACACACACAACCCCCCTTCCCCTGTGTGTTCTCTCTCTCTCTCCATACACACACACACGAATGTACACACACAAACACACACAAGCTCATAATCTCACACGTGCACATGTAAACATCAACCTCTCTACATGTATGTTACACACAGATGCTAAAACGATGTCCTTGCTTTGACTGGATGGTGTGGATTTGTCCTACTCACTGTCAGTCAGTTCCCATAGCCGTGGGGGCAGGTCACTAAAATACTCGTGGCTCAAGGCAGCCTGTGCCGATAGTCTGTTCTTTGGGGAACATTGTAGGAGCTTGGAGGCCAGATCCTCTGCATGATTCACATAGCTGAGCCTGAAAATATAAGCACAAAGGAGAGAAATCAGACCAAACAGGAAAAGTCACTAAATAAGACATAAGGCTCACCCAAATTTTCTGGACTTATTTTTATTCCTGGCCAAGAAAACAAGTTAAATTACCTGCTGAAAATAAACAGAAGGTGAATTCATGTTGGTTCTTAGAGTATTTGTTACTCTAAACTAGCTTTTACTCTGGTAATCTTTGTCTCATTGATTTAAAATATTCCTACTATAAGAAGCAAAGGGTTGATACTTTCAGGCTAGTACTAGGTTCAGAGGTAGAAAACTTCAGATGATAATTTATCAAATAGATGCCAGAATTTGTTGATAGGACCCATGTAGTACAGACACATCTGGATACATTTATAGGAAAATTAATACAAAATAACTAGGAGAATTAAAATAAAACTGCTATTAAATTCTTTAGTTACTAAAGTTACTCTTTCTCTAAGAATTCACGTCTTCTTACATTGAAGATAAAATTATTGGAATAAGTACCCTGTCAAATGTCAACAATCAAAATATTAACATGCAGGTTAACAAAGGGGATATGCTTAAACCATATGGGGCTGAATCAATTCAAGATGACCTTTAAAACAACAGTAGACAGAAAGTATGTGTCTCAAGATTACCCGCCCCCCCAAAAAAAGCAGAGAAGTCAAGTCCTCCATGTGGTACAGCTTTCAAACGGGCAGCAGAGCACACAGCCCAGCCCAGCCTCGCTTGGCATGGAGTGTCTCTTTCACTGCTCAGTGCCGTCAAACCCAGATAATTCACATAACAATAATGAAAGTCTCCCTGATAACAGCTGCCATTTACGGATAGTGGAATGTGTGTCAAGCACTTTCCCAGGTACTTTTTGCACTCTCTGCCTTATGATAGCCCACTGAGATAATTCTGGTCCCATCTAGTCACAGGAGAAGGAAGAGGGAGTCAGAGAATGTAGTGGGTTGCTCAATAGGCAGGCTGGGTGGATTCAAACTTATCCAGAATTATAACTCTAACATGGTGGGGGTGTGTAAAGCACAGCATAGGGAAACAGTTAATAATATTGAAACAACTAGGTCTGGTGCCAGGTGGGCACTGGCTTACTGGGGGCATCACTTCCTAAGTTATGTAAATGTCTAACCACTATGCTGTGCACCTGAACCTAACATGATATTGAATGCCAACTATAATTTAAAAATAAAAATGTTTAATAAGTAAAGTGGTTAGCATTTGCCACGCTCTCAGATTGTTTCTAAAGGCTTTTATCCTTGGATTCCTGTGTTTCTGCAATGAGGTGCAGTAAGCACAGGCTCAGAGGCAGCCGGAAAACTGTGAAGAAAGTTGCACCTGCCAGTGGGTATTTGTTCAAAAGCCCTGAAGCTACTGAACACACAATCAGCCAATAAACATCTTTCCTCGGTGACCAGCAACTATCCCCACTCTCCGCCTCAAGCAGCTTTTTAGTATTGGTTTTAAATTGTTATGGGGGCAGGGAGGATTGAGAGTGGGGAAGAGGAAAGGAAGCAATGAACTTGGGTAGAAGAAGACAAAGGGAAAAGAGCAAAGAAAAATATTACTCCAAAGATCCAATCTAAGAGAACTCTCTAAACGGTCACCCAGGAAGGTCTCACAGATGGGCTCAGTGTTTGGCTGCTGCAATGGCTATTTTTAAAAAAACTGATCATTAGATTGGTCTGCCTGGTAAAGAGAAGTTTGCCCACAGGAAAAGGAGGCAATGCCAAGATTCTCTGTAGTTTTTTTCCCCCTTTCTTTTAAGAAGGGCCAGGGCCATCCAAAGTGTTCTTTCCTCTTCCTAAGACACTCACTATTATAAATTATTCATTAATATTTTAAAAATATCAAATGTAAAGCTTCAGATAGGCAGACTTCATGGTAAAAACTGCACTTCCATTGGATGTACAGTTTATATATAATCATGGTGAAAACCACACTTGTACCCACTTTCTACAGCTTTGATAGAACAGAACAAGGGCGGCTGAGGCTAGATGTGCGGTTTGGTCCTGAGTCTGTCATGGGAGCAACGAGCCACATGCTGGGCAGTCCCTGCAGCTCTGGGGGCCCTGGTCATGTTTGGGGCCACGGCGTCACTATGTTGAAGAATTAGATTAGATTTGTAGTTGTAGCTTTGTTTTTGCAATAGATTGCTAGTCATGTTTAAATCTGTTTTCTATTAAATTTTTATTTACAGATTTTAGAGAGAAAGAGGAAAGAAGAGAGAGGGGGAGGGGAGAGAGAAACATTGGTTTTGTTGTTCCACTTATCTGTGCATTCATTGGTTGATTCCCATTATGTGCTCTGACTGGGGATTGAACCCACAGCCTTAGCGTATCAGGACAATGCTCCAAACAACTGAGCTACCTGGACAGGGCTGGTCACATTTAAATTTTATACATATGTACCTAAATATAAGGCATTTACCAATATAAGACAATCTTATTTCTCATTTCCCCATCTTACTACTCTTTAATAATGTCGATGAAATAATCAAATACTTATTTCTGACATTCTGTATACAAATATATAAATTATATACATAAAATTTTAATTTAGAAAGTTTTCTGTTTCCTCACTTGCATTTCAAGAACCACTTTTATTCCAACTCTCCACGTGCATTTTCAACATCGGAGTCTTTGTCATTACCAGAACCACTTTTTGAGTTCATCTAAGTGGTTTAATATACTTCCAGGATATTGTCCTTGGAAGTTTTACCCCAAGCAATAGGTATATGCTATCAGAATGTTACAATGACTGTGGCTGTTGTTTGCAATCTCCCATTGTGATGGGAGGATTTTTAAAATTTTCTTGTAATTGCATCAAGTCTTATTTTATATATTCTAAAGCTAAGTAATTAAATGTCCAATAATGTAGCACTGTTATCTCTCCCTGGTAAATGAACTCATCAATCTTTTTGTAATGACTGTTTTTATTTTTAATAAAGCTTTCTGGGCCAAAGTTCATTCTTTTTCTCATATTAATTTAATGACTTCAGGGTTTTTAAAAAAGATTTTATTTACTTTTGGAGAGAGGGGAAGGGAGAGAGAAAGAGAGGGAAAGAAACAGCAATGTGCTAGAGATACACCAATCAGTTGTCTCTCGCATGCCCCCAACTGGGGACCTGGCCCACAATCCAGGCATGTGCCCCGACTGGGAATCGAACCAGTGACTCTTTGGCTCCCAGGCTGGCACTCAGTCCACTGAGCCACACCAGCTGGGGTGACTTCAATTTTTTTTTTAATTCACTATTTGCCTGGCATACCTTTTGAAACCCTATTACTTTTATTTTTTTGTATCTATAATTTTAAGGTATCTTTTTCATAAATACTATATCTCTGAGTTTATACTTATTCAATTAAATAATACCCATATTCTAAGAAAAAGTTTAGTCTATTTACATTCTGTGATTACTGGTATATTTATGTATGTATTTATTTTTTGATTTAATCTTTATTATATCTTTTCCATTACCATTTAGTCCCCTTACAATCCCCCCCCAGCAATCCCCACACTGTTGTCCATGTCCACGAGTCTTGTTTCCTTTTTGCTCAGTCCCTCCACCTGCAACCTACCCACCCACTTGGGTGTCATCCTGCTCTCCATCAATGGGTCTGTCCCCATTTTCCTTGTTAGTTCAGTTTGTTCACTGGATTCCACATATGAATGAAATCACATGGGATTTGTCTTTCTCTTATTGGCTTATTTCACTTAGCATAAGGTTCTCCAGGTCCATCCATGCTATCACAAAGGGTAAACTTTTCTTTTTTATGGCCGTGTAGTATTCCACTGTGTAAATGTCCCATAATTGTTTTATCCACTCCTCTACTGATGGACATTTGGGCATTACTGATATATCTAAATTAGTGCTACCATCTTAATCTTGTATTCCATTTTGACCTGTTTTACCTTTTTTTTCTTTTTCTGCCTTTTTTGGATTAAATTTTAAAATTCAAGATTTTCATCTTCTGTTTTAGAAGTTATATATTCTATTTCCATGTGTTTAGTAATTACTTTTAACTTTTTAGTTTTTGCACTTCAATATTTATTTAGATATTTAAAGTCTCACATTGAGTTTTAATAAAGCTGAAGGACACTGAGAAATAATTTTTCCCAAACAACTATAATCATACATCCAGACAATATAAACATGTGATTGAAATAACAGCAGTACATAGTATCATCTTATCAATTACATAATAAGACAAATTGTCATATATTCAAATATAAAATTACACAGTTTAACAGGCATATAAAATGTTATATATATATTCAATTTATTGAATATAACTTCTCTTTTTGGGGGCATATTCCATATGTTCCGCACAAGACAAGCAAACAGTTTTGCTAAAAATCCTTTAATAGCTCACTCCCACTCTTTTCTAGGCCCTCTCTTTTAAGTTGCACCCAAAGTGCAAACATTAAATCAGTTTCAGACGTTCTGTCTGGAGACAGTAAAGATATGTGCTTCTGTACAGTGTGGATTTACATGAACTTTTCCACCAGAAGTTTGTGATTTTCAAAATGGAGGTTTTCAGAACAGCACAAAATGAGATTTATAGAAAGACATTAAAAAATCATCACAGACTTGGTCCTGAGCCAACAAAATCAGCGGTTACACAAACCTGATGTCTACTGTTTTAAGTATTGGAGCTATAAACATAAAGTAGCAGGCAAGTAGCCATAAAAGCCCCACTATCAATGCTGGAAACAAACGAAGGGGTAAACCACAGGCAATCGACACTGGTTTTCATAGTTCCTGAGATTTTAATTCTGCACGATATTAAAAACATGTAAGTGTTGTGCCAGGTATTTCAGCACCCACTGTCTCTAAATTTCTAACATTTTGATAAGATTCTGGCATGGAACTAGATTTGAAGAAGATATAACTCAATACTGCATGGTTTCAGGAAAGGTCAGTTGATAAAAATGATAAGCATGTCTCAAATGCTGAACAGCAAGAAATGTTTTGCTATGTTTCCAACTAGGCTTTTCATAATCCAAACAGAGAGGCTGAAATTCTGCCAAGCTTGAGGCCTGATAAAACTGCTTATCAATGCTCCCACGAAAGCTTCATTAGATTTATCATTCGCCAAGCCTACATTTTGGCTAATAGTGATGATAAATTGGATCCTGTCTGAAGTTCCATTTCCAAGGCAACAATATCCGGCAGCCCAGCTTTATTGATGGTAACGGTAATTTCTATGACTACTGGTATCTATGAAGGGCAGCAAGATTTTAGGACAGTGCTTCTCCAAATACAAAAGATGGTTGCTTTTAAAAGCTCCTTCCTACTTTTGTCCTATGAACTTGATCACATGTTCATATTTTATTCCACCTTCAATTAACGTTAAGGCAACAAGCATTAGTGCTCTCCCGAGACCTGTGACACCATGACGACGATACAACCACCAGGGTCTTCAAGAAACAAGACATAACTAATCAATCATCTGTTTAGATGGCAGCAGGCCACCAGATGGTCAGTCCAGAACCTGACACCTTCTTCTCTACACGATCAGTGCTGTAAGTTGCTTCACATGGTCTTATGTTGTGTTAATGCCACACATTTTAAATTCCTCTAAACATTTATTTAAGGTCGCACTCACTGGACTATCTTACATATGACGTCACAAGAGTTGGTCCATCCACTTGAGCAACATTAATTAAGAAACACTTTATAGGATCACAAGAGAAGTGAAATAGTCTGATATAGAATACAGAAGTAAGCGAAGGATGATAGAGAAACTGAAGTCTACTTCAGTGCACTACGCACTTGAAATTCTCAGCGCTTTGAGTATGAGGTTGGGCATAATGGGAAATGAAATGAACCTCCTTGCAAACAGCAGTGGCTTTTTAATTCAGTAATGAGGAGACAGAAAGGACGTTCCCTCAGGTTTAGGCCATCTAGGTTAGAACTCTTGCAAAACATTTTCCTCATTTTAATTCAATCCTCTTGTGTCCCAGTTAAGTCCTTTTAGGAGCTTCTTGGTGGAATAGTAATGAACTTCTATAGTTTCACTTGTCTGTATAGAAGTTATACTGTGCTCCTGGTAATAATCTCCACTGCCATCAGAAACTTAATAAATATGTGAATGAGAACACCACAGAACCACCCAGTCTGTGGCTAGTGATGTTCTCTTTGGGGGTAAGTCGGCTTAGTGTTTTGTTTTGCTTTTTAACCATTGAAGATATCAATGGTTATTCCACAATGGTTATTCCACACTTCCACACTTTTTACCTTCCTCCTCAGTTCTCCAAGTGAATGGCTCTTTACCTTTTTAACATTTAACCTTAACTATTTAGAGTTAAACTTTATCTTTACCATCCTGCCAAACAATACAAGAACATTAGAACACTGTAATTCTGATGAGATGGGTCCCATCTCTCCTGTTGTTATTGTCTAGTATTTTATTTCTATTTTCTACGCTTTTAAGGACACAGATTAAACAGTTATTGTTATTATTATTCAGATTTACCCATGTTTATCATTTATTCAATCACCCTAGTTCTCATGTTTCAGATATTCTTTCTCAGATTATTATTTTTGTATCTGAAATACAAACTTTAAAAGTTCTTTCCATGATGAAAGAACTCGGTGGCAAATTCTGTTTTGTTTTCATATAGGATAATAGTTAGCTGGGAATTAATTCTAGGTTCAAAGCATTTTCTCTTAACTCTGAATACATTATTTCACAGGCTTCTGTTGTCTCTGCCTGATAGCTCTTCTCTCCTTCCTTAGAGGTCTGTTCCTGCAATGTAAGATATTCTTTTGATTTAACCTGCTTGGTATTCACAGTGTTTCCTGAATTTGAAACTTCGTGTCTTTCACCAACTCTGGAAATTATCTCAGCCATTACTTTTAGACAATTGCCTGTCCCCAATTCTCTCTTTTCTCATTTTCTAACGCCAATGTAATGCCACCTTATCACATTTCCCATGTCTTCACGCATTCTCTCATATTCTCCATCTGTTAGTCCCTCTGTTCTCTATTCTACGTAATGAGATCAGAGCCATCTCCCAGTTCAACCAATTCTCTAATAAGCTGCATCTAATATGCTGTTTTCACTGTTTGTTTTCATTTCTACCAGTTCTTTTGACAAATTTACGTGTTGATTTTGGATGGCTACAGTTTCAAGTTTTAAATTTGATCTTTTATTTCTTTACAACATTTTAAATGCAGTTATGCTCCATGTCTCACAATTCCCAACAGCCGAAGTTCCAGGTGAGGGAGGAGTCCAAGTTTGTTGCTCATGCTACCGACTCTCACTCGCGGTAACTTTTCCTCGTAAGTTTTATAATTCTGAACCGTGAGCTCATGCTTAGCTAATATTAATCTTTGGGAATCCTGAGGAGCCTGGGTTAAGAATATCTTTCTCTGCAGACATTTTCTTCCCCCAGGAGTCCTGGGGCTCTCTCAACAACTCGGCACTCCACGTTCTTTCTGTTGGCGTCTGAGACCACGGCAGTTGTCCAGACTCTAACCTATACTCATAGAATTCTCAGGGGAGCCGGTTTCATTCCCATGCAGAACTGACGCCAACACCATCAACTGGCCCTTGCAATCTCCTTTTGCTGGAAGCACATTTTTTTTTTGAGCCTGCCTATTACTGAGCTAAGGTGCTTTGAGGGTCTTGACTCTACCTGAGGAATCTTAATTCCTATGTCCCACCTGTCTCAGTCCCAAAGCCTTGTTCCTGACCCCCTAAGCGGTTCCATTTCCTGTTGTAGCAACACTACCACGAGGCAGCTGCACTTAAGCACTTACTTATCCTCCAGTTTCTTCATCCTTGACCCCTGGAGATTTCACTTATTTTCTTCTTGGTTCAGCTATGCATTAATGTACCTGAACAGATGTGCTTGTGGTATTTTACCCAATATTTTAGGTGATTTTTAGTGATGGTAGAAGATACTCCCAAATCCCCCGCCTCATAGGTGTATATTTATAATCTCCACCATCTAATTAGTTACTATAAAATAGTCTACACTTGTAATTTTTAGGTCTTTCTCCTTGGAATAATCACTAAATCAGTATTGTTTCTTTGACTTTTTAAAAGAAAAGAAAAGCTATTTCTTTTAGATCACCTCTATTAGGCTTCAAAAACTAGTCAAATGAGGTTGTTTCAGGCTACTGTTCCTTTACCCCTTGATTTACAGATGACTCTCAAATGCATCAATCATTCTAAGTGAAAGATGCCAAAGCCTACATAATATATAATTCCATTTATATGACACTCTGGAAAAGGCAAACTTATAGAAACAGAAAAGTGAGCAGTGGTTGCCCAAGCCTGGGGGTGGGAAGAGTTAACGAAGAACACAGAGAATTTTTTCAGATGGCTCTGCATCTGGATCGAGAGGGCTGGGCATCGGGCCATCTAGAGATGTGAGCGGGCAGGGTCGGGGACCCGTCAGGGAAGTTCAGTGGAGGGAGCTGTTTAGAGAGATGGGGTGTGCAGGTCTTTCACATGCAGCATTCAGGCATTAGGGGAGGAGTGCTGACCCTCTGTGACTGGCTGCATAGGGACTTCCATGTCTTGGGGGTGGGGAGGAGGGACCCTGATGCCTCAAAAGGAATGTTCGGGCAAATGGGGAGATCCTACTGCCAATGGCGAGGCCACCCTTTTGATTTCAAGGCTCAAACCCAGGGCACTGAGAGGGGATCAGCCTCATGCTACCAGAATTGTGCCCATCCGCTCAGAAGCATACTCAGTAAACTGTGTTCATGAAGGGTCACATAATCCTGGCAGGGCGTGTGGGACAGGAGACTGTCATCTTCATTCCATATTCATTTTCTAAAAAGTAAAAGATGTGTTTGTGGAAACTCTCTGGGAAAAAATCTAAGACATTTTTAAATTATAAATCTTCATGACAACGAAGAGAAACAATCCCTACTGAATTCAAAGTGTGTGTGAAGAGAATCTTATGAGTAGCTTTCAAACAAATGCTTTTAATATAGTTGGAAATAAAGGAACACTGCTATTCTAACCATAATGAATTTTCATTTTCCTAGTCCTTATCCATGCAACACACACACACACACATTTACCTGCCTATACAAGGGGGCACACAAAAACCCTGACATTATCTTCTGGAGGGTGGGCTCCTTATAATAAGGGCTTCCCCCGCTAGGAGAGTGTTATACAAACCCATCTGTATCAGTGTATCAGCTGGCGTTGTTGTGAGAGGCTGTGTTCTGCTTCAGTAAATTTTTTTGGAAGACTCCTTCAATGCATTTGCCCATTTCATGATGATGTACAAGCATACCTGCCCACACTGTGGTGAGTGTTCAACAGTTTTTGACCAAAAAGCGGCACAACCTCCATGACTCTCCCTTTCTGTTCTCCTGATCTCACCCCTAGCAACTTGTTTTTTGTTTCCATGAATGAAAAAAGTCTTCAAAGGGAAATGTTTTGCAGATGTGAGAGAGGTGAAACAAAAAATGGCAGAAGCACCAAAAGGCATCAAAATCAACAAGTTCAAAACTGTTTTGAGCAGTAGAAAAAAGTCTTAATAGTGTATTGAATCAAATGGAGAGCACTTTGAAGGTGACTGATGTTTAAACATTTAAGAATAAATACACAATTTTTTACAAATACATTCCATTTTTTGAGTCCCCCTCATATATATATATATATATATACATATATATATATATATATATATATATTATATATATACGTAAGTCATATATATAATCTATGATGGTAGATTATATGAAAGAAGATAACATGATTAGAGAAAAACAGCCTTTAAAAGCTCACCCAAATCTCTAAGCCATCCTGAAAACAGACAAAGAGCAAAGCAAACCCAGACTCTTTTGCCAGACTACAGAAGACAGTCGAAGCTGAGAAAAGGAAATTAAAAGTAGAGAATAAAAATGATGGTGCAAAAGGAGGAAGACCCGTGCTACAGCAGGGTGGAAAGGGCTACTTCCTGTGAGGCATGGTTGCTGGAACAGTGAAGGGCACGACATTTGCTGACTGGCCAAGTGTTTGCCTGAGGACTGAGTGTATCAATTGTTACACTTACAAAAGTTTTGCCTTACCTGAGAAACATACATTTAAAAAATAAACAATAATTTTTTATCACAAAGACCTTAAGGTCATGTCATGGTCCTTAAGGAACATTCAGAGTATACACTCTTCTGGAGGATGGCATTTTCATTTTTTTGGAATGGGAAGAAAATTGGTCCTTTTCTTTTTAAAGTTACTTCAAAAACTGGGATGGTACATTTTTGCTTTTTTTTCTTCCTTACACTGTTCCAAAAGATTCCCTCTAAAATTGATGATATGTCTGCTTCTAGAACAACTAAGATCAGTTACATTTTGTTCCCAAGAGTTGACTTGTAAGTATCTCTATAAAAATCTTCATTGGGACTTATTAATGTTTTAGCTCATGAAAGCTGGACATAAAATATAGAGATGTTGTAGGTTCAACTTATTAGAACATTCAATGGCAATATTGATTTCCATAGAAAAGCTTAAAAAGAAACAAAACAGAACAGAAGAGTTCTAGAATATTCCTCACTTGCATTCCATGGTGGGACAGAACCGCATACACTGTGGGCCCGTGTCTGAAGCAGAGCAGTGTGCTTCGTCTCTGAGAGCTGGACTAGAGTGGCCTGGAGGGGGTGATGTGGAGGGTGTCCCTCTTCGCACTTTATTTACAGTCACACTCTTCACAGAGCAAAGCCGTGGGCGGGATCCTTTCATTAGACAGTGGACGTACTGTCTCTGTGCAAAGTTGCCGGCACGGGCACTGGCCACTGGATGATATAACTGATCTCTTGAAAATGATTTGTGAAGAGGTCCACCCACCCATTCAGACAAGCCCGACTGGTTCCTCAGCTGAACTGCACAGACCTGTCAGGGGCTGCACACTTTCTGTCTGTACCTCAAAAGCAAAATGGTCACTTAATCACCTTCTTCTCAAAGCTTCTGACATGGAGGGAGGACTGCGGTCATAAAACTGCTCTGATTTTTCAAAAAATGGCTTATTTTTACAAAATAGGCTCAAATCTATTCATTTTGCAAAGAGGGGTCAGTTATTGGTCAAGTAGAACAGGAAGGGAATCCCTAACGTTGGAATAAACTCTTGGGGGGAATAAAGACTAATATAAGGAAAGACTTAGGCCTGTGCAGCGAACTTCTCTGTTCACTGGGCTGTGCAATGAAATGAGAGGCAAGACTCTTAGTTACATTAATAATGAAGAGACACAGAGTTGTTCCATGCTGAGATTTTCTTTGTCAATGCACTGCTGTAAAAAATTTTTAAAAAATCCAACTTGAGATTAGTTTTTATGAGTCTTCCTAAATAGGTTGTGTTTCATTGTGCATAGAAAACTGTTCGGTTCTCATTTATTTACTCTAGTGAAACCATTTAATGACACCCTCTCCCTGCCAGTCATGCCCACCGTGGTCAGCTCACCTGACTGTCAAATGAGTATAACGATAATGTTATTTGTAAGGACCTCCACAGTTACAGAGTGCTTTTGCATGTATTATTTTATTTGATCCAGATAATCGGAGGGTCATATTTACAAAATGGGGGGCATCCAGATTCTGACTCTCAAATTTTAGGGTCCATTACATTCTCTGCCAAAGATTTATTGCTAAAATGTGTATATATATATATATATATATATATATATATATATACTGACAACTTGCTAAATCCTCTTAAACAAGCAACAGCCAGCCTCAGTGAGGCCCCAGCCCCTGTACCTCTTGTTAAGTGGCTCCAGGCCCAGCACTAGCAGCAGCTAATCTAAATTCACAGTGTGGTTTCACCTGGGAATCTCCAAGCCCAGCAAAAAGTAGCAGCCATCTCAAACTGCTCTACAGCCCAGGCAGGGTGGCCCCAGGCAAAACACAGGTGGAAACTGACCTTGGCCTGCACCACCCAGGAAACCCCAGAGCCTGCCACCCAGTGGACAGCTACAGACTTCGTTGGAACACCACCACCCTGTTTTTGCACAGCTGATCCTCCATGGAGGGCAGAAGTTGGTGGTCAGTGGTCACAGCTAGTACCTGCAGGTGACTGGCCTGGCTAAATCCCTCCCATTGACCTGCCAACAGCAATCAAGGCTCAACTACAAGAGGAGGGTGAACTCAGACCACATGAAAGGTGCACCTCAAGTACCGATCCTGGGTGATAGGGGAGGCTGTGCCATTAAACACTACAGGACACCTACTACATTAGGGCACACTATCAAGATAGGGAGCCATACCTAATTAGGTAGAAGCTCTACCTAATACCTAGAAACAAACACAGGGAGGCTGCCAAAATAAGGAGATGAAGGAACATGGCCTAAATGAAAGAATAAATCAAAACTCTAGAAAAAGAACTAATTAAAAGAGAGATAAGCAATCTTTCAAATGCAGAGGTCAAAACACTGGTTATAAGGATGCTCAAGGAACTTAGTGAGGACCTCAGCAGGGTAAAAAAGATCCAGTCAGAAATGAAGGATTCACTAATTGCAATAAATGACAGTTTACAGGAAACAACAGTAGAGTGGATGAAGCTGAGAATCATATCAATGATTTGGAACATAAGGAAGCAAAAAAACCCCCAACCAATCAGAACAAGAAGAAAAAAGAATTAAAAAAATGAGGATAGTGTAAGAAGCTTCTGGGACCACTTCAAGTGTTCCAACATTTGCATCATAGGGGTTACAGAAGGAGAAGAGAAAGAGCAAGAAATTGTCAATCTATTTGAAAAAATAGTGAAAGAAAACTTCCCTAATTTGGTGAAGGAAATAGACATGGAAGTCCAGGAAGCACAGAGAATCCCAAACAAGATGAATGCAAAGAGGCCCACTCCAAGACACACCATAATTAAAATACCAAAAGTTAAAGATAAAGATAGACTCTTAAAAGCAGCAAGAGAAAAGAAATTAGTTATATACAGGGGAGTTCCCATAAGACTATCAGCTGATTTCTCAAAAGAAACTTTGCATGCTAGAAGAGATTGGTAAGATATATATTCAAAGTCATGAAAAGCAGAGATGTATAGCCAAGACTACTCTACTCAGAAAAGATATCAAGTAGAATTGAAGGGCAGACAAAGAACTTCCCAGACAAGAAAAAACTAAAGGAGTTCATAATCACAAAACCATTTGTGTATGAAATGTTAAAGGGGCCTTTTTAAGAAAAAGAAGATCAAAACTATGAACGATAAAATGGCAATAAATACATATCTATCAATAATTGAATCTAAAAAAGAAACCAGCAAACAAGAAGAACAGAGACAGAATCATGGATCCAGAGAGTATTTTGACAGTAGCCAGATGGGAGGGAGATGTGGGGGACTGGGTGAAGAGGTGAGGGGATTAAGAAGTACAAATAGGTAGTTACAGAATAGCCATGGGGATGTAAAGTAAGTGTAGGAAATGGAGTAGCCAAAGAACATACACATGACCCATGGATGTGAACAATGGTGGGGGGATTGCCTGAGGGAATGGGGAGTGCTGGGTGGAGGCGGAGCAAGGGGGAAAATTGGGATAACTGTAATAGCATAGTCAATAAAATATAATTAAAAATAAACTGTATATAATCCAAGCTGTATGTCACCCAGTCAGTAAAGGGATTATTGAGTTATTTTAAAATTTTCCATAAGAACACCTTACATTTTTCAGTATTTCTCTTTTCCTGTGACTTGAACTCCACTGTTGTAGAGAATATTCTTTCTATATTCTTGTTAACACCCCAACTGTCCTGTATTAAATAAATAGAACAGGGAGCATATACCATTAACGTGGACAAGACGAAAACTCCCCAAAGTCCGTCACAGTAACCTGCCCAGCTCGGGTAAGTCTCTCCTTCAGATCTACCCTGTACTCAGTGCACAGTCGCCCTTGCAGTAAACCCGATCTGGTGGAAAAGTACAGAGAGTGCTAAAGAGCCCTCGGCAGGATGTTTGGAAAACGTTAGCACTGACACTCTTAAGGTTATTTATTATAAACTGCCAAAAAGCGGGCCAGTAAAAGGAAAACATTAAATTCTTGCTCTAGATTTCAAAGCTCAGCTAGATATTTACCCCAAATTTTCTAACTTTGCTTTTTTTACTATTTTTCCTGGAAAAAGAGATGTCATTGAATATGTAAGTTTACCCTGAAATAAAAAAAGGGTGGTCTGGTTTAAAAAAATTGGTTAACTTAAGAAGTAATTATATTAGCCCTTCCACTGTACTAATATGAACCTACAGATTTTCATATGTATACTTCATAAATCCACTGATGTAGATATTATCATAAAATATTGAAAAGCTAATGTAAGTGAACTTGATGTTATATTCTTTTCAATACAAGTCCTTGTGTACATGTTTAAACTGATTTTTACTTAATAACCACAAAAGAAGATCACACTTCCACTCAACCCACTTATGGGAAAGGATCAGTTAACTACTTCACTGCATTGTGTGTGTTTTTTTAAACATTTTATTTATTTCTTTTTAGACGGGGGTGGGGGGAAGGGAGAAAAAGAGGGAGAGAGACACCAATGTGTGGTTGCCTCTTGCTCCCTACTGGGGACCTGGCCCACAACCCAGGCATGTGCCCTGACTGGGAATCAAATCAGTGACCCTTTGGTTTGCAGGGCAGTGCTCAATCCCTTGAGTCACACCAGCCAGGACCACTGAATTGTTTTTAAGAGATTCCACTTTAATGCCCTCTCCAAATCTTTTCCAGTGCCTAGCACTAATGACTTTTGTGAGTTGTAAAGTTTTATTTTTTAATAGCTTATATAAAATACTATAACCCATATGCACTTAACCTATAATTCTACATGGTTAAATAATATAATTTAAAGAAAATCACTCTAAGATTTGTTAGAGCTTGCCAAACTTTGACATTTTTCCTCATATAGGATAGTACAAACCTGTCAGGAATTACGCTTGTACCTCAGTTCTGTTTTAGAAAAGATTCTTAAATTTAGTAGATTAGTGATTATGTGATTATATAATTGCTGTTCAGTGTTTTACTTTAATAATATGGTTAACAGTAGAAAAAGCGCAAGTAGTTTCTCTTGAATCCTCTGACTGAAGGATATGATAGGAGGGGATATATTTTATTTTGTTAAAGGAAAAAATAATAACTACCCCTTCTAATCAGAAGGCTAAAACTTATAGAATACTAACAAGAAAATTCTAAATTCACAAGTCAGTGTAGAATATCCTCAAAACCAAAAGGCTGTGCAATCAACAGAATTGATTTCCAGCTTGCCAGTTATTCTGCTTACAGTTCCATCCGATTGTAAACACTAGACCTTCGTAACCACATGATCTTGCCCCATATGGAATTCCATTGTTACCCAAAGGACATCAGGTGACTCGTAACCTTTCCAACTTCTGGATCTAGATCAGGATAAAATTAATACCCTCTCCCACTTCATAGGACTGCTGTGAAGACTGACCTTTTCCTACTATAACTTGCTTAAATCTTATTATTTCACAAGTTTTCAAAACATTTTTAGGACATCAAGAGTGAAGCAAAATAAATTGCCAGTGAATGTTCTACCCATGTGGTGTTATTGAAATTCTTACTATTTAGAGAATAAAGATTATCCAATTTTTCTGAATTCACAGTAGTTGATGACAGCATTGTTTCATGTGAAACAGATGACTCTCATTTTTGATGATAAAAGATGAATCAGGAGTTTAAATTCAAATCTTCATTTATCAACAAAAATCAATGCATATTAAACCTTAGCTATTGCTTATGCTTTACATTTGGAAGGACAGATTATAAATATTTAGTTCCACTTGCATGGACAGCGGGTAAAACACTTCACTGTAAAATTGTTCCTGAAAAACTTACTGGTGCATCTGTATTATGGTCAATCAAGCTAATGGAAATGGTAACTCACAGCCTTTCAGTCCTCTGAAACCCTATAGAAGTTACGACTCTGGCCATCAGAGACCAGCTTGGGAGGCTGGTGCCTGCTTCACAGGAATGGTCCGATGTGTCCCTCAACTGTAAACAGTGCTAAAAATAGCTCCTGAAAGGCATCATTTTGCTGTGATATTATTTTGCCAAAAGAGATGGAGAAAAAAAATCTTTAATCCTGAACAAAACCTCTTCAAAGTTTATGTTCTCAATAAACCTTTCACTGAGAACTGAAAATATAACTTGGTAATGCAATAAATACCCTAACAAATATATCAGATTTTTCACTTAATGCTTTTTACAGGCTTAAACCGAATGGAGTAAAAGGAAGTCACCTTTTACAGTCTGACTGCTGCAGGAAGAATGCCTTGCTGTTATGCTTTTTAAAGAAGGCATGGTGAATTTATATCAACTTTGGCGAATCTTGGGGCATGATAAAAGGAAGAAAAATACCAGTGCAGTTAACATTCCACAGAACTCTTTCTTCACATGTTTATTTCCTTACAGACTGGACATGATCCAAGATAATAAGACAAATGTAAAAAGGAAAGTATTTTTTAAGTCAAAAGATACAGAGCTTGGCATCCTATGATGATATAGGATAAATAATGTTTCCCTACTCCTTAAAAAAATAACTGTCTTGCAAAGGTATGGTGTGCTTAGGATTGGAGGAAATCACCAATAACAGTTCTCTCATTCAAACCAATGTGAAAGAAAATTTGGTTAGGTCAGAGCTTATGGCTATTGAAGTTTTAATTCAAGGCAAATGAAGAATCGATTTGCTGGGGACTAATCTCAGCTTCCTTCTCCTACAACATTGCATTTGGGATTTGAAACTATCTGAGTTCATTGTGATGTAAAAAAGAAATGGTCTGCGTGTGCCTACGTCTAAAACAAGATTTGGATTAAGACTGCTGAATGGTCGGGCAGCCTCTATGAGGGTCTGATGCTCTAAGGAGAAAAATCAAAATACCTTTTAGTACTTATGAATAAATACTACAAGGAGCCTCCTGTCTCTGTCACACAGTGTCTTCTAGGCTGCACACCGAACCAACTACCTGTTCAACTATCTGATCTCCGATTCTCACAAAAGACATGGCACACCAGCCAATGACACCCTTGTTCTAAATACAGCTGTGGGAAGGTAGACAATGGAGACGAAGCATTTACTACGTGCTGGAGACTTTTCACGTGTTCTCTCTCTTATTCTACATACCCAGCTGTGAGGTGATTCTCATTATCCCTCAGCACACATGAGGGAACTGAGACTCAGAGAGGAGGAGCAACTCTGCGAGTGAGGGGTGAGCGTGGTAGGGTGTCTCACATGCTGATCTTTCTTCGCCATGTCATCCTTCTGAAGACTCTGTTTATATCCTACAGTTTCCTCACTATAAAAGTAGATATGATCACTCTAGAGAATTTTAAAAATCTTGAAACATATAAAAGAAAATAAAAACATGTTATAAGTCTGTCTGTCATTCTGAGATTATGACTTTTTTGTCAGGTTTACTCTTGTGTGTACACATCTGAGCACATATATAAATTTATTTCTTTGTAATTTTTATCACTATGTACATTTTTTCCCATGGTAAAATTTCCTCCTAAAACCTGAATTTTGAAAGCTCTCTTCGAACTCCTGAGAGTCAGACTTACACCCATTTTGAGGTCATTTTAGCTTTTCGTTTATTCCCTAGTCATCAAAAACAATTTTTACAACCAAAAAATTCAGATTCATAAATACTGTATTCTGTTGAGGGTGTATGTTTCCCCCCCCCTTGTGGTATTTATATTGATTCTCACTTTGCCAGTCGATATTCCTTTAACAGTGTAGTTTTACCAAATCTCTTTTCCTATGCAAAAACATGACAAGCACTTTATATTACACCAAGTCCTAACGACGCTCTCAGCTCTGTGACTCTCGTACTATGGGTGCCATGATGAAATTTCTTTTTCATTTTACTACAAAGCTTTCTTAACACACTTGTATTTATAAAGTTGGCTGCACCAAGAACTTCCACTAAACAAGGAGAAGGTAAGACTTCAAGGACAGGAAAAACAACAGTGGGTAATTATTGCATACCCATGAGAGCATACCCATGAGAACATACCATGAGAACCATAGAATGGAAATTCTATTGGAATTTTTGCATTTTCTTTTAAAAAAAAAATCCAAATATTCATTATTACATAGTTTCAGGTCAGAAATCCTGAAGCAGCCTGACTGGGTACTTCCGGTTCAGGGTCTGTCACAAGCTGGCAGTCAAGTTGACGTCCAAGGCTATGGTCATTTGGATCTTGACCGGACCTAGTGAATCCACCCCCATGGTGGCTTGCTCACATGGCTGTTGGCAGGAGGCCTTAGTTCACTGCCACCTGGGCTTCTCCATAGGACTATTAATGGGACATGGCATCTGGCTTCCCCACAGCCAATGCTCAGAGGGTGGGCAGGGATGGGGAGAGTCAGAGCTAAGACAGGAGCCTCAATCTTTTGCAACCTAACCTCAGAAGTAATGTGCCATCATTTCTGCAGTATGCTCTTTGTCACAAAGACCAATCCTGGTGCATTGTGGGAGGAAGACCCAAGGGTGTGCAGAACAGAAGGGGGGGACCATTGGGGTCATCTTGGAGGCTGATGCCCATGCTGATGATTATAAAAGACACCTGTTCTTAAAAATTGTGGTAAAACATATATAACCTGAAAGTGGCCATTTTAACCATTTTAAGTGTGCAATTCAGTAGCATTAATTATATTCACAATATTATTCAACACTCACAAATACCTATTTCAAAGCTTTTTCATCACCCCAAGAGAAACCCCATACTAGTTAAACAACATATTTTATTATTAAAATAATGTGACAATAATATTAAAGATAATTTTTGGAAAGTAGAAAAATAATCACCCAAAATTCTACTACCCTAACACCATTATTTTCATCTTATATATTACATTTTAGTCACAGTTCACAGATATAATTCTACAGTTAATGTTAGTATGCATATAATATTTCATTCTGTTTTTCAGAAAACATATGAAACATTCTTTGCACTTTCAGAATCTTCATGATACCATCTTAACACTGTTGTGTAATATTCCACTGGGTTCATGAATCATTACTTATTAAACCCTTCTCCATTCCTTTAATCTTGGTTAAGTTAGTACGAAGTCTTTTTAAAAAAAATTAACGTGCAGTTAGGTAATGAGAATTTTTGGGCAACTAGGATTTTACTCTGTTGATTTACTTCTTGGGAGAAACACCAGAGTGAAATTACTAGGTCAAAAACATAGTATCGCAGGCTTCCTGTTGGAAGACAGGCGAAATCCCAGCTGTGGCTTAGGAGGCCATGCCGCACCTGACCTCTGCCTCCAGTCTGCAATCTCCTCTGACCACTGAGCACCTTCATTCCTCCACTCCCAGTTCTAGAGTGCCTGCTATGTGGTGGGCCCTGTCCTGGGTGCGAAGGATACGGGAGTAAACAAAAAGGTCAAAATCCCAGCCTCATATGGCTTACAGCTTGCTCGTTGCTCGTGCTGCTCCTTTTCCTCAGATTGCCCTCTGTTATTGTCTTCATGTATTATTGCTCTTTGACATGACTTTGTTTATTTTATTACTTGTTTATTGTCCCTGGTCCTCTAGAAGGTAAGCTCTATGAGAACAAGAACCTCATCTGTGCATTCCCAACTGCCCAGAACATTCAGATGATGTTAAATTAAATTCTTCAATGTGCCACAGATGAATATGTTACAGCTTATAACACATTTCCATAATGTTTTCCTCATTGTTTACCAGTTTACAGTGCCCCTGGCAGTAAATAAATGGGCCCATTTTTCCATGACCTCTGCAGCTTCGTTGTTTAAGGAGGAGGAGGCTGTGGGTGTGGGGGAAAGGGAGCTCATGAAGCATTGTTTGATGGACAGCAAAGAAAACACTGAGCTATCTTTTGACTTTTTAAAATATTGCATTAAACTTTTATTTATCTCGTTTACTCTATGTCAGGTGGGGCACCACCATAAATTCTGAATCCCGAGTGAATGCCTTACCTGCCTCACCCTAGGCTCAGTCCTGCTCTGTATGAAATGATGAATGAGGGATTTATTTATAGATTTGCTCTGAGGCTATGATATAATTGAAGACAGGGAAATCAACTTTCTAAAATAAGCTTAACTGTTCCTATCTGAAAAAGATGGAAAACGATTTGAGCGTTCTGTTCGGGATTAAATTAGATAGTGCAGACGAAGCATTTGGCCCGCCGCTGGCACGTCCGCCTGCACCACGAACAAGCGCAGCGGCTCGCATTCGCAGTCAGCACTGCTGCTGCTTCTGCACCATTCTGCGCATGCAGGACATTGAGCTGACCCTACTAAGTGCAGGAAAACAAGTATTTTTAAAGGTGGGTTTGGAGACTGGGTGACAGAGGTGAAGGGATTAAGGACAAGTTGGTAGTTACAAAACAGTCACGGGATGTACAGTACAGCACAGGGGACACAGTCACTGATATTGGAATAACCATGTGTGGGGCCAGGTGGTATTGAAAATGTCAGGGGAAATGCTTTGTGAAGTATATGGCTGTTTGACCACTCTGCTGTACACCTGCAACTAAAACAAAGTAATACTGAAAAAAAGTAAATAAAAGTGATTAAAAAAGATTAATATTCTTTTCCAAATCAGAGCATATCCCTGAAAATCCTTTGGTAGAAAACATCTCATTGTGAAATTCACAATGAGTGGAAAAAATAGAAGGATTGAGGTCATGAGTAAATTTATAACAAAAAGGTCTCATACTTTTAAAGTCTTCATTAAAATAAAACAATGATAGTTGTACTTCAGGGCCTGCCTCTTAATTTTAAGATTTTGTCCATGTGTCCGGCTGTGTGTCATGCACCAAAGTGTACTCCCCTCAAGGCGTATGCCCATCTCCACTTCACTCCAGCTGTGTTTGCGCGCTTTCTAAACGCCCAATGTCCTCCTCATTTTATGGCTCCACATGATTGCTTCCTGTTTTCCAGGCCTGCCTCACGTGTCTGGATTTCCTCCTGCCGAGCAGGCACTGGGACGCTGACTCCAGTCAGATTTATCAAGACAACAGTAAGAAAGCACGCCCCCTGCTCAGCCATCTTCATTCCTCCTCGCCTAGTCCCAACCCTTCTGTTCCCACAGTCCCCAAAGAAGTGACTTGCAAACATCTGAACCAGAGGCCTCAGAGCTGTGGAATATCAAATGGATGTCCACCAGCATTCTGAGTAACTGTAACCTGTGTTTGGAAGGGATTACTGTAACTTCATATGTAGCTGGCTTCATATGTGGCTAATGCTAAAGCTGGTATGGAGAAAACCTTTTTTGTTGTGTTTTAGTTTTGTGGTTCAAGACCTGGAAAGTAATAATTTATTCTACTCTGTGATGTGATGTAGACTATCAATATGAGAAGCCATCAGAGAAAACATTTTTAAACTCTTAGGGGAAAAAAAAGTCATCCATTTCTATCACAAGATATCATTTCCTCCTACATTAGAATGTGTAATTTAAGGAGTGATTTTCAGCAAGAAATTATCAGGGTGTATTCCAACTCAAAAAGAGATAAAAACTGGCATCTTACATTATTCTCCTAGTTCCAAGCCCTTGCCTTTGACGTTCACTTTCTCTGTCTTATACGTAGATGAACCTGCATGACTGCATCTCTATTAACAAATAATCTTTTAAAGTGCTCCTGGAGTGCACAGATGGCATTCCCTACACAGAAATAGTTGCTACGTTATGGAGGCTTCAGCCTATACCTGCGGTAACTCACACGTCCATTAACGGGGAGCCCACCAGTCTGAGAAGGGCAGGAACCCGGCTTTGTGCCTGGGAGCCCAGTCCCACAGCCCGCTCCTAACAAAGTCTCGATGCTGACAAGACCTTCATGACCTTTCTCTCTCTCTTTCGCTCTGTTGTGCCCTGTGGTGTAGGCATGCCTATGCTTTCCCAAGAGGCCGGTCTCCTCAAGAACCGTGTGGCTACCAAGCATCCCTGCTTTCCTCTCTCGCTATGTGGAGGAGGCTGTGGATCTGGGGGCACGGGTGCTACAAAGGGTGGTTTGATGGTGGGCACAGAATAGTCTGAGGCTGTCTTCACTGAAAGCCAACACAACCTTTGAGTTAAACGTTCCTTTATTCTTGTCTTTAACTCCGCGTCTGGCTCTTTATAGAAAGTGACGTATAACGGAAGGATGCTGATGTATATCCATGGTTTAAAGTAACCCCAAGTTGGCATGATTGCTAGAGCTGTTTGTCTCCTTGAGCACTAATTTTATCTTTACAGCTGAAATAAGGATAAATGAATAGCATTAAAAAGCTGCACACTTATTATCTTTTGGGGTGCAACGACTTATAATTACTAGGAACACGTAGCGAACAGTGTTTTCTGGCATGTCTGCAACATGAGGCAGAAGCTGGTGGTATGACACGAACCATTCTACAGAACCAATGGTATCAGCACAATGCAGAAAACCGAAGACATGCATTTGCAGACCACGTGTAAAGATACGGAAGGAAGCATTTAAAAAATGATAACTTGGGTTTTTACAGGAACATTTCAAAGAACATTGAGGTTGCTTTAGAATGGATGAAACAAAAACAGGCTTTATTTGTAGTCAATATAAATAGTTACATTACCTATCTACCTGTGGAGTGGGGAGGGGGCACACATGTGCTCCAATTTAGGAAATATGCTAATTTGTACTGAGTTCCTACGTAGCTTGACAGATACTTGCACATCTCCGAATTGTGTGTCCGCATTTAGAAAATAACTAGATGTAAAGAGGAGACTGAGTTTAGACCAAGAAATGGCCCACGCCCACAGAATCAGAGCTCCTGAAATGCCACGCTTTGAAACTCCATTCTGGGTACCCAAGAGAGATATGTTCAATATTCAACAAAATCGAAGAATTTGAAAACCGAAAATCTCTCAGATGTTCTGAGAGGAAAAATCTTGGAGCCGAGTCAGAGGATTTGGATTTAAGCCTACAGCTATATGAGAAAAAATAAGAGAATAAAAACCTGGGCAGTAGGTTTTTAGCTACAAAATCTAATCTACGCCACAGCACAGTTCATTAAACCATTTGTTATAAAGTGATCAGAAGTCATGCTCTATTCCGCACTGCCCAACTGGGTAGCCAGACGTCCCATGTGACTGTTCGAATTTAAATTAGCTGAAATTAAATATGATAAAAAATTCAGGTCCTCGGTTGCACCAACCTCATTTTAAGTTACTCGAGAGCCACGTGTGGTGAGGAGCCACCGAACCGGGCAGAGCAGGTACAGGACCTTTCCCTCAAGGTGCAGGAGCTGCTGGGTGGCGCTATTCTATCATCCTGCAGCAATCTGCTGCAGCTTCTAGAAGTTTCTAAAATTTTTAAAAAGACGTGTAGTTTATACACTGGGAGGATTTCGTTCTCTAGATGAAGAGGGGAGATTGGATTGACAGACTCTGTGAATGTATTTATAGGGAAGAGCGCTGGGTCAGGGATTTCTCCAAAGACGAGCTGGCCGGTAAGAAAAGGAGTTTAAAATCATGATGGATAGAAAACGTCCCTGTGGAAATGTTTTTCACCCCCTTGGGAAAAGTAACAGACATTAGAATTCTTTCCACAATCCCAACTAAAAAGTAATGGATGTGAGGTAGCTGGATTCTAAGATAGGAGAGGAAAGCCTCTTTTGACCACCCAATAAAATTAGAACTGTGGGTATAATTCAACTCGAATTCTAAACTTCAGTCCAGGGTGACCAGAAACGGGAGACAAATGGAAAATCCCATTTGTATTTATCTTTATAGATAAAATGATGTGCTTAGTTCCACTTGGTGGCAAAGGCATGGGGCCTTGTGTAATCCTTAATCCAGTAGCCTCCAAGATAGCGCAGCCAAGTCATAAAAATATCCACCAGCAGAGGCCGAAAGTGGCAGAGAGGGGCAGACAATCAAAGCGTGAGGCAGCTCAGGTTCTTCTACGGGAAATATGTGACCCATTTTACTAAAGCAAAAAAAGTCAGTTGCTTATCTCATCTTTTATGGTAGTAAGTAGCTGTCCTCTAACCGCGCGCCGCCCCCCCCCCCCTGCAACATGCTGCCCTGTACAGGACACATGAATCTACGCACATGTGAAGATATGCAGAAATCAGGGTTCAATTATATTCAAAATAGTAGGATCAGTAGTAAGGTGTGATAGAAAAGAGGGGAGGTGGTTGGTTATATCTGTTGTCTGAAATGCTTTAGGATCAAGATGAAAGACAATCAACATTTATAAGCCTCTAATAAGTCTTACCTCTTGAGCTTTGCATATGAGAAACCATACATAGCACTACAGTCCTATTATGGCATTTTCCCTGAGAAATTTAGCAGTGTGTGTCGATAGCCATTTTTCTTTTGTTTTAACTGGAGAGAAGAAAGTATAGAAGAAAGAAGAAAAAGAATGGTTGATATGGTTTGACAGCTTTCACTAACATCTCCAACGTACATCAGTTTTGATGGAAAACTCAATGTATTAAAACTAGGCTCTAAGTTGGGAAATAAAAGCCAACACATTTAAATGAATACAACATACATGATTTTATTCCTGCTAAGAGTTTAATCTTTGAAACCTTGGCTGCAGTAAAGTGGGCAAAATCTGTCCTCAGAAACGAAAACTATTCTTCATCTTTACTGCAAATCAATCCTTCCCCAACAGTCGTGCCATAAACAGGCGCGCACACACACACGTACACACACAGCTGGGATGTTTATTGGTTTAGTCACTAAAGGATTTAGCTGGACAAACATCACAAAGATGATGGCTTATTTAACTGAATTTATGATCAAATGTTTTCTCCATTGCAGGAAGAGTGGGAAATCACTTATGGGGAGATTTGAATAATTTAAGGCAAGTTCTCTACTTGGCATTATGTTTGTATATTGAGTCTTGAGGGATTAAATACAGCTGAGGACTAGCAGAGAATTCACATGCAGATACACAAAGATATGCTGTATAACAATGCAATGAGGGCCAGAATACTGATTCCTTTGTGTTAATATTTCTATTCATTGTCTTATTTATGGTCCAAGTAATAACATCCACACACAAATATACTCCCTGACTGTGAGACATCAGTAGTAAATTGTCACTAGATTTTTCTGAGATCCCAAAAATGTCAAAATGGTCTAAAAATGCTCTTTTAGATAAGACAAAAAATAACTTGGGGGTAGTATATGTGTGTGTTTAAGGCATTTAAAAATCCTTGTTGTTGTTGTTAAAGACAATGAAAGTCACTCCCAAAGATGGATATAATGAGGTAACATGGGACCTGCGCCTTAGGGCATGAACTTGGCTCGGGGTCTGAAGGAGAGAGGCCAGTCATCTGTGGAGTCTCCTACCCACTTGCTCCCGGGCCAGGACAGGTGCACCAAACCAAGGTCACACTCCCAGCCTTTATTCGCTGTGTGTCTTGAGACAAGCCATCTACCCTCCCTGTTTAAAAGCTGTAAACACTACAAATAATTACTTTCCTTTTCACCACTAAAACCCTCAGGCCAAGTGGACATCCAGGGGCTACACACCTGGTTCAGACTTCCCCATCAGTTCATGTACACAGAGAGCATCAAGGTAAAGGTCTACCAGATGTTTTGAATTTGGTAATAGTGTTTTTGTATGGGTTTCCTTCATTATAATTAGAAAAACTGACCAATGAACATATTTCAAGACTTAGGATAAATCACAGCTTTACATTAATTATATACAATGCTATTCGTTAACATACCACTCTTCGGAAGGAACTGTTAGGGAAGAGGGAATCTTGTTTCTACATGAGAAGTATTTTAAAAATGATTTGGTGACCGAGCTGTTTAGTACCTGCTCCTAGAAAGGTGGGAGGAATATTCCAGATGTCTGGGGAACCTGTACCGCAGTGGTATTCATGTTCAAGGACAATTCCTTATTTGGAATTGAATGAAACGCTCTGACTGGCAGGGAAGTCAAAGTGTGATAAAAAAGTAGAAGGCAGGAAAGCTAATGTGAGCTGCAGGTGCCCCGCCCTTTCCTCCCGCATCCTATTCAGTACTTGCAAAATCCTGAACAGGGTTCAGAAGACTGAAAAGCTGGGGATCAGACTGGTTAGTGAGCTTCCTGAATATTATATGATTCAGAAATGGATCTAGTGTGGGAACTTGCCCTCTGTGATACCAGAGATTATGCTGTTTTCAGGTGTTTTCTTGCCATTTGTGCCAATAATAGGCTTTTGTAGTCTTCCTCTTTCCTACTTTTTTTTTTTTTAAAGATTTTATTTATCTTCAGAGGGGAAGGGAAGGACAGAGGGAGAGAAACATCAATGTATGGTTGCTTCCTGTGCATTCCCTGCTGGGAACTGGCCTGCAACCCAGGCATGTGCCCTGACTGGGAATCGAACTGTGATCTCTTGGTTCACAGGCCCGCGCTTAATCCACTAAGCTACACCAGCCAGGGCTCTTTCCTACTTTTTGAGGGTTCCTCTCAATAATGTTCACTCACTGTGTATTCTTACTCGGTCAGTAGGACCACCGTCTACACAGCAGATGTCAGCCACACATGTCAACACGAGTAAGTCTACTGACTGTGTCTTCACAATGAGCAGAATTTGAGCCCTCAAATGACAAGGGGGCCCTTTTCCTATAAATGACTAGGACCCTTGTCCAATCCTAATTTTCACGATAGGCAACCAAGGTAAAGTGTGAGGTAGGTAACATTGGATACAAAAGATGACATTGCTAAAATCATATTTCTCCAGTGACTCTTATATTCATCTTAATTTTGAGGCTGACAGTTCATTGAATTCATAAAGATTTTCTTGCCCTGGCTGTTGTGTCTCAGTGGGTTGAGTGCAAGCCTATGAATCAAAAGGTCGCTGGTTCTATTTCCAGTCAGGGCACATGTCTGGGTTGTGGGCCAGGTCCCCAGCTGGAGGTGTGTGAGAAGCAACTGATTGAAGTTTCTCTCTTACACTGATGTTTCTCTCCCTCTTTCTCTCTCTCTCTTCCCCTCTCTCTAAAAATAAATATATAAAACCTTTAAAAAATGTTTCTAAGTCAAAAGAAAATAATATAAACAAATGTTGAGGAAAGGGATCTCATATATGGTGCTTCTTATACATAAAGAGCAGTAAAACCTTCTGCATTTCTGTTTGTGCTTAGCTTTTTCAAATGTGGCAATTTTCAACATTCTGAAGCTGAAGAATTAACATATATACCCACAGAGGCCCATGGGGGGCTTATTGAGGAAATGGAGCCCCTCTCAATAGTACCTTATAGGTGGGGAAGAGGCAGTTGAGTCTTTATGATTTTTCTTGAGTCAAGTTAGGGAAGATCAAGGGGGCTGAGAACAACAGCAGAGAGGTGAATTCTTAAGGGAGTTCAAAAAGGGGAGAGAGCTATGTGTCTAACCCCTAGCAGCTCCCAACAGAAAAGAGAGAGAGGGAGAACAGGAGAAGGAGAGAGGAATAGAGACACTTGCAACAAGCAGCGCCCCTCAGGAGGCGGAAGCGTGGCTTCCAGAGGGGAGGAGGAGGGGAAAACATCTGCTTGATGTTTTTTGATGCTTCCACTATTCCCTCTGCAGATTTATTACCCTTATTTGGTCCTCCAGAGATATTATCTCCTCAGAGTGTTTACAAATAAAAGACAGGGTGAGAAGCAAAAATATAAAGCGAGATCTCTGGATACTTGGGTGCAACATGCAAGGGCTCTTGAACGTACTTTTCCCAAAGCACCTGCCACCCACACTTGTCTGACACTGGTGGCACCTGAAAGGAAGGAGCAGTTTACATGGTGATCTGCAGCTGTGCCGCCCAGCGCGGCCGCTGAGCACGTGGGCATTTACATTTAAGTTGATTACGTTTAAATGAAATATAAAATTCCGTTCCCGAGGCACACTTAGCCACGTGTCACGTGCTTGATAGCTGCAGGGGGCTAGCGGCAGCTGCTGTGCAGAGGGGTTGTCATCAACGAGAAGGTTCCGTTGGACAGCACTGACCTAGAGGGGACAGCAATGTCAGGACACACTTTCAGTTCTCTCAGTGACTACCAGCTTTCCTGAGAACAATCTCTTTTTTCTCTCTGCTGGGGGTGGAAAATAACTTCTCCCTTGCACAGAATTTTGAGGGTACCGACTGTGAACCAGGCCACGTGGAACCATGAGTCCAAGGCCTATCCTTGTCACCGAATGGGCGAGAGATTGGGCAAAGCCGACAGTGACTGCCACGGAGGGCTGGGCCTGGTCCTCTGCTCTGCCTACCCCTGTGACTCCGCACGGAATAAGAAACCCCGGCACCAACACATGGAAGGCAATGCCTCAAGGATGGTCAATCCCAGAAGCCTGCCAATGTCACCTTTTATGGCACAGAGTTTCAAGATGTAATGATGGTTACAGACCTTAAAGTAGGGAGATGAACCTGGATTATATGGAGGGGGGGTCTTTGAAGCAGAAAACTTTCTCTCGCTGGTGGCAGATGTGGGAGTGGAAGGGGAAGCCAGAGAGTTGAAGCATGAGAGAGCCTCGCTGCATGGCTGCTGGCTGGAAGGAGGGGAAGCGTGAGGATGACGGTGGTCTTTGGGAGCTGGGTGAGGCTCCCAGCTGACACCCAGCAGGGACACAGGGCCTTGGCCTGATGACCACAAGAAACTTAATGCTGCCAACAGCCCAAATAAGCCTGGGAACAGAGCCCCCCCCAGAGCCTCCAAACAGAGCCCAGGCCTTCCAGCACCTTGACTTTGGCCTTGTGACACCCAGATCAGGGAATCTGCTGAGCCCTCCAGTCTCTGCCCAACAGAACTTGGAGGTAACACCCTGCAGTGTTTTCTGTTAATAAATTTGTGGTAACTTGCTGTGGCAGTCACAGCACAGAAATACACTGTTTTATATTTTGGAGAAGCAAAGATTGTGTTCAGTTCACGCTTCCAGACTCTGTTTTGGAGAGCAGCTTGAAGAAGCCTAATTCTATGGGCCTCCTTTCTGGGAACGGTGTAGCCCAGCGGCTCCTGGAAGCTCTGTGCTGCCTCAGAATCGTGGTTGGGTTTCATTCCTTAATGAGCTGGACGCAGGAGGGAGGTGTTAGCTGCACCAGGAGTGCGCTTTTGGATGAGGAATCCAACACATAATCTGAAAGGATGAAAAACAATGGCCGTTGCCAACTCCTAGGCCTGGCACATACTGCCAATTAGTGAGCAGGAAGATGGATATTTTTTATCAGAAGCTCGTGCCCGACAGCTAACAAACAGCATGGGGCCTGCCCTTGGCCATCACCAGGGGTTATTAACGACAGTGAATTCTTCACTTCAAAAAGAAGGACATAGACAAGAAAGCTGGCAATGACACAAAATGACAAAGGATGATCCCCTGGATTCAGTGGGAGCTGAGTGGAATGGGCAACAAATCTCACTACCAGGGTCTGAGTGGGTGGCTGGCAGGCCTGCTGTCTCCAGCACCGAGACACAAGCCCACCTTTATCCGAATGGCATACTACCCAGCAGTGGCACCGGAGAGGCGTGAGAGGGTGGGGGTGGTCAGCCTGCTGCCAACACTATTCCCCAGGACAGAGGAAGTCAAGTTTCTACTCCATCCCAACTGTCCAGATGCCTAAAAACTAGACTGAGAATGAATGACTTCAATTCCCAGAAGAGCTCTCTCTGCCCAGAGTGGTGGTGAGAACAAAATAAAACCAGATACTGATAGGCCCTCTCAAACATCAGGGTTCTTAAACTGGTAATATTTCTTTCATAAGACTCAGAATAGGGTATAGATTCCAAGTTATAATTTCCAATAGCATTGATCATATCACCTCACTGAGCAAGTTTTTTTATTCAAGCTATAAAACGTCGATGCATCTTCTCTGACTACCTCCCAAGAGTGTTACAAGGATATGAGGATGGGACAATATATATGAAAGCAAATTCTATATTGCCAAAGGCTGCCCCAGCATTAATTACCATCCTGTCCCCATCACAGCTGTGCCTATGAATCAATGAGGGCATGTTAGGTCTCTGCCTAGTAACATTTCCTATGTGATTGCATTTATGCTTTGCTGGTATTAGTGATCAGGACTAGGCCTTGGGCAAACTTGCCTGCTCTCTCCGATAGCTTTCTGTCTGTGCTGCCGGCACCTGTCCCCAGCCCACATCTTTGGATAGACCTTTACGCTGTCTACTTTGAGGCTCTCTGGTTCTGCCACCAGAACCTGGAAAGCAACTCCTATTTTAGAGCTTCCTCTTTTCCCTTTCAAAATTCCACTCTGCAATTCTAGGGTTATTCTTCATTCGGTGGCAAGAATTTTAATGGATCTGATAAACATCACTGAACTGTGACTTTCAAGGAGGCAGGTGACAGTACCAGGTCGCCCAACAAGACCATGTGTGGACATCCACAGTCAGGACAAGAGACCTGTTTTGATTTGAATGTCCAAGTGCTGGAGACAATATTTTCAAGGGTGTGGTGAGGAACTAGTCCCCACGTGGCCACCTAAGCAGGCTGGATTCAGATCCAGAGCTGGGAAGTTGAACTTTGTGACCCCAGCTCATCCTCTGAATTAAGAGAATGGAATTCAGAAATGTCTGCTTAGTGTCTGCTTTAGAGCTTGGGACCCGCACCTCCTCCCCAAACAAAGCCATCCCCCCAAAAGTGCACTGGTGATGTAAAGAATAATGTCTTTGAAAATATTGTGAGAGAAACTCTCCAGGCGCTAAATAAATTAAAACTTTTACTTTGAAGTAAGGAGAATTATAACAAAAATGATCAACAATAAAAAAATGTGAAAGTGGAGAAAGATAAAGATTTGGCTCAACTCAACTGCTCCCCCTAGTGTCAATAACTGTTGTTACCTTCCTCTAACATTTCTAAACAACTGGCCAAGAAATTGAAAGCTCTATCTTACTTTGCAAGATATTATTATTTTAGAAAATCTTAGATCAACTTAGAATAAGTTAGGGTAGAAAGCAGGGCCTTTTGGTTTCTTGAGAAGGCACTGATTTAATCCTTAATGATAAGCAATTAAATATGACAAGAAAAATACAGTAGAGAACATGAACATCGAGTGAAATTTGTTATTCTTCCATACATTATTTTAAATACTTTTTGTTTATGCGCATGTGACACAACTGCCTAGAAAATCATCTTTAAAATATGTACTGGAAGTTAATCATTAAATTAGATAAAATATTTTAATAAAAGTTCAAGAACACAAACGTGAGGGCCTGTGACTCACCGATACATTCAAATACACACAGGTGCGTGTTTGTCCCGTTTTTGCACTTTCATAAAGGTAGCTTCATTGCAACATCTCTGTGTTAGACAAAGTATCAATTTCTTTTTTTATTATTAGGAGAAACTGAGTTGGACCTAACAAACAGGAAGGATTATAAGGAGAACCAGAGTGGGGTGGGGGGGCAGCAAGCAAGACAAGGTCCGCCTACACCTCCCCGAGTCTGTGGGCCAGCTCTGCTCTATCAACCACAAGCTGTGCTTTCAAGTCTTGTCTTCTGTGACTTTGGTGCTTTATCCTTAGTTTTCTTTTTGCTACTTTCAAACCTCCAAAAATTGTTCAGCTGTTAAAAAGTTCCAAAACAAGCAAATGGGTTCCTGGAATCCTACTCTTAACTTTTCTGGAGAACATATACGAAGGCTTCTTCTACAGCCAAAATAATAAAAGATCTTTCTTTTAAGTGGCTGAAATTCTTCGTTGATTGCACATACATGCCAATGTCAAACAACTATAAATAGAGAGATTTGGAAGAAAAATAGGGAGAGTCTTTATAACTCCAATGAAATAAAATGGAATGTTTTGAAGGCAGTCAGAAAACAGTACATGCATTTATAAAATTAAGATTTGTGTCCCTTCAGTCCAAAATCCCCTCTGAGCAGGAAGAGCCCACCCAGATCACACACTTGCGGTGTAAGGGAATAAAACAACTTTCTTTTTTTTTTTTTTACTGTATGTTTATTATTCTCAACCCTATAATTAACATTTCTTATTTATATTATCCTCTTGAGTTGAGATATAGCTGTTAGATCTTTTGATATTTTTCTCCCATCCGTGCTTTGTTTGCCCAGAGTACTGAAAAATCCTTCAAAGGATAACATTATGCCCAGGGTTATTGGTATAAATGAAGTCAGCAGGGAGTTGCATGAGTGTCACTGGGTCAGACTAGACCCCAAATAATCTGGGTCACATGTTATAGCCATTCAAAGAGACTTGAGGACTCATTTCTCAAGAAATTCTTACTCTCTTAGACAGGTTAACATATCCACTAGCTTTAATAGCTGAGTTAATACATACTTAAAAGGACACTGTTACTTAATTTTGAACAGTGACTTCCTTCTTTATGTTAACCTACCCATCTTTTATTCACCCATCTAAACTGAATTCAAATTAGTTCTTGCAAATGAGTTCACTTGATTTTGAACCTATTACTGCTGTACAAGAGAATTTACCAATTGCTACAGTTTCATAATTGTGCTGTAGACAAGCAAATTAGTTAGCAGTGATTGAGAAACTCAGCACTTGCTTAATAGTGTTTAAATGCACTTCTTCTGAATCCAGACCTCACTCTGAAGTGAGAAATGTTGAAATGTCAAATGATGGTCGCAGGGTCACAAGTCCATATGGAGGAAGAATCAATAGGATAATTAATGTCTCTGAATTCTCAGTTCCCTCTAAATTGTGTGGGACCTGAATTGGCTGCAGGCTACAGCTTGGCTCTAAGGACTCAGTATGTAACACTGGAATACCAGAAAGTAATGTTTTTATAATATTTTTGGTGATGATTTTATTACTTAATGCTTTCTGAAGTAAATCCTTACGGCAATAAAAAATAAGACTTACAGGGACTTAAAATTAGCATGTTTCTAAACAAGTCATGTTTATAATTTAAAAATTTTACCTCAAGCTCAGCTTTTAATATTCTCCCTAAAATGTTAAAAAGTAACCTAAGATTGGAACTCAGTGTTTTAAACAACTGAATTAATTCTCAATTTTTAAAAAAGCACATGTGATGGTAGAGATTAAAAGAAAACCATTAACTACAATTCTATCAGCTGATTAAAAAACTTCATATAAAAATGTCATACTTCCTTCAGTATTTTAGACCTTATTTTTGGTTGAAAAATTATAAATCTTATGTTCATGGAAAATGCAATAAAGTAAGGTCAAGGTAATGAATTAAGTAAAGTAAGGTAATAAATAAAGTAATCTCTTAAAGAGACACTCTGTTCTTATTTTGTGAATAATAATATTCCTAAGAATTCTTATTTGCCCTCACAAGTAAAAGAACATTTACTAATATGTAGCACCTTTTAAGAAAAATTTAAAGATTGAGCACAACACACATAGTCTTTTAAAATTTCTAAAGCAGCAGTACCAGAGGACTGTATACCCTGTTTTGGTCGATGAAGTTAACTACTTTTGTTGTGACATAAACGATACCTCCCAGAGAAAGGAAAGCATCTGGTTGTAGGTGGTCAGACTGAGGCAAAACAATGCAAAGCTCGAATACAACTTTAATTTTCTTTTTCTTCTTAGAGGATGTGAAATAACCTGGTTTCTCCTGGGATAGAGTAATGTAAATGGACAAAAATCTCTTCTCGGAGAGGCATCCCACCGGTCACCGTGCAATGAGGGGACAAGAAAGGCCATTCACGGGGCAGATGTGTCGGTGTGCCCACGGTGGCAGGTGCTGAATAAAAGTTGCAGCAATGAGTGACTGCAGGGGCCACGTGCAAATGGTGAGGGGTCATATCCACAAGAGGACAGTGACAGAAATATCACAGCAACATCCCCAGACCTCCCCCCATCTACTATTAGGAGGGGATAAGAATCGCCATATATTTTTTTCTTGGGCAATTTCCAGGCCATTCTAGCTTTGTCCGTCAGAAAGAAGGAAAAGGCGTTATCTAAATTGGAGGTGATTCTCCACAAATGCTATTACGTGTAGATGTGCCAGATTTTCCTGCTTCTTTAAAGATAGGGCTAGAGATGCAACTGCCTTATCAAGAATTGTTTCATAAAGTGGTCGCCTGGCTGAACAAAGCTTTTTGAGCAATTACGAGAGAGGAATGTGTTGGATCATTTCACTAAGGTAGGAGCGGCATACTGTACGTATTCCCTGATGTAGGAAAGTACGTTAGACCACTGATCGGTAAAGTGGTGGCGGGGTGGGCGGAGGCTCAGTGAAAGGGTGAGGACGGTGCACAGAACGCTCCCCGCACAGGGCCAGCCTCCCCATGCAGGAGGGAGACTCCAGATCTGAAGAACCGACTCCTCAAATGTCAAATGCAAAGCCTCAGGTGAGACAAGGATTATACTAGAGTGTTCTTCTAAGTATGAATTTAATCAAAACAAACTGCCAAATCTTTCAAATAAACAACTGCAGAACTTAACGGATTCATTCCACGAGTTCCCCACAATAAGCTGTCCACTGGATTACCTGACGGTATTGATGAGAGACATTTTTATTTAAAAAGGTTTTGTCCTACTACTTATTTTTATAACTTATGGCACCTGTAATTAAAATGTAGTAACAGTAAAAAGTGAGACAGTAACACTAAATTCCTCAGAGAACAAAATGTTGTTATGACAAATTATAGTATGTTTTATCAAAGCAGTTCTAGTTACCTTTTTTCTAGCATAATGCTTGAAATGTGATACCCACAATAAAATGAGTGACTCACTTACTCTGCTTTTCAACTTTCAATGATTTACTAACAGGTCGGCTTGCAATAAAAGACCTCTGTATAACTTGAGAAACCCAGATCTACCGATTTCATCAAATTTCAAAACCAATAAATTAAACTATTTTAACAAGGTCAGGTGACTGAAACTAAATAAATGGAGTCCATACACTTCGAGTGATGTATGTACTTAGTTTCCCAATCAGGCTTAGCGGAAAAATAAGTAAACTGAAAAAATTTGGAAGATCGATTTTTATCTAGTTCAAAAGCTGTTGCCAATTTTATTTCGATTATAAAGTCAATCATTATATTGTACTTAATAAATGCTGTCTTGCTGATGCCAAAATGCCCCTTGAAATCTAGTCCCAAGGGAATTGACCAAATCACGTCTAGGCTTTGCAGCTCTGAGGCAGTGCCACAGGGCTCTGGGAACGCCGGCTCGTAGGTGCGCGGTGTCGGTTCAGGCTGACCCCGGAGGCGGGCACCCAGTCGGGGCTGAATGCCTGGTTAACAGTTAAATGAATGGATGAGCGAATAATTGAGCAAAGAAATGAAAAAGTGTGATGGCAACTTATCAGGAGCATTTTTAAAAATTAGAAGAGAGAGAGAATGAGCATAATCTGTCGGAAGACTTACTTATTCCAGGCTTGTCTAAGGTGTTTAGAGCTGTACACGGTGAAGCGTTCTGAAACAGAAAGAAAAGCAATAATCAATCTGTGTTTCAAATGTATATATCTTTCAAAAAGTATGTTTAAAAAATTGAACTTTTAAAAAGACAGGGTTTGATTCAGCCACCTTATACTAGCGACATAGCAGGTCTTCCCCTTTAAAACCAGAAGACCTTAACATTTTAAACAACAAATCATTGCTTTTGTTTGTCTAAAATGATTTGTTTCATAATCTGGTCTTGTAGTGATCATTTCTTAGAATAACTAATTTTCATTGGGTTGAGAAGGGAAACGTAAGTACCAAGCCTCCAAACTGGACGCAGATTTCCAGAAGACTGACGCCGCGGTCCAGGGGGACTCGCTGTTCTCTTTACGGCCAACCCAGCAGCACGGGCTTTCCTTTCCTTTCTTCTTCCTTCCTTTTTCTCTCTTTCTGGTGCCTGATGGGGGACCCTCCCCACAACACTGGCACGTCAGGAGGTGCACTAGTCCTGGGAGCCTGTCCTTTCTTACACTGAGACATTTACACTTGCTCAAAGGCAAACTATCCATGCCTCATAATGCAGACTTATATTTATCATTGAATGACCTTCACCGTATTTTTAAATTAAAACATAACGTTTGTTTTACCGAGTTAAATAACAAAGCGGTGTAGACTAGATATTGATAACTTCTTAGCTCGCATTGTTCACTCCTGATGATAAAGCAACTGCTAACGGCTTCCCACATCTCTTTCCGCATGATTTCTTATGTTAATAAACATGAGCCCATCCATATATGCAAAGATATATACCATATAAACTACTTTAATTTTTTGGATAGACTGTATAATAAACATCCCCTAAAAATCTTTATGTACTCAATAATATATGGTGGATTATCTTTCAAATCAAGAAGATGGATGTAGCCATTGTTTTAAAACTCTATTAATGTCCCATAGGATAGGAGTACCATTAGTTATTTGATCACTCTCAAGCTGATGGAAATTGAGGTGGCTTCCCAGCCTTTCTCCTTAGAAACAATGCTTGAGTAAATAGCCTTGCACGTCTACCTCTGTCCTCTGATGCTTTCATTTCTTTTGGATGGATCCCCCAAATAGTAGAACTGCTTGGCAAATTGTATGCACATTTTACATTTAAATAGATGCCGACAGGTTACTTTACATTTTCCCACAAGCAATGGGAAAAAAAAAATGTCTCTTTAGTAGTATGCATCCTGGGATGTAAGAATGGCTCAACATATGCAAGTTAGAAATATATCATATTAATAGAAAGATAAAAATCACATGATCATCTCAATGTAGAAAAAAATCTTACAAAATTCAATATCCATCCACTCACGATAATAACTCTCAACAAACTGTATAGAGGAGGGAAGTACCTCAACACAATAAAGTCCATGTATGACAAGCCCACAGCTAACGCTGTACTTAACGGTGAAAGGTAGAAAGCTTTTCCCCTGAGACCAGGAAAGACAAGGGTGCCACTCTCACCACTCCTGTATAACATAGTATTGGAAATCGGAGTCAGAGAAATTTGGCAAGAAAACAAACAAACAAATAAATAGTATCTAAAACAGAAGGGAAGAAGTAAAATTGTCTGTTTGCAGATGACATGATTTTATATATAGAACACCTTAAAGACTCCACAAAATAAGTTAGAACTAATAAATTCAGTAAAGTTGAAGAACTCAAAATCAGTATACAAAAACCAGGTGCATTTCCATATACTGACAACTTAACCAAGAAAGAAATAAAGAAAACAATTCCATTTTTAATAGCAAAAACAATAAAATACCTCAGAATAAACTTAAGCATGGAGGTGAAAGTTACAGCGAAATATATAAGACAGTGCTGAAAGAAGCTGAAGAAGATACAAATAAATGAAAAGATTTTCCATGCTCATAACTGAAAAAAGCAATATTGGTAAAAGGTTCATATTACCCAGTCACTCATAGATTTAACGCAATCCCTATCAAGATTCCAGTGGCTTTTTTCACAGAAACAAACAAAAGTCCTAAAGTTTGTATGGAATTAGAAAAGACCCTCAGAAGTCCAAGCAATCTTGAGAAAGAAGAACAGAGCTGGAGGTTTCAAACTTCCTGGTTTCAAACTGTCTTACAAGGCTATAGCAATCAAAACAGTATGGTACTAGCAAAAAAACAGACACACAGACTAATGAAACAGAAGAGAGGGCCCAGAAATCAATTCATGCGGATAAAGTCAACTAATATTTGACAAGGAGCCAAAGTCCTCAATGGAGGAAAGACGGTCTCTTCAATAAACGGCGCTGGGGTAACTGGATATTCACATGCAAATAAATTAAAACTGAAACTGGATACCTATCTTACACTGCTTATAAAAATTAACTAAAAAAAATAAACCCAAAACAAAACAAAAACTAAACACTTAAACGTAAGACCTGAAACCACAGTAAAAAACAGGGAATCTTGGCAATGATTTTATGGATACGATACACACAGCACAAGCAACAAAAGGAAAATAAATAAGTGGGACTACAACAAACTAAAAGCTTCTGTACAACAAAACAAACAAGCAACAAAATAAAAGGCAACCTACAGAATGGGAGAAAATATTTGCAAACTTCATACCTAATAAGAGATTTTTCTCAAAACACATAAGAAACTCATATAACTCAATAGCAAAGAAACCCCCAAATAATCCAATTTTAAAAATGGGCAAAGGACCTGAACAGACATTTTTTCCAAGAAAGATATTCAAATAGGCAACAAACACATGAAAAGGTACTCAACATCACTAATCATCAGGGAAGTGTCCGTCAAAACCATAACGAGACATCACCTCACTCCTGCTCAAATGATTGTTATCAAGAAGAGAAAAGTTCCGGTGAGGATGTGGAGTAAAAGGAACCCTTGTACACTCTTCGGAGGAATATAAATTGGTGTAGCCACTATGGAAAACGGTATGGAAGTTTCTCAAAAAAAAAAAAGTTAAAAATAACCCTGTATGGTGTGGCTCAGTGGACTGAGTGCCAGCCTGTGAACCTAAAGGTCACTGGTTTGATTCCCAGTCAGGGCACAGGCCTGGGTTGTGGGCCAGGTGCAGGTC
Source organism: Trachops cirrhosus (assembly GCA_028533065.1). Taxonomy (NCBI): domain Eukaryota; kingdom Metazoa; phylum Chordata; class Mammalia; order Chiroptera; family Phyllostomidae; genus Trachops; species Trachops cirrhosus. Next base: position 29,339,537 of record CM052549.1, read on the forward strand.
CCAGGTTGGGGGCGAGTGAGAGTCAATTGATGGATGTGTGTCTCACACAATGATGTTTCTCTCACTCTTGTTCTCCTTTCCTTCCCTCCTCTGTAGAAAGAATGAATAAAATCTTCAAAAAATAACAATAGAGCTACCATATAATCCACTTGTTGGTATATATCTGAAGGTAACAAAATCACTATCTTGAGGAGATTTTTGCATCCCTATGTTCATGGCATACAATAGCCAAGTTCATTAGTTACAATAGCCAAGATATGGAAACAACCTAGGTATCCACTGGTGGATGAATGGATAAGGCAAATATGGGGTTACATATGCAATGGAATAATATTCAGCCATAAAAAGAGGAAAATCCTGCTATTTGCAACAACATAGATGGGCTGTGAAGGCATTATGCCAAGTGAACTCAGTCAGAGGAAGATAAATACTGTATATGATCTCGCTTCCATGTGAAATCTAAAAACAAACAAACAAACAAATAAAACAAAACTAATAATAGTACAGAACAGATTGATTGTTGCCTGGGGGTGAGGGGGTGGGTGGGTGGGAAGGAAAGGTGAAGGTAGGCAAAGGGTACACGCTTCCAGTTATAAGGTAAGTTCTGGGGATGTAATGCACAGCGTGGTGACTACTGCATGGTATACGTGAAACTCGTTAACAGAACAGATTTTAAAAGTTCTCAGCACACACACAGGAAGTAGCTAGGTGAAGTGATGGATGTGTTAGCTAAACTTACCATGGTTGATTCCTCTGTAATGGATACATATATAAAGTCACTCTGTTGTGCACCTTAAACTTGTACAATGTTATATGTCAATTATTCCTCCATAGAGCTGGGGAAAGACAGTGTTCTGACAAAGTAAAACAAGATGTGCAGAGCGACCCCTGCGGGTGCCGAGGAAAGGGGCGTTTCAAACAGAACAGACACCAACAAAATAAACACAGTTTCTACTGGGAACCTGGCTGGAGTTTCATTAAAATATATATATTTTATCTGAAAATGGTAATACAAAATCTCTATACGTAACAACACAGTGTGTTTTTCCATTTAAACAGGATTTGTGTGTTCATCTTCCAGCAAAATTGAATGGTTTTTTTTTCATAGTGATCCAATTTCTTTCTAATAATTTATCATTCGAAAGGCATAAACTTGCTTAACATGTATGGGTGCCTTTTGTCAGTGTTGTCTGCTTTTAATTATAAGTTTTTGAAGGAGAGACTAAACATTATTTGTATTGTTTTTGTTACAATATGATTCATGTAGAAGAATACCATTAGACAAGAACAAAAGAAATTTAAGAACACACTCAGCTTCCTATCTCTAAACACAGAGTTTATTCAAAGGAATCACTGGAAATACTGTGCAGTGATTCATTCATTCAATTACTGTTTATTGAGCAACAACTGTGCTTCAGCTGTGCTAACTGGGGCAGAGGATACAGGAGGGAGCAGACAGAAAACCTTCCTGTCTGCAATCTGGTAGGGACTGTGCCCGGCTGGAGTGAGCCTGGGGGACGGGGTGGCTGCAGCAGAGAGCCCAGGAAAGATGAGTGGAGGCTGAGGCAGAGACAGGCAGAAGACCTGTTCAGGAGATAGACGACTTGGGCTCTGGCAACAGCGTGAATATAGTGAGAAAGGGTTAATCTGAAACTTAGGTAGAGCGAGTAAAATTTCTTGATAAATTGGCCACAGGGTGTGACAGAAAGGTAGGGTCTAGGATGACCAGTGGAACACTTGTTGATCTCCAATTTCCAGATTTCAAAGATTTGGAATGACATATGCAACTTGGATATTCCGCCTCAGAATACATTAATCTTTCCACGATGATTCTGAAGTTATTTCAAGTTCTCCTGAAGCCTCAGAGTCATCATTCAAGCAGGGGTAATTGTCAACATGCTTAATAACCTGCACAGGCACGGACCGATCAGTGCAGAAACCAGACACCATGCCATATGATGAGCACTGGCCGAAGATCAGGCCCGATGACACAGGTCCAGTGTTCTAATGCTACAGGCAAAAGTGCTCGCCAACAATGTATGTACTTGTTTCCAAAGAATGTCTAAAGTCTGCATCATTCTCTGGCAGACTGCACCACATAAGATGCAACATAATTCAGCCAGTTGGTGTAGAGTAGCAATTTTCAACCTATGAACTAATTACTAAAATTCTGTGGCAGAAGAAAAAAAATTTTTTTGCCTCGCTGACAAAAAATAGATACAATTTTTATTCATACACACTGGATACCTATTGTTGTGTTGGCTGTTGTCATTTTTTAAAATTTGACAATGTAAGGGAAAAGAGGTCAGTGCCTCTGACTAAATGGTCAGGTACTGCATGTTTTAAAAATTCTTATGGCACACCAGTTGAAAATTGCTGGTACAGGGCAAAAATGTAAAGGCATATTCTAGGTTTGGGGATTGACTGACAACGTAATGAGAAATGGGAAGAATATTTCTTTTTATAAAGTTTTTAAAAATTATTATCTAAAGCCTGATATTAAAAAAGCAAGTTATATTTTAAAATTTCATTACATCAAGTGTCCTTGTAAAACAAATTTGATCTCCTTACCTTTGTACTACCCACAAAGCAATTTCAATAATTTGCTATGATTTGGGGACGAACAAGAATTCCATTACAGATAAAGTTAATACAATCTTGCATTTACAAGTAAATTATTATTCTTAGCAATTAATGATTACACATAAATATTAGTTCCAAGAATTGCTTCTATTTAGAGCTTGATAGGATGTGCTAATAGAATTTTTTCCCAAAATACAGCATGTCAATTTTAGCTGTGCATAAAAGAGCCAAAATTGACAGAAACTTACTACATGAAAGTAGACGAAATAAGGAAGAATGAAGTCTTACTATATTCCCTTCTACTTTACGCAAACTCTTAATTCTTTTAGCGACGGTCAGCGAGGCTCCTGCCTGTGTGCCAGGCATTGCACTGGGCAGCAGGCACACGAGAATGAGTAAGTCCTGGTGATGTAGTTCAGTAGCACAGAAACGCAAGGACAGAATTACAAACAGGGTCAGAAGTGCTGCATTGTGGGTATGGACACCGTTCCCTGAGAGCCCCGAAACACGGCCGCTAACTGCATCTGTCTCTTCTCCAAATGAAGACAAGATAGGCTCAGATACCCGCAACTAGTTGGAGTAACACACGGGACCTGATGGCTTGCATTCAATAGCATCTTTCAGATCTCAACCGCTAAAGTACGCAACTTTAAATGGAGCCATTTCTAACATTTCCTGCCATAAGCACACATTACATTTGCATTGTGTTTTAAAACTATTTCCATCATAAAAGTAATGTTCCATTAGAATGAAAGCAATATAATTAGCCATGTAAGTTTTGAAAATGAAAAGGGGTTTACATTAGTGCCCCAAATTAATAACAGGTGTGTTTAATAAAATATTCAACTGCCTATGAGTAAATTTGTCACATTATTTGAGTATGTGCCTATGCGTGTTTTACACTGTTCTTCAGCTAAGTTTACACTGTCACTTGGTACTTTAATGTCAGCTTTCTCTTTCCAATTATGTTTAAACTAGAAGTTTAGAATGTTGTGATTTAAAGCATTGGCTAACTCATAGCATAACTGGGGAGTGCAATTAATTTAAGCCTGCAGGCTGAGTTTACCTTCGCTTATTGCAGGGACACTGCAGAGGGTGATCACACACAGTGGAGACCAGGGAAGAAATCACTTGCTATGCGGCATGACGAGGATGGATTGGGGACAGAAGGCTGGAAAGGTTTCCCCTCAAACTGCCAGCTATGCTTGAGTATTGCAATTCATTGAAATTCCACAGGAAAACGACTGGAGAACAAGGCTGTAGATTCCAAGTCTCCCAGCTTAAAAGAGCTACACCTGAAATGGCCCAAGGCACTTTGAAAGCAGACTTGAATTCAGGTGAAGATACAACCTAATTTGGAAATTACTTATTTCCTTATTGGTATGTACTGTAGGATACAGGAGAATTATTTCATTATTCTCCACACTCCCTTTTCATCAACGGTTGTGTGTGTGTGTACATTATAAGACAGTACTGTGTTTTTAACTTCAAGAACAAGAAAACACAGTTAAATCAACCAACAAATAAAAAACATCAGTATATTCAAAGGACTTGAAAGGTGAAACCAGAATTTGTAAACTAATGTTTTCCTTCCTTCCTTCCTTCCTTCCTTCCTTCCTTCCTTCCTTCTTAGTGGGGGGCTGGGAGGGAGGGAGGTATAAACTTAGCTGAAGAACACTATTTTAGCAATAGTGGCAAAATCATAAGAAGTCTCAAACTTTAGTGTATCTTTTGCAAATGGATTTAATATTATCCAATTTAATATAATACCATGGAATAAATATGTCAATATAAAAATGAGTTTGTCCAAAATGCCATAGAGAATATTAGATGGATGATGTCTGTCCAGAAAAAAGTCCAACCATTGTTAATATAACGAGAACAGTTTGCACAACATCAATATAACGTGGCAGCCAAGGAGAGTGGACTAGAATGCGCATGCATGAACAATGACGACTTCACTGTACTAGTCAGTGGGGGTGGTAGATGCCATTGAGTGAGCATGTGTACTGTGTGGCCATCACATACAAAATGACTGAGTGAGTAGAGCAACAGATCTGCATCACATTTTGTGTTAAGCTTGAACATTCCTCCACGGACACTATTTAGATGATTCAGAAGGCTTCAGTTATGGGCAACTCTGAGATTGGCAGCTTCATCATGATAACGTGCCCACTCGTGTGTCATGTCTTGTGCAGAATTTTTTTGGAGAAACATCAAATCACCCAGATGACTCAGTTCCCCTACAGCACAGATTTGGTGCCCTGTGGCTTCTGGCTTTTCTCAAAATTAAAATCACCTTTGGAAGGGAAGAGATTTCAGACTGTCAATGAGATTCAAGAAAATACGATGATGGGGCAGCTGATGGCATTTGGGAGAACTGTGTGAGGTGCCTACTTTGAAGGGGACTAAGGCACCGTTGTCCTATGTACAATGTTTCTTGTATCTTCTATCTTCTTCAATAAATGTTTCTATTTTTCACATTACATGTCAGGATACTTTCTGGACAGACCTAGTATTTTATAATTAACTCTTCTAAACCAGCAATTTTGAACTGGTATGCCGCAAAAATTTGTAAAATTTGTTATACTTGACTATTTAGTCAGGGATATTGCCCTCTCTTTCCCTTAGATTGTCAAATTAAAAAACTGACAACAGCCAACACAACAATAGCCATATGGTGTGAATGAATCAAAATTATACCCATTTTTGTCAGATTGGCAAAAAACATATTTTTGTGATGTGCTGCAGAATTTTAGTAATTAGCTTGTGTGTGCCATGAGATGAAAAAGGTTGAAAATCTCTACTCAAAACCATATTTTCAACTATTCACAATTAAATTCCTGGGAAGTCTTTTGTATTTAAACAGATGCATTTACTCTTTCTTAATGACCTTGTACGAGTAGTAACAATATAAGCAAAGAGCTGTGGGCATCCTATTACCTGGCTGAAGTGTAGAACCTGAAGCCTGTCTCAAGATTGCTTCAGTAGAAGAAAAAGGCTCCTGTCCCTTGTCAGCGAGAACCACAAACATGATCACAGTCATGAGTCACTCTGGTGACATTTCAGACGATCACTGTAATTAGTTGTTTATGCAACAGATAACATCCCTGAATCCCTCAGGATGGAAGGCATGAGTATTCATCCATTTTCTTATCCATTCTACAAATACTTACCGTGTACCTGCTGTTTGCCAGGCACTGCTCTAGGCACTATGGATAGAGCAATGTGCAAAACGCTCATGGTCATAAGTAGCCCACAGCAAGTCATGGGAACCAATACTATGGGACCATCAATAGAAGAAAACTATATTTACAGGTGTTCACAAGACGTTACCTTTTTATATTTATTAGGAAAACCAAGCCAACAGTATCAGTTCATACTCTGATCAAGATACAACAAAGCTGGATTGAAATGATCTATAGTGCTCAGAACCAAAGTATAGTGGAATCCATGTACAGTAGAAGGTCTACCCCAATTAGAGAAGGCTAAGCTTGTTCCAAAGTGTGCAGACTTTAGGTATCTCAGCTCCAAAAGAGCACAGGGATCCAAACAGGGCATTTTAGAAATTGCACAGTTGCAAATCATAGCTTTAAAACACTTGATATCCCCAAAATATATGACCAAGATATGACACGGCTCTCGCGTTAGCAGTGAGAGGCTCTGATGTGACATACTAATGCTGAACAAAGCTGCACAGCCCTGTAACTGTCACCCAGAGTGGCTTCCTCAAATGCCGACTGGCCCTCAGTCCCGACACCAGGAAACTGCAGCATCCCGCCCCACCCTGGCTGCGGCAAACCATCCTTCAATTACCAGTGGTGCACACTGTAAAATGAGCGATCTTTGAGCAACTTTTAGAAACAAACTTTCTGATATATTCACTAAACTCTGACTTTGGAGAGCATTTGGCTCTTCTAATACACAAATGTGGACTTGTGAGCATATATTCTCATGTGAGGTCTTCGGACTACCCACACCTTTCTTACCTTACAAGTTAGGGAGCACTTCCCTTTCCATAAGACATTTTTCTCTAGAGAGGTAAAGTTTAATCACTTAGGCATTTACTAAAGTCTAAAGTGTACTATTTACAAATCAGAACGAATCTTTACAGGTCCCAGAAAAGAAAGGAGAAGGAAGATTTTGTGCCTCACTCTTCATAAGTCCTCACCCACCCCTCCATCCAAACTTTGCAAAGGGGGAGAGAGATCAGATCAGAAAGGCACTCCGAACCTTCTCGGGGAAGTGTGACCTAGGCAGGACCCCTGCAATCAGGTAGTCTAACCACTTCATGTTACAAGAAAGTAAACTGAAGTTAGAAAAGTCGCGTTGCCTGAGGCCCTGATGCAGGGGCCAAACGGGGACTCTGCTCCCAGCCTACCGTTACCAAAGAGCTGGAACACATAAGAAGCACAAACAAATCAAAGCTCTAACCAGCAATAAAACACTCACTTGCAACTCTGTGACAGTCTGGAAAAGGCAAACTATGGAGACAGTAAAAAATCAGTGGTGGCTAGGGGCTAAGGGGCAGGGAGGGCACAGAGGATTTTTGTGGGGCAGTGAAACTACTCTGAATGATACTGTAATCACAAATACACGTCATCTCACATTTGACCGAACCTACTGAATGTACAGCACCAACAGTGAACCCTAATGAAAACCATGGCCTCTGGGTTATAATGATGTTTCAATGCAGGCTCATCGGTTGTAAACAATGTACCCCTCTGGAAAGGGATGCTGATGTTGGGGGAGGCTGTGCGTGTGTGGGGACAAGGGGCATATGTGAAATCTCTGTGCCTTCTGCTCAGTTTTGCTGTGAACCTAAAACTTCTCTAACAAATAAAGTCTGCTAAAACAAACACACGAACAAGCACACAAGCAATGCTCTCCTTGCTCCCAACTCTCCACATGCTTTGAGTGTCTTGCCCTTTTAAGTCTAGGAGAACAAATCCTTCCTGTGTACACAGGACATGCCAGACAGATGTCTTGCAAGCTCTAGTGACTTCAGATGTATTATTTTAGCCCTCCCCTCAAAAAAAAAAACCTTTCAGTGCCTCAGTTTCCCTGTATTGCATATAGCACCATAGCAGTACTTACCTTGAAGAGTTAACTATGAATGTTCAATAAGAAAATGCATCTCAGGAGCTAATAAGAGTGCCTGACACATAATAAACATTCAATACCTGTTAGCTATTATTACTACCACAACTGTTATTAATAATATGCTTGAAAAGCTGAGCATCTGGTGCAGTTATGTTATATGTATACAAGGCAGACATGTGGTATATAAAAAGCAATATTACTCCAGGGAGGGTAAATGCTAAGCTACCCTAAATATCCATCTTGAGGCAATAGTTAAAGAAATGAATAAAATCCCAGACATGTCAATGCTTTTCTAACTCCTTATATGTGATGCCATGATACTAATGAACTGGCGGAGAGTGAGGACCAGCATTCTGAGAGAGTATCAACTGTCCTTTTTTACAGTCAAGAGATTATTAATTGTGTTTACAAGGCTGGCTTTCAGAGGCAAAGGCACCCATGTACATATATACTTAGGTCCTTTTAAAATAATCTCCTTTGCAAACATTATTGAGCGTTAGCCTCAAAGGTGTTCTGACAGTGCTGTATCAAGGACACGTGTGAGGGAAGAAAGTTTCATCAGATCTTACAGCTGAGCTCATTATTAGTAGTCAGTTATCACCCTGTTTATTGGTCTGACTTGAATATTGTGGTGGGGGAAGCTAAAACATTACTCTCCTCTTAAATAACAGAAACCAAGGCTTTTTCTTTCACCTGTTAGCATGAGTTATTATTCCATAGTCACGCATCTGTCTTGCAGCAAAGCTCAATGATAATGGGTGAAAGGGGTTTTAAAATCAACATCATTTTAAACAGAAATGAATTTGACTCACTTATTTTAGCCTGGCGTAGCCAACAAGCCTCCTAAGTTAAAAGGCCTAGTATGGGTCATTCCAAGATTTCCACTCTCCCCTTTCCCGTCTTCATGAGTGGGGTATACCTCTCCTTGCCCCAATGGTATTTTGTGTGTGTGATGGGATATTAGTGGCATCGATGCAAACCAGGGCTTGAAATGTGCCTGTGGTGGCAGGTGCCCCTATGCCCCTGTCTCTCGCCACAAGAAGAGCGCTATTCTGTATCTGCTGAGCCAAGGACGTACGTGTGGAACTACCTAAACCGAACTGCAGCTCTGAGGCAAGCCCCGGGCAGGACTGGCCTGCCCAGCTCTCCACACAGGCGTCAGCAATTAGCAAACACTTCTGGGCATACAGAGCTAGCTTTGGAGAGGCGTGTTTTGAGCTTAATCAGTAGAATTGACTCCGACGTCTGGTTCTGGCCCCAGGCTACCTTGGACCGTGAAGTCGGTCTTTCCTCAACCGCCTTCAGCCTCATCCATCTTCCTGTCTACCTGCCCCGATGAGAACCTCGTGAGATGGTGTGTGTGAAAGCCTTTGGCAAACAGCGAAAAACTGTACAATGCAAACACCATCACCAACCGGCACTTAAATTTGTCATCATTATTCTGTGTTTCTAAGAATTTCCAAACGCAAAAAACTTACACAAATTCTCAGATTACAAACACTATGCTGTTCTCTGGGCTCCCAATGCCGCAGAGACAGAGGAGAGAAAATCCTTCTTTCATCGGACCCCGGTTCATCCACTCAGTCACAGCGGCGTGCATCTCTGCCTGAGAGGGCGGACTGCACAAGGCTCTGAACTCCGTGGAGTCCCACTCCTTCCCTGGGGGCAGCTTCCCACTGGAGGTGCTGCAGTCAAGACTCAACTTGAAAATAGGTTTCAAGTTTTCTGGTTTTAAACTTCCAATTCCCTGTCCCCCTTCCTGAAATCTTTATTTTTTACAAGTTTTTAGAAAGATGTTTAAAAGTTCAGGATCAGGAGATATGGAGGACTATCTTGCAATGCGTAGGTTTCTAGCTATCCATTTGCTGGCATGCACCATGAGCAGGGCAAACATAAAGTATCAAGTTACAGATTTAAGAAAGCAGTAAGGAGTGTATGGCTGGTTTACGGTAACGCCAATGGTATGTAACAACATCGACGTTCTACATTTAAGGAGATGACAATTCTTTCACTACCTTGAAATTTTTTCAGGTCTTCACTTAATTCTAATCTCCACCCTTAGGATAAAAGTGTAACTCTTTTCTTAGATATAGTAACTGAATTATGCAAATCGGACAGTGTACAAGGACTTTAATCCTCTTGGGTTGGGGGAGAAGGATTATTGAAGAGACATAGAAATCTTTATGTAGTGACTGGCATTTAATATCAACTTTGGTGAGATGAAGTCTGCTTAACTACCAAACTGAATTTTACAACATTTCAAAAGTAGGAATATGAAACCAGACTACATAGGATTTTTATTGTTGTTGTTGTTAAGGCTGAAATTAGAACTTCACTTCTCCTTGAAAATCTAATCTCACTACTACACTTCTCTGGCATTTTCTAGACAGTCTGGTAGTCTCCATCCTTACCGATGCCCTCTAGTGAAAATAAATGTAAAATTCTTCAAGCAGATACAGAGAAAGTCAGTACAGAGAATCTCTCTGCTTTGCACTGAAATGGATTCCTACAATTCACAAAGATAATTCCACACATGGGCCTGTCTGTCTTTTGGGGAGGAAGTGAATTTTACAGATGTCCCCCGACCCATCAGGGACGTGGCCCAGGATCCAGCGAATGCCTGAAGCCACGGGTAAGTACCGAACCCTATATATACTGTTTTCCCCTATACACGCACACCCTTCACTTACAGGAAGCCGTTTCCAGCTTCTCTTTGCTATGTCTGAATTGCCAGCATCACCAGCATCTTACACTTCGGGGCCATTATTAAGTAAAATAAGAGTTATTTGTACATAAGCCCTGTGTTACAGGACACCCGAGCTGATAAGACACTAAGTAACTAATGGGCAGGGGGCATATACGGTGTGGAGACAGGGACAAAGGGGTGGTTCATGTCCTGGGTGGGACAGAGCAGGACAGAGTAGGACACAGCAAGAATTAATCACGCCACATAGAACTGCATGCGACTTAAAACTTATGAATTGTTTATTTCTGGAATTCAACCCTTTCAAGCCTCGGTTGACCGAGGTAACCGAAATGCAGAAAACAAAATTACGGGCAAGGAGGGACTGCTGCTGTATTTTACACTTTTGAGTGGCTATCAAGATTTTTGGCCATTTCTTATTTTCATATTACAGCACTGGCCATATCTACGACTTATCTCAAATCCTTGGTCAGCTATGGACCTATGGGGGGAAAAACGCCCCCACGTCTATGACATAACTGCTATCTGGGTGAGAATAATTTCTCCCCCCCCAGGACTTACTTGCCGTCACAGGCCCCTGGCAACCCAGAGCTGTGGGCAGGGACTCCAATCAGGAACGCACGCTGGAGATGAAGCCTCCTCCATCTCCCCGAAAGGTCCGTGATTTTGTAGCCAGAGGTCCTTTTGCAACCATAAAACATCAACCTCTTTCTCTTCTCAAAAACCCTCCAATGGATCTTCTCACACTTCAAATAAAATCGCAGTTCCTCACCTTGGCCTTGCAGGACCAGCCCCTCCAAATTGTCCCCTGCCCTCTCTGTGGTCACACTTCTGCAGCCTCACTAACTTGCAATTTGCCTGTTATCTGTCTCCCCGCTGGCACATCCGCTCCAAAAGGCAAGAGGCTTTTCTGCTTTGTGCACGACTGACCTTCAGCACCCGAGACCTGCGGGCACCGGGCGCCCGGCAGCCCCACTGCCGCTGACTGCAGCGAGGCCTCTGGGTGTCCACACTCTCCCCGGCCTGCAGCCGCCTGTGACCTTTCGGCAGGACTGTCCCAGTCAGAAAGTACAACAGTGCCGACAGTCTGTCCTCCCTGTTGTGTTTAATGTTTTTATTTTTTCACTTCCTCTGCTCTATAAAGTTCACTTATTCCACACATTTATTTACTAACTAACTGGCTTTCTCAGTACGTGGCCAAGCTGAAGAAGATGCTGGGTGGTGGTGGTGGTGGGGGGAGTGGTTCCTTCCTGAGCAGACCCACAGGGTTTGCGCAATGAAATCTGAGATGAGTCCGATATTTCCATAATAACGTTTGAAGTCCATTTTATAACCATTGCATAGTTACACTCTCACACATTCAGATATAACCCGTGATCATTATAGCTGCTCTCAGTCAATTTTAAAAAGACATAAAAACTAAAATCAAGACATAAAAAAAGGTTCTTGAGGTAAAGCATAAAGGACCAGTGGGAAAGGATGTACCGGACAGAGAACGCTGTGTAAATGATACACATTGTTATTTTGTAGTTACGTGCCCTTCACAGCTTAAAAGCACTTTTATATCAATTGTTCGCTCAGCTCAAATCTTCTTAAAAATAGAGTATAAGTAAATAAAAATCAATAAAGAGAATGTAAAAAGAGATGATCTTATTTAATTTCCGCAGGCGTTCTGTGAGCCGGAGAGCGCAGATGTAGTTCTTCTGGAGCGGGAGGCAGGTGTCCCCTCACCACAGGTGCGGCCTGGGCAGGACGGCACCACGGCTCGAAGATGCCCTGTACTCACGCTTCCTGCACTGGACATCCCCCCAACCATTTCTGCGGCTTCTGCAGCTTTCCCCACTTTCTCAAAGACGAGGGGAAAGCCCAGAGCATAACTGCGGCTAAGGGCTCACTTCCTCACAGCCGCAAACCATGGACGCGGGCAGTTTCCACACCAGGTACTAAGGACTGCACATGTGAAACTAAAGGTCCCCAGAGGGCATTCTGGAGGCGACAATTTATTGGAAGCGCAGGTTTAAAGGCCTTAAGAAGATGCAGGTGGAGGGTGGGTTCTAGCGTCTCCCAGAAGATAGAGATCTTCGCCAGGGTGCCACAAGGCAGGCTGAGAGGAGCCGGACAATTCTCCTGCGTGCTTCTTTGTCTGCAGCCAGGGAAGCTCACTTAGAGAGGTGCGGGCAACTCCAGGCTGGGGACTTGAAAGACCTGGTTTTGATTTTTGGCTCTGCTATGTATTGGAGATATGGCCTTGGCCAAGCCCCACAATCTCTCTGAGCCTCAGTTTCCTAGTCTGTAAAGTGGGATAATGGAATTAGGACAATAAAATTATAATGGCTCAGAATTATTTTAAATACCAATTGAGATAATGTATTAAATTGCTTTGTAAATAGTAAAATACATAATAAAATGTACACCATTATCACCATAGTGGTGGGGGGGAAGAAGGTAGTAGAGAGAGGGGGACACGTCTACTTTTGAGACCATAAGCCACAACACCATGGGGGTAAAGGGAAAGAAATGAAAAGGCAGTCAGGTGCAGAGAAGGAACAGATGCACATCCCATTTCATTTATGAGAAATTTACACGTAAGTACTGATGTACGAGCAGCAGGTCCCAAGCCTGGGCTCGCTGTACGCGGTGCACACACTTCCACACATGCGTGTGCATTACTTAGCGACTTGTTTTATGCAGCCGTGCTCTGTCCCAGCTGCTTGGCTGCTGTGGGGAAAAGCTGAAGTTAAGGAATTTAGCATAAATGTAAGAGCAAAAGAGGATATACAGAGGCTAAGTACTACAGAATAAAACACAGTTGTCATCTAATTGTGCTTTTAATATTTTAACAGTTCTTCTTACAGTGTTGCTCCAGTTTTGCTCTACTTTCCAAGGGAAAATCACGTACAGTTCCGAGCTGAAACAGAGCAGCTGAGAAGGTAGGTAACTGAATTCATGGCATATCTCCTCGCCTCTGCCCTACATTCCTGTCTGGTCTCCTTGCTCATCTCCCTGCCCCTGCCCTGCCCCCACTCCGGGCACAAGAGCCAGGCGCTCTTACCAAAACCCCCCCACCAGGCACTGTCTTGATCAAAACCTTCCAGCGCTTTCTATCTAATTCAGAGTGAATGATGAAGACTACTAGCAGCCCTCAAGACCCTACATGACCTGCCCCAGCCCCTGTTACCTGTGATTTCATTTTCTACCCCCTTCTTCCCACTTCAGAGTCATCGTTCTGCAAAGTTCCTCCCTCAAACACCTTGATGGATGGCTCTTTCATGTCCTTCAGTCAAATGTCATCTTTCTGTGCGGGCTTCCTTAATCCCACTTACAATTAAAACTGTAAACCCCCCTTCCCTGGCACTTCTTGAACCCATTTCTTGGTCTGTTTTCCTCCACAGGAATCTTCACCACCTGCACCATCGCCGGTAACAGAGCCCGGGTGCCCTCCCTCGGACAGCTTGCCAGAAGTGTGCTAAGTTACAACCGCATACACTTATTCATTCTTTAACCTCACTTCTGGTCATTTATAACAGCAAAACGCTAGAAAAAAACCAAATGTCCCTAAGCAGAGCATAGGTGAAGCCCCCACAGCAGCAAGCAGCGCGGCTCTAAGAGGACAAGGGAGCCCCACCAGCCTTCTCTGTGCAGTGCCATGAAAGCCCTACTGGATGCATGAGTAAGAAAAGCAAGAGCAAAACTGTGTTTAACATGAGAAACCCTATCTATCTATCTATCTATCTATCTATCTATCTATCTATCTATCACCTATTGATCTATAAGTAATTTCTTACAGTTAAATAAGAAAAGAAACATAAGAAACTAATAAAATAAGGCTATGGTGGGGGCAGTGATTCTGGGGAAGTGGGCAGATGGGAGGAGTTACACCACACTCCTTTTAATGTTGTTTGATATCCTGAATTGCTGAAATGGATTACCTGTTCAAAAATCAAGCAAACCACGTCTGACCTATCAGGGCACCCCTTCCTATTTGCCCAGAGGAACGGAAACCCTTTGCCCACATGGAAACCTGCCCACACATGTGTACGGCAGGTTATTTATGTATAACTGCCCAAACTTGGAGCATCAGGGTGGCCGTCAGCAGGTGAACGAACATCCAGACAATGGCATATTCAGCTCTAAAAAGAAAGCAGCTGTCCGGCCACGAGGAAACATGAAGGAACTGAAGTGCATGTTACCAAGTGAAAGAAGCCAGTCTGACAAGGCAACACCCTGCAGGATTCCAACTGCACGACTGTCTGGAAGAGGCGAACGTGGAGACAGTAGAAAGATCGGGGCTGGCGGGAGGGAAGGAGGGAGGGAGGAAAGGCAGAGCACAGGGGATTTGGGGGGCAGGGAGACCACTCTGTGATACTATCATGGTGGATACATGTCGTTTTACATTTGTCCAAACCCACAGAATATACAACACCAAGAACGAATCCGAGTGTAAGCCATGGACTCTGGGTGACACTGACATGTCCACAAAGGCCCATCAGTGGGACAAACGTGCCACTCTGGTGGGGGTGCGGGTAATGGGGAGGCTGTCTGCACGTGTGTGGAGGCATCTGTACATGGGAAGTCCCTGGACCTTCCACTTAATTTTGCTGTGAACAAAAACTGCTCCAAAAAGTAGGCTATTAAACAGAAGAAAACAAAACAAAGTATGGCTTCACGGCTCAGGCTTTTTCATTTTCCCTCAAATTTCTGAGGCACTCCTGGGGGTAAAATAAGTAGGTGAAGAGTTCGGGTAGGACAGTAGGACGGACAGACCCCACCACTGATACTTCCTCCTCTGGGGCTGAGTGCCTTCCTCCCCTGGAGTATGAGGTCCAGGCAGCGGAGGGTGGTCCAGACCACCCCAGGTGGTCTGGCTGCAGGGCTGCATGAAAGGACTCACAGACTGGCTTCCTTTGACTCCTTGTCTTCCCTTGGCCTCTCTCGAGCCAACTCAGGAAGCACTGATCACATCTACTCTCCTCCTCAAGCCCCAAGCATTGCCCATAATGTCTTCCTTGTCTGTCAGCTCCCATGCCTTACACCGCCTGAACATGTGATTCTTCCAGGCGCCCACTGCTGATTTATTGTGTCTGTAGTGACACTTGCCCATAATAGTAATGACTAAACACATATAACCTAACTCATATATGTCTATCAGAAGAGTCACATAAGTAAGGCCTGTTTTAATCAATATAATTCAGGACAATAAACATTTGTGGAACACCAGAATATGGATTATGTGCAGTCGCTGATCTCATGAAGTTCCCAAGCTGTTAGCTTATTTTCCACTACATCATATTACTTCCCAGGAAGCATTTAATAAATGCTTTTGTATGTTGTTAATGAAGATAAATTGTGTTTGCACCAAAATAAACAAATTGCTAGATGTTTTCTGGTGCAGAAACTTGGCAGGCCAAGTGACTACCTTAATTGTTCCTTTCTGCAGCCATCTTTACTCATTTAAATTTTTTTCACACTTTCCTTTGTTTTATTACTTTTTTCAATTTTTTATTTATTGATTTTAGAAAGAGAGAGGAAAAGAGAGAGTGAAAGAAAGAAAGAGAGAGGAGGTGAGGGAAAGAGAGAGAAACACTGATTTGTTGTTCCCCTTTTTATGCATTCATTGGTTGCTTCTCGTTTGTGCCCTGGCTGGAGATCGAACCCGCAACCCGGACATATCAGGACAATGCTCTAGCCAGCTAACCTATCTGGCCAGGCCTCTTTGTTTCATTTCTTTAGGGCTTAATATTTTAGATACTAACACGCGGTAGCTAACCTTCTTTAAGAGCCACATTTGGAACATTTATAAAGAGCTTTGTTCTCAGACTCCTGAGGGACAACTGGAGCAGTTAGAGGGTGATTCTTGCTTGGTTAAAAAAAACTAAATTGTTAAGTCACTACAGTCTTTTAGAACATAGAAGTTATTTAAAAATTTCAGTAAAAGTACAAAGAGTCCTTGGGCCACTGAAGAAGATAAAAGAATTCTCAGTATACTACACTTTCAGAGGAAAAATATTAAGAATAAAAATAGTTTCCTAACTCAGTCATTCTTTAGGGTTGATAATTTATTCCTGATGGTCCCCCAAAAGAGGGGAAGAGGAGAGAAAGAATATACTTGGCTCCCACCACAGAAATTATTCATAGCTCTTTTCCCTCATAAAATAATGAACTATTAGATCTCCCATAAAATCCCTTTCAGTAATTTTATGGTGGGTCTGCATTTTATAATGCATGTTTTGTAACCAGGAATATTTTTTTAAAAAACCCAGAGAATCATTTTACAATAATTCATTCCACTGATTTTTATTAAATTTCCAATTCCAAACCTTTCATCCCTCCTCTAAAAGTTAAATAGACCAAGTTTGAGATTCTTTTGGTTAGTGTAATTATTAAAATTGACAGTTTCTTGACTGCCACCTACTGGTGAGAAAAAAAGTGACAGCCTATTTTTATAAATTCTGCATTTTTCTCTCCAATTTTCTGGTTTGGGTGTTTAAATATTTTACATTAAAAAACACGGAATACTGTACAATAGGACATTCAGAACATTTCATATGTTTAAAGTCAAATTAACTGACCATAAATTTCTGGTTTAAAAAGGAAATAAAATGTGACATTTTCCTTTTTTACTATTTAATACTTTTCCTAGTATTAGAACAAGAAATCACACATTGTTGTATCCCAATTTAAATTTTGTTTCCATAGATGTGGATACTAGTCTAACTGATGATAGTATGAATGCTTACTTCACAAGTAGCCCATCAAATGAAATGCAGTACCTCCCTTGGAATGAGACTCTCTCATCATGAGCGACGTCATTTATTTTATCTTTACAGACAAATAAAATGTGAAAATAAAAGGACAAGTCCACTAGCAGGTGGGATACCCAATGGCAAAAGTAACCAGAAGTTTTCAAGGTAATATATTAGCTCGAGGGATGATAGCATTTGCATCTTCAGCCTTTGCATATAGGAAGCACACAGTCATTTATAATTAATGAAACATACCTGGCTTAAAATGTGGTAAAGAATGAACTCCAGGCCAAGTGTCCTCATTTGGCGTTCCAAGAACCTAGTGAAGAGCAGGAAATTGTGGAAACAGACTTATTATTTCCAAAGCACTCAAAATTCTCCAGTGTAGAAAACAGTACACTGCATATGATGAAACTCTGAATTTTTTTTCCATTATCGTGTGCCAGGAATTTTACTTCAGTAAAAAAACAAACCCGGCTAAAGAGCCACCCAAGATGAATGTCTGTGTTTTAACAAGTGCAGCTGAGTGAGGTAAGACAAGTTAAATTGGCTGTGTTTTATCAACTCCAAACTTAATAAGTAGGTTTAGGACTCAAACGATAAGCTCATCTTCATGGAACTGAGTAAGGTATGTCCCTGTCCCTCAAGATTCTTTCAGGAGCTTTTGTCCTTCATGCCTGTGTCAGATGTCTTGTCAGTGAATGGTTCTAAGGATTCTGTCATTTCTTGTCCCACACCCTCTGTCTGAGCATCGTTAAGTTTCAAAGAAATAGGACAGACAGCTTGGGAGGCCCACAGTCTCTCTGCCACGTGCTCATTGCACTTAACATCTTTAATCATGTGATTTATAGGTTCTTCGTCCCAACATACTGTTCTCTCTAGACTTTTTCCTTTCTTTCCCCCTTCTTTCCCAGTCTGTTTTTCTCTCACCACAGCGCCTGATCTGGTTAAAGGTATGAAAGGGCAATCCCAGCTTACACAGAACTGGGCACACTCCATTTGAATTTCCAGCTCCACCATCTATGACTATTATACTCAGTGACCACAGCAAGTCACTGAGAGAGAACAGCAGAGTTGAACCGTTCAGAGCCCAGACCCTGGAGTCTGCCTTGCACCTCTCCTCACTTACTAGTTACGGGACCTTGGTCAAGAAACAACTGCACTGAGTTTCAGCCTCCTCTTTTGTAAACTGGAGGTGAGAACACCACCTGGCATGCAGCAAGCACCATGTCCCTATTAGATGTTACTCAAAGCACCCACAGAAAATGGGGTCAGGTGAGGGAGGTGCTGGCCATGTGGGAGAATCTCGTCCGCGTCCGCCCACTTTTTCTGCAGTGACCGCTGGTCAGGGGAGTCAGTGAGTGCCACATGCTCTGACTTCAAATACCATGAACCAGCATGAACAGTCAGAGGCTAGAGAGGGCAAAAGAGAAAGCCAGGAGCTGGCAAAACAGGAGGAATGGCAGGTTTTGTGGGAGGAAATGAGGCATATCCGCCTCACCTCTGAGGGTTAGCAGGCACTTCCAAGCAATATGGAAATAGAGAGCTCTGATTATTTGTGCATTTATTTTCTGAGGGGACAGGGTGTCGAGTAAAGGATGGCACACACACAGTGAGTGTGTCCCTCACTGCTTCCCATCTGGTGAGTCAGGGTGAAATACATACATTACGTTCCTCACTGAAACACTGAATCAGAGTTCCGGGATCTGATAACACAAATTTTCTTTAAAACTGTGGTTAGTTAATTTTGCAAGCACTAATTAACATGAACATTAATAGGCAGATCTACATAAACTGGGTCACACTACTGATGGCTGGTGGGAGTGGGGAGGAAAACTGGCGAGAGGGCTAGAAGAGTTGTCAGACAGGGAAAGAGACACAGACACTGGGTCTGACATGAACAAGTGTGACAACAGTGCCTCTGGGAAAGGCATTCCCCCTTTCTTTTCACTAACTCCAACCACGGTTTCAAGACGGGGAGACAATTAGGTGTGCAGACAGTGCACACAGCTCATCAGGGAAGCTCTGCATGGAGCTCATGGAGTTCTGATGAAGGACAAAGGAGTTCAATGGTATTAAACTTTAGCAACTAAAGAGGTGAACTTTCGGCTCAAAATCACGACTTGATCACAACTAATCCATCAATCTGAAACAGACATTCCAAAGGTTTTGTGAACAACAAAAAGTCCAGCCAGAAGCTGAATCTCATTCTCTCCCTGCTAATAAAGGCACCCGTGCTACCCTGACTGAGTGTTTCTACAGTGTTTGTGTTAGCAAACTTTTTTATAGGCACTATCCTCATCCAGATTCAGGGTTCTGTTTCAAAGTGATTATCAAACATCATGGCCATCTCATAAAATTTATTCACAAAGAAGAAATATATGACTTTTTTTATGAGTTATTATAGCACTGACTGATGAGGTTCCAGACCTCAAATTCTCCTCCTGCTTACATCTCCTGGGCCATTGGCACAGGAAATCCAAGCTGGACAGCTAGTGGGCAAAGGAAAAGAAGAATTAAAAGTCAATTCTGGTTCTCATAAAAGCCATTTTGGGAAAGACAATTTGGGTAAAACCCATGGTTAGAGATGACAGGCTCCTTGTGCAATAGAGAGAGTGGGTGTGTGTTGTCTCTGATGTCAGAATTTCATTTATATTAATCAACTAAGAAATTCCACAACCATGATACTTTTAAGTTAGAAAGAAAAGAGGTATTCTCTAAAAGTGAAAAGCAGTCTTTTGCAAATAAAACAATGAAAAAAATTGCATCCAGTGTGCCATCAACATCTAAATTGTAGTTACCACATCTGTAAATAAGCATCCCAGGCCCTGTTTAATCTTTTTTTAAAATCCTCACCTGAGGATATGTTTTTATTGCTTTTAGAGAAAGAGAGAGAGAGAAATGTCAGTGCGAGAGAGAATCATCGATAGGCTGCCTCTCATACGTGCCCTGACTGGGGATCTAACCCGCAACCTGATCAAGAATTGAACCCACAGCCTTTTGGTGTACAGAACCATGCTCCAACTAACTGAGCCAACTGGCCAGAGCATGCGTGGTTTAATATTAAAACAGCATGCTTTGATACACTCAGAACTCTTCTACATATTCATCTAAGCACTTCACCTTAAACCTGTGCTGTGGCTTATACATCTCCCTGTTCATTTACTGGTACATCTCTTCACTAGGCTGACATTTTCTGTGTTTGTCACAGAAGACAGAGGGAGGGGCCTAGGGCTCTGCCTTGAGGTGCTCCTACTCTGCTGGGGCAGATGAACCGGGGCAGTGATGAACTGTCTTCAGCAAGTGTTCTCTCAGAGGGAGAGGGAGGGGAGCGCTCAAGGCAGGGAGTGCTGGAGTCTGAGGGTGGGGAGAAAAACTACATCGCAGAGACTGTTTGTGTGGTGGGAGAAGGAACCCTGACTAATGGCTGGCCAGGTGAAGAAAGGCTGGCAGTGACGGGATAGTATTCTGGTTAAAAGGAAAGGCTTATGTCAAAATACTTTCTCCAAATACCCATGCTGCTCATGCCCCCGCACCTCCTCACTGGCTTCCTCTCCTGGGAAGTCCTGCCCCTAACTGGTCGGGGTAACTCCTAGCTCTGATTCTCACTTCAGCTCACAGCTCACCTTTTCCTGAAAGACTTTCTGAATTCTCTGGTCCAAGCTGCATGTGATCTTTGTAATCTCTGACGGCTCTTTGCAGACTTTTGTAAGACCTACCCACTGCCTTGTAATGGTTAGCTCACTTGTCTGTCTTCTCACCAGACCGTGAACTGCAGAGTGGAGACCATGATGTTTGTCCTTGGATCCCTAGCGCCTGCCATGTGCCACGCCCTCAGTAAATGTTGACTGACTGACTGAATGAATGACTGAATGATGTTTCTGGGCAACAGTGTGAAGTTTAGTGTGATTCAACTGTAGACTAGGTTATAGGATGGGAAGCTAGGGCCAGAATCACCTCCAAAGAAACCATATTCTGTTTCAGATTTTCCCAAACTACAGGTCCCACGACCCACTGGGGATTGTAAATATCATTCAGTGTAACATCAGCATTTTTCCAAAGAGGAAATAAAGAGGAAATGTCAGAGGGTCACACACATGGGGAAGAGACGCAGTGCTTTATGAGACTTCTGTTCAGGGTGCACGTGTGTATGTGAGTGCACATTGTGAGTCATGATGTAAAATGCATCTCTTACCACTTCAGAGCCATTCTGTAGGGAACAAAAAGCTATTAGCTGAAACCAAGAATGCTATGCAGCTGAAAGAAAGAAGGAGCTCATACCCTTTGCAACAGCATGGATGGAGTTAGAAAGCATTATGCTAAGCGAAATAAGCCAGGCAATGAAAGACAAATACCATATGATCTCACCTTTAACAGGAACCTAAACAACAAAACAAAGAAACAAGTAAATTATAACAAAGGACACTGAAATGGAGGACGGGATGTCA
>CM052549.1:29361617-29502226 GCA_028533065.1 Trachops cirrhosus
AACCTAAACAACAAAACAAAGAAACAAGTAAATTATAACAAAGGACACTGAAATGGAGGACGGGATGTCAGTGACAAGAGGGGAGAGGGGAGGGAATTTCAGGGGAGAAGGGAAGGGTTTACAGGAACAAATATAGAGGACACATGGACAAAACTACGGGGCTTGGAAATGGAAGGGAGGTGGGGAGGGATGGGTGGGTTGGCTGGAATGGGAGTAAAAGATTGAAACTGTACTGAATAATCTAAAATAAAAATAAATAAATAAATAAATAAAAGAATGCAGGCAATAAAGCGAGTTTGAGGGCTAGGGGCAATGAGTTTAGTTCTGGGCCTGTCACATGTCAGAAATGCCTGCAGGTTAAGGTAGGGATACGTAAAGGGCAGTCAGAAGTACAGACATGGATCTGAGGAGAGGGATTTAAGATCCAGAAAAACATGTGGAAGTTTTTAGCATACATAGCAAGTCCCAAATCACAGCAACAAAATGGTCTTCCCCATAGTCACATATATACAGTTCCCAGAAGACTGTCTCTGTGAAGTCCTGGACTTCTAGTATCTGTTAAGAAAAACAAGAGGGGTTCTCACCTTGTCAGTAAGGGTCTGCACTACCTGGCCCCGATGAACTGGGATCTAATGCCCTCAAATTTATGCTCCCAGACTTATCTACGTGCCGACAGATACGGCTTGAATCTCACCATTCGTGACGGCCTCTGTGAGGGGTAGAGGAAGACACTAAGAAAAAGGGCCTCTGCTAAAACATTTACTTTACAAATTCTAGAGCTCAGAGTTCAAGAACTACTGTTTGTCAGAAATATTTATTTACCCTTCTAAATTTTCTAAATCTTTATTGTGTTTTTTTCCATTACTAGTTAGTCCCATTATCCTCCCCTCCCCCCGGCAATCACCACACTGTGGTCCATGTACATGAGTCCTTTTTCCTCGATACCTACACCCCTAACTGCCCCCCAACATCTGTCATCCTGCTATCCATCTATGAGTCTGTCCACATTTTCCTTGTTAGTTTATTTTGTTCCATCTGAGTGAAATCATATAGTATTTGTCTTTCTCTGACTGCTTATCTCACTTAGCATAATGCTCTCTAGGTCCATCCATGCTGTCACAAAGGGTAAAACTTGCATCATTTTTATGGCCGAGTAGTATTCTCTTGTGTAAATGTCCCATAGTTGTTTTATCCACTCATCTATTGATGGACACTTGGGCTGATTCCACATCTTGGCAATTGTAAATAATGCTGCAATGAACATAGGGGTGCTTATGATGTTTCAAATTAGTGTTTTGGGTTCCTTTGGATATATTCCCAGAAGTGGGATTGCTGAGTCTATCCTTCTAAATTATTAATCACTCCACTAATTCTCACATTTGCTAGTTTTTGCTTTGGCCCAGGCCCTGGGGCTGCTAAAGGGAGTCCATGGGTTTTCCCTGAGCAGAGCCCGGAGTGTAAGCAGAACAAGGGATGCTGACAGTTCTTCCTGGACCAAGGGGTTCAGAGAATATGTAGCAGAGGGATCCTGACCAATCAAACGCAGAGAAAACTGGGTCAGCCAAGTATGTCCTGGTGAAGTGGAACATACTGGGCTCCCTCTTTAGTTCTCCGTTTGATGAGACGGGCACTCTACAGGAGTGCCGAGGATTCCAGACTGACTTAGCGATGAGTCTAAGGAGATGGAGAACATCCAAATAGCCTTTATAATTTTTAAACAGAGTCTCTGAAATGCCACATATACTGTACATCTTTAAAATAATGATTTGCTGTACTACTTTAGGTTCTGGAATTTTTTTTTTCTGAAC
Source organism: Trachops cirrhosus (assembly GCA_028533065.1). Taxonomy (NCBI): domain Eukaryota; kingdom Metazoa; phylum Chordata; class Mammalia; order Chiroptera; family Phyllostomidae; genus Trachops; species Trachops cirrhosus. The sequence continues at coordinate 29,363,426 of CM052549.1, forward strand.
CTCAGTGAGAAGTTCTAAATGAAACCCATGGAGAGGCTCAGCACAACTCGACTTGGCCATCACTCGCTCCGCTCTGGAACAGATGGTGTCAAGTTCAAAGATGAGCCAGAGAGAAAACAGAACTTCCTAAGTCTTATCCTGCTGTGTGCTCTTTATCTAGAAAAATAATTGTCAAGTGGAGCTGGTGTTCCATATCAGGTTGGTTTGACTAGAAAGACTATGCCCTTGAGAGCCACCCAGTACGCTCCCAGGAGGATGCGGGGAGAGATGCGGCTCGGATGGTGTTAAATGACTCGCAGCCACTGACCAGGCGCTACAGAGAGGGAGTGGGTGTTAGAAACTAGGCTTTTTCATCCTCTCTCTCCCTCCAGTCCAGCACGCACACGCACACACACAGATATATCCATACATACCTCTTCAGCAACTTAAAGACAGACATAGAAAAACGTCTTAATTCTCCAATGACACAAAATAAAAGGACTGCGTACTATTCTGATGGCTGAGTCAGGATTAAAAAAATATTTAATCAGGAAGGAACAAATGCCTGAACCTAACACAGGGAAACCTAATACCAATAAACATAAAGTCCACTACTTACAGTAGATTCTATTCATTAGCTATTCAAGATGGGAAGATCTGGCTGGCAACCATTTGTGTAAAAAAAGACTCGTGACTTTCAGCTGATACAAATTCCATGAAACCTCCCAGAGGAGAGTGAAGGCAACTGGGGTGGGCTGACTTTAAGGTGTCCTGTTGTTCCCATCTGCTGGTGTTCATACTTTTCCCCTTGAGTGTGGATAGCACTAGGGACTAATCAACACAATATGACAAATGTCACAAGACATCACTTCTGTGATTATATTGAGTAAGATGCTAACTAACTCCCATTTTGCTGGGAGACTCCCCCTTGCTGGCTTTAAGTAAGCAAGTTTTCACGCAGGAAGGACACAAGACAAGAAAATGAAGGTGGTCTCAGCCAACAGCCAGCAAGAACCTGAGGCCCTCCACCCAACAACCTGTGAGAAAGTGAAGGTTGCCAATGACCACAGAAGCCTGGAAGTGGACCTTTCCCCAGCTGCCCTCACGTAAGATTGCAGGCCCAACTGACACCGTGATTACTGCCCTGGAAGACCCTAAAGCAGACCCCCCAGCTAAGCGAGGCCTGGACTCTTGACCCACAGAAATTGAGAGCTGATGAACATGTGTTGTTAAGTTTGCAGTAATATGGCTATGCAGCAACAAACAACAAATACAGATGTAATCACTGAATCATATCATATAAAAAGGGACAAAAATAAACAAGGCAGTCTTCTACAGGATGCACCCAGAAAGGTCAGGGAATGGTGGACCCATGTGCTGTGAGGTAGACTGGAAATGTTTACTCTTGATGAGCCTGGGACATCACCTTGAATAAATCCAGTACTGCAGAGTCAGTGTGGGACTGGCTTCTGCTGTGCTGAGTCAGATGAGAAACAAGGGCAACGGGTGAAACATCAGTGTCCAACAAAGAAGGACACACTAATGACAAGAGCTGTCCAAGAGGGAGCAGACAGCCCAACAAGGTCTAATCGGCACTGAGGGTTGGACTGCACCACAGTTTGTGTTAGATACAGTAAGAATCAAATTCTGCCTCCACAGACACAAGGGTCCCGTGCGGTCAAATTCGGATGTGACGCTGCAGCAAACAGTCTGGACAATAAGAGGGGGTCATGCATTTACATCTGCCTTTGTTTTCATTGGTCCTAATGAGTGTCCCTAGGGAGAAGTGAGTGGACGAGGAAAAGAGTGCAACTAAGCGAAGGAGGGTAGAGAAGGTACGAATGAAAGCTTTCCGTCCCCATTTTCTATGCGAAGTAGGTATCAATGTCCATTATTTTGCAGAGAACCAGCACAATCAATGGAAAATACCAAAATATTTTCTAGTAGCAAGATAAACAAAATATATGCACATCTGTGGTGTGTGCACACATGTACACACACATATAGCTCCTCTCCCCCATCATTCCCTAAGGCTTAAGCTAAAGTGCCACTAGACAAGGGGTTAGCCTTCAGACTGTTCATTCTGGTCAAGAGCCAACAGTGTACAGGCGGATGTAGGATGAGAAAAGCTGCTTTAAAAGGCTGATTTGGGGTTGTGTTTCACAGAGCAGCCGAACCTGTAGTGAGACTCTGCAGAGCAGGGAGCTTTACCTAAGAAGAGCCAGGAGGGGGAGCTACTGGACTGAGAAAATGAAAAGCTGCTGTGGCTTCAGAAATCTACTTGAAGGTTTAATCAGCTGTTCCAGTGAAGGTGCTGGATTACAGAAGATGGTGCTTCCAAAATATATGTGGAGTTTTCAACATGGCAAAAGTCTAGAGGAGAAGTAATCCAAATATATAAAGGATAGCTCTTAGAGTTTTATTTTAAGTGAGTTCAATTCACCTGCCAGAAGGTAAAGGTCTGGCTTAGTGGTACTTGGGTGACCATGGGAATCATCTAGGAAGTATTTAAAAAAACACATAAAAAATACTAAAGACTAGGACACATCCCGAAGGTTGTCATTTAATTGGCTAAGCTGCAGCCTAGATATGTGGAATTTTGTAAATATCCCCAGTGATTCTAATGTCAGATGAGGTTGGGACCACTGAGTAGCCCAATGTACCTAGGAATCTCTTAGACGGCCTCAGCTTAGTTAGGTGGTTTATAGATTTTTTAATGCCTTTGGCCTGGATCCAGGGGCCCACAAAAGATTTTCAGTAGATGAATGAGCAAAATAAACAGTTGACTGTTAGAGAAATTAGAAGATGCTCTTAACTGGAAAATTCTGCAGCTGATTTAAAATGTTTTCCTCCAACTAAATTTTCACTTGTTCCCTCTCTTTTCTCCTACTGTTCTATTCCCTGTTTCCCTAAACCCTAACTCCCTCATCAATGTCACTCTCATCTCAACAGCTTTTCTTCTTTCCATTGATCGATGCTATCCTGGCTTCAGACTGTCAGTCCCTAAGTGTGGGCTGTGGGAGCCGTGACAACAGCAGTAAGGTGCACGTCGCCAAGGAGCCAGAGGGTGGAGGCTGCAGAGGCAGAAGGGGTGATGTTTCGAGGCAAACGCTGCAGAACTAGATTGACTGCCCGAGACAGTGGCACAGATGCAGAAAAATGAAGCCAGGGAGAGGGACCTGGAGGGCGGAGCACTAGGCACTAGAGCACAGGCGGCCCTCCACCTTGTTTTATCTGGCCTGGCACCTTGTTTCTACCCGGCGGCAGTGCCAAGCTCTTTGCCCCTAGTTAAGGAGTAGTTGAATTTATACAGTCCTAACATTACATTTGGCCTTTTGAAGGCAACTGTGAGACTGATGTGGCCCCAGCGAAAATGAGTTTGACACCCCTGCACTAGAGCCTCGCTATTCAAAACGTGGTCCAAACTAGCAGCAGCAGCATCAACGAAGAAAGCTGCTCAGGTTCCACTCCCCAGCAGGCTCCACTCCCCAGCAGGCTCCACTCCCCAGCAGGCTCCACTGCCCACCAGGCTCCACTCCCCAGCAGGCTCCACTACCCACCGGAAGAATCAGAACCTAGAATTCAACATGGGCCTCAGGTGATGCGTTTGCACATGGACGTTTGAGAAGCACTGCTCCAAAAAATTCATTCTAACTGGATTTTTTAACCTAAAAAGCACAAGCAGTACAAGAAAGTTAGGGCCACGGATCCACTTTCATTTTCATTTGTTAAAATAAGCATTTGGAAAGGAGCAGTTGTGGGCAATTTCAAGTTCAGCGGTGTGGACAGCTCACATCAGGAGCTATTGCAGGTGGTCGCTTGGAGGGCTGGCTCAGCAGTCTACCACCCAGAGCTCACCCCCAGCACCTGCCCTCCTGTCCTTGCTTTAACCGTCTGGTACCTCAGGTGTCTCTTACCACAAGGGGCTTCAGATCATTTCTGGAAACTTGCAGGATATAAATAGTGATCGTTTAAAAAACGCTGAGTTCATTCACTGATGCTCTTTACTTCAGCTGCAAACTTGAGGCCAGTTAAAATTCTATGACATATACGTGCCATATGGGACACATAACACATATCCAAACCTATCGCTATTTTATTTTTCTTGAATGAACGTAGTTTTCCTATTGACGGTGTACAATTGTGTTGATTATGGGGATACACAAAAATGTGAAACTGCAACTTTTCCCTCAAAAATGTAGTATTGTATTTCTTTTTATGACATTAAAATTTAAAATGACAGAGCTATTGAACTGATTCATAACACTATGAAACTTTGTGTTTTAGAAAATTGTCACCTTCAAAAACATGTTAATGGGAATGTCTTCGTCTCTTGTGGCTGCTGTAACAAACAACCACAAACTTGGTGGCTTAAAAGAACAGAAATTTAATTCTCCCGAAGAAGTTCTGGGGTTGGAAGTCGGAAATCAGTTTCAATGGGCTGAAATCAAGGTGTCAGCAGGGTCACCCTCCCTCCGAGGCTCTAGGGGAGAACTCGCTTCTTGCCACTTCCAGTTCCTGGGGCTAAGAGTGCTCCTTGGCCTGTGGCCACATCACCCCATTGTCTGCCTGTCTTCATCCTGCCTTTTCCTCTCCTGGACCAGATCGCCTCCTGCCTCTCTCTCATAAGGATGCTAAGAGCTGAACGTAGGGCCCACCTGGAAAATCTCATTTCAGATCCTTAATCCCATTTCCAAAAATCCCATTTTCCAAATAAGGTAAAATAAGGTCCAGGAATAAGGGTAGAATATCTTTGGGTGTTCTCTATTCAGCCCCCTACAGAGTAAAATTACCATTTACAACATATTATTTCTAAATGATACTCTAATGGGTTATTTATACATAGAAAGCAGAAAGTATCTGTATTTATGAGTTTGTTTTTTAGAGTCTACATATAAATGAGATAAGGTGGTATTTGTCCTTCTCTGACTGACTTATTTCACTTAGCATAGTACCTTCTAGGTCCATCCATGCTGTCACAGTGGTAAGATTTCCTTTTTTTTTAATTGGTTAAGTGACATTCCATTGTATTTATGTATTACCTCTTCTTTATCCAATCACCTATTGATGGGCACTTAGGTTGCTTCCACATCTTGGCTATTACAAATAATGCTGCAATTAGTGTTTCGGATTTCTTTGGATGGATACCCAGAAGTGGGATTTCTGGGTCATATGGTAGTTCTATTTTAAATTTTTTGAGGAACCTCTATACTGCTTTCCACAGTGGCTGCACCAGTCTGCATTCCCACCAACAGTGCACGAGGCTTCCCTTCTCTCCACACCCTCGCCAGCACTTGTTGTTTCTTGATTTTTTGATGATACCCATTCTGACTGGTGTGAGGTGGTATCTCATTGTGGTTTTAATTTGCATTTCTCTGATGATGAGTGACACTGAGCATCTTTTCATACATCTGTTAAGACGTAAGTGGACATACGCCTGTACATCCTCTTTCAAGACTTATCTATTCAGGTTGCCTGCCCATTTTTAATCGAATTGTTTTTTGGTGCTAAGTTGTATGCGCTCTTTATATAATTTAGGTATTAATCTCTTTTCAGATATACCATAGGCAAATATATTCTTGCATTCAGTAGGCTGTCTTTTCATTTTTCTGATGGTTTCCTTCACTGTGCAAAAACTTTTTAGTTTGATATAATCCCATTTATTTGTTTATTTTTTCTTTTGCTTCTCTTGCCTGAGGAACTATGTCAGAAAAAAATATTGCTAAGAGCAATGTCATAGCTTACTAGCCTAAGTTTCCTCCTAGGAGTTTTATAGTTTTGGGTCTTACATTTAAGAGTTTAATCCATTTTGAGTTTATTGTGGTACATGGTAAAAAGTGGTCTAGTTTCACTTTATGCAAGTATCTGTCCAGTTTCCCAACGCCATTTATTGAAGAGACTGTCTTTACCCCACTGTGTGTTCTTTTCTCCTTTGTCATAGATTAACTGACCACATAGGTGTGGGTTTACTTCTGGGCTCTCTCTGCTGCTCTATTGATCTACGGAATGCAGCCTGGATTCATGTCTGGTGCCCTTCCCACCCCGTCACTCAGATGCTCGTGCAACATTATTAATAAGGCTGTAAATTCATCTCAGTTGACCCCTAAATCAAGTTACACATGCAGGACCAGCAGAGACGGACAGGCTGGAGCTGAGCGGTCAGTCAGTCAGGTGACCTCCTAGGTAAGGGACTCCGTTCCCCCCAGCTGGTGCAGCTGTGCTTCTGCTGACCTACTGGACCCACTTAGACTGGTTTCAAAGTCAAGGAGTGATGTCCTATATTGCTATTTACTAAGAAGACCAATTTTGTCATTCATTCTTATTCAATCCTGAGAGTCATAGAAGTGTTTTTCCCTCAAACCAAAGAGAAAAGAATGTACTGATTATTTGTTTTTTCTGTGGACCTAGTGCATAGAATTTTGTTTTAATTAACATAATAAGCCCCCGGGTGCTCACCACCGCAGACAAGAGGTGGGTTATTTAGCTTTCAACAACCACCAGCAAGCTCCATCCTGAATCAGGTTCGTTATTCTTTCCTTCTTATATAATTTTATTGTCCTTGTAAAGATTATAAAATATTTTTATTTTATTTTAAATACAAAATATAATGCTGTGGCTAATCTTTTTTAAAAAGATTTTATTTATTTGTTATTAGATAGAGGGGAAGGGAGGGAGAGAAACACTAGTGTGTGCTTGCCTCTCGTGCTCCCCTCTCATGCTCCCCCACTGCCGGGCCTGGCCCGCAACCCAGGCATGTGCCCTGACTGGGAATCAAGCCAGCGACCCTTTGGTTTGCAGAACGGTACTCAACCCACTGAGCCATGTCAGCCAAGGCTAATCTTTTGGGATTATTGTTTGTAACTTATATTGCCAAGATTTATCCAAACTCTTTTGTAACTATATGAATGAAATATTATTCACCCACTCTCTTACTGATGGGCATTTGTGTTGCTTATAAGTTTCTACCCAGGATTCAGGAAGGAAAATTGCATTAAATAAAAATGGCAAGTTGAAAGGTCATCAGCCGTCTCATTATCCCTTTACCACCATTAAATTCCATAATACAAAATAAATAAATAAAAGATTGACTCCTACAATCGGGTTGTGTTCCATCAGTTTGAGAGCTGTTGGGACTCACAATACATTTTCCCAAGGAAAAGATTCTGTACACAGTGGTTAGTCCCCTGGGTGATGCACGGAAGGCTGGTAAATTCATAACAAACCAGAGAGCACTGCAGAGCAAAACCATCCCATACAACAGCAGTTCTGATGAAAGTGCAGCCATCAGGGAAATCACAAGACTCCTTCAGTGGAGGAGACTGGGGAGCAGGACAGGGCTCCTGGCCCCAAGACCCCTGAAGCCCTAGCCTGGGGCAGCCATCCCAGCCCGGAGCAGGAACAGGCTGTCCTGAGGCTTCCAAGCCCATGGGGGGCTAGGAAGGGACTGAGGTCAAGACCACACAGGGAGCTGTGACTTGGGAGAAGTGACAAGAGCTCTCATGCGAAGGATGAGGGGTGGTCAAAAGATGAATCATTTTCCCTGCGTTTTTGGTTAACAGGGGTGATACAACAGCAAGGTGGGGTCCAGAGGTTACCCACACAGGGATGGGCTGAATTTTCTTTCTCCTCTTCACAGCCTTTTACCTCTTCTTTCACAGAAGCACGTACTTGCACTTAGGATGGTGCACTGGAGAGGCAGCAAAGGGGGCTCCTGGAAGAAGTGGAGAGTATGAAAAGGGGTGCCCCCACTCCTGTGCTGTTGTGTCTGCAGTGGTGGAGCCAGGTGGGGGGAGGGAGGACAGGAAAGAGAGAGAGGGCTGCGCCTGTCCTGGGAGTATGTAGGTCAGGGCCTGCCCAGAAAGGAGATCCATACATTTACCTGCTCTAAAGAAAGATGCTGCTATTTTTAGAGCTTTGAATGGGGTGTGCAGGAATGTGTGAATTGCAACTAAACCTCTGGTAAGTTTACCAGCAGAAAGGCTGTTAAAAAATTTAGGTCAAGAGAGTTCTACAATATGTGCTACATTGGCAATATTTTATTATAGTTTTTGCAACTGCATAATACTATTTGGATATATACAATTACAATTTCAACATATGTGAATATTACATATTTATTCATAAAAGAACACTGCAAGCCTGTTATGGACAAGGACTCTGCTCTGGATGCCAGGATACATCTACGGAAAAGACAGTCCCTGGTAAAGGGACTGGCTTTCGTGGGAAGAGACCTTCATGGTAAGCGGTAGGTCCACCAGCTGCAGAGGCCCAGCAGACTCCCTGGGTGCAACACTCCCTTGGCAACTGACCTGTGATACCAGACTCACTGACAAATGAGCTACTTATTTCTAACCAATTCAGTGGGTCAAGAAATGGTATTTAGAGCACCAACACTAAAATTTGGTATTGTCTCGGGAAGTACAGCTGGGACTCGGGCCTGACAGCTCTGGCTGCTCCTGCCAGCCACCCGCACGTGAAGGCAGCTGGAGATCGGCAGCTCCCCGGGGAACCCCGGACTGTGGGCTCCTCATCAGAGTCACAACGAGTTGGGCGGAACTTTCAACTGCTGTTATTCTTGTTATTGTCAATCAAGAATAAACTGCTGTTCATTTAGCCTAATCAGCACCAGCTTAGACTACTGTGAGCTCTCTGGTTAATTTCACATTATATGTATTTTTTTCACATGTTTTCATGCATTCCTGCATCAATGGCATATGTGGCCAATTATTTTCCTATAACTGGAAATTATTCTTATGCATTGTGGGTTATATATGAACCAGCTAAGAGACTAATGCAAAAGCAGACATATACCTATATCTTCCCCGCTCCTTACTGTTTTATTTAAACACTTATTTCTATGGACTGAATATCTGTGTGCTCCCAACCCTAAACTCATTATGTTAAAACCTTAACCCCCGATGTAATGGTATTTGGAGATGGAGTCTTAGGAAGTTAGAATTGGATTAAGTCAGGAAGGCAGGCCCTCATCCTGGGATCAAGGTCCTTATTTTTAAAAAAGGAGACATGGGACCTCTCTGAGCACTCCCTACACGCTAAGTCCTGTAAAGACATAACCAGGACAAGGGCCTCACCTAGAACCTAACTATGCTGGCACCCTGATTGTGGACTTGCCGCCTCCAGAACCGTGAGACATAAATGTTTGCTATGTAAGCCACCAGATCTATGATATTCTGTTAGAGCAGCCAGTACAGACCGAGACACCACGCACTGTTATCTCCACAGTTAAACAGGAAAGGGTGAGGTTGGCAGCCGAGAGACCTGCTGCCTGCCTGACTGCACCAGGGAGGGAAGGTGCGAGCCTGTCCTGGGGGCCCCAGGCGAGGAACACACAACTCCATTTATCCCGCATCATTGACAGTTTGGACAGAAAGTTTTATAACGTTCAGCGGGGCTGGGGGAAGGGGCTTCAGTATATGGGAATATGAAATGCGATATAACGAATAATAAACCCTAAATAGGGATCTCTGATTTCTATAGAGATATACAGATGATGTCTGGAACAGGCTGAGTGACTGGCAAGGGTCACACAGCTAGTGGTGACTGGTGTGGGGAGGGGAGACAGGGTGGTTGGCCTCTGGACTCCAAAGAACTGATAGGTTCCTTCCTATTGGATTGTACCATCAAAATAATTTAAACACATGTGTTGGCCTTTGAGCATGAATTTTATCTTCATGTGAAGGACAAAGTGTAAGATTACAGATATGCAGACAAACCAGGGGTTGGGCCAATGACGAGCGTCCCAGGCCCCATCCTACTGCCCTAAGACCACCCTGCTTTCTCAGTTCTTGAGAAGGGGCTTCCACTCTGGACTGTCAACACCCCACAGAACACTGCCTGGATGCTTTCTTATTCTCAGTAGAGGGTAACGTTGCCCCAGAGTTAGGAATCTCAACGTCGACACAGCGCGGCCTCCCTACACAGCGCGGCCTCCCTACACAGTTGACGCTGTCGGCAGCTGCTCTTCCTCTGATCTCTCAGGAAGGCAGCGTCTCATCATTCCCTCTCCGCTGCCCTGTTCTGCCACCAACAGATTACAGGGGACAAAGGACAGCCTTACAAGACAGCCTGTCAACAAACAGGAGCGAAGGGCCAGTCCGACCAAGATGCAACAATGTCTAATGATCACATTCACTACGAAGGTGGGTGACTTAGTCCTTTCAAAGAGCTCACCAAATTTTTAAGACATTCAGCCACCTCTGTCTTACGGATTCTTGTGATTAAAATAGGCTCCCAGCACAACAAGGTGAGGAATGGAGATTAGTGTGGGGAGGCATTTTTGAAAGATACAAAATTAGGACTTTGGCCAATGACACTGCTGCCAAGAGTACTGGGGACTCACTCTTTTAGTAGATGTGAAACTAAATTCAAAGGGAGGAAAACATTCATTGCCCCTCTTATTTTCGTCATGTTGTGTTAGAGATAGTGCACAGGCAATTAGCTCCGAGTCGTACTGGTACAAGACTGTCCTCCGCAGGTGCATTTATAGGCTACACTATAATTTACAAACAGAGCCATTGTGCCTGTCTTTCTCCTACCAGCCTTGTCTGCAGCAGCCATATGATCGAGTCACGCATGGCCCCTTAAAGTAGCAGACTTGACTCCAAGAACAATCACCCTAATTTTCAGCACTTTCTCATTCCATGTATTGTACTATGCTTGCATGCATGCGAATTAGTGAGACTTAAGTCGTAAAATTACTGCCCTGTACGAAATTATTCACTGAGGAAGCCTTAAACCACCTCCTACTTGAAGTGACTAGCTTGGTTTCCCCAAGATGCCCTTGAAAGTGTGCTTTTCTATTTTTGAACAATCTGCTGCTAGAAACCCATCTCTTCCTTAATTAAGGCTCTTCTGTCATTGACTTTAGAATTAAGAGACCTGAACACAGTGGCAGGTACTATAGTGCAGAACAAGGCAACTGAGTTTTGTTATAGTGTGTTCATAATATAAAGCAGAATTTGATTCCCTCAATATTATGTGCTATGGAAAGTTCCGTTGCTAGATTAGAAATAAACACTTTGAAAACGCACAGACCTTCCCACCTCCAACCAAGGAAACCTCGCTTATTACAGATGATGCCAGTGGCAATGCAGGTGAGGCAACAGAACACCTCAAGACACAGAACCCCAATTCTCATGGTACTTGAACATTATTCATCATGTACATTTCAGGCCAGTTTGGAGTGAGGGGAGGGTAGGAAACTCTTGGTTGGGTACAAGAAATGTTTATGGTTATAGACTTCAGGGGGGCATAACAAAGAGTGCCTGCTTCATAAGTACCATAGGACACATAGTAGTACTCAGTGAATGTTAGCAGCCGTCACTATTATGTCACCATCATCATCATTATCTTTTTGATGGCTTCTTTAGCTTCTTTAAGACATACTTTTCTTTTATGGTTATGGGATAATAACACCTATTACGCAACATTGTGAGGGTTAATGAGATAATGCTTAAAATGCTTACTATGGCATTTTGATAGCTAATAGTAGTAGTAATAATAAAAATAATTTACCTATCTATTTCCCCACTGTTGAACTTTTATAGTCAGAAATCTTAGTGTCATTGTGACAATTTAGCAATTCTGAGAAGGCTAGTTTCTGAGCCAAATGATATGAATGGTTTAAAATGTTCCTAATTTATTCTGTGCCAATTTATAATCCCGTCAGTAGCATGAGAGTACTTACTTTACCTCGCCGAGAGTAGAAATCATTAATTTGAAAAATCTTCCCTGAATTATATAATACATATACAGTTGAAGATACATATTTTGCTGAAGCTGTGAAAGTCAACTTTATGAGCAGATCACCACCACCATTACTATGACCAACAAAAATCAAACTTAAATTTCATGTCCCTATAATACAGAAAGGGATTTCTGAAGTAGCAGAAACAGCAATGCACTTGCTATGTGAATGGTGCATTAAGTGCAAACTGACAAATGAACACACCTTGATAAGAACACGTATTCCACTGTGTGAGAAGGTGGTGCTGTGCTGTGAGAACTACAACCTCACGAGGCAGGAAGTATCCTTAACAGGACAAGGAAATCAATAAAAATCATGGTTCCCATACTCCCCACAAAAACCCAGCTGTTAGTACTTTTGAAGGATTCCCTTGTTTCATTAGATGAAAAATGTCTCCATCGAGGGCTTAACATGTTGAGGCCCCAAAGAGTCCCTCCTTCCTGCCACATGGCCCCCTAAATGAGATCATGGTGAGAGGTTCCAGAGGCCACGGGGGGTCAGTAAGGGGATGCAGCTTCTCACTGCGCAGGAAGTGATTCTTCTTGAGGGACTATCAGCCCAGAAAGAACTGACACACTTTCTAAAAAGTACAACGGCAAGAAAGGAAAGGAGATTCATTCCAGTCATTTCCTTTTCATCTTGAACATGAATGAAAAAAAACTGCTAATAAAAACGTGGTACACATGCCTGCGTGTCTTGTAGTGACTGGATACCCAGATCTGCATTTATCAGTTTCAGTGCCATCTCTGAGACCTCTGGTGGCTACATAGTGGTGACAGGCTTGCCTCTTCTGCAGGGAGACGCCTGGTGCTGGGGTAGTGGGGTAAGAGACATATTTTTACTCTTTACCATTTTGCACTGTTGGAATTTTTAAAAAGCGTGCCTGTTTTTAGTTATTTCTTTAAAACACATGATAACCGTGTAAATGAATAAATGTCTAAAATGTATTGGTACATTTGGCAAGATCTGTAGACATTTTTGGTTGTCATGGTGTGGGCCAGGGATTGCCTTTAGTGGAGAGAGACCAGGCTTGCTGTTAAACATCCCGTAGTGCACAGGACAGCCCCTAAAGGTCCAGCTCAAAAGGTCAGTAGTGCTGCTGCTCCAAATCATGGGCCTTTACACAGAGAACATTAACACACAGGGTGTGAATTATACACACAACAATGACTGACATTGCCTCTTAGCTCCTCACTACTCCAGATGGAGTAGATCATCCAAAGAGACAGGGAGTGGAGGGAGAGACTACCCAACCCCCAGCCCCCACACCCACGCCGTTTCCTGTCTGGCTGGGGAGAAACAGCTTTCATCAGCGGCCCTTAGCAGGGGAAGGAGTAATAACAGCAAGATTAAACCTGTCCTGCAGCCTCAGGAACACGTGACCATAAGGCCCTCTCTCCATGGGCCGTGTGGGTGGGAGAGGGCATTTAGGGGCTGTAGTTCTTCAGTCACTTATGTTTAAGCAAGTTTGGTTAAAAGTCAACCACACTTTCACCTCTCAAACATGGCACTGGCGCCTCTATTCAAACTGTTACATTATATAATTCAGTGGCATCTTCCAATGGTCTGTTTGACATCCATAGGCTTCAGTTAGTTTAGGGACAGTATGGAGAAGAAAGGAGGAAATTTTCTTACACAGCACTACTTGCTTAGAGAGTCTCTGGTCCCCCAAAAGGGGGGGACCAGACAACCCACAAAACTTCACATCAGGAAATACTTAGGGAGGTTCTTCTGACAGCAACATACAGGAGGAATGGCTCTTGCCTCCTTGAAATGTGGTCTATTTAGGTTAATTTAAAAATGTCCCTAAATTATGCCTTCTCTCCCTCTCTCTTTTTAAATCAGATTTCTTGTCCTTGTTCATTTTTGCAGTACAGTGTATTATAATGAAACCATATAATGTTTGAGCAGAAAGGGATCTTAAAAACCATCTAATGAAATCCTCACATTTTACAGATAACAAAATAGCTAACACATATAGGAATTTCTCTGTAGCCAGTGTTGTGCTGAGTTACTTCAGTTAATACCTTTAATCCTCAAAACCACCTCGTGAAGTAGATATTATTATTATCACCCCCATTTTACTGATAAGGAAACTGAGACACAGAAAGGTTAATTCCCACATTGTGGCAGACAGAATTTTAAGTGACCTTCAGTTAGCCATGCCCTTGTCCAAGCGCCCCCCAGTGCAAGCAGGCAGAAGCTGTGACTTGCTTCAAGTCAATAATAGTCTATAGCAATAGTGATGGGAGAGTCCCCCCATGGTTACATTGTTATGTAAGACTTTATCTTGGCAGATTTGGTAGACTGAAGGAAGATTCTCCCACTGGCCTTAGTCTGTAGGGGCCGAGAGCTAACAGTAATAAAATGAGAACATCATTCCCATAACCATGAAGAAATAAATTCTGCCAACTACACCATGAGTTGCACAGGAGATCCTGAGTTCCAGAAAGGAATGCAGTCCAGCCAGCACCTAGACTGTGGCCTTGTGAGACCCCGATCAAAAGACCCAGCTATGCTGTGGCGTGGACTCCTGACCCACACACACTATGAGGTCATACATGTGCGCTTCTCTAAGGCATTAGTTAAGTTTGTGGGAATCTGTAATGCAGCAGTGGAAAAATAGCAGACATGCCCAAGATCACAAAGCAAGTGAAAGGAAGAGCAGGATTCAAACCCCAGTGGTCAGACTCCACAAACCACAAATACCTAACTGTTAATAATGGCAATCTACGGGGCTTGGAGAGGTGGATTACATTACTTAGCTTATTTAATTTGTCTTCACTGCACTTTTTTACTCTGGTGTGTTACACTCATGAACGCATGTGCACGCATACACATTATTTAGTTTCTGTCTTTATGACTAGAACATGGAATCTACACAGGCAAGGGTTTCTCATTTTGTTCCCTGTTGTATTCCCAACACCTAGAACAATGCCTGGCACCCAGTAGATGGTAAAATTATTTGTTGGGTGCCATGAATGAATGCAACCACCGAGAAGCTGAGGCTTGGAGACTTGTCCGAAGTCCCTGCATGGCTAGTGGCAAAGCCAGATGTGGTTGGTTGGCTTACTCATCTTGCCTCCTCACCCGTTCCGTAACTGCGCCCCCTGCCATGCCACTGCGCGGCTCCTCTGTGGCGTTTGCCCTAGTTTGGCCAAAGGCATGGGGCTGGACGTGAAAGGCACACTTACAAACTTAGAACTTAGGAGGCAACACCTGTTTCCATTCCCCCTTCTTGCCCTTCTGCAATCACCAGAGAAAAGCATGCTCTGACTAGCCTGCTGGCCCAAAGAGGAAGAAAATACGTGGAGCGAGCCTGGTTGATGAGCTGAGTTTGAATCAGCCAATTCCAACTAACCCACGGGCATTCGAACAAGAAGAAATCATTGTTCTTAAGCCACTGAATTTTGAAGTTATACAGCATTATCAAGGATGAGAAAGAGCTCTATGCACTTCTAGTCCACCTGAAGAGTTGTTAGCATGAAATTTCACACAATGGCATCATGGGGAAGACAGCCCTAAGCAGTAAAGGAAGATATGATTAATGCTTTAATAGTCCCTTTGCTGGCTATAGGAAGCTTTGTAACCATTACACTAAAAGCAGCTTTTAGGATAGAATATACTAAAGATCATAATTTGTTTCTTAACAAAACAAATACATAGATGCCATCCTGAAATTAAGGCACTATGAAAAAAATTATACAGGATTCAAGGGAGAATGGAGGCGTGAATTGGAGCCAGGAGTTCAATAGCCCACGTCAATGCAGAGCTGACAATGGTTAATCATCTACTTTCAAGATCTGAAAAGACTAAAAGGGGCTTGAAATTTTGTAGCCTGGAGCCTCTGGCTATCCTTTAAAATACAGTATTATTGTCCATAATTCAGTCAAAAATTGAAAATAGATCAAAGCTAGGTCTATTTGGTGTAATTTTCCCTGGATAAGGTGTACAAGGAGCATCAAAGCTTAATACTACAGACATGAAAGAAGAGATGGCATAAAGCTGCGAGCTGGACGGAGCCGTCCATTCACAGAGCCGAGCCAGCCACCGGCGGATGCGGACAACGCGGTGGAAGCCCGCTTAGCCCAGAGGCCGCTCTCTCTCTGTCAGTAAGAACAGCAGAGTTATTCTTACTTACTGGGGATGACTATATGGTAGGCACCCTCTGCTACAAAGTCTCTCTGTATATTATCTTCAATCATCACAATAATCCTAACAGGTTAGGTACTCTTGTGCTGGTGATGCAGACAAGGCTGAGAAAGCGAAGTTTGTTCTATGAAGACAAAGAGCTAAGTAAATGAGGAATGATGACAACGACAGTGAGCTCTGGCCCCAAGGCCCAAATCTTTCTGCGACATCACCACACTCCTGAGGTTTCTGAACAAGGATGGCTTCCTTTCCTTTCCCTTTCTTCTTGCTTCTTTTGTAGTGAGGACTTCAAATTCACCCAGTGTGTATCTGCTCATCATTAACGTTATGAAATATATCATAAATTCACTCAGAAATACCACTGTCCCTTTGTTTAGGGAACAATGCCACAATTGTCACAATTATTTGTCTATTGTTTGCCAGCACAACCTCTGGCTGATGGAAAGACAATCTACTTTGGTTTCAAGTCCTGAAATTGGATGAAACTGGTTAGCAGCACTGTTCTTTAGTTATGGAAATAATCTGGCTGGCTCCTGCACCCTGGTGGCCCTGTCATTCAAAATGCTCTGTTATCTCTGTGCACAGATTCACCCACTTACAGAACATGGGTAAGCACGGAATACAGCGGTGTTGGCCCTTCCTAACAGAGCTCCTTGAATGCAAGGCCCTTCCAGAAGCTCTGACCCTCATACATCATAAAGCATTGCTTGTCTGCCCTGCTTATGTCAAGCACAAACGCCTATTCAGGTAGCTGAAGCAATCAATGACAGCAACACACTGATCGAAAGTCCCGCATTCGAGTGAGCATCACCAAGCATTCGGCCTACTGCTCCGCTGAAAGTTTATATGAAAGCTGACCAGGAGATGTTTTCCAAGGGCTCCCATCTCTATGAACTTTAACTTTCATCTGTAACATTTTTAATGAAAACAGATAATAATAATAATAATAATAATAATAATAATAATAATAGGAAAACAGTACATAAGATTATTTGATAAGAAGTGGCTCTGTCAGACCGGCGCAGTCCTGGACCCTGCAGGAAGCCTCCATCTGGAAGCAGCTCTGCGCCCTGGCTGGCGTCACAGCAAACCCATCTGTTCAGCAGAACATTCTTCTTCCCACTAATGGGCACTTAGACATATTTTATACTTTGCCTTTTTTCTTTTACATATCTTGAAAATCTTTCCATATTGTAGGAAACAGTGGGGAACAATCTCTTTTCAAAAGGTTAATCTCTTTTGAAAATTGGAATGTATGTCACTAAGAAACGCTAACTTCAGAGGAACTAGCCCTGTGTCCTTAAACCATTTGTGCTCATTACAGATGGATTCCAGCAGATAAAGCGAAGCTCGGGCACATCGCTGGGCACCCAAAACAGACAACCAAGAGTCCCTCGAGGGGGGAGACTGCTTTCTTCCTTGATGTAAGGATTTGTTTCTTATTTCCTTTTCCTGTTTTTCTTAACAGGAACAATAGGCATACTGATGTCGGTGGAAGGTTTTAACAAAGGTCCCTTCTAAGTCCCTCTCCGTGTCTCTGTAGACACTCAGCATGTGCATCCACAGTTACCATAGACAATGCTTTGTTGAGTTTTGTTCCATAGTTTAACAGATGAATGAAAGTCATACACACACACACACACACACACACACACCCTCCCACTTCTGAAGAATTTGGTTTCCAAAACCTTCAAACCTGCCATAAGTGATGAACATAAAAGGCATCTTGCATATGGTAGCACTAGATTCATCACAGCAAGACCTAAGATAACATGTATATAGATTTCAAATGCACCTGCAGTTCTGCTTATGATCTGGTTGAAGACAGGCTGGGTGGGCTGCAGAGGGTGGTAAGAAGGCACAAGTCACGTTTCAACAGAGGCTGACCATCTGGGTGGAGCCGCGTGGAGCACATTAAATAGAGTGTGATCGATAAAGAATATAAATGAATGAGTGTAAACATCTGTCTAGTGGACTGCACCACCTCTGCTAATGGTTTGAGGGGTTTTCATCAATCCTTGAGAGCCTGTTTGGAATAGTCTTCCCTAAAATTGACAGAATCACAAACCTCAGACCCTGAGGACTGAAGGGCTGCCCCAGTCACGGTAAAATGAGAGGCTTGTGTGAAGGGAGACTGGTGGAAACAAGTTTGAGTATTATGGTTTTGCTGGCAGAGAAAACGTGTCAGATTTCTAATGTTCCCAGATCAAACTCCACAAGGGCAGAGCTCTGACCTGCAGGGGTATGGCTGGCAGACAGAGACCGCCTGGAGGGCCACGTCCCCCTGGGCAGCTCTCTGTTGCTCCACAGCACCCTCCCGTGTGACCGTAGGAGGGATCTGTTTATTGAGTGATCATCAGCACGAGCCTTGCCCACTTTCTGTTGGTAATCCACCTCTGGAAAGCCAACGTTCTGCACTAAGTGCTAATTGAGAGCCAATTCTCCATTACTTTACGTGGGAGAAATTTCAACATGCTACCCCAACTCCCTCCTAACCTCATGATCAAGACTTCAAAATGTGACTGAAACACAGTCAGCTACCTATACATGTCACCAACTATCAGTTTTAGAATACATCCTGTAAAAGCAAACATGTTTCATAGGATGTTCAAATAAATTTTTTGCATATGAACATAGAACTGAGTCTTACCTAGATTCTAAGAAGTAGGGTATGAAAAATAAATATGTGTTTGGGGGAAAAAACTGTTGGGAAGAGAGATGCTGCTGGATACATCTGCAGCTACTGAGAGCAATGCTGGGTGCAGATGGCGCATTGGATAAGTACAACCTGTGTGATCTGAATCTTGAATAAAGAGGCATTAGCAAAGAGCTTCCTGAGGCTGCAGACGCCACGGTGGCAAAAATGGACGGAATGTGAAGTTAGGGAGTGAAATCAGGGAGTGCCCTGAGGAAGGGGCAATGGCCTGAAAAAAGAAAGAGAAATAGGCCCTGACCAGTGTGGCTCAGTTGGTTAGGTGTTGTTCCACAAAGCAAAAGGCCACCAGTTGGATTCCCGGGCAGGGCACATCCCTGGGTTGCAGGTTCGGTCCCAGGTCAAGCACTGACTGATATTTCTCAATCTTGTCTATCTCCCTGTCTTCTCTCTCTAAAGAGAAATACATACATACGTACATACATACATAAAACAAGCTTTGTAAATAAGGGAGTTTAGTAAAGAGACTCACCAGATTTGACTTAAAAAAAAAAAAAGGCATGGGTGCTTGAGTCACATAAGGAGAGATTGAGGTGTCTGGACCTCACCTGAGCAGAAAGGCAGCAAGCGAAAGCAAGTAGACTAAGGCAACTCAATCACACATTACACAGACCTCTCTCTGCTAGATGAGGACAGCGTGCTCGAAGAGTAAGACAGTATAAGTATGCTAATAAATATTAGTGACAGTGGACAGACTTTTCAAAATTTAGCTTTAAGAATTATGTGTTTTAATCAGAATAAAAAACAAATCAAAGACTTTGAGAACTATAAAGGACCTTCACAGTTGCTGCATTCAACAGTGAAACTTTATCAACGCTTGGTCCTTACAGCTGGGCAAGTGGGCACTCAGGCTGCCCCCCGAGTCAGGCTGCCCCCTCGCACATGCGGGTATAAACCCCAGTGGGATTTAATGCTTATATCTCAAGTGAAACAAGACTGTTAACAACAACAATGACAATGAAGCTTTATGGGCAGCTAACTTAGTTCAATGACAATTATGGTTAAGTTTGTTTAAAATGTTAAATGCACAAAAAATCCCTTTGCTTTGTTAGTGCTATTGCTACCTCTGCATCACATTTATCCTGGTGACAATATATGGTCTTCTAATAAAGATCTGAAAAAAAAAATCATTGTATGTAATGGCATGCTTAATGCTGTAGTTTTGGTAACATTTATAAAAAATCAAGGAAAGCCCTGGCTGGTGTGGCTCAGTGGACTGAGTGTCAGCCTACCAACTCTAAGGGTGATGGATCGACTACCAGTCAGGGCGCATGCCTGGGATGCGGGCTGGGCCCCCAGATGGGGGCATGCAAGAGGCAACCAGTCAATGTTTCTCTCACACATTGATGTTTCTTTCCCTCTTTCTCCTTCCCTCTTCTCTCTCTAAAATTAAATAAATATTTTTTTTTAATTCAAGAAAAAAGAACATAGACTAGACCATCATTCTAAGAATGATCTCATGTTTCGACTCCAAGAAAAGAATGAGAAGTTCACAAAGTAATCTCTATTTCTGTTCTGGACTGCCTTTGTGTTTTAGTTTTCCCATGTCTATAATAAAGCATGGAGTTATGAAATAGAGAAACACAGAAAATCCCTGAAATAGACACTAATTTGAGAAAGCAAGAGGAGGCAAATAGTAACAGCTTAATGTAAGCAAAAGGAAGTCTTGCAATTAAATTACATTCCCTTCTTCCCCAGCCCTCAACTCCCCCCGTATCAGGATTATAAGTATCAAAACTTGGTCGACCTAATGTGTGGCTTCAAATATCAGCATTGGATTAGGATAATCTGAAGGCAAAGTTTGGTGATGGGACCAGCAGAAAGACGTGTCATTGGGTGTGATGTTTTAAGGTTGTGCTATCTTGACAACTAACAAAGATGTCATCAGCTTAAACACTAGAAAGGTTTATGTGAGATACTCTCAGCACACTCATAACTATAAAAGAAATAAAATTAGGTCACCTACTTTCCGGTCCAATTTTCTGAATGTGAATGGCTGTTTCACCATCACAGAGACTCATGCAAGGCTGGAAACACTCTCCAGCATTCTCTCCTGTGAAGAGCTAGCCTTCTTTAGACTGAGTCTTAGTTACATGTTACCTCAAAGTAATCCTGTTATATACAGTTCGTGATGATTATAATCCAACACTAGGATTCTAACACAGACATGACTTTTCTTACCTCGAGGTAAATCAAGAAGAAGCAGCAGGAATAGAACACAACAAGGACAATGAGACTGTGTGGTCTACAGAAAGAAAGATTTTTCTTAAAAAGCACTGGAGTATTAATAGGATAGGAACCTAGGTTTCAGCCAGACTGGAGTTATTTGTGAAGAACAGAAGCTCAAATATTCTTGGTGCTAGAGTGACGTTTCAGGAGACAAGGAAAAGAAAAAGGCCCCATGTGGAAAGTAACCTGGCAGTTTGCTTTGAAGATTTCTAGAATGTCTTTCTTTCAAACTTGACTCAGTTTCTAGCCTTGTAAAATTTTGAGAGGCACAGGGAATAAAATAAAATACAAAGTTCTAATAATTGGTAGAAGCAAGTGGACATAAGCAAAGAACAATCAACTGCCAGAAAGCAGAACTCCCAGTAGGAAGGCAGTGAAAAATATATCAGTTCATCAGTAGCGGATGCAGAGGCATCTGTCTCTCACTGAAGGACAAATCAGAAACCCTGGCAAGACCTCCCTGGTAGGAACCTGGAAAGAAGAAAGGAAGGGAACAAAGGAAGGGGTGAGTTTGGCTTTTGTTTACTATGTAAATCAGAGCCTGTGTTTGGGGTGGTGATTACTTGATGCCTTTTGTGGTGGCTTGGATCAATCAGGTTAGGTAATAAACTCTCTACTTTCATTCCCACGTTAATTGTACTATCTGGCAGCTCTGGAAGAAGGTAAAATTCAGATGCACTGGAGCCCTATAACTGGCTATGGCATGGAGTAGTCCAGGAAAGCCGGGCTCAGAAAAGCCCTGTGGGCTGACATTTCTTATTTACTGCCACATCCTCTCAATAAGTCACCTATTTTTCTTTCACGTGCACACCACCCACTTACTTGCATGTGGGTCTATGTAAGTGACTCTTTAGTGTCACTCCTTGAGGAATATTCACTGTAAACTCAGCAACATGCTAAATACTCATGGCCTGAGGAAACCTTCGCAACTTCCAGCCACAATCAAATAATAGAGATTGAATTTCTCTTCCTGCCTGAAACAACTAACACACCAGTGAAAATATGTGACAGGCTGGCTCTCAAGTATGTAAATATCAGGCCATAAAGGACAGTGATTATGAGAGACAGAAAATAAACCAGGTGAAATGTACCTTTATGCCTGGAGAACATTTCTAGGTCACAATGCAGAGAGGGGAACATCTAGGAGAGCTTAGTAACTTCTCTCAGCTGAAAACATGCAGCTGACAGTCAAAGGAAGCAAAGGCTGCTGGAAGCTGTAGAGCAGACTGTCAGAGAGGAGAAATCAGGGTTGTAAAAATCTCTGATGATTCTGATGATTCAGCTAGTACTACCCAATGCGAGGGAAAGAACTACCCAAACGATTAAACGGTGCCCAGAGCTCACACAGGGCAGAGAAGAGAACATATTCTCAAGAGTCAGAGTGGAAAACCTCCTAATCCACAAAGCACTGTTTGGATTACTGAGCAGTATCTTGCTTCAGTAGTAGAGAAAACTTCATCCTAGGCTAAACACAGCTTGGGGCCTGACTATCAAAACCTGAAAGCAAGACCTGAAAGGGTAAGACTATTTCAAGTAACTTCATCATGTCACAGAACAAGCTGAATATATTTATTGGACTATAAAATACATAGTACTGGGGAAGTAAAAAATCACCATTCATGACATTGAATAAAAAAAAGTTACCAGTCACACAAAGAAGGAGAGAAATACAACTTATGAGAAGAAAAATTAATCAAAAAAGCAAACTGACTCAGAAAGGACAAAGATGGTAGAATTTTTAAAACAGGAAAGCTATGGAAGAGATAAAAGCCAAACTCCTACACATAAAACCTACAGCATGAGAGATGTAAAATGCACTGGATGAGATTAATGACAACTTAGACAGAAAGAAGAAAAGATGAGTAAACCTGAAGACACAGCAACAGAAAGGCTCCAAACTGAAAAACTTCAGGAAAAAAGAAAAATGTCAACAGAATTATCAGGGACAATCAGTGAATCAAGTGGCCAAACAGACATGCAATTGTAATTCCTGGAGAAAACCAATAGAATAAAATGTATTTAAAAACAATAGCACCAAAATTTTCTAATTTGATGAAAATTTTAAACTGACATACAAATTTAATGAACTGTAAGCCCAAGAGTAAAGCAAAAACCACATCGTAATCTAATTATTTAAAACTAGTGATGAGGAGAATATTTTAAAAGCGACCAGAGACAAAGGACACAATCCATGCAGCACAAGACAGGTAAGAAAAACTGCGTGTTCTTTTGTCCAAGATGATGCAAGATAATATGATCATTTCAATGGACAAGGAAAAAAAACAACACATTTAACAAGATCCAACATCCATTCCTAATAAAAACTCTCAACAAAGTAGGAATAGAAAGAAACCTCCTCATCCGACAAAGCACACCTGCAAAAACCTAAAGCTAGCATCATCCTTGATTGTCAAAGATTGAATGCTTTCCCTTAAGATCAAAACCAAGACGAATATGTCCACTCTTGCTACTTCTATTCAGTATTGTACTGGAGATTCTAGCCAGTAAAATAGAGCGAGAAAAAGAAAAAAAACAACTACATGCTGTAAAGGAAGAAGAAAACTATTCAGAGATGACATTATTTGCATAGAAAACCTATGGAAGCTACAAAAAAGTGCTACTAGGGCAGGTTGATTTTAACAAAGTTGCAAGATATAAGATTGATATGCAAAAATCAATTGCATATTTATATACTAGCAGTGAACAACTAGAATTTTAAATAAAAATACCATTTACAAAAGCATAAAAATATTAAATAATTACAAATCTGTCAAAAGATGCATTAAGACCTGTACATTTCCAACTATGAACCACTGGTGAGAGATACGAAAGATGATCGAAATCAAAGTAGACATTCACTATATTTACAGATTGGCAGGTTCAAGATTACAAAAAATGCCAATTATCTCCAAACTGATCCATAAATTCAGCATGATCCCATTCAAATAGTAAGCTTTCAGTGGAAACCAACAGGCGGATTCTAAAACTCATATGGGAATGCAAAGGATCTGGCTAGATAGACTAGCTAATCAACTGTGGGGAAAAAAAAAGTTGAAAGAGGTACAAAACCTGACTTCAAGACTGATTATGAAATTACAGCAATCAAGGCAGTGTGGTATTGGCATCCAGATGGAACAAAAAGTAATGTGCATACACGGTCAGCTGATTTTCATTAGGTTGCAACAACAATTCAGTGGAAAAAGAATAGTCTTTTCCTTTAGTTTTCCACAAATGGTGCTGAGACAACTGGATAACTCTATAAGGAATTTTGATCTAGCCTTGGAAGCACCTACAAAAATTAAGCAAAAGTGGATCTGAGACCTAAATATAAAACCCAAAGCTATAAAATTTCTAGGAAAAATCACAGAAGAAAATCTTAGTGGCCGTGAGATAGAACCAGGATTTTTTTGGACTTCATCAAAATTATGTACTTTTGCTCTTCGAAAGAAACTGCTAGGAATGACAAAAAGACAAATCAAAGAACGAGAGAAAAAACAGTCAAGTCACATACCTGATGAAGTTCTCTATTTAGAATATATTTTTAAAAACTCTCAAAACTTTATTGTCATAAAAAAATAAAAAGTGTACAAAATGTTTGAACAGACACTTCATCAAAGGAGACATATGATGGCAAGTAAGTACATAAAAATGCTCAAAATTATTAGTCATTAGAGAAATGCAAGTAAAACCATTATGATATCACTACACACTCATTAAATTGTATAAAATTATGATGTAGAGCTGGAACCCTCATACACAGCCATTGGCAATGTTACATGATACAACTTTGCAAAACAGATTGGCAAGGTTTTTTTTAGTTAAACATACACCCGCCGTATGATTTAGAATTCTAGGTGTTTACCCAAGGAAAAAGGAAACATTGTCCATATTAGAATATTGTTCACATTCACAACAACTTTATGGAAACAATCAAAATGTCAACAAGTGAGTGGACAATCAAATGGTGGTGTATCCATACAATGGAATGCCATTCAGCAATAAAAAGACTGAACTACTGACATTAACAACAACATAAATGAATCTCCATAGTTATGCTCACTAAAACTCACCAGACTCCCTCATCAAAAAAGAAGGAAGTGCATACTCTGCATTTCCATTCACACAAAATTTAAGAAAATGCAAACTCATCTCTAGTGACAGAGAGCAGATCAGTGGTGGCCTGGAGATGCAAGGGAGAAAAAGGAAAAGGGTGGAGGGATTACGAGGAGGTAGAGGAGGAACATGCAGGGATGCGTTCGCTAGCTGGATTACGGCAGTGGTTTCATGGTGAAATTGATCGTGTTGTGTACTTTACACATAGCGTGTCAATCACACCTCAAAAGCAATTAAATTTTTTGAAGACAGTCATCTTTAAAAGGTGAAAATTTAGCATGAAATGCAACTGCAAAGCATAAACTCTTCTTCTGAGTACTGTTTCTAAAACCTTAGTTAAGTCAATATCCCCTTTTAAACATACAATCCTCATGCCTTCCACAAATGTTATGTAAAATTTCACGAGTAATTAAGTATTCTGACAGGAACAAAGACAAGGTAACTGAACATGCTTTTTTAAACTACAAATTCTCCTTTAGTCACTTTGACATGCACCAGTCCCTTTGAGATTATGATTTTAAGGGTTTTTTTTTGTACTGCCAATTAAGCATTGGAGGATATACTACAAATACAAGGGAGAAAGGAAGTAAGGAAGGAGCAAGATTAACCACTAACATGCAAGAAAAACTTCAAAGAATGACCTCAAATGTAGTCTGAATTTGAGAAGATTAAGTTTTGGCCTTTATTCTAAACTTGAATCAAAAGCTGTGATGCTTATTTTGTAGTTCTTTGTTCATTTTCCCTCACCTGCCTGTCTTCCACTCACCCCTGGTTACTCTGATTAGCTCTGCAGCCGCACTAAATTCACAATTTCAGGCTGCTAGCTGGCTTCGCCTAGATCAGCAGAGCTTTATGACCTGTCAGACAAATTCCTGAGTGTAATTACTGCCACTAATGCCACCGCCTGCTTTCTGGCGTTTTCCCTCCCCCGGCTCGCATTTCCAGACTCTCCGTAAGGCTCTGCGGTGCCCTGAGTGAGCAATTCTTGTCCAGCGGTAGCACTTCTAAAGTGGCATACGTATTTCCTGGGGGGGCCGCCACCATCCTTACCTCAGCCAACACACACTGACCACGAAGGTTGCAACTATTACTTAAAATATCTAACAAAATGTCATGTTGAAAGTGGGAAAAAATCAGAGTGTAAAGTGATATTCATAAAAGAATTTTAACCACATAAAATTACTGACAGATGAAAAAAATTAGGACATGTGTAAAGATGAAAATAAAGTAGTCAGGTTTTTTTCCCCCCTTCCCTCCTGTTTTCGCTATCTTTATTGATGTTATATTGTCTTTATGGGGAAAAAAAGTTTATTGACAGATGCTAGCTTGAAGGGTTTTTTATTCTATCCACTGAAATGACTCTGAGGTTTCTATTCATCTGAGAAAAAAGGAAAAATAACAAATTTATTTTGCTCCTGTGGTGGGCGGCTGTAACTATGGTGGATTTGTCTGACTGCCAATTACTGGTAACAGTTATCTGATTGTTATACATTTTATAAATATGTCTAGCAGTGTTCTGTCTGGAAATGCATATGGTTTGGGGGAAAAAAACTATCATAACTTTGTCTCCCATTCAACAAGATGAAGAAAATGGACCCTGGCTAATTTAGTGACATGGCCCACACTTTACTTCAAGACAACTCCCAGGAAGGTCCGGTCTGGAGAGGTCTCCAGGGAACGATGCTACCATGGCAAATCATCCGAGACAGAAAATAAGCTTTTGTTGGCTTTATTCTGAAATAGCAGAATAGCCATCCCAAAATATGCTGCTTTGTTATATTGATTATTTTGAGCTGTAGGTACCTGAAAAACAGCAAATGCAGGGAGAGGCTTTCTCTGAACCCCCCTTACCTGCCTACAGATGCATCTGCCAAAAGGAGGACAAAGGTCATCGATCCCTCCACAGGAAGGATGTCATCAAGCAGCAAAGACTGACTCTTGTCACACGACAGGAGTCTAGAAGTTGACACCACACCTAGATAAACTCTGTCACAAACTATCACACCTCCCACCCATTCATCTTTCCTAAAAATCATTTACTCTCCTCTAGGAGGCCCACATCTCCCCTCCCTTTCCTTATTAAGAAGGCGCACTGTTTAAGTCTGAATTCTCAGACAACGTGGGGAGTTCTTCAGTTTTCCCTGGGCATCTCCCATGTGTACATGTTAATGAACTTTTGTTTGTTATTCTCTTAATAATCTTTCATTACAAGGGTCTCAGCTAAGAGCTCAGAAGGGTAAGGGAGAACTACTTTTCCTCCTCTACAATTCTGTCACAGGAAAGCAAATCACGGGCTGAACAGTGAGGGGGGCGCTCGTGCCGAGGAGTCCCGGTGGAAGGGAGGGCAGCTTGTAGGGGGAATCTGTAATATCAGCATCAACGTGGGACAGGAGGGCACACACATCACTGCTGATGGGAGTGGAAACTGGTCCAACATTTTTGGAGGATGATTTGTCAAAATCTATGAAATGTTTAAGGTGCACCCATCAGTGCTCTAGGAATGGTGTCTGCTGAGATAACCATGACTGCAGAGAGCCCTGGTGGTCAACCAGGCTGCTATCATCCATGGAAGGAAAAACCAGGGAACAACCTGGATTTCCAGGACGAGGTGGTATGAATATGTGACAGCCGCAGACTAGATTATCGTGCAGCGGTTAAAACAAGGTAGAGTGAGTTGAAAACAATGCCTGTAACGTTTTTTAGTGAAATATGTATCACTCATGAACATGTACTATTTATGCATAGACACAGAGGAAAGAATGTGCATAAAATTTTTAATCAGAGTTACCAGGGAGAGGATTACTGTGATGCTGGAGAGAATTTTAACTTTTACATTCACATACTTGCGTAGTAGAGTGGAATTCTAAGAGCTTTTTCATTAAATAATTCAAAAAAGATAAGATTAAATAAATGTAAAATAATGGAACAGGATATTAATATGGAGAACCAATGGTAAGAACAATGGACCATAATCCAATTAAGAAAATGTACTGGGGTTGGTAGTAAAGGATTTCTATCAAGGAGAATGTGCAGTGTTTTGGGGAGGGGGAACGAGCGCATGTTAAATGACTTTCTCTCCCCTTCCCTGCTGACAGCTACAATCCAAGTTTCTGGATAAATGCAGTCCAGGTAACAGAGAGAATGAAATAGTAAACAATGAAAAAAGGGAACCTATAGGGAAGGGGAGTTTCAACATTAAGTTATACCTTTAAGAACTAAAAAGAGCTATGGTGAAAAAAATGTTCCTATTTCCTTTCCAGATCAAAATAGGCACGGTTATGCTAATTATGAACGCAGCCAGCAGGCCGAGCTCCCGGCAGTCTAGTCTGGGGCGCTACCAGCCAGCAGGGTGCAGCCGGTCCGCCTACAGGGATGGCTGGTGCCACCTTGTAGCAGAGTCTCCGGGACCAGCCTGTAGCCACCACCACCTCTAGGGTGGGGCAGGACAAGACTGGGTGTCTTTCCGAACCACTTCAGATCTCAAACCACAGCCGCCCACACCACCATCTGTTTTGTGCCATGTGGGCCCTAAAAGAAAAATCCGGTTTGGTCCTATAAATACTATTTTGCCTCACAAGGAACGTCTCCTCTGGCTCTGCCTCCCAGTCCCCTGTTTTACATAACATTAATTCGAGATGCTAATTCTGCGTCAGAACGGTACAGCGGCCACACCCTGGAATGCGAAACTGTAAACCTTAAAATTCTGCCAGAAAGTGTCATTTTTTCCAAGTGTAGCAGTTCAAAATTGCTCATGTTCCAAGCCTCGCTGACCAGAAGTTCTAACTGGACTGGAGTCAGAACCTTGGACTGGGGTCACCCATGCTCTTCCTTTGACTCTTAATGCGTAAGATTTTTTTCCTCTTATTTAATAATAAAACTACCACTTAATAATGAAATGAGCCTATGTATTCACATTTCACTTTGAAGGAAATATAGTCCCTCAAATTATTATGAATAATCAGGGCAGAAGTGAAGAACTGTTTACTTTATTAACATAATGTTACCTGGCTCCAAATGTACCTCCTGCTGCCTGTGTGTGATACTGGAGTATTTCTCCCTTGCCAGCAAGCACGATTTTAAATTTTGTCAGAGATGGTGCTGGAGGGATCATGAAGGAGGAAGGATCCTAGCTTGATCCAGTGGTGTCTGACCCCAGCAGAGCACAGCCATAGCACCCAGCAGCCCTCACCTTCCAGCTTACCAGCTCTAGCCAGGAGTTCCCCTGTCTGCCTGCCAGAACCAACAGGGCATCCTGCTTGCAACGCCCTGCCCGCAGCCTAGGCCCACTGGTTTCCCAGGGGCAGGCTCCCAGCTAGCCGGTCTTGATTGAAAGTTCCAAGCCACCTGTGGACCAGCTCTGGCCCCTCCCTCCCAGGTGACCCAAACAGATTCCCTGACATCCAGGGGGCTGAGCCACATCTTTCCCACTGAGATCTGAAACTCACACTTGGGAATGGAGATTCCTTCCAAGTTTGTTCCCTTCTTGGGTTCTTTTCCTTCAGCCTTAGGATAGTCTTTAGAATTCTCGTTTATACCCTCTTAAAAGCAAATCTCTTGCAAATAGCTAATGACTCTCTACATTAAATCATTCCTGTTTAAATTACAGTGTGGTTTCTGGTTCCAGACGGGACCCTGGTTGGTAGTCATCCACTGAAAGGGAGCGCAGCTTCAAACCTCACTTGCTCTCAATGCGGTTCATTGATTTCATCACCCATTTCTCACTGTCGGTCCAGCACACGGCTCACCAGGTGACTGCAGACCTTCGCTTGTATCCTTTAGGCTTCGATTCAACCAACTTACCAACAATAACTACCAGAAGACGACATCCACTGACACTCATTGAGCAAAAGTAAGAGCTTCCTTCAAAATCCAAATGTTTAAATCCTTGATTTGCCCTTGTACTGATCTTGCTCACATTCTTTTCAGGTTAAGAGAAAAAGTCAGTGGCACTACATCAACCTAAAAGGTTCTGCACAGCAAAAGAAACCATCAACAAAATGAAGAGGGAACCCACTGTGTGAGAGAACATATTCAACAATATATATCTGATAAGGGGTTAATTTCCAAAATATATAAAGAACTCACATCACTCCACTCCAGGAAGACAAACAACCCAGCTAAAAAATGGGCAAAGGACCTACAAAGACACTTCTCCAAAGAGGACATACAGATGGTCAACAGATACAACATCACTAATCATCAGAGAGATGCAAATTAAAACCACAATGAGACACCACCTCACAACTACCAGAATGGCCATCATCAATACATCAAGAGACAAGAAGAGCTGGCCAGGATTTGAAGAAAAGGGAGACCTCGCACACTGCTGGTGGGAATGCAGTCTGAAGCAACCACTGTGGAAAGCAGTGTGGAGATACCTCAGAAAATTAAAAATGGATCTGCCTTTTAACCCAGCAATCCCACTTCTGGGAACATATCCTAAGAATCCTGAAACACCACTCAGAAAGAATGTATACACCCTATGTTCATAGCAGCATTATTTACAATAGCCAAGATCTGGAAACACCCCAAGTGCCCATCAGTAGATGAGTTGATAAGAAAAGCTGTGGTACACTTACACAATGGAATACAACGCAGCTATAAAAAAGAAGGAACTCTTACCTTTTGTGACAGCATGGGTGGACCTGGAGATTATTATGCTAAACTAAATAAGCCAGTCAGAGAAAGAAAAATACCTTAATGATCTCACTCATATGTGGAAGCTAAAGAACAAAATAAACCTACGAACAAACTAGGACCAGAGGCACTGCTATATGGAACAGACTGACAGATTTCAGAGGGATAGGGGATGGCAGGACTGAAAGAGATTAGCCAAAGAACACATATTCATATATGAATAGCCCATGGACACAGATAATAATGTAGTGAAGGCTGAGGGGGACTTGGTGGAGGGGATAAAATGGGGACAAGGGGGACATCTATAATAGGGTCAACAATAAAAACAATAAAAGTAAATAAAATAAAATAAAGTCAGAATTTCCTATCACCAAAGTACACCCCCCACTCCAACTTGATACAAACACAGTTGTTCTTTTAGATTTTATCAGTCAGGACCTTCCTTATAGTTGTTGCCTTTTCTGTCTTTCAACAGATTAAAGCAGGAGATCAATTGAGAGACTTCACGACAATATTGAGTCTTCTAGTTGATGAACACAACGTATCTCTCCATTTATGGTTCTCACACTGTATTTCTTGGAGTTGTGTAAGTTCTTGGAAGCACACCCTGGCTATTGTCGTTGGGGGTGTGGAGGGAGGTCAAGCAGGTGGGAATTGGGGTCTTGGGATTATAGGTGAAGTTTATTTAAAAAAGAATTACATTACTGACTTTTGGTGGGGAGAGCTGTGGGTACTCTGCAGTCCTGCTCCTTGATGGAGATGGGTGAAGGGGCCCTTCAGATCTTAAGATGGGGGGGGAGAGGGCTAGACTCTGCAGGGGCACCGTGGCTTCTGGTTAATGTCTCCAAAATACACCACACCTAGCAAAAATAACATCCTGCATTTATTGTAGTAAAACAACATGTCTACTTCTGTGACAGTCACCTCCCAGATGGCCCCAGCATCCCTGCTTCCTGGCATTCCCACCTGTGTTGTCCCCTCCCACAATGTACCAGGGTGGGTCTGTATGAAGAATAGAAAGTGGCAGAAGTGATACTATGTCACCTCCAGGGCTAGGTTATAAAATGTACTTTGAATTTTCTGTACAATATTGTCCCTATAGCTAAAACACTATAATATACACTTAAAATAGTTTTAAAAAGATACTTGGGGCTCAGCCTTGCTCTGTCTTAGATTACTCTGGGGAAAGCCAGCTGCCATGTGATGTGGACAGTCGAGTGTCCTATGAGGGGACCATGTGTCCAGGGACTGCTCACGGCTGCGTGAGTGACCGTCTCGGAAGCAGACCCTCCAGCCCCGGGCAAACCTCAGATGACTGCAGCCCGGGCCAGTCAATGCCTTCAACGAAGCCTTGTGGGAGGCCCTGAGCCCAAACCACTCGTCTAAGCTCTTCTGATTTCCTCAGAAAATGCGTGAAATAATATATCTGTCGTTTTAAAGTGCTAAGTGTGTGACTTGTGACACAACGACAGACAATGAACACATTCTCTACCCTGAATTTCATTAGAAATGACCTTCATCCTTGCACCATAGCCTCAATTTTTACCAGGCTGGCAAAAAAGAAAAGGAATGGGTGACTTATGGGTGACCATCCGCAAAACGGCACGGCCCTGCACTGCGAGTCATGGCTCCTCCACAGGAGCCCTGGGCCCAGACCCTCTCTGAGCACCTGGCACCAGGAGCCTGTGTCTCAGCGTCAGCCCTTCCAGAAGTCTAAAGAGTGGTGTTCAAAGACAGGCAGGTGCCCCCTTTCCTTCCTCCTCAAGGTCAAAATAAAGGCTGCAGGAAACCCTCCCGGATCAGGAACTCCCACCCCCACTGGGCCCCTCTTCATGCAGGACAGACAGTGGCAGCGCCGGCAGAAGTTTCAAAACTAAAAGTCCAAATTCTGAAAGTCTGTTTATGCACTTCCTACACTCAAGCCTACCTACTTGCTCTTCTTTCTCTCCATCCTCCCTGCCCCCACATAACAGCTTTGAAGACTTCCCCCTCTCCCTGCTTCTGCCCTTCACCCTGTGTCAGGTGAAGAGAAACAGAATTGGATAGAAGGGGTGAGCTGAGACAGCGGGACACCAGGTGTCTTCAGACATAAGCTCCCCAGGGTTGACAGGATCCTGCCTGGCCTAAGCTTATATCCAAGGGCAAAACGTTCCTCATTAATCACATTAAAGATGCCACTGGATCCCAGGTCTAAGCATCATCTTCAGGATCCATGACCTCATCCTTTTAATCTAGTCTGGGGTATCCAGCCTTTTGGTGTCTATGGGCCACACTGGAAGAAGAAGAGTTGTCTTGGGCCACACATTAAATACATGGCAACACGTAATCACAAAAAATCTCATCATGTTTTAAGTAAATTTACGATTTTGTGTTGGGCCACATTCAAAGACATCCTGGACCACGTGCCTGTGGACCGCGGGCTGGACACTCCTGCCTTGCCTCACTCTATAGCTGAAGAAATGAATCCTGCTTAAGCACATCCAATTACAAATAGAGACAAGACTGAAGGTCAGGTCTTCCGATAAGTATCATGAGCTTTCATTCCAGAAAAAAAAAAAATCTCCACATACTTTCATATTTACTATCTATCACAACTTAGCATCATAAATTCCATCAATGTATTACAGATGGTTATATTACATCACTCACACTGAGCTTAAACACAGTGTAAGGCAAAGAGAAAGAGCTTTGAGGACAGCAGTTGGGTTAAGCTGTGCTGGCCACAGTCACAGGGAAGATTTATGTGTTATTTTAATGGAGGCAGCACAGAGAGAACAGGCCAACCAACTCTGTTCTTCGGATGCTGCCAGGAGGTGAAAACACAAATTACTACAATATGTCCTAATTTTGCCCTTGGGTGTCAGTGGAATTAATTAACTACTAATCTTCTGATTAAAGTACAGAGTGAAGGGAAAAAAGAAAATCTCTTTCTCTGTTCACATTTTTTTAAAGTATTGCTTTTTCCAAGAAAGGAGAAAACAAAAAGCAGAGGTACTACTGAAGGCACCTTCATGTTATGTTTCCATTATCACAATGTTATTCCTACAGCAGGTTATGCCGCAACACACTGTTGATAAAAATCTCTTCATTTGCTTTCTTCTTTCTTTTCTGAGTGAGTGTTTTATCTTACCATCTGAAATGAAAGGCTGGTATTATCAAAGCTGTGCATCCTGAGAGTCAGCAGTGGGCCTGCATTTCCTTTATTCAGTATTTCTGGTAGAACACACAGACCTTAGGGGTAAGCCATCAGTACTGCTATGTCTTCAGATCCTTACCAGGTTTCCTTGTGGGAAACAAAGGTAATTAATCTGTCATCCTAGACAGTGCACCGTTCCTTCAAAATATTTAAAACTTTTATCATAAATAGACAAACTAGAATAAAAGAGGAAGCATTTCTAACCAAGAGTTGCTGAAAAGTGAAAAGGTAAATGCTGAGTTTTCAGAAATTCTAAGAGTAAAAACTGAAAACAAAAACAACAAACAAAAAAATAATACATTTGCCTGCTGATCTGTACTTCCTTTCCTCATTTTGTTACATATTTCTGAAAACTGACCTGCCATTTGACTACCTTGCTCCCATAAGTGTTATTCTAATGAAGACCAAACAAATATTAATAAAAGATTTGGCACTGTACTGATGTTTAAAATGTGCCAGCCTCTGAGTTAACATGTTGGTCTTGGTTAATATGCTGAGATTCCTGAAGCACAAAGAAGCATTCTGAATCATTCCCTTTACGAGCTACTCTTTCGATGTCTCTAAATGTGAAGACCTCACTTCGAATACCTGTATCTCCTTTAAGGGTTTGAGAAAGACTCTTCAAATGAAATTTCAGGCCCTGGCTGCATGGCTCAGTTGGTTGGAATATGAGCTGGTAGGTACACTAAAAGGTTCGGGGTTCGATCCTTGGTCAGGGTGCATACAGGAGGCAGCCGATTGATGTTTTTCTCTTGCTCGCTCTCTCTCTTCACCCGGCTCTCCCTCTCTCAAATCAATAAATATATTTGCAGGATGGGTTAAAAAAAAGAAACCTTATTTTTTTTCTACTTTCTAAAACAATATGTCCTCAATATCGTGACAGGCAGCTCAGAAGCATCAAAGAGCAGCTGGGGTGTATGGGAGGAAAAAGTCAGAGTAGTCGTCTTTGTCCTTGGAGAACACCATGATGAACTACTTACACCGATGGGAATCTCAGCATCTTTTCCTGTACCTGCAGGAAAGGCCATGTCCTTCTAATACCTGCTTGGCTCCTATCCCAATGCCATAAACATAAGGCTTAGCCCATCAGGCCCGGCTGACATCAGTGGAAATAATCTGGGATAAGTGTGCACATCAGCGAAAACAAAGCACAGCTGTTTGGAGGGCTGGGTCACAGGAGAAGAGACCGAAAAATACCGAGCAGGAAATGCAAGTAGCCAATAGGAGACACATTTGTAGTTCTTTTTACCTTAACGCAGGGTTTTGAACACAAAATTCCTATTGTGGAAAGTAAGACAAAAGACTAGAAGAAATGAGAGTTCTGTTGTGTTTCATTCAGCTCTAACTTTCTGAGCAAAGGAATAGCAAGTATTAGTTGGTTAAAAAAAACAAAAAACAAAAACGAAAAAAACCTTGCTTCTTGAAGCACTTCATGAATAAAATCATTACTTTGGAAACTGAAGACAAAGAAACACATATATCAGAGAAAATGAAATCATTCATGGTATGCTTGAGTCTTTTTTTTCAAAATGGTATTAAAAAATGCTAAGTGGTGGCTGGGACAGAACAGTTTACCAGTAAATAATAATTCAATATTTTTTTAGTCAGGAGATACCTGTTTTAACATACAGACCACTCTTTATCTTAAAACTCAAAAGTAAAAGGTTCACTGATTTCTACTAAAGTCACTGAGTTTATATGATGGACAATATGGTATAGCATCTTACCTTTTTTGAAATAATATTGATATAGCTCTGTTCAAATAAACGAATGCTCCCATTTTAAGCAATTCATAGCAATGTAAATGCACAGGAAGAAGGATCATCAGCAATGCCCCCCACCCTGTTCTGTACTCCCAAAGTAATGATTACAGGTTTTCAATGCCTAAACTTGACCTTGTTACTATACAGCTAGCCATGTTGCTTCAGGATGTTTGCACTGCCCTGCCCCGTCTAGCACAGCTTTCATTCAATTGCCAGGCAATAAATATTTTTACTGCCTAAGTGTCTATTTCCTTGCACAAAGTGGCTCACTGATAGAAGATATGATTCCTGAAAGGAGAAACCTTCCTACTGACTCAGAAGGGGAGAACGGATTTTGTTTGGACAGTGTTCCACTGTGATTCATTTACAGCATCATTCCCTGCAACAGGCTGTATTTTATAGAGCAGTTTCAGGTTCACAGCAAAACTGGATGGAAGATACAGAGATTTCCCATGGAATATTATCTTTACTACTTACAAAAATTGAGGTTAATGTTTGAAAAGATGAACAAATACTGTATTCCATTTGTTGAATATTTTTTGCTAGCTGGAGGATTATAATCTCACTGAAGTTAATGCCCTCCCATCTCAGACCCAGTTTGGTACCGTGGTGTATCAGGAAGCTCATGATGATGAGGCAAGCCACTGTGTGCACTACCTGGTATTTATGTCTAAGTGTGTTATTCGTTATAAGGAAGGAAATTAATAAGGGCTGTGCAATCATATTAAGTTCCCTTATGGTTTTAGCTTATGTATTTCCATCAAGTAGTATTCCTAGTACTTAGTACTAAAAAGAAAACTCAAAAAATTGTGCTAAACTTCTTCAAAGTAGAAATTGACTGAAGCCCACTGCTGAGCGTATCATAGGCACTCACAACCACTTTACAAAATGAACACATCCAAAGAGTCAATAATCAGATTAAAATGTGCATTTATCACTACTCTGTGTGACAGAGAAACAGTATTTTACTTTATTGGGAATAAGATGGGATCTGAGAAATGAGCCCAAATATTATCCTCAAAAAAAAGGTTTTATGAACACTTTTCAGCTCTTTACTTTTCACATGGCAAACATGAAACATTTTTAATATCAAGTTTTAATTAGAGCATATTGATAGTGATTTGTTCTACAGAGCTTCAATAAAATGAACTATGTATCTGAATGTTAGATGACAGTGACTTACATTTTATTAGAACAAGAACTGCAAAAGGAGAAACTATAGGAAAATAAGAACTCACATCTATTTTTAAACAAATGAAAGAAAGAAAACTTTCATTTTTAAAGTGGTTTTTAATGTCATCCCCACAGACTTCTCCCAAAAGATGCATTTTTAAAAAGAACCCAATGAAGAACTGGGCATGCAAATTGGTGCGACCACAGTGGAAAAGTGTGGAGGCTCCTATAAACATTAAAAATGAAACTGTCTTATAATCCAGCAATCCCACTTCTGGGTATATATCCAAAGAAGCCCAAAATACTAATTCAAAATAACATATGCACCATGTTTATAGCAGTGTTATTTCCGATAGTTGAGATGTGGAAGCAACTCAAATGCCCATCAATAAGACAAGTGGTTAAAAAAGCTGTGGCATATATATACAATGGAACATTACCTGCCCATAAAAAGAAGGAAATCTTCCCATTGGCAACAACATGGATGGACCTCGAGTGTATTACGCTATGAGATAAGTCAGTCAGAGAAAGACAAGTACCATGTGATATCACTTATATGTGGAATCTAAAGAACAAAACAAATAAACAAAATAGAAATAGACTTACGGATACAGAGAACAAACTGATGGAGGACAGAGTGGACTGGTGTTGAGAAATAGGGAAAAAAGGTGATGGGATTAAGAAGTATGAACTGGTAGAAAACAGGCATGGGAATGTAAGGTACAGCATAGAGAACATAGCTAGCAACACTGTAATAACTATCTATGGTGGCAGGAGAGCACTTGAATTATCAGAGGAGACACTTTCCAACCTATATGAACATCTACCCGCTGTGCTGTACACCTGAAACTAATACCAAAAAAAGAGTTGAATACAAACTGTAATAAAAAATAAAATTAAAAAATGCAACAATTCTCCACAATAATTCTATCATTGTGAGTCTATTTCTGCAGCATCAGGGTGCATGCTAATGCTTGATTTGCACAAAGTACTCCTTTCTCCCCAACCCCGACTCCCAAATCCTGAACTCTGTTAGGGAACTAACAGCAAAAATAACAGTACTGCAAGGTCAGAATTGAAGGGAGAAAGCAGAGGGTCTGGGTAAAGAAGCCAGGAGGTCTAGGAGAAGAGAGAATATATAATTGGGACATCAGAGAAAAATTCCCTAGAGGGGGGAATGTTTCTAATATTTAGAAAGATAGGTTATATTTAGACATTGGAGATAGGAGAAGTGTGATTCCTGGCAGCTGTAAAGGCACAGAAGTCTGATAGCACAGGACGCACCCCTAAACCAATTTCTGCATCTTTCTCAGCAATTGGCCAATATGAAAGGCAAAGTATGACGCTGACATTTGCTCTTGTCCTGAAGAAGAACGTACTCCCAAGGAGAAGCTCAAGTTCACTGGCAATTTTAATATTTAGAGTTATTCAGAAGTAACAGAATACCAAGTAACAATTTAAAAGAATGGTACATTTAAAATAGACAATTCTCAGGAAAATGTGACATATATATGTGTGTGTATTAATATTACTCAGCTGTAAAAAAGAAGGAAATCTTGCCACCTGCAACTACATGGATGAACCATGAGGGTACTGTGCCAAGTGAAGTGAGTCAGACAGAGAAAGACAAATACTGTATGACCTCACTTCTATGTGGAATCTAAATAACACAAAACACCAACCCCATGGACAACAGAGGACAGACTGGCAGTTAGCAGAGGTAGGGGTGAGGGGTGTAAACTTCCATGTATAAAATAAGTAAGTTGGGGATGTCAATAAATACATAAATAATAACATAAAATAAAAAAATAGGCAGTTCTCAACACCTGTCCAGTACGACTGAATTCCCGAAGGGACTTTAGGAGAACACAAATGCCATAGCTGCCACACTCCCTGGAAAGCACGTGCCTGTCCTTTTCAAAAGAAACGAGGGAGGTGAGTGAGACAGAGGACAAAGTCAGCTCCAAGGTGAGGTGATCAGTTAACTTGACTTAGGATGAAACTGCTCTCTAAGGGACATGCTCCAATGACGTGGGCAGATTATTCTTATGATAAATTTCAATCAAACAGCCATAGTTTTCTATCCTGATATATGATAATGAGGCAGGGAAATCAATTTGGGATAGAATGATTTGAGGTGGATTTTTTTTCTTGTACAGAGTTGGGCAAGAGACGATACAAGGTCAGATTTTAAATGAACTCATGCCTCACAAAAGATTAACAGCCTGGACAGATTTATCCTTGAGAGTAAAGTCTACTGAGGTATAAGGAAAGGAAGGGAGCCAGAATGTTAATCAAGTGATCAGAACAGACATGAACTTATAGCACTAGGATATGATGATTACAGATCATCATTTGCTGTGTATACAATTCTAATAATAGTCACCCAATATTACTAACACAACGCCATGTAAAAGCAGCCTTCAAAGATACTTGTTATAAAGGCATATCCCAAGAAGGTCCCACCGAAAGTGTCCCTGTAAAAAACACAGGACTTAGTCTGACTGAATAATGATTTCTATACTCTGGAGAGTATGACTACACTATGTAGGTTTTTAGGTTGCCACGAAAGGCCAGAAAATTCAAAACATGCATAACATTTCGAAGCACAATATGTATCTTTAAGGTGGAGTTTCTTAACCAGGAGGACCCCTCAGGCAAGGCTTGCCTGTGTGTTTGACTGCCCAGAGGCCTATGTCCGGAGACTTTGAGGCCCCGTGTGGGTCCTGAAACTGTGTACTCTGAAAACGATCCCCAAGTCATTCTCATGCAGACTCCTGGCTACAAATTGGAGCAAAAACAGCTAACAAAATAACTACAAAACAGTATTCTGAAGGAAGGGTCAGCAGATTTAGGATTTAGTCTCAGTTCTGGCACTTATTAAACATGCCTTCTTAAGCAAATTCTTAATCTCTGAAGATAGTTTCCTTAGCTATAAGACAACGGCAACAGTACCTACCCTTTCTTGGTCATGGGATCAAAGGAAATGTATTAGTTACCTACTGCTGTGGAACAAGTTACTCCAAAACTTAGTGGCTTTAAGTAACAAACATTTATAATATCACAGTTTCTGTTGGTTAGGAATCCAGGAGCACCTCAGCTGGGTGCTGCTGCTAAGGGTCTCTCACAAGGTAGCAATCGAAGTGTTAACTACAGCTATGGATTCTCAGGAATGCTCAAAATGGGGAGGCGCCACTTCCAAGCTCACTCACAGGGTTGCTGCCAAGTCTCCAGTCTTCACTGGCTGTGGGGTAGACACAGCTCCTTGACATGCAGGCCCCTCCACAGAACAACTTACAACATGGCTGCTGGCTCACCTCAGAGTGAGCCGCAAGATGGTAAGAGAGGACAAGAGAGAAGGAAGTAGGGATCTTTTTGTAATGCAGTCTCAGAAGTAATATCTCATCACTTTTGCTGTAGCCTGTCCATTAGAAGCAAGTCCCTAGGTCCAGCCCACACTCAAGGGGAAGGGAGGACATTAAGACATGAATACCAGGAGGAGGGGGGTCGCTGGGAGCCACCTTCCATGCCACCTTCCACAACAGATAACGCATGTGATGTTCTGAGGAATAAAAGACTTATCTGTGGGAGCACATTGCAAGGGGAAAAAATTAAGGCAGAATTTGAATTATAAAAATCTACTTTACAGATAACATTCTGAGAATTTGCTATAAGTATCACCACCTCCTCACTGGCCTCAGATGTGTCACACTGTGGCGGTATTTCACCATCCTCTTCAGTCTGACACATCTGTGACCCCGTTAGTCACAAAAGGATGAAAAGGAGGGTGAGCAAATGAGGGACCTCATAACCCACCAGATAACACTCTGTGACAACTCACACTTTCATATTGTCCTGGGAAACAGTACTGTAACAGCTGTCAGGAGTATGGGGAAAACAACAAAAAAATTAGCAGCTTGAAAAATTGTTCCACAGATTATTTTTTCCTACAAAGCTGTTTATCAGCTCAACTTGGTGATGTGACTTAATGAAAAATTACATAATTTCAGTTTTGGAGTTTTAAAACATAGCCCCCGCATTGTTGCCTTTCTTCCCGTCTAGAACAAGGGTTGATGTCCCCTCCCCCTTGACACTGGGTGAGGATTTGTGACTGCATGGATGGAGAGCCGCTCAATGACTTCTGAGGCTAAGCTAAGAGAAACGATGAAGGTTCCGCGTGGTCCTTTCAGTGGAGCCCCATCAGCATACCATGAGGACGCTCAGACTAGCCTCCACGGAGAGAACCCATTTAGGACCTTGAGACTCCATGAGGAGAGCGTGTTTGGCCAGCTCCCAACTGCTCCAGTGTCCCATTGTTTCTGCTCTACCCACCGTCTGTCTGAAACCATTTGAGAGTTCCCAAGTCCAGAACCGTCCTGCCGACGCCTCACTGAATTCATGACTTTGAAACTATGACAAATAACTTTTAAAGTGACTGTTATTGATTTAACCCAGAGTTCTGAGGTGGTTACATGAAAAGAAATAATTGCGACAGCCAGTAAGTAGTCACATGTTGACAATAAAGTCATGAATAAACAAAATGGTAGTATAACACAGAAATATATTAGGCTGAAACATTTTCAGAACATATAAGACTGTTAGACCACAGATGTGAACTACTGCCTGCAGGAA
The DNA here is from genome assembly GCA_028533065.1 of Trachops cirrhosus. NCBI lineage: Eukaryota > Metazoa > Chordata > Mammalia > Chiroptera > Phyllostomidae > Trachops > Trachops cirrhosus. Next base: position 29,404,780 of record CM052549.1, read on the forward strand.
TGTCTTTGGTAAAATCACTACAGTTGGGAAATACTTATAGGTAGGATGGATATGCCTAAAATCAATCCTACATTAATAGTAACATAACCTATAAAGAATTAAAAAATTAGAAAGAGAGCACTCCTATTTCTGTAAAAATGTTTCAGATCAACAACTGGTCAACGAAATATGATCAGCAACTACCTCCTTCTCTTGTCCTATCACAGTTGCAAACCATTCGGTATTACACCAGCACTTCCAATATTACCTGTAACCTCCAACACCTGCCCACAGCGTCCGCCGCAGCACCACCCTTTCATTTAAGAATCAGGCACATCATTGATGCAGTCCATAAATTTTTTCTTGAAATTCTCCTTCTGACTTTACAAAACAAGTGCCTTCTCTCTCTCTTCATTCTGTGGATAGTCCTTCTCTGTTCTCTCCTGTAAACCAACGCCCGCTCTCCAAAACAGAAACATTTCCCGCTTTCTTCTGTCTACACCAACATTTTTGGTGAAGTGAATCAGGAAGCCCACATCTCCAGCTGCAGCAAATTCCACCCCGAAACATGCACACAGGTGTTCTCAAACTCCCTTTGTTGATTTTCCCAATCTGCTTTCCGAAGAGTAAATGATACAGGAATTCTAATACTTTACAAAAAGTAAAGACTTCCCATACAAGAAATTCTTTATATAAAGGAGGGCAAAGTAAGAAGAATATTAGAAATCACCTTCATGCACTAGCAAGAATGATCCTTAATTCACCAAATCTGGACTTCAGAACTCAAATATTATTATCAATAAGCACACACAAACTGCTATTCCCTCCCCCTAAATGCTCTGATCCCTGGAGTGTGCACGTCTCATGCCTTCACTAACTTCACTGAATGCACAAGTCATCACCTTCCGAGCGAGACGTTCCCACAACGCCGTAAGTATGATCTCTCCTGCAACGCTCAGGAGTCACATGACACATGCACTTGTTTATCGTCTCTCTTCCTGCACGGGAGTACAGGTTCCCTGAGAGCAGGGGCTTCGTTTTGTGCACCACTGTCTCCTTACAATATGGAAGAATATTCAGCCGATAATAACCACATAATAAATATTTGTTGAAGATATCAATAACTGAATGAGAAAGTAAGTGATTTATGAAAATGTTCTCATTTTCCATTTATGGAATTGTAATACTATAATGTAAATGGAAGAACATGGGGTAAAAAATTTTTTTCATCATGTGACCTAATTCCAATCTCTACATCACAGCCAGCTAGTCTTCAAAGAGAAGTTTCTTTGTGAAAAAGAATGCAACTAGCTAATCTATAGTGGGATATCCCACTGTCCTGGTTTTTTCTTAAGACCCTACTAAAGTTTGCTACTAACACTTCTATTGGCTTATTAGCACAGAACTTTCTTTATTAGACTATCTACCTAATGTCTCTGTGTATGAATCTCAACTTTTATTTCTTTGACATCTTCATTTGTACCAGATCTCTCTTCATTTTTCTTCTACATGAACTGTTTTTCTCCCACAGAACTTTTGACCTGGGAGGATGTTAAGGTACCATTAGTCCGGGGTTTTTCACCCTTTCTTTCAGCAGAGGGATCTGTTTCACAATCAAAGCCTGAAAGAAAGCAGAACCAGGGCTGGAGGGCCTGGAACAGGGCCTCCTTGAGGCCACACCCACCCTCACCCCAGCATCTCCCAGACACTGAGGAGGACCCTAAGCCTCCTTTAAAAATCAGGGACAGTCTTAGCTTTCCTAATGAAACCCAGATGTGTCTTCTGTGTCAACTTTTCCATTCCTTCAGCAGAAAACCCTTCCACTCCTCTAGACTAAGAGCATCTTATGAACAAACACACTGTGCCACCCCCTTACTGCACAGGCAGTGAGAGGGACATGCTGCAGGACAGAAAGGGAAGGCTCGGGCCTTACAACTCCCATCCACCATCTAAACAGACCTGAGTTCATCTATGGCTTCCCTCAAGGGAGTGATGTCTCTCTCCCTCCTGCCTTTCCTTTCTCTGGGACTTTTATGTCACTGTGCTGTTCTCTCCCAGTCTAGCTCCCACTCACACCCCATGCTAACAAGCTGTGAGCATCTCTAAGGTTCGGGCAAGGCTCCCTGGCATTTCCCCTTCCACCTTCTCCTTAGTCGAGAACTGCTATGGTTTGGGCAAATGATCCCTTGGTCCTCCTCTTTCTCCTACTTTTCCATATTTTGTGTACTGGACATGTCCACCTGGGCTTACTTGCTATCACAGAAAGTTCAGGAACCTAGCTTGCTTCTTCAGGTCTCTCCACTGGCACACCTTTCCAATATCCCCATTATTTCAATGACCTCACTAATCACTTACATCCACGAGCTCGAAACTCTTGCAGGTATCTTTAATTCCTTTCTCTTCTGTACCCTTTCTAACTAGGATGTAGCAAAACAATGTTGCAACAACAGCCTTCTGTTCCAACTTTCTAGAAGCTACTCAAATGTAGCCCAGATGACAGTGCTGTTGCAGGGAGCAGAGCCTGTGTCTGCTCGTTTACCATCATGCGCAGGCACAGTGCCTGGCACAGAACAGATGTGCAATAATCCTGCTGAAAGAATAATGAGATGGGATAAAACTATGTGATGCTTACTGCAGCATAAAAACCGCAAGCAAATTACCTAATAATAGGGCAATGTATTAGTACATTTGGGCACATTTATAAGGCATTATAGTATAATTAAAATAATATTTTCAAGTATATATTAATGGCTTGGAAATGGTTCCTTATTTAATGTGAAAATAAAGACAGGCTGGATATAAAAATCATATATTTATTATCAACCTAATTGTGAAAACCTAAAAAAAATAACAAAAATGTATAACACTGGTTATCACTGAATGGTGATTTTTATTTATTTTCATACTGCTTTTAAATCTTTCTAACTGCTTTATTTTTTACAAACTTAAGACTCTGAAAAAGATTTGCCTCTGTGTAGAAAACTATGCCTACTGCTAAGGCTTGAGAGAAGCATGCACAAATTACATATGGCATTTGTTCCCCTACTTTGTTTTGCTAAAATAGACTTTAAAAATTTTTATTTAATATTCTCAATACCCTTCACCCCAACATGTATTGCTTAGCTCTCTAATGCTGTCGGTCTTTGTACAGTTGAGTTTTTTATCACACCATACTATGTTAATTTTGTACAATTAAATTAAAATTATAAAATTTCATTTTAACATTATTATTCTCTTGTTAAGATATTGTATTATCTCATTATCACTTCATAGGTAAAATAAGGTAAAAAGTCCTTACTCCAACGAGGTCCTGTCTTGAACAGCCACGCTCACCTTCCACCCGCACAGAACACACTCCCACTCCTAACCGCTGCCCGAGGTCTCCTGTCTCCCTTGTTCCACTCTAACCTTCACTTTAAAACTTTCTTCAATGCTTCTCAAAACTTTACTTAGCAAATTTATCTTTAAACACCCACAGACCTTTATGCATAATCCTGTGATATCATGCAGTTTAGAATTTAAAATGATTAAAGTTGCAAGACATTCCTGAAATCATTTAATTCAATTCCTCCCGTTACAGATGCAGAAACTATAATGCAATTTGAAAAGTGGACTTGTTCAGGGGGAAAAAAACCAGCTGGGATTAGAACCTGATATTTAACTCTTAGACTGCAGTATTTTTAACTAATATAGGATCTATTACTAATACTGGCTCTTCCGTTTGCTGAACAACAGTTCAGCCATTATTTATGGCTCCATTCTTAAAGATATGCTCGCCTGCCCACCCTCATTGTCGTTACTCCCCCAGGGCAGTCACCCGGCATGCATTCCTTCACATCTCCCTGGCGCCTTGTGCTGCGAGTGGGTGCTGAAGAAGGATGGTGGAAATGACCTCCAGCAAATCTAATAATGGCAGTGATGACACAAATTTTTGATATCAACATTTGATCTTAACAATGTGGATGCTCCATCCAATTGAATGGTGACGGCCCTCTGAGAAGCCAGTGTCGGCTTTCTCCTACATTCTACACAACTGTCCTAGCCAATCATGAATTGCAATCATGGGATTATGGTGCCAGCCTACATCCTGGACACAGAGCAGGGTTGAGAAACAGGATTGGAACCGGGTCTGCAGACTATTTCTCTACAATCAGTGCACTGAAGAACAGAGGCTGGTGTCAGGAATGATCTGACTCAAAGGCCAGTCTGAGTGGTAGCTTTCTAAGTTGCAAGTGGAACTTTTCACATAGTCTCATACACATACGCACTTTTAAATCCTGAATCAGACACACACACATGGGAGAAAACATTTTAACAACTGTACTGATCAAATAATGTGAACTTGGTTAACAAACAACCAGCGCAAGCCAGAAGACTCAGGAGACAGGGAAAGCTGAGACCCTCAGGGCTAACAGCAAAAGTGGAGAGAACAAGACAGGCTCCCCAAACAGAATCCTGCCAGTCCCTCTGTCCTGGCTGTTGTACACAGGTCTCTGAGCCACACAAGCCCCGAGCGTCTGCCAAAGGCCGCAGGCAGCTGTGCAAGCACTCCCTGCCATTTGTTCAGCTGTCGTGAAGTGAGAGAGAAGTGTATTCCCAGGCTCCACCAAGCAGATTTTTTTTTTCAATTCAGAATAATGTGATTAGAATACAGTTTTTTAAAATTCTCATTTTGTCACTCTGAGTATATATTTACCTGAATGAATTCAACTACTGCTTATTTTTTCAATTAATGGAGGTGAATATAATATATGATGCCACATTAAGAAATGGGTAGAGCCAAAAAAAGAAAACAAATCACTCTTTTCACCTAAGAACAAAGTTATTGCTTAGAGAACTAGGTGCCCATCAACCTGGCAATGCAAAGAATATTAAATATAATTTGCCAAAATTCTATCTCTTCCCTTCTTTCTTGCAAATAAACATCACAATTTCAAGGAAAATTATTTGATGGTAAAATCTTAAATTATAACAAAGCCAGCTCAATTTCTATGTATCAACAATTCTTATTTTGGAGAAAGGGATTCATAGGACTTATTAAAAATATGAACTGCTCCTTTCCACCCCAACAGAGGAAAAGAAACAAGAAAGAGAAAACCATCAAAAGAAAAATATATCAGTTTACTAACTGATCTTTGTTGCCTTTTACATTTGTTATAAAGACTCAGTGTGGGGGAGTTAATTATATTAGTTACCTTGGGTAATAAGCTATTAATTTTGTACTTCAAAGTTATTAACAACCTTTCTACACACAGTTCACAGGGGAATAAACAGATTTAATCTTGGTATTAAAATACAAAACAAACCAAATAATCCCATGTTTCATGACTTCTCAAAGTTGATTATCTCCTTGGCAAAGGTTTACCAGAGGCCAGGTACATGGCTGCTGCTTAAAACACAGGCTCCGATTCTACAAAGCATTTAAGGAAGAGCTAACCCCATCCTTCACAGACTATTCCAAAAAATACAAGAAGATGGAAGACTCCCTAACTGTTTTTATGAAACCAGCATCATCCTAACCCCAAACCAGATAAAGACACAACAAAGAAAGAAAATGTCAGGCCAATATCGCTGATAAACATAGATGCTAAAATCCTCAACAAAGTATTGGCAAACCACATCCAGCAATACATTAAAAAAAAAAAGATCATACACCATGACCAAGTGGGATTCATCCCAGGGATGGAAGGATGGTACAATATTCACAAATCAGTAAGTGTAATACATCATATAAACAAAAGCAAAGACAAAAATCACATGATAATATCAATAGATGTGGAAAAAGCATTTGATAAGGTACAGTACCCATTTATGATCAAAATATTCAGCAAAGTGGTAATAAATGGAGCATTCCTCAACATAATAAAGGCCATACATGAGACACCTACAGCTAACATCATACTCAATGGACAAAAACTAAAAAAATTTCCCACTAAGATCAGAAACAAGACAACGTTGTTCACTTTCACCACTTCTATTCAACATAGTATTGGAAGTCCTAGCCACAGCAATCAGACAAGAAAAGGAAATAAAAGGCATCCAAATTAGAAAGGAGGAAACAAAACTGATACTATTTGCAGATGACATGATAGTGAACATAGAAAATCCTATAAACTCCGCCAAAAAACTACTCGACCTAATAAATGAATTTGGCAAAACAGAAGGATACAAAGTCAATATTCAGAAATCAAAGGCATTTTTGTATACCAACAATGAAACATCAGAAGCAGAAATCAGAAAGCAGGAAATCCCATTTGATATAGCAACAAGAAAAATAAAATACCGAGGAATAAACCTAACTAAGGAGGTAAAAGACCTGTACTCAAAAAACTACACAACACTGAAGAAAGACATTAAGGAAGACACAAACAAATGGAAACAAATACCGTGTTCATGGATTGGAAGAATTAATATCATCAAAATGTCCATACTACCCAAAGCAATTTATAGATTCAATGCAATCCCTATTAAAACACCAATGAAATATTTCACAGATGTAGAACAACACATTTCAAAAATGTATATGGAGCCATAAATGACCCCAAATTTCCTCAGCAATTTTGAGAAAGAAGAACAAATTAGAAGGGATTACAATACCTGATATCAAACTATATTACAAGATCACTTAATCAAAACAGTCTGGTACTGGCATAAGAACAGACACATAGATCAGTAGAACAGTATAGAGAGCCCAGGAATAAGTCCATGTCTCTATGGTCAATTTATATTTGACAAAGCGGGCAGGAGTATAAAATGGAGTAAAAATAGCCTCTTCAACAAATGTTGTTGGGAGATCTGGACAACTACATGAAAAAAAATGAAACTCGACCACCAACTTACACCATACACACAAAAAAACTTGAGATAGATAAAAGACTTAAATATAAGTCATGACACAGTAAAAGTCCTAGAGGAGAACATAGGTAGGAAAATCTCAGATATTCTATGCAGCAATATTTTCACCGATATGTCCCCTAGAGCAAGGGACATAAAGGAAAGAATAAACAAATGGGATCTCATCAAAATAAAAAGCTTCTGCGTGGCTAAAGAAAACAGTATATAAATGAAAAGAGAACCAACTGTATGGGAAAACATATTTGCCAATGATACCTCAGACAAGGGTTTAATCTCCAAAATATATAAAGAACTCACACGATTCCATTCTAACAAGATAAGCAACCCAATTAAAAAATGGGCAAAGAACCTGAACAGACACTTCTCCAAGGAGGACATACAGTGGGTTGAGAGACATATGAAAAGATGCTCAGTATTGCTAACTATCAGAGAGATGCAAATTAAAACCACAGTGAGATACCACTTCACACCAGTCAGAATGGCCATCATAAACAAAGCAACAAACAACAAGTGTTGGAGAGGTTGTGGAGAAAAGGGACCCTAGTGCACTGTTGGTGGGATTGCAGACTGGTGAAACAACTATGGAAAATAGTATGGAATTTCCTCAGAAAACTAAAAATGGAACTGCCTTTTGACCCAGCAATTCCACTGCTAGGATTATATCCTAAGAACCCTGAAACACCAATCCAAAGGAACCTATGCACCCCAATGTTCACAGCAGCACAATTTACAATAGCCAAGTGCTGGAAGCAACCTAAGTACCTATCAGTAAATGAGTGGATCAAAAAACTATGGTACATTTACACAATGGAATTCTATGCAGCAGAAAGAAAGAAGGAGCTCCTACCCTTTGCGACAGCATGGATGGAATTGGAAAGCATTATGCTAAGTGAAATAAACTAGGCAGTGAAAGACAAGTACCATATGATCTCACCCTTAACAGGAACCTAATCAACAAAATGAACAAGCAAGCAAAATATAACCAAAGACACTGAAATTGAGAACAGGCTGACAGTGACCAGAGGGGAAGGGGGAGGGGATTACAGGGGAAAAGGTTGAAGGGTTTGCAGGAACAATTATAAAGGACACATGGACAATAACAAGGGGGAGGAGTGGAAACAGGAAAGGGAGGTGGGGAGGGCTAGGGGGGAAGGCAGAAAACTGTAGTTGAACAACAATAAAAAAATAAAAAGTAATAATAAAACATAGTCACTGGCCATTTATATGAGAAGCTTGTGAAAGTGGATTTAATTACACATTACTAGTCATTCCTCTTCAGACCACACATAAAAGGTCAGCAAGGAAAAGCATTTTTTCCCAGTGATTCAGTCCTATTGGGTTAGTAGAATGTCTTTCTCCGGTGATCACATGACTCGGGAGAGAGTCTGCTTGTAGAACACAACACATAGCTAGCAGTTGCAAATTTAAACAATTCAGTGGAGGATATTAAATATGTAAGAGGATAACATTTACTGTCAAAAGTCTATAGATTTCTTTTTTTGATCATGTGGAATTCTTCAGGGTAAACATAACATTTTAATTCTACAGCATCAATTTTAGATGATGATATTTATCTCCTAATTACCAAAGGACAATTTACTTGTAAAAAGCACTACACATACAGTAACTACAGTGAGAGGCAGAGTTATTACCATCAATCATGATGCTCATCTGCATTTAGGGGCCTCTGCGCTCTAACAAGAGCACGCAGGAGTTTAGGATGCCAATATTGCCATGGGAAATTTATAATGGTTTCTTTCTTTGATTTATTAAAAGCCTAGTCATAAATCAAAGGCCTCAGAATACCCATAAAATTAGGAAACAATTGCCATAAAATGAAGAAATAATAACAAAATCTTCATATAGGAAGTAATTCAACAGGATATGACCTATTGGAAATTACTTATATTACAAAAAGATATTTAAAACTAAAACTCTGACCAAGCAACATCAGTAAGCTAGGATTTCATAAAACTCATTTCTTTGTTCTGCTGCTACAGAATATACTTCATTTCTGGTGTAACCAGGCTGCTTTTCTTTTGAATTCACTCTGAAAATAATGTGTAAGCAAAGATACTTCTTTCTATATGATTCCTTTTGAAGTTTTCTGATTTCAAATATAGTAAATTTGTGATTTTAGCATAAATGTTGGTAATTTGACAAGGTTATATAAGTATTATTCATAGCTATCACAGAGTGAACAGTTAAGTAGAATCTAAAGTTCTAAAAATTATTCTCAGAGCAATTAAGTGGTATTATAATTATCATGAGCTTTAATTAAATTAAAAAGCTAAATATTTAAAGAGGTAGCATAATAATCTGTGATGCAAACATTAACCTTTCCTTTTCTGCTATTATTTTTCAATGATACAATATATGAATGAGTTTATTATATTTTTAAGAAAATAACTGGAGAAAAGTTATTTAAAATAATTGGATGAAAATAAAGAGTGGAGTAGAAAAAAGCAAATGAAGGTATGTTTATAAAAACAGTACATTTATGCTAAGGGCGATAAAATATGGATAAAGGAATATCATTTATTCCTAGATAGAAAAGCTCAATTTTATGTCATTTCTCCCCAATATAGTTTACAAATACCATATGATCTCACCTTTAACAGGAACCTAATCAACAGTAGAGTCACTACAACCTCAGTACAAACTCAATGAGATTAGTAAGAAGAGATTTTCTTGGGAACAGGGAGAAGGAACTATTCCATGAGTTTAGACAAAGGGATGTATGTGTAAGAATAGATTTAGTAGATTTATGAAAATTAAATTTTATTAAATTAAGAATTTTTAATTCTAATAATTCTTAAGCAAAAGACAAAAGATTTATTCACTTTGAAGAGAAACCAGAGTATTAATTCTTAGTAGGATAACTATACAAAGGGTGTTTCTAGTAGCACCTACTAACAGTTGATAACTTTAAACAAACTATGCAAATAATCTCGTCCATACAGTGAAACACTCTCCTGTCATTGAGAATGATGTTTCTAGATTTATTTTTCAATGAAAGATATTGAATACACATTATTAAGTAAAAAAAAGTTATAAAACAGTACACGAGATATGATTCAATTTTCTTAACATGTATAGAAATGGAGGATATATATCATAGTACTAAATATGATTCCCTCTGGATAATAGAACAAAAGGTAATTTTTCAGCTTTTATACTTTTTCATACTGTGGGAATCTTCCATTATAAAGATGAATTATGCTTATAATCATAAAACATTTTATTATTCTGTGTGAGAATTTATGAATAAGAAATAATAAGCAGAATTGAAAATAAGTAGCTACAAAACAAGACCTGTACAGAGGTTGGGCGAAAGTAGGTTTTTTGCATACAGTTGTGAGTATGCAAAACACAGTTTATTCTTATATTATTAATTATGAATTATTGTATTATTTTCCATATGAATAACTACAGCCCTACTTTTGCCCCACCCTACATATGCTGTTTAGAAGAGACCCACTTCAGATCAGAAGACACACAGATGAAGTAAAGGGACAAAAAAAGACATTTCATAAAAATGGAAACAGAAAGCACGTTGGAGTAGCAATACTTATACGAGAAAAAATAGGTTTTAAAACAAAGGCTGTAATAAGAGTCAAAGAAGGATATGACATAATGACAAAGGGATCGATACAACAAGAAGATGTAATCCTTGCAAACATTTATACACCCAAGAGCGGAGCACCCAAGTATTTAAAGCAAACACTGATGGACAAAAAGGGAGAGAAGAGTAAAGCAGTCACAATAGGGGACTTGAACGCCCCACTGACAGCAGTGGTAGATCTCCCAGACGGGTAATCAACAGTCTTTATGATGTGTGCCAGACACCGTTCTAAAAGCACTGTATGTATATTAAGACAATTATTCCTTAAAACGGCCGATGAGGTAGGTGTTACTATTGTCCCTCACTTCCCCCATGGGAAAACTAAGGCTCACTGAGCCACGTCCCTCACCCAAGGTGACAGAGCAGGTGATAAAACCAGGTCGTCTGGCTCTGGGAAACGCTTCATTTTTACTTTTTGCATATTTAAAAATGTTTAATATTTTAAATTTTAGAATAGTTTTAGACAAGTCACATAAAATACACAGAGAGTTCCTGTATACCCCCACCAGTTTCCCTACTGCACAAGTCATACATGACATGGAACATTTGTCACAGCTGGGAAACACACGTTGGCATCCTGATCCTGACTGAACTGCATGCTCTCCTGGGGTTTCACTGGCTCTTTTCCTAATGTTCTTTTTCTGCTCCAGGACTCCATCCAGTGTACCGCATTACAGTGAGTCGTCATGTCTTTGTAGCCTCCTCTGGGCTGTGACAGTTTCTCAGACTGTCCTTGTTTTTGATGGCCTTGACAATTTTAAAGAGTACTACTTGGGTATTGTGTAGATTGTCCCTCAGTCTGGGTTTGTGTGATGCATTTTCCATGATCAGACCTCAGTTATGGTTTTGGGAGAAAGATTGCAGAAGTAAAGCGTCACTCTCAATACACTGTCTCAAGGGTACTGATGACGACAGCCTTGAAGACCTGGCTGAGACACTGTTTGCCTGATTTCTGCATTTTAAAGCTACTGTCCTCTCCTCCTCCCACCCTTTTTCGATGCTCTACTTTATGGGGAAAAGGTTGCTGATCAAAGCCCGCATTTAAGTTGGTGGAGACAGGAGGGAGTTAAGCTACACCTACTTAAAGGGGAGACATCTATATAAATAATTTGCAATTTTTCTGTCAGAGCTCTCATTTTTACCCATGATTCTATATTTCCTCTGACCTCCTGTCCTTTTTTACCATTTTGGCATATTATTAATGTGCAGTAGTTTAAAAACATAACAATTATTAACAAATTTCTTGCTTTTTCAAAGGTCCAAAAATATGTTAGAAATAAATGTGACAATCAATACATTTGTTTAAAATTATTTTCCACTACCACTGCGGAGTGTGTCACTAAGGGATGTATTAGAAACCAATGTTTCTCAAAAGCACTCTGTAAAGAACTTACCAGAAATATCCGTTCAAGTTGATCCTGAATGTCTTTCATTCCAGGAAAAGCAGCAACTCCTTGGATCATTTCAACAAAGATGCAGCCAACTCCCCTAAAGAGAAAAGAAACATGGTTACAGAAACTTCGATGTATTCTGCTTAGAAAACTAAATCTGGAATTAGAACCTCTTCTTACCAAGGGAAAGAATGAATAAATAACATTCTTAACGAGCACAAGGGCTGTGACACACCCCTAACCCAGCGCACCCAGTGTTTCTGCTGGATGTCTCTACCTTCAGCGATTCTCCAGGACATTTTTTTAATGGCTCTACCTTGAATGAGTTCGTTTCCTGAAAGGATCCTAATAAAATTATGAACATAGTGGGCTACTTCTTTAATTGTTACACTCATATTCGGTTTAGAGTGAGCAAATCCTTGTGTCCACCTTATTTCACACCCTCTAGAGGTTAAAGACAAGGGGACTACTTCTCTAGAGCTGCCCTGGTTGTTACCGCGATTGTATGTAATTAGTGTTTTGAGTTAAAGAAGTAATGCATTTACAGAACTCTCATCTCTATTATACCACCAATAGAGATTTTGGATAATTTGTATCCAAATTACACACCAATGATACATTAAGGCAAAATGAATAAAAGCAAATGGTACTTTATATTAAAAAATAATTCAAGTAGTAAAGAATTATTTCCAAAATCAATGTTCAAGGCAGATGCGTTTTAACATTTTTTCATATAAGATTTGAGAGATAACATAGGTATCAAGAATTATTCTATTAGCATATTAAAATGCAATGATATTCTTATAAATATTGGGGCTTCAGAGGTCCAGTTAGGTATAAGGTTTCAATCTAGCGATTTTCCACATTTTTATGCAACAAATTCATTTCTAAGACTATATTTTTCATTGTCTTCTTCTTATTTAACTTTACATGAAATATCTTGGAACTTAAGTAGCTACCCACACCTTTTTTAATATTCAGAACATACCCTCTATGTCTCCACCTTTCGGCCTTAGTATCTCCCACCACAAGCTCCAACTCGAGGTGCAAAGACCCTCAGTAGAACGCACTGCCATGCCGTCCCCCAGCCCGCCTGCTGTGCTAAGCTGGCCGGTGAGGGAACCATACGCTTACAGAAATTCCTTTACCTCTGCTTGTGCTTACTCTGTATCATCTCCATAATACGATACTTAGAACAATTAAAAGACAAATCTATGGTGTAATTCTACTCAGTTGGAAGGTGATGATGCAGCACACCTATTATCTGCTTAGAGCGCAGGCTCTTATCTGCTTAGCTAGCTAAGGGACTTGAACTCTCATCTCTAATGGATGTTTCCTATGACATCATTTTTCAAAGATGCATTAGGGTACACTAATAAAGCTGAGAGAATTGTACTTAAAGGCTTTTTAAAAAGAGATAGGAAGCTCAAGAAAATTAAAAAGTAGAAGTATAAAATATATCAACATATTAACATAGCAGAATACTTTATTACTGGAGCTGCTTTACTGCCAAACAGCAATAAAAGTCCTTCAATTTCAAAGGAAGGAACTATTACCTGCTTTCCTTTTATTTCTCTTCACACCACATTAGCTGTGTGCTCCCTCTCTTGATGGATTAGGTTGAGTGCCTTTAGTAATTTACTTAGAATTCATCCACTTAAGTTCTATACTTATGATATATAAACATTTCATGAAAGGTCCCCTTTAATTTGCTGCTTCTATTGATAATTCGAATAATTATCACTCACTTAGTCTAAATTTTTCAAGAATAGGAACTGGTCACAAAAACCTACAATTAAAGCTGCCATAGAATGCAGTGTTTTTAAATTCTTATTTTAGGGTTAGTTACTTGGTAAGGTAATATATAAAACATCCACCCATGCTTACACATCTTTCCATTCTTTTGAACTCAAAAGTTCCAAATTTAATTTATGCCACAGATGTATAATTTGTTTTTTAAATCACAATTAATAAAATTTTAAGCCATACTGGTAATTTTTGTGATTATGAGTAGCAATGAACAATTTTTTAGGCCCGAAGTTCATACAGTTTGGGAGTTCTTATTTTGACAAAGAGTACAAAATCTCGAATAAAAAATTGGGTACAAAAGTGAATTTAGAATGAGAAAATAAATCAAAAGAACTCATATATTTTTTAAATCTAACAAGTGTGACAAATAATATAAAATTTAGAAAAATAATATAACATTATTATCATTTATTGACATATCTCTCCAATACTTTTCTTTCTAAAATCTTGTCTGCATAATCTTTGTTTATATTTTCTATAAAAATTCTATAATATTAAATGTAAAGAAAATACAGAGAATACAAAGATGAAACTTAGTCTTTCCTTTAGCATAATGATGACCTTCTTTTCTGATAGTATAGGGTTTCTTTGTTTTCTTTCAGCTTCACTCCCCATTATTGATATAGTCATGGAAACTTACAGGATTGCTGTCAATTTGGGGAAAACGTCTATGAAGTTCCATACAAGTATGTCTATATACTACAAACACAGCAATCCTAAAATATCCTACCCATTTCCCAGGTAAGGTACCAGAGGAACATGAGAGGATATGCTCAGCTCAATGTGGAGAGTGGGAGAGGACTTGTACTCCTGATCACTTAAAGGACAGGAAAAGTGGAACGTGGTGGATTATGGGGTGAGGGTGCCAGGGGTCAGAATGGGGCATCAGGTAGAGAAGACAGCAGCCAGTAAGTGAGCAATCTTGAGAGAGCTATATGCTTTTGTTTAGGCTCTATGTGGAAAATGGAAGGGAAAGTTAGACAGAGAGAAGTCCACATTCTATTCTAAGAAGTTGGTGTTTTATTCCTAGGTTGGAAGGTCTCATTTTTTTCTGCATCCCAATGCGGTGGATAAAGCTCCCTGGATGCATATGTGGAGAACCCAGATTATAGGCACATAAGCAGATAAAATGGCTTTGAGGACAGAGGCAATTACAACCACTAGTTGTAAAGCCACTTTGTTCTTTCCCACTCATGGCAGCAAATGAATGAGATGAAGAGTAGTATGAGCCCTCCCTCAACTGGGGGCCGAGGGACAACATGCAACAATGCACAGGGATCCAGAAACTGTGGACCACAGGCCAAATCCAACCCAGTGCCTGTTTTATACAGATTACAAGGCAAGAATGCCTTTTACATTTTTAAATGTTTCAAAAATAAAAATGAAGACCGGTTGGCAATAGACGCACATTATAGGAAATTCCTGCTTCAGTGTTCATAAACAAGGCTGTGCTGGAACACAGCCGTGGTCATTCATTCGCGCTGCCTGTACTGCTTTCTGTCGTCCTGGCAGAGTTGAAGAGCTGTGACAGAGACTGCATACCCCGAAAAGCTGAAAACGTTTCCTATCTGGTCCTTTACAAAGGACCCTTTGCAAGGGTTGTTCCAAACCCTTTTCTACGTTATGCTCCACCTGCATAAAACTTACTTAGAAATAGAAGAAAAACCACCATTATCAGATATGTAAAAAATAAATCATATATTATGATAATTTGTGAATAAGTAATAGAAATGGGCTCTCAACTACAAGCTGGTTTTTCACTATTTTCCTCAGTAGTTTTCCTGTGATAGCTATTCTTTAAAAGTGTCCATGCATTTTGCCAAAAACTGGTCAATTTCTTAGAACTTGATTTAAGGTGAATATTTTGATCTTTAAAGTATTTTTAACTTAGAGATAAACTGGGAGAAAATATATGTGGTGATTTTTAATAATAGTGCTTCTACAATAAGCACTATAAGAATTTATTCTCGAAATGAGGATTTGGTGAGATTATTTGAATAATGTGTTGGATGGAAAGAGAAGAGTTTACTTTATGAACTTTTAAATTTGCGTTTAGAAGACTGGGGAGCAAAATCTTATTGAAAGTACTACCTACTATTTTCATAAACAATAGGAAATGTCACTTGGCAAATGCAAGACTGCTGTGTTCTGAAATGATTCCAAGTTCTTTTCTATTCACAACCAGTATCAGTGTGTCTGTGTTGGTGAAAAGAGAAATCAAATTTTTAAAATGACATCTGAGCTTTTTTTCTTCCTTAAAACAAGAGTGGAGACTGGAGAGAATGAAGGCCCCTCATGCTCTCCAATTGCATGGAAATGCCTTTTGCCATGAGACGGCCTCTCCGGCAGCGCCGCCGCCCCGCGGCCTGTCCCTGAAACAGGCAGCACTGCCTCCCGTGTCAGGACCTCCGCTGTAGCTGTTGTTCGCTCTGCCCACAACACCCCTCCATTCTGTGCACGGACAAATGCTTCTGGTTATTCAGGGGGCAGCGCATGTGGCTCCTTTCAGAAATGTCTTTCTTAGCGACCACAGGTTAGGCAGGTTCCTCCTTGCTGCCCAGACCCCAATCTCACCCTCCTCTCCCTAGTTTGTTTCCTTCACGACACTCCAAGGATGTTAGTTGGTCTTTGATTTTGGGGAGCATGTCTCCTCTAGATGGGAGACCTGAAAAACAAGAGATAAGTCTGTGGTCATCATCCTGTCCCCAAGGCACAGAGAAGTGTCAGGCACACAGTAAGGGCTCAAAAATATTGGCTGAATGAATGAATCAACTACTGCTCTCCCTTTTCTCTACTACCAAGTGAGAGCTGAGCTTAGGGAAGTGAGGGTGGGGATGGTTAGTAACTTTACAATGGAAAAAACCGGCAAACAGTAGCTTGACCATGAGAACAAGGTTAGCACCATCAGTGATAAGTCATGTGGATAGCAGGTACCCTTGATACAATGTGATGATAAAGTCATTTAAACTCTGTAGTCTTCCTCCTACAAACGTTAGACAACTCCAAGTAGAAGAACATTCTACAAAATGCCTGACTAATACCCTGAAAACTGTCAAGGACATGAAAAACGAGGACAGTCTGAGACACTACCATAATAAGGACATAGGACAGCTACATATAATGTGGTATCTTGAATGAGATCTTAAGACAGAAAAAGGAAATTAGGGAAACACCAGTAAAAACCAGATAAAGTTGTTAATAGTAATGTATCATTGTGGTTTCCTTAGTTATGACAAATGTACAATAGGAGAAACCAGGTAAGAAGTATATAGAAATTCTCTATTGTTTTTGCAAGTTTTCTATGAATCTAAAATTATTCTACAATCAAAAGACAACCCACAGAATGGGAGAACATATTTGCCGATACATTTGATAAGGGGTTAACATCCAAAATTCATGAAGTACTTACAAAATTCAACACCCAAAAAACAAACAACCCAATTAAAAATGGGCAAAAAATCTGAACAGACACTTCTTCAAAGAGGACATACAAATGGCCAATAGTCATATGAAAAGATGCTCAATGTCACTGATCATCAGAGAAATGCAAATTAAAGCCACAATGAGATACCATCTCACATCTGTCAAAATGGCTATCATCAATTAATGAACAAGCAAGTGCTGACAAGCCTTTGGAGAAAGGGGAACTCTTCTGCACTGGTGGTGAGAATGCAGATGGGTGCAGCCACTGTGGAAAGCAGTATGGAGATACCTCAAAAAAATTAAAAATGGAACTGCCTTTTGACCCAGCAATCCCACTTCTGGGAATACATCTGAAGGAACCCAAAACACTAATTCAAAAGAGCACTAATAAACACCCCTATGTTCACTGCAGTGTGATTTATAATCATCAAGATATGGAAGCAGCCCAAGTGTCCATCAACAGATGAGTGGATAAAACAACTACGGGACATTTACACAATGGAATACCACTCAGCCATGAAAAGGAGAAAATTTTATCCTTTGTAACAGTACAGATGGACCTAGAGAACATTATGCTAAGTGAAATAAGCCATTGAGAGAAAGACAAATACCATATAACTTCCCTCATATGTGGAATCTAATGAACAAACTGAACTAACAACCAAAACAGAGACAGACTCACAGATTGAGAGAAAATTACAGCTAGAGTGCATGTGGGAGGGGTGTTAGCGGGTGGAGGGATTGAGCAAAAAGGAAAAAGAACTCATGGACATAGGCAACAGTGTGGTGATTGTAGGGCGTGGGAGGTTTAAGGGGACTAAATGCTGATAAAAAACACAATAAAGATTAAATTAAGAAAAAGGAAAATGACATATTTAAAGTATTTTCTACAAAAATCTTCCTTTAAAAACAATGTTTCATCAATTTTTGTTGACATCTATAATAATGACAAAGTATCCTTATATATTTTCATGTTTTATTTTCTAAATAGTATAATAAAAGCTGTCAGTTACTCCCTCCCTCTGCAAAAAATAAAAAACGTTTATTTTTTAAAAAGAATGAAGAAGCAAAGCATCTTTTTGGGACAGTGTATAGAATGTAGTCATTTAAATAGAAGGCCCACAGCATTTTGAATTTTCCCCATATGAGTAATAAAGAACCCCAGTGCATTTGGATGAATTTTTCCTTGAAAGCAGTACGAGCCATCTAAAACTGAAGGCTAGAATGTAAATGTCAGTAAGAGGTAAACTTAACTTGGTCAGCAAGCTAATTCAAGATTAAGTTGGATGTGAAGGTATTCAAAAACTGACATACGTTCCCATGGTAAAGAAATTCAGGATGAAAAAATGTATCTAAACTATTAATTTTGGGCAATGGGGGGAGTTTGGAATGCAGAGGAAAAATGGAATTCACAGGGAAGGGGCAAGAAACTTTCCTCCATCTGAGTAGGGAAGAATAAGTTTAATGTCACTTCCCTGGGAAGGCTGCCTTGTCTCTTGGGCTGGCTGGGTTAGTAATCCCCTAATTCCATACTTCTCATGTCTCTTCCTACAACTGTAATTTATTAACTTGTAAGTATATTAGCCACTATCATCTTTTTCAGAACATAAACTTTTAGTTTCAAAGACGAAGTTCAAATGAGCTGAGGGGTTACGGCACTGTAACAGCCCTCCCAGACCTAGACCGAATAGGGTTAGGTCACTCCATCACCAGCTGAGACGCAGTGTGACCTACCTGTGCATGAACTACCTAAGTATTAAAGTCCCATTAGGATGCCATGGTGCAGGGCAACTTCATATCTTTCAACTACAACAGGGATTAATTGAATCCATCAACTCTCTACTCCAATAATATCTGCATTTGACATATGGCATTTCACTTGTAGTGTACTCAATTTTCTCATGAAGACATTGATGTTGCAAGATGCCAATTAACCCAGTAAATGATTATCCCATATGAGGAAGTATATTATAGGACCTAGACATTATTATTTATCTAAACTACACTAATCTTACTTTGGTCATCAAAAAATAAAACACTGTTCTCCTTCTCCCTCATTCTCAGGGCACTTCTGGGGCAATGGTCTGCTTTGCTACCATCTCAGTAGACTATGTAGAAAGACTTTAATATTTTAAAGCATGGTTCAACTAAAATCTCAAAAAAAAAACCCCTCTTCGTTTAAAGCTTCTAATTTCATCCATTTACTATACTACCAAAGGCCTGAGATTCCCCAGGGTAGAGAACTTCAAGCAGAGAGTGACGGTTTCGTTCCCATGGGGCAGCATTTGACCACAGAGCCTGGATCAGGACACAGTGCAGCCTGGGCATTTGAGTTACGTACAGAGAGGGCAGCGACCCCGCCAGCTCACGCTCTCACCACGGGGGAGACCTGCCTGCCCCTTCTCATTTCACGCTCCCTAATTGAAAGTTATGAGGCCTCTACTCGAGTTCAGAGAATCAGGAAGAGGGCTGGAGACAAAGACGGTGTCAAGCTGCTTCTGCCAGGAGGACAGATGAACAGAATCGAAACTCACTGCAGGTTTTGCCTTCCCTCTTTCAACATTATGCCGCCACCAGAAATTCCCTCAAAGCCTGTGTGTCTGCCGTGAAAACAAAAAAGCATCTGGAGGCAGCTCTGCTCAGTCTTTCATGTGGACGCCCACTGCATGGGGACCTGCTTAGAGGAGGGCTGTGACTGGGCAGAGGACGCAGGTCCTGCAGCTCTAACAAGCCTGGACAGAAGGCTGATGCTGCAGGTTGAAGAGCAGAACCTGAGGAGCTGGAATGGAGAGGAATCTAGGTAATTCTGTTTTGAAAGGAGTTTTATAACTTGGATTCATTCTCTGAATAAAGATTCAGGCTCCAGTCAAGGAAACAAAAAAAAAAATAGTAACTAGTGAAATAAATTATGTTAAATGCTAAACACAACCTGAACTTAACATGCAATAGAAACTCAGAAAGGTTCCTCATTAATTAACCTAATAGGTCATTTTATTTAGCTATGGTTCACGGAAATAAACCATTATGCAATCACAGCTAGTGCGAGCTGATGTACCAAGACAGCCATTTGTTTATCTCAGTTCTCTCTGTTGAAATGTATGTGTTTGTATAACAGACTGGGGCTTTGTTCCCTAGGAGGTTATCTTCAAAAAGATCAAAATTAAAAAAATTTTTTTGCAATAACATAAGAAAATTTATTATACATAACAGATGTGATCTTTTCAAGTTGGTACTTGCAGTATTTGAAAAGTGAAAGATTAAAAAATTACATTCCACATGCCCTTGGTGACTACTGAAGGAACTGAATTGATTAAACTGTCACTCAGCAGTTACCGTGGTTAGTGCTTCATTAGGCACAGATAGGCACAATATATCTTAGTCAAATACTTCTACAGAGTGCTTCGTTCTCAAGGAACGAAAACCAAACCAAACCTATATTGTGGGTAAAAGCCCATCTCAAAAAACATTCACTTCAAAAAATAGACTTTTTATATAATGGGCAACTCTTTATTTTTCAAATGATGAGACAAAATTATATCTCTAGGAAGGTACACTTACCAATTAAGCCTATCAGAATAAAAATTAAATAAAAGCAAAGCATGAAGTCCAGGCAGCTGATATAGTTGAGAAAGGCCAAGGCCCAGGGTGGCCGGCTGCTGACTCGGGAAGAGGTAGCAGGCAGGTGAGTGGGAACCCCCTTACCAGTGTTGACATCTGAAATAAGACTTCTGAGGGAGCTCAAGAACCCAACCACTGTAACATAGCGACCAGCATCAATGCTCCAGTTACAGTGATAATTCTTGCTCACACATATTAACATAAATCTAACTTCATATATATATTTCAGTACACATATATTTTAGGATGTATACATTTGTATGTATTTGTAATATACAAGATATATAATGTGTGTGTGTGTGTGTGTGTGTGTGTATATATTTTAATCAAATGGCAAAGCTGTACTTTTGCTTTCTGGTCCAGTTCCCTGAGCCAGAAACATGGAATCACCCAAAACCCTTGTCATCCCTTACTGTTCTCATTCTGTCATCACATTGTCATACCGTAACTGTTCCTAAATATCCCTCCATTGTGGTCCCTCACCATCATGCCCACCCCCCCCCACTGTCCTTCTTTTGCCTCTACTTGCTTCTTAAACCATGTCCTTCTCCCACCCACAAGTATCAGCTGTTTCCCCAGCTGGTGGGATATTCTATCTACAGCATGACCTTCATGACCTTCAACCCCAGCTTTGTCAACTGCAGATGGCTTTGACAAGTCAGCCCACATAATTATCACTTTGTGACACCTTCTCTCCTCAACAATCCATGGCTAAATTTACCAGCATCACCTTGGAGCCACCCGTGCACCAACTATACACCTGTGTTACAGCTCATCACACACTTTCCATCGGACCTTGAGGGCATCAGTGGGTCCTTTTCATCTCTATAAGCCCCAGGACCTAACCCAGTGCCTGGTGCAAAATATTGTTTAATAAATAACTTTAAAATAAATGAGTGTGTTTTATACACTAATCTGAGCAGTACACAAAAGAAACTGCAATAAAGAAACCTGTTATAGAACTAACAATATCATATAATTTTAAACCCTAAAGAAAAATCAGTTCAGTTAATTTCATCAAAATACCTAAACCCTAACTTGATTTATAAGTCACTCTGAAGGAATTCCAGCAGTCTCCATGGAAACCACTGGTTCAGCAGTGCAATTCACTCAAATGGTAAAATTTAGAGATAGAGGAATTTCAGAGAATGCCTAAGATAATGTTGTGGCTTTTATATCTAAGGAAACTGGATTACGTGTTTCAATGTCTTAGTTTCAGTCCCAGAACCTGAAACCTTGACTCCGACTCCGGGGCCCTTCATGATGCCGTGCTGCCTCCGCAGGTGGAACAAAGGGGATTTATTTGGTTGGTCTGTTGAGAGCACAGAAGAAGAAATAGAGAGAGAAAAAAAGAAGAAATAGAGGTAGCAAATTTGTGCTTGTTCCTGGTGGCATAAGTGTTAAGAAAGACAAAGATAACAACAAAATCAAGTCCTCAAAAATCAGGTTTGAGCACACAATGAAGCTATCCTTAAAAACTAAAGTCTACCGCCATTGTCAGTGTACTGAAAATAGGCTGGTTGTCTATGTTTAAAATGCTTGAAAACTCAAAACAGACTCCTGTAGATAATGAGGATCCTATAGATAAAGTATTAAAATAACAGCCCCAGTTTATATAGGTAACTGAGAACATTCAAACTGGGAACATCCAGAGCCAGGCACAATTAATTTTAAAAATGTAAATAGGAAAAGTCCTTACCAAAAGTCTTCAACAAGTAAATAATGTAAAACTCCAAAGCTTGCATTCAATAGCAGAGAAGCACTGTCTGGTACTTTGGAACAACCAAGCCCCATTTGATTAGCCATTTAAAATGCTACCAGCGAAAGCACTTCTCCAAGGAATAACTGCAGACCAGTCAGGACAAGAAAAAAATTAATAAGACTTGTACATCTTTGGTTTTGGTTTATATGACAGCTGATGTAGGACCAGGAAGTCATATTATAAGATTTCTCCTGCAAATGTATTAATCCTCCTGCATTAATGTGGGGAATTAGGAAAAAACTATTCATGGTTAACTATGATAAAGATCTTTTTAGAGAAACCATATCTAGCATATCATGAAGTGAATAACTGCTGAGAGAATACTTGACAGTAAAATACTTGACGACCATCTGATGTGCTAGATAACATATGCAAAATCTGAAGGCAAAAACCTTTGCATTGTAAATCCTCATTGTCCATTTTTTGGTGAAGTCTCTGGGCTTCTTGAAATATTCTCAAAGACTTGCCCTGGAACATGGCTGTGTAAACTGGATATTGCACATAGACTAGAATGTGAGGGATGCCCCCTGGAGTTGTGCAGTGTAGTAGCACCAGTGAGTGGTGATTGAGGACAAGAACCAGGTCTTTTCACTGCCGAACCTCTAAAAATTCTGTCAGGTTCTGTTGAATGAATGAATGAATGAATGAGTGAATGAAGATACTCATATTGCGTAAGAGAGACCTTTCTGGGCAGGGGGCTGCCCTGGGAATCTGGAGGTGTGTTTGCTGTTGTTGTTTTAATTCTGTGCTACTACCAACCAGCTAGTGGGCACAACATAAGCAAGGCCCTTCAGAGTTTGGTGAGGGGGTATAAAATAACCATACAACAGCAATAAAAAATCATGAATTTTTCACTGGGTTACCAAAATTCTGAAACAGTTTCTAAATTGAATATGCTAGGATTAAATATATGAGACAGATGGAAATTTATATAGTTGATAATTCTTTTTAATATGTTGAGTTTACGTTAGGCCATAAATATATTGTTTTCAAAAGCAAACCTTGTAAAAGCTAGCAATCAAGGAAGAACATTAAAGTATCGATGAGAAAGAACAGAAAATCCTTCCCAAATTTCTATACAAAATGCAATTATATATAAACATGTCATTCTTGGAGTCTGCTGTCTCACATGGAAATACAGAAAAATATAAAATGGCAGTGCAAAAGATAAACAACCCACACGTGCATAAAAAACCAGGAAGCTACTTGGATTCTGTCTTTAGTAATTTACTAACTGCTTGTAAGACACTATGATTAAGTTGTATTTTTTTAATGGAATTTAGCAGGCTATTTCTTGGCCACTAATAGGTTATTTTAGTTAAGTTTGACTTTAATTCTTTTTCAATTATTATATTATTTCTTTTTTACCCTTGATAGCATCTTTTACCAATAGGAATCCAAGGACAGTATATTTGATGAGCAAAACTAAAAAAATAAAATCAATATCTAAGTTTATCAATTATATAATATGGCATCTCAAATCAATAAAGCTACTAGTACATTGAGTTATATTAATTCATACAGCAAAATACCAGTAAGTAAAAATGTGATTCTTAATTAAAATACGCTGCAGATAATGCAGTGTCCTAGGAATTAATTCACAAATGTCACAACAGCATAGAAGTCCCCACTTCCATCCTTCAATGAATAGTATGAGCTAGACACTCAATCCCTTTACTAACTACATAACAATGTTTACCCACGCTCCCAGTTTCTCTCCTATCACATTCCCATTCAATCATATCTTTCCTGTGCTTAACTTAATATAAGTTAACAGTCTACCTTTTCACCTTCTTTGGGTTAGAAACTTTATATTGAGTGGAACACTTATTGAAAGTTTCACTAATTGCTTCTGCTTTTGATAGCAAGCTAATATTGGATTCACACATATCATTGATCCAATGGTCTACTTTCTACAATCAATTCTTTAAATTCATGTAAAATTTTATCTTTTTAAGAACTATCACTTCACAGTCTACTACTCCCTTTCACTACTAGCTTATCAAAAAGCATATGCCTTTCTTTTCAAGTTTTTTTTTTCATAAGTAAGATGCCATTATTTCACAAACACTTAAGTGATTAGGATTACAAATTTCTACCACCACACTAAGATGCTGGCAGTCAAGAGGCTCTTGCCTGCATTTTGCTGTTTGACTGTCACCCATCAGAACCTGCAGTTCAAATCTGTGTCCAAGAGTGTCACAAACTTCTGCAAGGCAAAGACCTTAGTACTCAATCACCCATAGTTAAAGCCACAAATATTAAATTGTCACCATGAGCAGGACATGCAGACAAATGTGCGTAGACACTCCTTCTCTCCCCAAAGTGACCGAAGTGTCAGTTAAGGAATAAAATTTTAAACAAGGATAAAATAAATAGATGAGGAGACAAGTGAATGAGAGAGAACATTTTTCCAGAAGCTGTGGATGAAGTTGTGGCCATCTAGGCAGACCATAGGCAGTTACATTAAAGGTAGAAATCATTAAAAAACAAATTCAAATCCCTGGTCAGGTAGCTCAGGCAGTTAGAGCGCCATCCCTGTATACCAAGGTTGCAGGTTCAATTCCCCATGAGGGCACATACAAGAAGGAACCAATGAATGAGTAATAAGTAGAACAACAAACTGATGTCTCTCCCCACACTCCTTCCTCTCATTTTCTAAAATCAATGAATAAAAGAAGAAATTCAAGAAACTTTCTAAGAACTGAAACAGATATCTTTATATTTCAAATTGAAGGAAACGTATCCAGCACCAACAGAAAAAGACATATCCAAACTGGATTATCATAAACTCTCAGAATACCAGGGATAGAGAGAGCCTAATGTTCTCCTGAGAGAAAGTATGAGAGGCACACAAATGGGTGCCAATCAAACGGAGTCAGACTTCCCAGCAGCAATACTAGAAGCTCCGAAGAAATTAAGCAAGGCATGCAAAACTCTGAGAGGAGAAGCCTAACTACACAGTCAGTCTGAAACTTTATCAGTCATGTGTGGGAAGTAGAAGAAAGAGATTTTCAGAAAACTACGAATTTGAAAACTGTAACTCTAATGAATTCTTTCTTAGGAAACTAAAGGAGGAAGACAATGAGTTCAGGAAAAGGGGGACTCTGTAATCAGTAAAGGAGAATCCAACCCACAATAGACTTGAATGAAGCGACCTCCTCCAGAGGTGTGACGGAACCAATAGGACATTGAAACACTAAGAGGCTGGCCACAGCAGGAAGCCATTACCTGCCTTAGGCCTTAAGGCCATTATTGCCCCTAGAATTAAAAAGGTCAAGTGTTATTGAAATCTACTGACAGTGAGATCCAGTAAGAGGGGCTTCCCCATCGAAGCTGTAGTGGGCCATTTCCAGAAATACAGGCTGAAAGTAGGGAAGAATTAGGAAAGAATATTCCATCTCCCTTTCTTCCACTTGTCCATTGCCTGAACTCAACTGGAATTATAGCCAAGACAGCTTGGAGGATGTTGGATGTATTCCCTAGGGGTTGGCCATCCAGACCACAGGGCAGGACAGAAGAGGGTAGAGAACAGATTTGAAGAGAAGGACCTACAACAACAGGAGAGGGGCAGGTAGAAGTCGAAAGATGGCAGCTGTGCTAAAGCGAGAAATCGGAGCGCTGAGAGAGCAAAATTCCAAGGAAAAGGTTGACAGAGAGATGGCAAGAAAATTTAATGGGACTGAGAATTTTACTGATATGTTTGAACATTTGGATTTTTTTCATACATAATTAACATATCTCTCATATCTATAAATAATTAAGAATAAGAACAAAGACAACTAAACTAATAAAAATCAGAGACAATTATAAAGTCTAGAAAGAACACAAGGTTATATAAGAAAGTATACACATCATGAACACTAGTTGACTTAAGTATGAATATTCACATATTAATGTTTCAAAATGTGATATAGCCTCTATATTTGGAGAATGAGGTGAACTGGGGGGCAGCTGATGGAAGAAAATTAAACCTATATTTATCATAACACCTACCTAGTAAATAACATCTAAAAACAGTAAATCAATAAATAGCAATATAAACAATTATTTAAGACATATAGATGTAGACACAAAAAGAGCTGAAAGTAGTTATTTCTGGGAAATTAGAGGGTGAGCGTGAGTGAGGCAGGAAATTACTATTTTTGCTACTGCTACTGTTGTGGCAGCTATTAATTATTAGTTATACCTGTAATTGGTTTCATTGTCAGAGTTTTCTGATTAGGAAACTGAAGATAAAGACAGTTAATAGATTTGGTCAACCAAGGTCACGTGGGAAGGAGTGGAGGCGACAGAATCTAATTTAGGCTTCCAGTGTGTCCTTTACTACAAGACTGACTCTCCTTTCCACGGCAAACCACGGGCATGACCAGAGAACTGATTTCTACATGAATAAATACACAACTTAAAACATAAAAGGTGCCAGTATACACCCAATGTTCTCTAAACTTTGAGCACTAATTTAGGTATTTACAAGTTAACCCCTTTCCTCCCCACCCCCACACACATGATGAGAGCATCCTGGGCCAAATTTCTAAGTCTCAAGACAGAAATGGTATGCTGATTTCTCAAAAACCTAATACAGCAGCTTCTGTTTTTTTCAATATATCCTATAACACCCTTGGATGCTATACAGGCACACTTGGATTACTGTGCTTCACAGATGTGTTTTTTACAAATTGAGGGCAAGGCCCTCCACCAGCAAAACGTGTACAGCTTGCATTAGTGCAATACTTGCTTTGTTGTGGTGATTTAGAAACACACCTGCAATATCTTTGAGGTATGCCTGTACTCCAATAAAAATGCAATGTATTTTGCTTGGCTGATATACTAAGACCAAATAAGAACACTATTCTCAACATTGTGGAGTCTTATATTTCTTAAAGAATTTCACGTTTAAGCATCTCTTGCTATTCTCACAAACCAGTGAAGCGGGTGAGTGTACTAAGGGCTATCTCAATATCATGAAAGTCAGTAATTGTGATCGGCTATTTAAAAACCATCCAAAAACTAATTTGTAGGTTCCAATTACTTTGCCAACTTTGATAAAAACGGGGACATTTTTATGCAAAAAAATGATTAGTAGTGAAAACTACATACAATGCCTTATTTTACATATTATTATTCAGCAAACTTGTCACTAATAAGTGACCAAACATATCCATTGAAAACACATCCACACTCTTTCTCTCACAAACATGCACTGATAAACAACATGGGGTGTGAAAACCATACCATGCTAAGCTTTTGACAGAAAAATAGAACTGGTTCCCTTCAGCACGCCAAAGCCATTGCTATATTCTGCACTTCGGCAGCCACTCAATAATACCAAAAAAAATCTAATGTTAGAGAATTGCACTTTTGGAGATTATTCATTATTAATCAATGTTACAGAAGTTTCCCACAAGAAATTTGCCTTTGTAGCCAGCACTCCTTTGTTGTGAATCAAGCACTCACATGCATTAGGTCTCTTCTGATTACTAGTACTTAACGAATTACTGCTCCAGTGCTTTATGAGAAAGATGGCCACATGTCACGGCTAAATCTCTGCTTTTACATCTACTGTTCTGGCAGAATTACCCTTAATTCTCAAAGCTACTCTGGAATGGATGATGTGCTATATGGTCACCCTAATTTTAAGAGATGTAAATAGTAGCAGTGGACTCAGAAACCATGGCTGCCACAACAAGCTCAGCTTTCAAGCACCCAGAGGCCCGCTGACTGCCGCCTGTACCTTCGTTGGACATCAGTGACAACACTGGCAAGTCACCTGGCTCGTGTACTATTTGAGAAGCTCTCCAGAGCCCTTACAGAGTCTTTTGACCAATTCAAATCTCCATTGGGTCTTACAACCTGATTAATTATAAACGTGTAAATAATGTCGACGGCTAGATGACTTCATGTAGCCCATGGACTCAAATGCTCATTCTTACCAGCACTCTTTTTTCAAATGGACTCATTCATTTTAGCAGAAGTGATAAAAGAGTAATGGTTAGGAGGTGGGAAAACACATGCCAGCAAAGATATTGGTCCCATAAAGTGTATTCAGTCCAGTCACTCATGGTTTAAATTTATCTTAAAGAACCTCCTCCTTGATACAACTATATAATACAGAATATTGATGGCAGGGGGAAGGCGGTCCTCAAGGCTGCTGAGTGAGAGTGAAAGCCATACCCTTTCTCTGAGGCACACAAAGGATTCAACATGATGCACAGCACAGGCTAAATTACAAAATAGGAATTTTATTGTATTTGTGCTTTTGAATAACTTTACTAGTAAAAGAAAAACCAAGGTCTTACGATCTTACGTAATATGTTGTAAAGGAAAGGGCTTTGGAGTGGGTTAGCAGTAAATTCAGATGCTGGCTCTACTCACTGACTGTATGACCTTACTTACTATCTTACTTGGTTGGCCTGGGTTTTGCTCTCTTCCACTGTTTAATGGTACAATAGGTAAGTAATTGAAATGCATGAGAGCTTGGAATACAGTTTGTGCTCAATAAAAGTGTTTACTATTGTTACTATTATTACTATTACTTATGTTAAACTCTTTTTATTACCACTCTTACTCAATTACTCGAGACAGGACTTCATATGGAACACATTTATTTTCAGGATAGGGTCTATAGTAGGATCCATCTATGATTCTCTCTCTTAAAACACTGGTAAACAAACCTGAGTCTTCAAAAACCTTATTTTATTACATAAATTTCCTTCATCCAAGAAAGATCATTGAGAATGATGGCAACTCTGTATGTTGCCAATATGTATGGTGACCAAGCTTATTTAATAAAAAGCAATGCTAAATGGCCTTAGAATAGTCCATGAATAGGCAATTTCTTTTCTGATACATGCAAAATCAATTTTGATGCAGATGCATTTCTATATATCAAGACTGATATGGAAATTTTTTCTAACCACCCAGCTGCTACAATGTTAAATAAATTAATTTTAATCTTAAATCAGAGATGGAATACGGAAAAGGGTGATTTAATATGCAATCTCATTACATTTGACAGGCTTATTTATAAATGATTTGCCCCACATTTTGACAAGTGTAGTTAATATGTTAATTAGCTTTCAAATAGATGAGGAGAGGAAGGAACTGACACACTATCATTCTTCACACAGCATGTTGGGGAGCACGATGCATGATTCCACAAGGTAGTGTTAGTAAATACGGTGGCCCCCCAAAGCACTGGGATCTTGATGAGATAATTATTTATTAGCTAAAGATAACTTAGTCACCTTATGTTAAAAATTAATCCCTTCAAATAATCCCAAGTGACCTTCTGCTTTAGAAAACAAACGCTACTCTAAGCATATTTACGAGCTTCCATAAAGGAATGGAAAGCTTATCTAGAGCAATGACCTCCACGGTTAGAACAGAACTTCCTGACCAGGGCGGAACTAACTACCCAGATCAGCTGCCTTTCACCTCTGTACTTCTCTTAATGTGGTTTTCAGCACTTGGTAAGCCTCTTTGGTTTAGAAGCTTGAAGACGATTTCCTACACTTTGACTTTCAAAGAGTTATAAAATCCAAGAATTGAGAGAAGTTATACACAGGATAATGTCCAATTGATTCCTCTGCCTTCTTCATGGAGGGAGACAAAAGTATCAGAAATGATCTTGCTTGGTGAGTACTCAAATCGCACAGTGTACTCACACCCATACAGGGCTGGAGACCTCGAGCAGTAAATGATAATGCGGTGAGCTCTGATTTCACTCACTTGCTGTCAATGCATATGTGTCTTCAGTAATAGTTTTATTGCCTATGGCTATTTAAACAGAAAACTGGAAAAATGCAACACTGTGTAGGAATCGTTAGGTTTTAGTTACTACCCTACTGCCCCAGGATAGTAAATGAACTGTAAAACTAGCCTGAAATCATTGCCACCTGCCTCCCTGCTATTGTCCATGGGTTAATATTTGCACTTCTCTTTGGTGCTGCTGAGCCATGACTCAATTACAGACCCATTTCTAGATCTTCATGTAACCAGCATTGATGTCACTGGTTATGCAAAAGTCAGTGCCCTGTGAACTTCTCTCTACTGGAAAAATACGTATATTTTACCTGACTTATAGGATAATAACAAAATGGCTTTTAGAAAATGGCTTAGAATAAAATCAGATGCAGAATGACAGGCATAGAACTGACATAACTCAGACTTTAGGGTTTGGGAATGAAGAGCCAAGAAGCATAGGAAACAGCTCAAACAACACATTTATTCCTTGCTTTTGCCAATGAATAATTTGTGCATGCAGACAAAAGGGCATTTGGGGTCTACTACTTTGTATCGGTTTTCCTCCCTTCAACTTAAGTAGCAGTCTTCTTCTTATGCTTCATTATGTCTGTTTAAAGCAAATGGGCAGAAAGTGCCCAAGCCTTCTCCCTTAACAGAATGAGCACACATGTGCACACACAGCCAAAGAAAAAATGGGAGGTGTGGAGGAAGTCAAAGACTGCAGATCAAATACTAATTATCAGCAACAGACATATTAGCAAGTTGCAATCCATGTGACTCTCTGTAATGTAAATAGCACTTTTAAGGTTTGGGAAAAATTAGCCAATAGTGTATAAAAATACAGCTTCTTCCGATTATGAGGGCAGAGTCTTAATGGAACTGCCAAGTACTATGACAAAACTGGCTCCAAGCCACACATGTTTCCAAACTATGTCCTATTAGCAGAGTCCTTAACTGACCTCACTGAAAGGAAATCCAGAATTTCCATACTCAAAAAACAGAGAAAACCACTCCATAACTCAAGAATATTAAGTAATGATTATTTGCACAAGCCTACTATAAAGCATAAGGAAGGAAGGGAATTAGAAAGTTAGTAACTGATATCTTGATGCATTCTTTGACCTTTATTTACAATTTTCTCTGCCATTACAACTAATGGTCAAAATGTCTATTTTGCCCAAACCCCTGTCTTGAGGGGAAAGAATTTCCAAGGAAAATCAACAAATAAGCCAGGGAGTGGGATGAAAAAAATGATGAGCTCAGCTGCTCAATGAGAGGTGGTCATCTTTCCTCTCAGTGTGTTGGGACATGCATTAGGGTATTAGATGTATTATAAGGCATCACAACATTTATGGCAATGGATCTCAGGCTGTTTGATGACCCAGATTCTTTTATAGCTTTACTAAAAGCTAACAATCTACACCCCATAAAAAAATAAATATGTGCATGTGAACACAAAATATTGCATATAATTTCAGTGGTTTCAAAGATCCCAAAATTCTACTCCTAGGGGGTTTGCTGGAACCTAAATTAAGAAAAATCTACACTGTGCCCTACATCACAAGGAACTTATTTTCCAACCATAAAATATTTGAATCACAAACTTAAGGGAAGAAGCCAGACCTCATCACAGTCTAATTTACTAAAAGCCAAGATAACTGAGGGCAGAGCTGTGAAGTAAGCACAAGGCAGTAAGACAAACAAAGTGTGCTAAAGTTTTATTGAGGTCATAAACATTATATGAACATGTAGCTGAATTCTGTATATGGGCACAGTCATTCATGGAAGATGCTTCCTGCTAGAAAATAACCACATGCTATATGAACTGTTTTGCTTTAAATACAATTGAGTCTAGAAAGGGATTTTTTTCTATTAATGAAGGACATTTTCAGCAGTCACTAGTAAGCCTTTCCTAAGTGCTAAAAATTATTCCCTTACTTGATTATTTGATTTAGATTACACTGGACTGGGAACTCATTTGTATCTCTTTTTTCTTTTTTTTCTAAATCTTTAAAATCTAGTAGCATTTAATTTTTTTAATTTTAATTGTTGTTTAAGTACAGTTTTCTGCCTTTTATTCCCATCCCAGCCCACCTCCCCTCATTTGTATTTCATCATTAATAATAATTATGCATTAAATCTCACCAGTCTCTGGGCCTCCTGTTATGATAGATTTTTAACTTTTGCTAAACCATTGTCTGAAACTGAGATTGTATCAAATTAAATTTACTGTGAACCTTTCAAAGAGTAGTTATTTTATTTTATTTTATTTTATTTTATTTTAGATAACTGGTACCAACAGTTCTCAGAAGCACACTGCATGAAATTTAGTGCCTGACAGTGACACCAAAATTTTCAGACTTATCTGAAGCTCAAAATTACCTGAGCTTTGTTGTGAATTGAAATGTGCTCGCTACTACTTCCAACCCATACTGTTGTTTGGAGATATAAATATACTCCCTTGTTATAAAATAGAGCTATAAATTAAGACCCTTAGGGGGAAAAATCACCACACTGACAGTTAGAAAAATGTCTCTGCCGCTGTCCATCAAGAAACATGACCAGACCCCATCTGCAAGGCAGTCTCTGATTAGGGAAGAGTCCCAATCACGTTTTTTAAAAGTCCAGCATCATTGCCACACACAGGCAAACACTCCTCCACCATTAATCTTCATTCAAACTGTTAGCATGTTTGTCTAGTGTTGACCCTGACCAAGCACCAGAGAGAGATTAGCTAGAGAAAAGCTTCCATTTCTCACCACATGTCAAGGCAGGTGGAATACTCTGTGGAGCCCAGGAGGACATCTGGAGGTCTGTACCATAAGGTGACCACTTCATTGGAGTATGTGTGGCTAGGGACCGATTTTGCTCTTGCAAGACCTGCGGGTTACATAAAACATAAAGAAGTTTAATAGGCATTAATGGAACAAGGGAATTTAAGTTTGAATCTTCACAGTTTTAAAAGGTCAAACATGACACTGTAATACAGAATCATAAATTCAACGTCCAGGTTACAAGAAAAGTCTACCTGTTTCAAGTACATACTAATAAATCATTTACATTCCTAATAAAGCATCAAGAATTTAATAAAATCCCAGGAGAGTGAACAAATGATTCATCAATGACTAGATCTGACACATAAGCACAGAAATCTTCTGGACTTTCCAAAGAAGGTGTCACGGAGCTCTAGTTCTGAGAGTTATAAATAATGTTATTAGAGAGATTTCCATACAGTGAGACTGCTCAGTGCCCTTAATTTTCCTACTGTGTACTGTGAATCTGAAAGAAGAGCTATGACAGTTTTCTGAAGGGATGTTTCCCAAACTCCTTTTGGTTTCAGTGTTCTGCCAAACATGCACTAGGAAATGCTACTCAGGAAGCTCATCTGAAAACTACCTAAATAAATAATTATAAAGGAATAGTTAACTCAATTAAAATGTTTTCTAAGAATTTTTTTATACTGGGAAAATGGTCACAGCACAGTGATCCCTCACCTATTGTGGGAGTTATGTTCCAGAGACCCCCGCGATAGGTGAAAATCCGCGAAGTAGTGGCATGATATTTATTTTATTATTTACATATATTTTAAGGCTTTATAAACCCTTCCCACACTCCTATAAACCTTTCCTACTCTCTTATTAACCTTTCTTACACTCTTATAAACACTTCATATGCTCTTAAATACTTTCCACACTCTTAAACCTATGTAATTTTAACAACATATAAAATTCTATATGGGTAC
This sequence comes from Trachops cirrhosus, assembly GCA_028533065.1. Lineage (NCBI taxonomy): Eukaryota > Metazoa > Chordata > Mammalia > Chiroptera > Phyllostomidae > Trachops > Trachops cirrhosus. The sequence continues at coordinate 29,438,730 of CM052549.1, forward strand.
TCACCAGTGAAGTATACAGTCGTCCCTCGCTATATCGCAATTCACTGATTGTGACTTCACTGTATCTTGGGCTTTTTTAAAACCTGTGATACAGTGAAGCCACAATAAGTGGACCGTGATATAGTGAGGGATGACTGTAATATGTTAACCCATCATGTATGTGCAGTCTGCCCTCACACCATAAATACTTATGCATAGGAAAAAGAATGACAGAAAATATATTTTTCCAAGTTTTCTGCAATGACTATATTTCTTTTGAAAACACAAAATCGAAAGATATTATTTTTTAAAACAATAAAATCTGCGTGACAGCTTCCTATCTGGGTGTGTTCATTAATGACAAGTGTGAAGCGTTAGTGTTACTGTGGTGCTGAAAGCACATGTAACATCTTCATAGTATTTTATCATAAAAATTCATTTTCATGTTCTGCTTATTTAAATTTTTATGTAGTACTTAGAAACATGACTTCTTCCTGTTTATTAAACACTTGGTAATCCCTTTAGTACATTTTATGTAAATGTTAAAATTAATAGAACAGCTGCTGAGAAAAAAATTTTCTAATTAATTCAACTATGTTCACAGTATCTCAATTTTTCTACAGTGTAGTTTCTATAATGATACAAAGGCATGTTATAAATTGGTTAATATCTATAAGTATTCCATATTACAATGTACAGATCATAAACACACAGACATAAATATACGTGGTCCCCAACTTTTTTTCACATAAATAGAATAGCTTTTTGATAACAGATTTATGAAACTTCTACTTATTTTATTTTTTTATTTATAGTAATTAGACATTTATACACTTATGAAGTGAAAACCCCTATAAGTTCAGTGCCCATCTGATACCACACATATTATACTACAATATTATCGACTATATCAGTTATGCTGTACTTTACATTCCTGTGACTATTTTTATAATGGGCAATTTGTACTTCTTAATCCCTCTCATCTCTTCCCTGCAAGTTTTTTTCCTACCTCAATTCAGGTAAAACTGAAAAACAGGACAACAGTCAGGGTGCTTGTGTTTCCAGAACTTAGTAATCCCATCAAAAGGTCTAGTCCCTCAAACGAGCATGTTTCCGTACAGAGACCAAACAGCTCAGCCCCAGTCCTGAGATAGGTTCTGACTAGCTCCATATGCTGCTGTCAAGTCAGAAGGACCGCCAAAGACACCCAGGCTGGCTTCCCTTGGCTTTCCTGAGGCCCTGAGACAGAAAGCAAGGCCAGAGGGGTGGGAGAAGGAAAACATCTGAGATTTTCTTTGACAGTTCAGTAAACCAGGCTAGTGATAGAAAATTACGATTTTCCCAGTTTTAAAGGAATAACATGACCTGAAAATAACTTAGAAATAGTATAAATCTAAATAATTGTATGTGATTTCAGGTCCATTATGTTCACTCTGACTATAAGTTTATAAAACCGGTTAAATATATCTGGAAAATATAATTTAAAAAGGCTTTGTCTACATTAATTTTCTCCTTCCCATATGTTTAGGTCAAGGAGTGCCCAAACTCCATTCGTGTGGGCTGCATAATTTCCCAAATTAATAGCAAAAATGAGTTTTCCATTTCTAACTCTTTAATGTGTTAAGACAGTTTCTTCTTAAACTGATTTCCACGTAAAGGTACCATGTATTGAAGAATGTTACAATTTTAAGATATGGTCTTTTGCATTGTTTGAGAAAACACATCATCTCACTTAAATAAAATCAATTAAAACTGTTTCTTGTGTGAAGTGTCCCATATCTTGATAAACAAAAGTCTTTCACCCTACTAATATTGCTGTTCAGTTAAAAAGATAAATAAATCTCACAACTTTTCAGGGAAGGAGCAAATTATTAAAACAATGACTCAAAAACAAGAAAGTATACTTTGAAGTAGGAATATATAACTGTACTTTTTACAAATATCTTTGGTAAAGATATTGCTAGGTATTTATACAGTTCATGCATCAAAACACGCTTACACATGCAAAATTTATTGAACTGCATCTTCCAGCTGAAGGAAAACTGTAGGACAGGATTAATTAGCACAGCATGTGTGAAAGCTTTCTTTCTCTGGTTCTTGTCAGTTGCTATGGTGACACTATAGGAAGAGAGCTACACTACCTTTTAAAAAGGATGAAATTCATGGGTTATTATCAAAACTTCTTGCATTAATGTTTAGTGTGAATTAAAAGTCAAACAGCAGAGTGAAATGCTAACCAGATGAGTCCAGGTTACGTGCATGCTGCTGCCTTGGCTGAGTGGGTGCGCATGTGAACAGGTGTGTGTTGCTATGGACACCTAGAGTGGTTTGCATAACAACTGAGTATCCAACTTTAAAATGTTACCATTTCTAACAGTCAAAGGCCCTAAGTACAGTAAAAAAACAAACAAACATCCTGCTATTCAAGCCCTGTCGCCCATTATTCAAAAGTGGGCAACCTCTGAATAATAGCTAACACAGCAGAATCTTAGATTGCCAGAAGAGTTCAATGCTTTATAGTTAACCTCTTACCCAATGAAAGAATTCCTTTTCATATATATTTAAGATGGTTCTCCAACATCTTCTGCCACCCTGAGCCTGGTTCTGCCCTCTTGCAGGGACACAGAATAAATCACATGGCTTCTAACATTTGCCCTAAACTGGCCAGTCATCCAGCATCAATGGATGCAGTCTCTCCAGACCTTATCTTAACAGCTCTCTCAGCTGCAGTGGACTTGACCACACTTCTTCTTTTAAGTCTACTCCCGTGACTTCTCAGATATAGAAGTTAACAGGAGTGACTTGGTCTTTTTCTGGGATCTTCTTCTATATGCTGGTTTTGTCTAGGGCTTTATTTTCAAACCAGGTCTTTCTCAAATGTATATACTCTGTAGGTAACTGTGGCTAATGCCCTGTTTTGACTGTCACAGACAGTGATTTCTTATCAGATTTCATCTCCAGCTTCTACTTGTCCATGGGCTTCAGATCTGGGTCTATCCAATTCCTCAGCAGACACAGGAACAAGGATGCCCTACAGGCACTCCACACAACCCCAACCACGGGACCCTACGGCCATTCCCATTGTGAATACAGGCATATGCCCTGAGTCCGGAAGTAAAGGCTTCACACTAGTCAACTGTCACAGGTTCCCAAAACAGTAAAAGTTTGTGTTAGCCATATATAGATATACATTGGATTTTATATTCCTTGTGTAATTATTCTTTCAAATTCCAATGCATCCTTTTTACAGGTGGTAAAATTGCTTGGAGACTTTGAGTACGCTCTCCAATGCTGTGGAGAAAAATCACCAAGCCCAGGCTAGGGGCTCAAGAATGATAATGCCCATATGCCTACCTTGACTAAGGGATTGAAAAAGAACCGGTAATAATGGCAAAAGCTATATGAATTTGCAAAAGCCAACTAAAATAAGATACAAAGGAGCATCTTTCACAACTTCAGTCTCTCCAGAGAATGGGCCACTGTTTGGTGCTTGTCATTGGTTTCTTTTGTTGTTGTTGGTTTTTATTAGAGCAACTCTCATACCTCTCTCTCAACATACTTTATTCTCCAAACTAAACAATCAGGAAAAGAGGGTTATGCTCTTAGTTCATCACAAAATCAATATGTCTGGGCCAGGGGTTCCTTTCTTCACAAGGTGAATCCAAACAGATGTGAATTATTTGGGTAACACTTTACCACCTGGCAGTTAGGCGAGAAAGGGGGAGACTTCCCTGCAGGAGGGCAGAGGGAGGCTTTTCCATTTCCTTCCCATGCCACAGTCCTGGGGGCCGACCAGCAGTTTCTTCTTTCACACCAGTTTTTAATGCAGTCCTCTCCCTCTTACAGAATTTACATTAAGTATCTTAGGGTGTACTAAAGCTGTCTCAAAACCCTTTATTGCCGCTCTTAAAGTATATCAATAAGCAACCACCAAAATAAAACAAAAAGATTTTTTCTGGTGTTTTCCTGAGTTCTGGCTTTAACCTCTTTCCTCCGTGCTTGACAAATTTTCCTGGATGATCTGATTTAATCCTGTGGCTCCAGCTACTCTCTTTATGCTGACGATCTCCAACACATTATCTGAAATTAATCTTCCCTAAATCTTTACAGTTCTACATAAAAAATAGCCACTTGGATCTTCCACGGCTATCTTGAACATAACTCACCACTAATCTTTATCATCTATCTATTCATCAAAGCCAGAAGTCTTGTGTCATTATAGGCTCCTTTTACTTAAAAAATTACAAAATTCAGTGGATTTTACTTTATAATTTCTCTCTTTTCTTCCTTGTCCTTAGGCATTCCTCATCCTCTCTTACTGGATTGTTCCACTAGCCTCATGTCTGTCCATGGCACATAGTCATCAATTTTCAAAATAACTTCTGGATCTAGACAATAAATTATCTATATTTATTAACATTAATTTTACTGACAAATCAAAGTTTAATTGAAACACTTTAAAATTTTTTTGAATATGTTTACTGATTTTAGACAGAGAGGAAGGGTAGAGAGAAAGAGAAAGAGAGAGAGAGAGAAAGAGAGAGAGAGAGAGAGAAGGAGACATCAATATGAGAAACATTGATTGGTTGGCTCCCCTATGAACCCCAACCAAGGATCAAACCTGCAACTTAGGTATGCGTCCGGACCAGAAATCGAACCCTCAGCCTTCTGGTGCACCGGACAATGCTGCAACTGAGCAGAAGCGCCAGGGCTGGAGCACTCTTTATTGTGAAGAGGAATAAAAGACTTCAATGCCCAATATTCCCCGGTAAACTTTATGAAAGTTGGACATCCTCCAATTTTTGCCCACATTTGCCATCACAGGAAGCAGGAAATGCGGGCATTTCCGGGCCAGGTCTCTGCTTTTTCATCCTGCTGATCACGGAACAACATGGGTTTGAACTGTGCGAGCCCGCTTATACGTGGGTTTTTCAACAGATACTATAAATATATTTTCTCTTCCTCACAAGTTTCTTACTTACATTTTTCCTCTAGCTTGCTTTATTGTAAGAGCACAGTTACATACACACACAGGGTGGGGCGAAGGTAGCTTTACAGTTGGGAGCACATGAAACAGTCTATTCTTGTGTTATTATCATTTATTAAGTATTGTATTTTCCATATGGACAGTGTCAACCTACTTTTGCCCCACCCTGTATATATATATAATCATGCAAAATATGCATTTTGATTGTTATGACTAAAGTTTTTGGTTGGCAGTAAGCTATTAGTTGTTAAGATTTGGGGGAGTCAAAAGTTACATATAGACTTTCACCTGTATGGGGGTGTTGGTGCCCCCAATCTCTACATTGTTCAAGAGTTAAATACATTTAACAACATGGTGTTGTTGAAACTGGAAAAAAGTTTTGAGAATAGAATTAGATATTTTTCTTTCTTTGAATGCACCCCTTTTTGGTTTGTTTGTATCCAGACTTCTACTTTAACAGAAACTACTCTTACAGGATAACAAAATCCCTTAAAAATGTTTTGATTGGCACTTCTCAGAGTCTTTCAACTGAATAAGAGGAGTTTTTGAAAATCAAGTCTAATAAAATTAAGTCCAGAGGACATTTAAACATGTTAAGACAATATTTTATTTTACTCTGATTTTATTTAATCATCTTTGAAATTTTTTAAGTAAAGACTAATTTCTGGCTATCCTAAAGGGCACAGATTTTTTTTATATCTTTCATTTTAAATAACAGAAATTATCACAATATTTTAATACAGACATTCTAAATAAGAAAAAATATTCAAGTAATTAGATTTCATATATAGAACATTTTTATTTTTTCTATTCTGTATAGAAGATAAAAAATATACTTCTTTGGTAAATACTGCTTTAAATAAAATTAATAGGTGTGATGGAAAGACCATTTAGTCAAAATTCTTTGGCTGGACACCATATAAGGAACATGCCTTTTTTGATCAGAGCATTAGGCTACATATTGGAAGACTTAATATATGAAAACACTAAATTCCTAATAGTGGTTTAGACACCATTTATGTCTCCTTGATGAAATCACTTAGGCTGCCTTGCTTATGTTATATGTAAAATAATGAGGCGGAGATCAAAGTCAGCAAACTACGGCACACAAGCCACCTACCATTCTTTGAAGACAAATTTTGCTGACACACAGCTACACACATTCCCTCACATACTGTCTGTGGCTGCATTTGCACTAAATAGCAGAGCTGAGGAGTTGACAGACACATAAGGTTACAATAAATAGTGTCTGGCCTTTTAAGAAAAAAATGTGCTGACCCATGGGCAAGATAGGAAACTCCAGAGTCCATCCAACTACAAGCATGCCTCATTTTATTGCACTTCACTTTACTGCACTTTGCAGATTTCTTTTCAAATTGAAGGTTTGTGGCAACACTGCAAGGAGTATATCCATTTGCACACTTTTTTCAACACATTTGCTCGCTTCATGTTCTGTGTCACATTTTGATAATTCTCACAATACTCCAAACTTTTTCATTATTTTTATCTTTGTTATGGTGGTCTGTGATCAGTTACTTTTGATGTTACCTCTGTAATTGTTTGGGGGCACCAAGAACCTCACACATATAAGGCGGCAAAGTTAATCATTAATGTCATGAGTGATCTGACTGCCCCACATTCCAGCCATCCCCCATCTCTCTCCCTCTCCTCAGGCCTCCCTGTTCCCTGAGACGCAACAATATTAAAATTAGGCTAATTTTAATGCCCTACAATGGCCTCAGTGTTCAAGGAAAAGGAAGAGTCACATGTCTCTTACTTTAAATCAACAGCTAGAAATTACTTAGTGAGAAAGGCATGTCAAAAGCTGAGACAGGCTGAAAGCTAGGCCTCTTGTTCCAGTCAGCAAGTTGGGAATGCAAAGGAAAAGTTCTTGAAGGAAATTAAAAGTGCTACTGTAGTGAACACATGAATAATAAGAAAGAAAAACAGCCTTATTGGGGAAAGTTTTAGTGGTCTGGATAGATCAAACCAGCCACAACATTCTCATAGGCCAAAGCCTAATCCACTGCAAGGCCCACACTCTCTTCCAGTCTATGAAGACTGAGAGGTGAGGAAGCTGCAGAAGGGAAGTTTCAAGCTAACAGAGGTTAGTTCATGAGGTTTAAGGGAAGAGGCCATGTCCGTGACATAAAAGTGCAAGGTGAAATAGCAAGTGCTGATGTAGAAGCTGCAGCAAGTTATCCAGAAGATTTAGTTAATGAAGGTGGCTGCACTGAAAACACATTTTTGATGTAGACAAAATAGCCCTATATTGGAAGATGATGCCATCTGGGACTTTCAAAGATATAGAGAAGTTAAGGCCTGCCTTTAAAGCTTCAAAGGACTGGCTAACTCTCTTGTCAGGGGCCAATGCAACTGGTGACTTTAATGTGAAACCAATGCTCATGTAACATTCCAGAAGTACTAGGACCCTTGTGAATTATGCTAAATCTACTCTGCCTGTGCTCTGTAAATAGAACAACAAAGCCTGAACGACAGCACATCTTTTACAACATGGTTTACTGATGTTTTAAGCCCACTGTTTCCATTTACTTCAGAAAAAGATTCCTTTCAAACTACTACTACTCACTGACCATTGACCTGGCCACCCAAGAGCTCTGATGAAGATGTAAAACAAATCTTGTTGTTTTCATGTCTATTAACACAACATCCATTTTGCAGCCTATGGGTGAACGAATAATTCACCTTTCAAAAGTCTTATTTATTTAAGAAATACATTTTATAATCTATAGCTGCCACAGATAGTGATTCCTCTGATGGACCTGGGAAAAGTACATTGAAAACCTTCTGGAAAGGATTCACCATTCCAGAGGCCAGTAAGAACATCCGTGGTTCATGGGAAGAGGTCAAATACATGAACATTAATAAGAGTTTGGAAGAAGTTGATTCCAGCCCTCATGAATGACTTTGAGGAGTTCAAGGCTTCAGTGCAGGAAGCAACTTAAGATGTGGTAAACATAACAAGAGAACCAGAATTAGGAGTGAGCCTGAAGCTGTGATTGAGTTGTGGCAATCTCATGATAAAACTTGAATGAAGAGTTGCTTCTTACGTATGAGCGAGAATAGTCTCTTCTGAAGGAATCTACTCCTGATGTAGATGCTGTGAAGATTGTTGAAATGAAGACCAAGGATTTAGATATTACGTAAACTTAGTTGATAAAGCTGTGGCAGAGTTTTATAGGATTGACGCCAATTTTGAAAGAAGTCGTACTGTGGGTAAAATGCCATAAAACAGCATTGCACAATAGAAATTATCTGTGAAAGGAAGAGTCAATCAATGCTGCAACCTTCACTGTTGTCTTAAGAAACTACCACAGCCACCCCAGCCTTCAGCAACCTCCATGCTGATCAGTCAGCAGCCATCAACATTGAGGCAAGACCCTCGACCCGCAAAAAGATTACAGCTCACTGAAGGCTCAGATGACAGTTAGCAGCTCATAGAAATGAAGTACTTTTTAATGAAGGCATGTACATTGTTTTCTTACACATAGTACTATTACTGGACACTTAGTAGACTGCAGTATGCTGCAAATATAACTATTGTTTTGTCATTTACAGTTTGTGTATATAAATATTTTATTGGTATATTGTAATAAATTGGATAAAAACAGAGATATGACTGGAATTCATAACCAGAATCCATGATATTAGTTGTACACATGCCAAAACACCCTTATTATTCTCAGTGGATGATGTTTAATCATTTTAATGTATTTTACCTTACAACAGCACAGAATACAGTGGTGCCTTTTTATACAGATGTAGTTAAAAAGATGTTATTTCAAACAACAAGGATTCCTCTGCTATGTGAAATAAGCCAGAGAAGGATAAATTCCTTAGGATTTCACTCATGTGTAGAATCTAAAGGACAAAATGAAGCAACAAACAAAACAGAAACAGACTCGTAGAAGCAGAAAAAAGACTGACGGTTGCCCGAGGGGCAGGGGGTGAAGGGTGGGGGCTGGGTAGAAAAGGCAAAGGGATTAAGAATCTACAAAATAGTCATGGGGATATAAAGCGCACCATAGAGAATATAATCAATAATATTGTAATAACCATGTGTGGTACCAGGCGGGTTCTAGAATTATTAGGGGGAATCACTTTGTAAATTATGTAATTGTCTAACCACTATGCTATCTATACACCTGAAACGAATATAAAATAATGCTGAATGTCAAACTGCAATCCAAAAATAAGAAAATAAATGAACTTTTTTTGAAAAAGGAAAGCAAAGTGAAGGCACGTTCTAACATAAACGTAACATCTGTATGCACTGGGAAACCGGAAAATTCGTGTGACTCGCTGTATTACGGTGGCCCGGAAGTGAGCCTGCAGCAGTGCCTCCGAGGTGCGCCCGTACCAAAGCTCAGTGACCTAAGAAACTACTACCCAAAATCTTGTTCATTAAATGTACGTAGATCATGTATGCTTAAGTTCTTTAGAAAAGCCCTTAAATAATTTCGCCTCAATGATCCTATCACATCCCATCTGCATTAGCAGAGAATGCAAAATCATTTTCAATCGACTGTGTGTGAATATATCATCATTTTCACAGTTCACTGGTTTACATTTCATTTTGTAGTTTTTGCTTCTCAGTTTATGAAATCTAGTGTTATTATTCCAAGACTGGATGACAACACAATAAAGAAAATTAATTCCATAACCTGACAAAATCAGCGATTTTGATGAATTTTCATTGTTCATGCTGATTTGTTTTCAATTTTTTTAAATTAAAAATAAACCATTCTAAATTCATCATAAGAATCTAAGTTTCAAATCAAGACAGAAGACTCAAAACTTTCAGGCCATTTGTTTAGAGATTAACATATACCTCAAATATTATATAAGTATGGACCTGTATGTGTTAAAGAGAGATTATTAACTGAATGGTCACGTATATAACTAAGTCAAATAACAAACAAATAATTATAATTTTATACCAGAAGTATGCTTTGAACTTAATAGGAAAGGAGCCAACCTACAAAGATGTAAATTATCACAAGTACATGACATTTAAAATGACAATATATGCTTCAATTTTTTTTTTTAGTTTTTAAAAAAAGAAATTAGAGTGAGTGTTCCTCTGAGGGGCTTAGGAGAAAGCATTCCCATTTCCTTCCTAAACCACTCAATTAAAAACAAAGTGTGTGTGTTTGTGTGCTGGGGGCAATGTCCTTACCTGGTCTTACTATGGATAATACTAAAACATGAAAATCAGCGGACAAGCTAGGACTTAGAGGCAAACTGGTGAGAATTTATTGGGCAGAATCTGTTAGGTACTCTCAGGGTTTTTAAATGTACGATATCATTTACTCATTATAATAACCCAGACGGTAGTATGATTACTAGCACCCCAATTCAACAGAAAGGAGACTCATTTACTCCAGGTCACACAGCTTAAAGTGGCCGTGCCAGAATGTGAATGCAGGTGGTGCCACTGTCTCCCCCAGGAAGACTGGGAATTAGGGGACAAATGTGTTCCTGGGCTCCAGGGTCACAGACCAGTGGGCCCGAGAATGGTGACGGCCAGTCTGGTAAGAGAGGAAGATGGGTGGGGTGAGAAAAGGGGGGCTGGGGAGATGGGAAAGACAAGTGATGGAAAAACACAAGCTGGAAGGAGGTTCCAAAAACATAAGCAAAGAGAAAATGATTGATGTTGCCCAGAATGCTACAGGGTTGTCAGACAAAAAGCCCTCAAGGAAAAGAGAAATTTGATAAGGAAGTACTCAGGAGAAAGACTCAGGAACCTTCGAGTAGGGTCTGGTTGCTGAAATGGGAACATGTCTTATCTGCTGTTTGGTTTGTTTTAAAGTGGAAATGGTAGAGGGCTTGGGGGTTGGGGAGGAGGCCTATTAACTTACAGAACCCTGAGGGCCCCCTTCTTATTCCCCCCAGAAACCTCAAACCTGGGTGTGGTTAAAGCTAATCTGAAGAATATATAATAACAACACATTAAAAAAAGTTCTGAGGTATCCTTTCTGAAGTGAGTTTTTACAATATTTCATGTGATGAAAACAGGCAATTACTTTCAAATTGAACTAAGAGGTTTTTATATTTTTACAACAGTAACATCCAACTGAATCAGTTCAAATTAACGAGGCAATTATTGAGCCAATGCAAGGAAAAAGAGGTTTGAGTCATACTGAATCATTACATTTTTCTATTTTATGGTTGCTGCCCAAGTTTTCTGAATATTTTCTCTCATGCTTTCAGTTTTGTCTTCTATCATACTCTTTGAGCAGAAGTCAAGTTAAATTTGGGGGAGTCTCAACACTGTCCTCAATACAGGATTCCGCACACTATAGTTAAAAGAAAAAAATCTATGAGTGGATATGCAAGTTCATTTGATAATCTGCTGAAAACTGACACTTGGTGACAATCTTGGTTAACCTGTAATTGGAGTTGGGCACCCATATGTAGTAAATAAATAAACTGCAAATCTCCTCTAAAAGGGGGTATACTGAGCATTTAGGGGGTAATTTCAAGGACACATTAATTGCAAACAATAAATATGCATCACAGTCACCACAGAGAAGAGTCGCAGAGCTCTCATGCGGGAAAGGGCATAAGACGGTCTGTTTCAGAGCTTATAAGAAGGAAGCTGAGGTCCACAGTTCAGTCCGTTCTGCCTCCGCTGTTTCAAACCCTTTCCCTTTTTTTCTGTCCTCACTGCCACTGCCACTTTAGACCAAAACTTATTCTTCCAGGTCTCCCAGCTGCCATGTTCGCTGTGCTATTCCTTTTCCTCAGTCCCAGGAAGAGACAGTTCCTTGTAGCAAAGGACAGCTTCCTCTGTGGGCTCACGTGGGACCACCCACCAGCTGTGTGATTTCTTGACTCTCCCCGTGACGCCCCACCCCAGAGCCTGACCTTAATGAGTAATTACAGAGTCTGTGGGCCCTGGCCTCAAGTTGCATTTGGACAGAGGGAGGTGCACTGCCCAAAGATCACAAGGAAAGGAAAGCGTGAGAGCAGGGTATTTGTTCCCTGGATCCTTCCCAGCTGGACGGGGAAATGGCAGTGACTAAGTCCTCCCTTGGAAGGCTACTGCTGTTTCTCAGGGGGCTGCGGAATCATGTCCTCTCTTAATCCTGCAGTGGAGGAGTGGCAAATGCTTCCCACACTGCCAACCTGAAGGGGCTTCACATATTTAACCCTGTCCATTTTCATCAAATTCTCCATCAAATTCTCCTCGATCACCCCATTTGAGACAATAGGCCCCTGAGACAATGACCACATCTGAGTTATAGTGTATTTGCGTGAGTTAAATGAGAAATGCATGGAAAAAGCTTAATTAGGCACTTGGCCTACGGAAGCACCAAATACAGATTGGCTATTATCAATCTGATCGGGTCACTCCTCTGCCAGGCAGCTTAATGGATCCCCTGGGCTTTATCCTGAATGTCTAAACTCCAATAAATAATCCCTTTGCAATTACTCCCTTGTTTCTTCTCATTCCTCTCTATGTTCTAGCCATCTGTTAGCAGTCCATCCTATTACCTGCCCTTATCTGCTTTCACGTCAGTTTCTTTGCACAGCATAGTCTCACATCTTGAAATGCCTTACTCAGCTGCGGATTCTACTTGTCCTTCTAAATCATACTCTGGCCAAGTCCTCCAAAAGCTTCCCTGATTTGCCCTCTCCTCCCTGGTCCAGGTAATGAGCCTTCCTCTGTTCTCTGATGAACTGCAGCTTTGAGCTTGCATGGATATCCTAAGTCATCCATTTACACGCCAGCCCCCTCCTGCCCAATACGAGACTGCAGTTTCCCCAAAAGTAGGATCATGGTTCATTTGCCTCCTTGTCCCAGTTCCTGGGGTGGTGCTGGGCCCTAGAGAGCCTACTGTTGGACTGACACATATAGTAAGGACGGCCACTGATCGTGAAGCCCTCCCACAGTGTTCCCAGAGCAGGTGGCATGTGTACGCTGCCCTGGCCAACAGGGAGAAGCACCCACTCTGGCCTAGGCCTGCATCCCTCTGCTTTTACCTGTTTACACTTGGGACTGTGTGTCAGGTTTCCATCAAAAATCAGTGCCTGGATTTTAAAATGTTTAAAAACCTAATGTGAGTAGAACTGAATCACACAAAAGGTCATAATCCATATTTTTTGTTAGTAAGTACACACAAAACATACACAAAATACTTTAATCCCTTTATGATGCTCACATATATGTTAAATGAAAATACAAAAAGATGTCATACCATAAGTCTATTAAAATACAAACTACTAGTTCCTAACCTACTTTCCTAACAAATTCCATAATTTCTAAATTGTATCTAATATGATATTTAAAATTTAACTGAATGAAACTTTAAGAATCAATCAATCTCTCCTCCAAATTTTTACATTATATCTGGCTCTCTATTCAGCTCACTTGGCAGTAAGCATGAAAAACTGTTTAATTCATCTTCTTATCTCTATGTTTATCTCTCCATCTATATTAGAAACCCCAAGAGCAAGGACCTTTTCTTATGATTGCCCCACCCCTAACCACCACTCCCCACCCTTCTGCATCCTGACCTGACACTGAGTCTTCTGTCCAGTGCAGTACTGAGCCAAGACTAGGCCTGTCTAAAGCACATTCAGACACGGGATCGACTTGCCTCTGCTTCTGAGGAGCCCACCTGGGAACGGCAGATGTGCTAAACCTGCTTGGACCCCGACTACTGCGATGTCGGCCGTCTCTGATGCTGTGTGGCAGCTTAGCTGCCTCTCAAAGAGTTAACCTAAGCACAGAAAGAAGTGTGTTCAGACCCCAGAGGTTTTTTTTAAACCTTGATGAGCAGAAGTACAAAAACATTCATTTCAAAGCTTCCAGCTGTTCAGTTTTACTGAAGGATGATACCTGAATTTACCTTTGAGACTGACTACTCCTTTAATCTAAGAAAACCAACTCAATGACAATTTATGTTATGTAAATGTAAAGCAAGTCCCTACCCACCGTTCTGGGGAAAGTTGTGAAATTAACCTGGATCTTGATTTTCAAAAAGAGTGAAGGGCTTCATGTAAACTGGGTGCATGTTTTTGTCAGATCTAATAGGTTTCCGAGGCTCTGGGTTTCTTTGAAGATGTTTGCTGCCTGAGAAATACGACCTGTTAATACTTCCCCCAGTTGTTGCGCAGAGGGTTTTAGGAAGCCAGAGGACTGAAAAAAGGGTAAGTGATGAGCGCTATTCTCCACCCTACAAAGGACTGGACCGATAAAGCCCAACTTAAGTGTAGTAACAGTTAAGTCTAAATCCCATTGAGCATACTAATACTGTGTTATTTGTTGTGTTTGGGTACAAATTTTAAATGCTCTGATTCTTCACTAAGGTTGCAGGCCAGTGTGCCCAGTCCTGGGGCTAGGGGATGAAAGGGGGACCCCATGATCTGAAATGAGACCTTCCAGGGCCTTAGATTCTTAGGAGGAGGGAACTTCCTCTTTCCAGAGCCTTGAGGCTTGAATTCCAGGTGCATCACTGGGGTACACTTACTTTGTGGAGACAGAAGTCAGGGTTAGGCAGAGAGAGACATAAGCAGGAGATAAACAGAGAACCCTTTTCTTTAACACTGGGGAGGGGCCTCTAGGTGCTGAGCAGAAAACTTCAAATAGAAGCAAGCGGTACCCCTGAGCTGCAATGCACAGCCCTTCACCAAATGCTCAACCTTCATTAAATCTGCTTGGAAGTAACAGCCTGATGTCAACTACAGTGCTGCAGCCAAAGGGGAAGTCCTTCCCCTCCTCAGGCAGATGGCCGAGGAGTCCGGAATGACCATGACAGTGCACAGCACCAGGCAGGAAGCAGCTGTTCCATGCGGCCATCATGAGAGGCACCTTTATGGGCCTGGAGCACTCGGGCAAATAACCAGGGCCCGTGCTGAGGCACCCGATGCCCTGTGGGCATTACTGTAAACAAAGAAGGCCATAAAGAAATCTGGGGGAAGTATTTCAGGCAGAGGGCGCAGTGAGTGCCAACGTTGTGCAGTGGAGCAGGCCTGGCACATCACGGGCGTGGTGAGAGACCCGTGTGGTGGAGGTCAGTGCACCCAGGGCAGCCACACTTCCTGTCCCCTCCCCACATGCCCTCCTCTGCCACTTCCCACATCTAATTCTAATTCCAGCTCACCCTCAAACTCTTCCATGACCCCCAAGGTCAGAAGTCATTCTTGCTGTGTGGATATCCACAAGATTCAGCTGCACCTTGAATGTGTCTGGAGGCACCTTACCTTGAAGCACTATAGTCACTGGAGAGTGACATTAAGCTATTTAAAGAAAGGCCTATCTGATTCTTGCAAGTCCCCAGGATCAGCACAGGTGTAGAATGGGTGACGTGTTCACTGAGTGGACGGGCTGAACTGAATGTGAATGTCACCAGGTATGTTTCAGAAGTTTCAGAGTGATCAATGGCAACTTTATTCTACATGTTTATCCTCTATTTATACCCACAAAGACTTATGTGCACGGATATTCACTGTGACATTGTTTATAGCAAAACACTAAAATTCCAGGAAGAAAAAACAGCTGAATAAATTATGGTATAGCTACAAAATGCAGCCAATGAGGCCACTAAGTCTGTATGTACTAATATGGAACCAACTATTATCAAGGGAAAAGGCAAATTAAGAAAGAACAATGGGTATGTTATGTACTATCTGCATAAAAAATAATAGCTTGTACATGCATATTATATTTCCAGAGGACCTAAGAAACTGGTAAAAGCCACTGGCTGTGGGGAAGGAAGAGAAGGGAGAAGGAAACTTAATTTTCACTGTACTACTCTTCCCATTTTCTGTTCTTTGAAACATCTATTACTGTGTGTGCACGTTGCCTACTGAAAAAAATAAGATGCTGTTTTTAAAAGAGAGAAAGAGAAAGGGTCAAATGAGTCCTCACCCAGCTCCGTGAGGTCTTAGCACGCCCACCCTGCCTCTGACCTAGGACTCCAGTGTGTTTCTTTCTATTGTATCATTTGAGTCCTGAAATAGTCATCAGTTGTAAATGACAAGCTTTTGTGCAGCAGGGAAACTCACAGCACTGAGCTAATGACTGGGTGGCACGAGCCGAAATAAACTATTATTTAAATATTCTCACCACTACAACCAAATTGCCTTCTAAAGCTTAGGCTTTCTGCGTAATAGCCAGTTTAGCTACTAAGACCTAGGATAAGCTGGCATGAGCAATTTGAATCATTAGGCAATTTCCAAGTTTTTTAAAAAAGTCTTCCTTGAAGGGAATCTTGGTTGCAAGTATAAAACTTATAATAAATTTCCCTAAGATGAAAGTGTCAAAACTGCCCAGGCAGCTAAAATTTGTAACAAAATGTATAATTCATATGATGAAGCTTTCATTTCTACATCCAATCTAACTACATGAAGTCATGCCATCTAAATAATTAAGGACTAATGGGTGTGAGAATATATTGGAGTTGGGTAGATGTTGAGAAGTTCGAACTCTGAATCAGCAACCTGACAATCTATTTATCTTTACTTGTCAGCAAACATCACACATGCTAAGTTTGAGAGGTCCGAGAATGTTCCCAGAAGACTGCCATGGTTTTAAAAGAGCTGTCAGCTATAAAATGTAAATCCATCTAGTGCTATACGAGACAACTGTCTTATCCTTTCAGAATGAAAGACAGAAACCTAACATTTGAAGCACATGACCTTTTTAGAATCTGCTAAATATACTTTAAATATTCCCATCTTGTTAGTCTAAATACCTTATCTTTGAAAACATCTTCACCGATAAAGCTTTATTTAAAATCTTACAATGCAGATGAAGCCATTTTAAATTTACAATCTTTCTTCAAACCATACTTGAGTTCCAGAATCAGACAAGTGCTTTCTCTTTTGCTAGCCACTTGTTTATTGACCTCACTGTTTCCGTCATTGAAGATTTCATTGAAAGAGCACAAAGGGGAAATTGTATTTGAAATATATACCTGGAAGTTAAGTAAAACTTACTACATGAAAATCGATTAATCTTCAAACTCATGACTGCATATTAAAATCCGAAAGTACAAAACAATACTTCATGGGTACTAAATTGCTCTAAATCCATTAATGGCTTTAAAGATGACACTACATTAAATGTCATAAACAAATGCAGTATACATTTCTCAAAGTAAATTTCAAGGGTTTTAATCTTCAAACCAAAACACCCACAAATTTTTAAAAGAGATATCCTTTACACTATCAAGCATTTTCTATAAAATTTTTTGTCTTAAAAAAATAGCAACTTTGCACATTACTCACTTTTAAGTCAAAAGGTAAGTCATATGATAGTTTTCCTTAAAAATACTTTTTCTATGTTAACATCCATTTTTGGGGCAACATTTTTATTATGAAGTAACAAGTGGCTGTTTTCTATTGCAAATTGTTTCTATTGCTAGGACTTTACCTAGCTCCTATGATAAACCCATTCTTGTGTGAAATAGTAAATGTGGGCTGAGTTTTTATGAGATTACTAGGTTTCAACTTAAACATGGTCTGGTAAAGCCCTGGCTGGTGTAGTTCAGTGGATTGAGTGCGGGCCTGCAAACCAAAGGGTTGCCAGTTCAATTCCCAGTCAGAGCACATGCCTGGGTGGCAGGCCAGGTCCCCAGTTGGGGACACATGAGGGACAACCACACATTGATGTTTCCTTCCCTCTCTTTCTCCTTCCCTCCCCCTCCCTCTAAATAAATAAATAAAAATTTTAAAACAATGGTCTGGTAAAGGCAATATATAACATTGGACTTTTTCAAGCTGGACTTCTGAGACAAGAGAAGATGGACATGACGAAGGCCACATGCTCAGGAGTTAAGAGCCCAGTGAGTCCGGGTGCCCCGCCCCCACAGCCCTGCCTGCAGGTGTGCTCCAGGCCCCAGGCTGATGCTCCGTGTCCACAGCTCTCGGGCCTCGGGACTCAGTGAGACTGTTCAGATGGCAATGAAACACTGACAGAACAAAGGTAAGCTATTCATTTTCCAAATGTGCCCTTCAGTGCAGCCACATTACATGAAAAGAAGATATAATGTGACATAAGTCAACAACTGCTGAAATGTTTATAGCTCAGTGGTATGATTTAGGATTTACAATTTGCATTTTAGTTTTCAATTCAAGTACAGATTCCATACTATTTGTTTCCATGATCTCTTTGCTACTACAAAAAAAAATTGGGCAACATCAACTTATTCTAATTGCTCTTTGCAGGTTTCTGAAATACCACATATATTGGACATTTCCAGAAAAAACTGCTTTCAAAAGACAAGTGTACTAAATTAAAACACTACAAATTATTTCATTATCTTATACATTCTCTGAAAAACTCACTGATCTAAATGTTTTATATCCTGCTCATTGGCTATTAGTAAGAAAAACTGAATTACAAGGTCTAGAACAGAGGTTGGAAAATTACATCTCACAGACCCAAGACAGCCACATCCATTTGTTGAAATGGTTAGGGCCTGTGGCTGCCCTTTCCCTAAAACAACAGACTTGTGTCGTTGCTACAGAGACTTTCTGGAGCTAAAAATTTTTATTATCTGGTCCTTTACAGAAAATGTTTGCCAACCCCAGTATAGAATATCTCATGAGACAAGGTTTTATTTTCCAAGCAGTGTTTTATTACTTGGGATTCTACTCTCCCAGACTGACTAAAGTCTGAAAAAAGTTTTTAAAAAAATAATAATAAGGAAATTAATATTTACTTGACTGTTCTAGGGATACAGGTGAGTTTCTGAGGTGACGAAAGTGTTCTAAAACTCAACTTGTGGAAGTGGTTTTACCACCACATACATTTATCAAATTCACCAAATTGTAATAGGTAAATTTCATTTTAGATAAAATACAGTGCAATAAAAATACTAAAAATTACCATCTGAAGACAAATTCACCTCATTTTAGTTGAATAATAAAATATTAAAACCTGAAA
This sequence comes from Trachops cirrhosus, assembly GCA_028533065.1. NCBI lineage: Eukaryota > Metazoa > Chordata > Mammalia > Chiroptera > Phyllostomidae > Trachops > Trachops cirrhosus. Next base: position 29,457,617 of record CM052549.1, read on the forward strand.
GTACTGGAAGAACATAATGAGGAAAATCAGCTAGTGATCCGATCTATGTGATTTCTGAGAGAAGTATTTCTAGTGTATGATATGAATTATAAAACACATAACAATGCGGAATATGAAAAACTATTCTTAACTATTATTTATAATGCCCTGCACTTCAAGTTATCAAAAATAATTTAGGCTCCAGACTCAACCCAAGTATTCATCCTTGCACAGGGAGGGTGGTGGGGCGGGAGTGGGGGGAAATGAGGGAGCAGGAATTGTTTAGTGATAAAAACTCTTCCTGAGGGCAGCCAAGCTGAAGTTTCAGAATCCAGAATAGAAGGGTTTGAATAACTATGCAGCTTTAGATACACATTAAAATTAAAATAACACCCATTTAACAAGTTTGAACAAATCTATTATCTATGAAGAGAATCTAGTAACTACAGTGAGTTCTGAGAGAGAGAGAGAGAGTGAAAGAGAGAGAGAGAGAGAGAGAAATAGCATTAATATAGGAGACTATCCAGGTTTTCTGCATTAAAGTTTTCTCAAAATCTGAGCAGTATGTTTTATGCATACTGAAATAAAAGGAAGCAAAGGACATATCCAAGTTGAAATACAATATTCCTAGATTTAAATATAAAGTGTGTGAGCATTTTAGAAAAATGTCCATTTTCTACTGCATTTCCAGCATGTCACATCAATCTCCATTTTACTATGAATGTCATTGGTGATTGCTTGGTGAGAAAATTCACCAAATTAATAAAATCATACAGCATTCAGAGGCCATGTATGTGCTGTTAAACAATAAAGCGAGTTACCTTTTTTAAAAATATGTCATTATGTGAGGTATGCTATAGGGGCTGTCTGAGCAATGAAGGGTAATAGGTGATGCTTATGTTCTTCTTTATAGCTGCTTATAATGTCTATTTTAAAGCAAAGAACACATACTACTTATAACTGTTAAAGTCAATATATGCAAATAAAATATGAAAAATCTCACTGGCACTGCTAAAAACAGAATCCATGGTCTCAATGATGTAATTGCTAGTATGTGAAGGTGTGTATGCACGTCATCCGGGAATTGAAGAAATTTTGAAAAATTTTCAATGGCTACTGTAATTAGATTCACAAGGTTATGAGCCAATGTTTTTAGATTTTTTTCCTCTGGCATTTTATTTTTGTTCTCCTATTCTCAATGTTTAGAACAATACGGATGGAAAGAAAGATAGAGAAAGGATTATATAGTCTCTTTCGGCTTTCTGGATTTGGCTTGAATTTACTTTAAAATGATACTTTCTGAAAGCATTAAAAGTTCTTCACCATTCCTTTTCCTAATTATTGAGTAATAGTCATTGGAATGATTACACTAAGAAAGGTAATAAAATCTCCACTCCAGATAAGCCTGACAGTCACAAAATTTTGTATTTGTTGGGTCCCTTTACTTTTTCATGGGAAAAGCAGAGATTATTTTGAAGTTGGTAAAGGTATTTTCAAGAAAATGACTATAAACTGTATAAACACATGGCAACAAACAGAGTAAACTCTTTTAGGAGAAGAGTTTATAAGAAAAATTTGGAAATATTAAAAAATAAAATTTAAAGATCATTCAATCCAGTTTTATTTTAACTTACAGAAGACAAAACTGCCCCTTTAACTGACTAGTCCAGGGTCAAGTAGCTAATTAGTGAAAACAGGAGAGCAAGTGCCCAGACTTGTCACTCTGGCTACCCTGTTCTTTTTACTAAACTGCGTCGCTAAAGAGCCTCCCTTTTTGCCATTATGTCTGCACAAGGGATTGGCTTCCAGAGAAGCCCCGGGCTACCTGGTTTTCACCCCATCATTCTGGTCTTCCAGAAGACTCATAAACTGGACCAGGACTTACTCTAGCAGCTCCCAGATCTGTCAACAGGCTCTGTGTGGCAAACTCTGTGTTGCAGGTACCTGGCTCAGGTACCTGGCTCAGCGCCCTGCCACAGTCCCCAGGGGCTATCTGTGAAGGAATTGGGCCTGGCCCAGGTCCTGCCTAAGAGGCAGCAGGTTCTAGATGATAGGAGGCAGGAGAAACACTTGCTAAAACCATCCGTGTGCAGCCCTACAGCCCCTGGGACCTCCCTGCAGTGGCAGCCCATGCCCATCCAGTTACAAGTGACTGAAGGTAGAACTTGGGGACCAAACCTGGAGGGTGGGGCAGAGCAGGGCACGTGGTAGATGGAAACAAGTCTCCCTAGAGCAGCCTGCAGGCTAACTAAAGATAAAGCAAGTAGACCATTCAATCAGCAGCTGCTTCAGTGACATTTTGGAAGGAGGCCAAGGATAAATAAATAATAAAAAACATAACCAAATAGTCACCATCTGCTACTATGGCCACCACCTAATTGACATTTAATCTGCTCTCTGGCTTTGACGCCCATATGTCCACCAACATCTCTGCCTGTGGCTAAACTGTAAAGGCTCTGTTCTTTGTCACATTACTTGTAGAGGGATTGTAGATATACCGTTACGCAAACCTACTTACCTTTACTTATACTGGACCCTATCCCTGCCCTTGTCTCAGAAACCCCATAAAATCCTAATCTTCCTTTGAAAAGACTTTTTTAGGTTGTCCCCTCTAAGTCTCTCAAGCAAAAAGTGCAGCACCCTTTTCTGGCCTCCCTCTCTGTCACCCATTGGAAAACGTAACTAGGAGCATAAATTGTCTCTCTTCTCAGTAAGCTGCTTGAGAATAACCTCCAGACCTATTTGCTGCCTACTTAACTTCTCAAGCTTCTAATTGTTGTTTTTGTTTTTTGGAAAGGAGCCTTATTAAGTAAGATACTTAAGCAGAGTTCTGATTCCGGTATCCGACACAAGCACCAATCAATACGGCCTACTTATCATCAGCATTTATCATCATCATAACCACTACCAATACCCTTTATACAGCTTCACACCCTAGCTGAAGGCTTCATCTGTTCAGTTCATTGTTATTCTATACGGAAAACTAGATCGCACGGTAGAACGGCCATGAAACAACTGGGCAGTACTTTGTATCAATAGCAGTTGGCAGACTCTGAAGTGGTTTCCCTGAACTCCCTGACTCCTGGTATTCAGGCTTTTCTGGAATCTCCTTTCCTTGAGTATGGGCGAGACCTGTTACTTGTTTCTAAAACGTAGAATATGTCAAAGGTGATGGGATGTGATTTTCATGATTGGATTTACTTAGGAGTGTGACTGTCTGGCTGCAGACTCTACATATCGCCTTCTTGGTTTGCATGCTTTAATGAAGCAGGCAGCGGCGTTGCAGAGGCTCTCATGGCAAAAAACTGAGGGTGATGTCCAGCCAACAACTCGCTTGCAACCGAGGCCCTCAGTCCAACGAACTACCAGGAACTGAATTCTGCCAACAACCATGTGAGCTTGGAAATACATCCTCTCCCAGCAGATCCTTCAGATGACACTGTGATTACAGCCTTGTGACAGACCTGGACACAGAGGCACCCGGCTAAACCACACCCAGATTCCTAGTCCCCAGAAACACAGAGATGACGAGAGCGTGTTGTTTTAAACAGCTTAGTTTGTGGTAACTCATTATACAGCCTAAGATAACTAATACACTAACACTTCCCCAATTTAAGTTCTACAGACTCAAAAATCTGTCCTTAATGAAATAAATCTGGGAGCTACAATGTTCGATTTTATTTTAATTGCAGAAATGTAAAAAAATAAAATTTTTGTATGTGCTTTTAAAAAATTGTTGTATTTTTTCATTGATTTAATCTTTATTGTATTTCTTCCATTACCATTTAGTCCCCTTACACCTCCCTCCCCGCAGCAATCACCACACTGTCGTCCATGTCCATGAGTCCTTTTTCCTTTTTGCTCACTTTGTCCACCCTCTCACCCCCGCCACCAGCTGTCGTTCTTCTCTCAAGCTATGAAAATTTCACTTCTATTTCTTTTTAAAAATATTTATTTTTAAAATATTTGTTTATGCTATTACAGTTGTCCCAATTTGTCACCCTGTGTCCCCCTCCACCCAGCCCACCTCCCACTCCCATAGTCCCTCCCCACACCGTGGTCCATGACCGTGGGGCTTTCATGCATGTTCTTTGACTAGTCCTTTCCCCTTCTCTCAACTAGTCCTCACTTCCCCCTCCCCTCTTATAGCTGTCAGCCTGTTCCATGTTTCCATGCCTCTGGTTCTGTTTTGCTCATTAGTTTATTTTGTTCATTAGATTCCTCTTATAGGTGAGATCATTTGACATTTATCTTTCACCAACTGGCTTATTGCACTTAGTATAATAGACTCCAGTTCCATCCATGCTGTTGCAAAAGGTAAGAATTCCTTCTTTTTTTACTTCCAATATTTCTATAGTCTTCTCTGGTCTTTTACTTCTCTAAACATACCAAGTATAACATTTTTCTGAGCAAAACACCACAACTTTTTTTTCTCAACAAAACAATTTATCACTATGAACAAGACAAACAGTAGTTCTCATTCTTTCTTGCCCCTTCCCTTCCCCAGGGACAGTGACATGTCTCATCTGTAACCAGCATCAACAGTGACAGTCAGGGGGCTGGGGTGGGGGTGGGGAGGCAGCCTGGAGAGAGGACGAAGTGTAAAGTAGTTTAATGAGTGCCATGTTTGATGTCTCATATGTCACATATGTTCGAAAAAGGTTCTAAGTTTTGTTTTTGCTTTTTAACGCCTTCTTGATTTCCAGAAAATTCATCTTTGGCAATGAAAGGAATACACTGCAATGTTTTACTGCCTTCAGTGTTTGTGCTTTCAGTTTCTAGACAACCCTTTAGATCTGGTGGGTACAAATGCTGTTTATTTTGCATTCACTTAGTGATTAAAGGACAGTTTCACATTTACATCAAAATTTCTCTACTTATCAGGGGGAGATCAAAGAGCTCATTTATAGCTATTCCCATTGATAAAGTGCTGGATAGTAAAACATATTTATCTATAATTTTCATATTTAAAAGATCACTGATCAGAATAATAATGAGAACCCTTTGAACACTCTTCATGATGTTATTTAAAAGATATAAAAAGAGTCATATGATCTTATAAGATGATTTCAAAGTGAATTATTTTTAAGTGTACAGACTCAACAGAAATGCCAACGTTAAAATGTCGGTCAATCTTATGCCCACATTGAGCTGATATTGCAAGCATAAATCAATCTTCCCATATTAAAAAGAGTACCACGAGACCTGTACTGTCTACCCCTCACAGGGTTAAAGGATAAATAAAATAACAGCTATGAAATCACTTCATGAACTATAAAGGGCTGCTATTATTATTAGCAGTAGAAATGACAGAGGTTTGAGTCAATTTCATTTCCTAAAAGCAATGGAATGTCAAGTGCTTCAAATAACATGTTTCAATGATTCAACTATGAGAATGGTTTCAAATGTTGGATTCAATACTCAAAACTAGAAGTGCTTCAGAAACTGGAGTCTCAGCAAAATGCTCATCCTTTGTCTCAATGCCGTGTGGCACAGAGGCCCACATCCAAAGCGGATCATGGTGTGTCACTCACACAGAAGGTAAAATGCACCTTTCTTAAAATTTAAGAAGTGACTAAGTTTGCTGTCACAGCCACACTAACAAAAGGTAGGCTGCTGATATTTCTATCGGAATGAAGGCTGCATGCTACAAAAGTGTTAGGTGTACAAATCTGCTTTAAAAAATCTACAATCTATCATTATCTTGAATCATTCATTTTAACAATCTACACATCCCCTTATTTTGAAGATTGCAAGTATATTCCTTCCTCTATGCATACTTCTAGTTGTGTGTTTTACCTCTTGAGATTTTAAAGAATGGTCAAATGAACTTTGACATCAAATCCAATTTCAAAAAAAACCCCTGCCACATAAATCTTATAAAACAAGTTATAGAGGTCCGACATTGTTTCTAAAAACTAATTTCATTGTTTTACACAGCATCAAGCCTCTGAAGACTCTCAAAAATCAATATGCCATTTTTCATTTAGATTTCTGCATTACCTGACAAGGTAAAAATAATTTCCACAGCAAGATCTACACCTAAGAGACTATAAGCACTGAGACCAGACAGAAGTAGTGCTCATTCTAGTAGTGTTCAAGGATTTACTCATTTCTTTATTCAAATGTACACGAAGGTGTAATTATAGTTTCAACTAAGACTAGTTTTTCTCATGGTTCACAAAATTTTCTTATCTCACAGGTCCCTCCTAATGAAACATTTGGCAGAAGGATTCAGTTGTTTACAAAAAGAAAAATGCATAATACAAGTAGATTCTTGGTTAGTTAACAGTGTTCTGCCACTTAAAACATTAACATAGGTATAATTTTCTTCTGAAAGAATGACATTAGTGCTATATATCTGTTATAAAAAGTTTTATCGCAAGAACAATGCCTTTTTATTAAATTATCCTTAGTCCCTTTACCAGAGAAGCTAAACTGAATGTCTCTATGATAAGAGATATTTTTAAGTCTGAACTACAAACCAAAAAAGGATTTTAACGTTGATTTGTAGATAATGACTTTTAAAATGTTACCCTGCCCAGTAGTTATATTTTAAAATCGACAAATGATAATTTCCATGAAATATACAAGGCTGGTTTAAAAATCAGATCATTTTAAAAAAGGTCATTAGTTCCCAGGGCATCTCTGTATACCACAATAACTGGTACTCAAAACGGTGACCACAAGACTATAACGAAAGTTTACAGCAGGACGACCACAGTCACGCTACCTAGACTTACCATCCAGCCAAAGCACAGTAATGGGAATACAGCAGGCACTCAGTGAGGATCTGTTGAATGAAAAAGTGGGCAAAGGACCTGAACAGACACTTCTCCAAGGAGGACATACAGATGGCCCATAGGCATATGAAAGGATGCTCAGCATCACCAGCCATCATAGAGATGCAAATTAAAACCACAGTGAAATATCACTTCACACTGGTCAGAATGGCCATCATAAACAAAGCAACAAACAAGTCCTGGTGAGGATGCGGAGAAAAGGGAACCCGAGTACACTGTTGGTGGGAATGCAGACTGGTGCAGCCACTGTGGAAAACAGTCTGGAATTTCCTAAGAAAATTTAGAATGGAACTGCCTTTTGATCCAGTGATTCCACTGCTGGGATTATACCCTAAGAACCCTGAAACATCAATTCAAAAGAACCTATGCACCCCAATGTTCACAGCAGCACAATTTACAATAGCCAAGCACTGGAAGCAACCTAAGTGCCCATCAGTAAATGAGTGAATCAAAAAACTATGGTGCATTTACACAATGGAATATTATGCTTAAGAAAGAAGGAGCTCCTGCCCTTCACAACAGCCTGGATGGAACTGGAGAGCATTACGCTAAGTGAAATAAGCCAGGTGGTGAAAGACAAACACCATTTGATCTCACCTTTAACAGGAACCTAAACAACAAAACAAACAAATGAACAAAAAAGAACCCGTGACATGGAAATAAAGAACACAGTGACAGTGACTGGGGGGAGGGGGGAGGGGGAGTAATGGGGGAAAGAAGAGGAACATGTACCAAAGGAACCATGGACAAGGACAATGGGGTGGGTACTGTCTTTGGGAGCAGGGTTGGACAGGGCAGGGGAGAGCAACGAGGCAAAAAACAGGAACAACTGTAACTGAACAACAATAAAAAATAAATTAATAAAATAAAATGGAAAAAATCTGTTAAATGAACTATTGAAAAATATTTCATATTATATCCTTGTTCAGGAAAACAAAACAATACATTAAGCATTTTAGGAAGAAAGTCACATCAAAAATAAATAATTTTCTAAATCCTCACCTGAGAATATATTTATCGGAGAGAGAGAGAGAGAGAGAGAGCGAGCGAGCACGGGAGATCGAGGTGTTGATTGGTTGCTTCAGGGATGGAACCACAACCCGGGTACGTGCCCTGACTGGGGACCAAACCCACAACATTTTTGGTGTATGGGACGATGCTCCAACCAACCGAGCCACCTGGCCAGGGCACAAATAAATAACATTTCGAACACTTAAACCTTAAATCATAAACAGTTAATAATGAACAAGGCATTTATGTGGACTGTCTATAAGCCAGGCACTGTCCTTAAATGATTTATAAGAATTGAATTATTTAATTCCTTCAACAATTTTTGAGGTGCCCAGTATTACTATCATCATCCGCATTTTCAAACAAGGAAATCAAGGCACAGAGAATTTCCATAACTCACCCAAGGACATAAGATTTGGAATCTGACTCCGAGTCGAGTCATATTTCAACTTGGGCATCTGACTGACTCCAGAATGTGCGCCCTGACCATTCTGCGATATTTTTCTTTATCCTGTCTTTTCACGTGGATATATTTGCTTCCATGTTAAAAGCTTCCTCTTTCAGACTTAAACGTTTTTAGTCAGTACTTTTGGTACAGCTCACCTTCCTGGAGTTGTGTACTGTTTATTTCCAACTGGTGGGAAAGGTAACATTTGAACAGAGGATTCTTCCCACTGGGGGGCACGAATAGCGTGTTTCAGCTGCTGCCCAGCACTGCTGAGCCCTAGGGGAACACCGATAAAGCCAATTCAGCTTTCATATGCCCAGAGGGCTTCCAACACTTAAATTTATACCAGGAATATAATGAGAGAGGTGGTTCTTTCTAATTCTTAAATTACTGAGACTCCATTCCAGCCTGTATTTCCAACCAGGCTACCTACACGTCTGCGGTGAAAATCACTCTTTATATTGTTTCCTGTGGTTATCTCAAGACTCACGTTCTGTGCAGGTCCAGTGATTACGGGTGAGTAATAGCTGGTATTCTGGATCCCAGCTTCCTGGCAGGGATCTCACGGTTCAGCTGACGGAGGTCATCAGACCAGCAGAGGTTACTGTGAGCCTAATGTCTGGTTCCGGTTCGCACTTCTACCTTCTCAAGTGTTTGGGAACCGAGACTACGCATGTGCTAAGTGAGGTGTCAATGTTCTAATGGGTACTACAGTGGGGGTCCAAAGATGTCAGTGATGAAAATAACTTAACACATCACTTACTAAATAACAGGGACAATAGTAACTTCTTTTCCATTCTCTGGGCCAAAGTAAGTGCATTTTTATGATGAAAGTTTGAACTAGATAATCTCAATGGTTCCTTCAAAATGCAGAGAATATCTAAAATACAAAATTCTGAACATGTGTATGTAATAGGTTTTCCTTTTCTCTTACATAGTCATCACATATTTATTTCCATTTTCCCATCATAGATTTGCAACTTTTATTCTGAAAAAAAAAATCACACAAGCCTTTCTCCATGACGTGATTCTATCAATAAGAGAATGATAATATATAATATTATCAACAATAATATTACATTCTGCTTCTAACTGGGCAAACGCTTGAATATCATACCTATTTTGTATTGTTCTTGTAATGTTAATACTAGTGATTCTTATTAAATGCTTCCAAATTATTCTAAGTAGGGTGTGAGCTTACTGATAATTTTTCAGAAACCATCATGACCACATAATCCTAAAATCTTCCAGCTTCCTTCTGCCTCTGTGCCTCTGTTGTTGCCCACCACTCCCCATTCTACTCCTTTCAGGTGGTTCTAAGCACAATTTCCACCTCTACCATCAGCTTTCAGATTAAAAATTGAAATGTCAATTAACTTAGCAGATATTTAATAGATCTTACTTTTAAAGTTTGAATTTTTGTAGAAAAAAGTTGTAGTACCTTAGATTTGTAAGTTTGATTATGCACATCGAAATTATTTTTATAGTATGTGATAAAATAAACATAGATTGTTTTTCAGACATGCATCTAAAATTCCTAAAGCAGCACCACCCTGGCCAGTGTGGCTCATTTGGTTGGAACACTGAACCATAAACCAAAGGGTCTCAGGCTCCATCCCCAATGAGGGCACATGCCTAGGTCGTGGTTTGGTCCCGGTCAGCACGTGTCCCCAGTTGGGACTCATACAAGAGTCAGGTGAGCAATGTTTCCCTCTCACACTGATGTTCTCCTTCCTCTCCCCTTCCCTCCGGTCCCCTCTCTCTAAAATCAATAAGCACATCGTCCATGAAGATAAAAAAAATAACAATAAAATAAAATTCCTAAAACGGCACAGATCATGTTCTTGTATTTTTTTAAATTTCCATTCATTATAATGAAAAAGTCCTAACTTCTATGTTTATCTATTACAACAGAAAAAAATCACTCAAGATGAGAAGAAAATTTTTAAATATTAATGTAAATGCACACTACTTCAAAAGTAAACCAACATACATGGCATTTAAAAACTTACAGAACAAACAGGAAGGCAAACTAATATTAAACTGAGAATATTAAAGTGATAAAATAAAGGTTCAAAATTACAAATTTTTCCAGTATGTCTACCTTTCAGAATTTACAGTATATCTCAGATTTCCCATATCACTGGTCAGTTTTTCTTGCTTCCACTAAAATTTTAGAGATGTTCTTTAGACTACAATGACTCACTGTCTCCAAGATTCCAGTATAAATCAGGCACACTGACATTTGGATCAGTGAAGTCTGGTTTTGGCTGCATTTTAAAATGTGTCTTGGAAGGTAAGGCGCAGAAGATGAAGGAAGATCCATAAATAAGGGACATTAATGAACTGCTAAACTCTAAGTAACCTTTTACATGTACCTGTTGGCTAACAAAACTCATGTTCAAGTGCACTCATTGTTGTCTCGAATAGCACGTGAGTGTTACATAATTCTAAGGTTCATTTCAGTGCTATTCTTGCAAACATCATCTTCACTGCTTCCTATCTGGTCGTCATGAGGGTTCCAGTTGTCCCCTATACAGATTTTTTAAAGGGTACATTGGTATATTTCAATACATATTCTGCATCACTTACCTGATTTATTGCCAACAATTTTGTCCTCATATTGTATATGGAAAAATATTTTTGCATATTGAACTTCTTTGCCCAAAAGGTTTCCACTGACGTGGAGCATAACACAATCAGCCATATTTGTAGCAGTCTGTTCTGCATTTAAAATGTTTTGCTATGCATGATATGGCTAAAAACGAACGAAACTGTTTTGAATTTTCTCATTTCCATGGAGTATGAAACTGCCATTCTAAGCAATCAACCCCTACCCACACTGCTTCAGTCTGTTTAATGGTGACTGAAGAGATTTCTTACAGAGTAGAATATGTATATTAGTTGCAGTTCATATTTCCTTCTTATTCCCATTTACGGCTTTTAAAAAAACTCATGTAGATGAGATTTTAGGATATATTTAGGGGCAGGGAAATTCTTCTGCACAATACTATAATGCCAAATAAATTACATGTCATTATAAATTATCAAAACCCATAGAATTTACAACACCAAGAGTGAACCCCTCATGTAAATTAAGGACGTCGGCTGATGCTGACGTGTCAGTGTAGATGCATCAATTATAGCAAATATACCACTCCGGCGGGGCATGGTGATAACGGGAAAGGCTATCCGGGTGTGGGTGCAGGGGATATAGGGGAATTCTCTATAGTTCCAGCTCAGTTGTGCTAGGAACTTAAACTTGTTCTTAAAAATAAAGTCTATTTGAAAGGAGAAAAAAACCCTCACATACGTAGCACGTTAGCGTACCTGGGAAAAGTCCTACTGAGATAACACAAAACAATGCAAATGAATCTCATCATCCTCCCTCTTGAATGCAAGGAAACTTCGGAGGGGAGGAGTGGAATACTAAACAAGACTTAAATAATGAAGCCAAGTGATGATTTCACGGTCAGGGAGAAGACAATTTCCTTTTCAAATGGGTTACCACCACATCGATAAAATAATGAGTGGGGGAAATACCTTTTTCTAGCTCACAATCAAAATTATACCTAACACGTAATCTTGATAATCTTATAGATTTTAAGACATGCAGATTTTGATTTGGAGATTAATGAATTCTTGAGGAATTAGGAGGGGATCTCTTTTTTTGGTTCATATTGTAGCATCAATTATCCTTAAAATATTCTTCGGTTTTCAGATCTACATAAAAGCACCTTCCTGAACTTTGCATTAAAATTGCTTATGCATTAAACTGTTCAAAAGGCCTTCTAAAAAGTACAGTGGTACCTCACTGGATAGTACATATATTTTTGCTAACAGAAAATATATTCCAAAATAGAGATACAGCAAAATTGAATTCTACAGGTCATACTGAATGGACTAAGTGATATCTAACCTTGAATTTATAACTATGGCTTCAATGGTGAATTTTATATGCTAATGATAACAACATAGCTAAAGGTCTATACTTTTGGGACTAACGGGCTTTTATTCAGAGACTTTATATTTATCAAACTGATAAACTCCTCTCTGCATCTGAAAGCCCTCAATTTTTTTGTTTTCCAGTATTCCCTATGTGAATTCTGAGAGGCACATTACAAACAAACCCCGCATTCACCGTGGCCTCTGCAGAGTTATCACTCTGGTGTGTTCTGCAAATTAAGCTAAAATGTGATTTACAATAATCTCCGTTCTCACATTAAGACAAGGAACAGCCTGGAGGAGGAAACTACCAACATTAAGACGGTAATATTTTAGACCTCTGGTGAGAGAGACCTGAGTAATTTCACTTGATTAAAACCACCGAGCTATTTAATTCTGTTCCTACGTTAGGAAAGTCAGTGCAATAAGCCAAGACATTAAATGCTTCTATTACAGAATCGTCACTGTCTTTTTTGCACAGGGGCGAATTTAACCCAGCTGTCCTTCCATGTAGCAAGGCCATGACCTTTAAAAATAGCGGAGGAATGGCTGGGGGATGTGAATGACACCATTACTATCTTGCAAGATTTGCAGGAAGCTATAAGTCTACGGACTCATCTATTTTGTTTTAATCTCATTTACATGAAAAAATACCTTTCAGTTTTCATACTATCATACTGTGAATGAACATTAATTTCTTGGTGAATTTTTTATGCACTTACTTCTCACACTTAGATAATTTTTTTTTAATGTGATCTCAATGCACATCACAAAAGTGTGGCTCTCATCTATTTGAACTTCAGGAAGCTAGAATAAAACATCAGATTCTAGGGAGAGATGGCATAGCATTGATTCCAGAATCAATGCACTGATTGTTATCCACCAGTGAATATCTGGTTATTAGAAAATAAGTTGATAATTTCAAAATGTACAACATAAAAAGCCAGCACTGAAAAGGGTCTTAGTGTCAGTTCAATATTCTCATTTTTCCATTGAGGAGGCTAAGGCTTAGAGGGTATAAGTGATTTCTTTCTTTCTTTTTTTTTTTTAGCATCATGAATAATGACTCCTTAAATGTCATACGCTATTTACAGGCAGAGCCAGGTCTCCCAATTCAATGTCCAACACACCTCGTTCCCAACGACAGCACCATTAGACAATCATTAAAGGCCTGCGGAGTAGGAGCCTCCAACCTCATACATGTGTAGGTGCTTCCATTCACTCGGTGGCATTCGTCTCTGCAGCCTGAGGCAGAAACATAGCAAACACCAGGCAGGTGTGTAGAGCCTCTGCGCGAGAGCCTCCGCAGGGGCGAAGCTCCCACACTACCCAGGGCCATCGAGTCCCACTTACACTCCTGACTACGCCCGGCCAGGGCAGCTTGGGTGAAGGGGAAATTCATCGGTGAGCTGCTGGTTTGCCAAAATAAGTCAAGCAGAAACCAGTCAATTCAGGTGGGTCTTAGTCTTTACACTAACAATCATGGTAATTGTGCCTTTTTTTGTTTATTCCACCAATATTTAGTAAGCAGCTACTATGTGCTAAGTGTGGCTATAGACATAGCACAGACAAGAGTGAGCAAGAAAGGCCAAGTCCCTGCCCTCAAGGAACTTAGAAGTAGTGGAATAAAATAAAAAAAACAAGTAAACAAATGAACAAAATAATTTCAGTGCTAATGAAGAAGTTAGACTACCGGATGACAGTAATGGGGAAGGTCAGATTTTTGGAAAGGTGGCCTCTTTGAACAGGTGACATCTGATCTATGCTCTGTATGATGAGAAAGTGACAGCTACAGTGAGAATGGAGGAAGAGTATTCCAAGCAAAGAGGAAGGCCAAGCAAAAGGGTCTGATAGGGGAACCAATTTGGGTTTGATTGTACCACAGCAGGCAGAAGGAGCAAGGTGGCGAAGGCAGGCTGGACGAGAGACTCGAAATGTTCTTTTCTCAGAGATAATGTAAAGACGAACCCCTCTTTAGAAATGAGTCTAAATGCCTCTACATAATTTTATCATCATACACCAGCAGGACAAACCTCTGTATTAGGAAAGCCACAGCGACTCTAAGTCATGTGTAATTTATGCATGTAGAAAATAAGCCTCAGCTAAGTGCTTAAATATCACAAGGAAAAAAAAACAGTTACAGCACTCTGACCACCTGGAATTCAGAACTGCCCTTTGTTTGTTTAAACCGGAACAGGTCCACAAATACATTATCGTGTGGTTTACCTCGGCCAGCAGGTAAAATCTCCAAAGGACTCAGGTTAAATCCACTTATTACTATTGAATTATTCAAAAAGTAAAATGTTCTTTCAATTATGTGATACTTTTTTTGGCATTAGTGCAATTTCCTTTCATAGCATGGGTATCATATTTGTTGTATGTAGAAAACTGCACATACATGTGTAATGATTGATAATTTACTAGAAACTAGGTAGCTCTATAAGGTAACATGTCTCTGTGTATAAATACAAAGGCCCTGGGCCACCTGAGATGGAAGGATCAAGAACCTGAAAGCCAGCTCTTCAACCACAGACCTGTGTGATCAAGCCTGGGCATCCTAACCCTCCCTGAATCTCATGCCTGTTTCAGAAACACACATTTCTAAGACCTTAATAAATTGAAGAGACAATGAAACAAAAACATTTAAGTGTCTGGCACCTAGAATAAGTTTCGTGTTTTTTTCCCCAATGTATTTTTCTAATAAAGGTAGCAGCATTTACGACACGGGAGCAATAACCATGCAGATTTCCTTTGTCTCTTTTAATGAAAACTCTGTGGTATTTTTCACATACAAGAAGGATGTAGGACAAAGAAGCTGTTTCTAAAGCTCTTCATACATCAAATCTGAATTAAGACCTAATTTTCTAATTGTTCTGCTGCCTGGCATCACCCCATTTTGACTGTCTAGTTTCTCTGCAGCTTCCACTGTGTTTCCTTCATCTCAGACACAAACACGTGCCCCAGTGCAGTAAATCACAGTTAATTGCATGTGTTAAATTAAAAGACAAAAAATAATGCACAATTAATTGGGGGAAATAGTCAGTTGGTGAATGAATCTCGCTCATTACACTTCAGGCACAGGATACACGCCAAGTGCGTGTCCCCGGCAAGATGGTTCGGTCCCAGACGCTGAGGGGAGGGCACCGCACAACCCCTCTGCAGAGCAGGCTGGTCTGTAGAATTACACCTTTAATACATTCAACGTTGCAGTGGCAGCATCTACAGCTTTCTCTGCAAGAGTGCTCCATACAAGACTGTGCATCACAGTGAACAATAAGAACGAACTAGAATTTTAGTTCATAAGGGACAGAATAAAGAGACTGAGTTTGGGCCATTAAGGGAAAAATCTAAGCTGTCACAAATGATTTTTTCATATTTGATAATCTGCAAAAATATTTGTAATATATTCTTATGTGAAAATGACTTACAAAACAAAGTGTTTGGTTTTTGAGGACTTAAATAATAGGTGGAAGAAGCAAGAAAAGAGAGGGAGAGAAAGGTACTTGGAAAATATACAACAAAAATGTTAGCACTTGTTATCCCTGAGTGGTTTATACTTTCTAAATTTTCATTAAAACTTTCTAAGTTGTTTAAAATTATATTTAAATTTATTTCTAAATCTGATATTATAAAATGTCAGTTTTAAAAATCCATAAGAATCTTTTAAAATAAACTTAACTGTTATGTTAAAATGTCATCATAAAATTAAAAAATAGCCCCGTAAACACCTACACGCAATTCCATTATACCCTTCATTATACAGACAAAAATCAATTCTGTAAAAATGTATTTTAAAAATATTTAACAAAACCACGTTCAATGAAATTGAATGTTTAATGCAGTAACTTATTCCAACGTGTACCTTATCATATATTAACACACCAGAAGAAAATCACTATAAATCCTTATTAATTTACTGATACTGACAAGCTACAAATATGCTCCTAACAAATTCAATAACCTTGAACGTAACATAAGGAATTGCAAATCTCTCCTCCCACCTACTCTCCCTTTATCTTCCACCCTGTAACAGAAAGTCCCAGTATCATTCTGATGCTAAAATCTACAATAAACAACACACACACACACACAGTGTCATCATTTTCACCGAACCACATGAGGACAGATGACAACATTTTATAAAATACAAATGCTAACTTTTGTTTTATTTCAAATATAAAAGAAAAGACTATACAACACCCAATAGAGTAGATTCATCCGAAAGACATTGAACAGTCTACTAACCTTGAAATAAAAAATAAACATTGCCTGCTTCCTTTTATTTATTGGGAGGGGTGGAAGTAGAGTGGGAAAAGCTAATAATATTTCAGCCAAAGCCCATAGCTCAACCTCAGGCGTCTTTATGTCCCAAGGGTAATATTTCCATTCCATTCTTAATGGAACAAATTTCTAATCAGAATATGTATTCAAAAATAATTGAGGCAAGGCAGCGTCAACACATCATGCTGCCATCAGCATTCCCTGGTGCTAGGAATCAACTCAGCACACTCTGGCGTGACAGAGAGCCAGGGCCACGCAGAAACGTCAGACTTGACGAAGGGAGGGGAGCCCGCAGGGGCAATGCGAGCACTCGGCTCCTCTCTGGGCGCTGGAGACAGTGTTTGGGAGGGAGCTTCTCTGCTGGAAGGCGCCAACCTCAGAACATTCTGAGGTCCTTAAACCTTAAAGCCTTCGAAGAGATGATTTCAAATGGGTCCAGACCAGGAACTCAACTTTCGAATGAGAATCAATGTCCACTTTTATAAAATTATTGAGAATTCTTAAAACAACAGTCACTTCCAGAAAGGTTAACACTGCCCTAGATTTTTTAAATTTTTAAAACCTAGGGCACCACATACTTTTGAATATATTTTGTGATGCCCTGAAAAAGTCCAGAGGCTTAAACTCAGATTTCTTCAAGTGAGCCCGTATACTGATCATCATGGTGGCTGGGTGATGAGTAATGGGAGTTCATTATACTAAACTTCCACTTTTAATTGGTTGACATTTTCTTAATAAAAAGCGAAAATAGATATCTTTTGATATATTTTATGTTCACAGTTTTACACTTTTCCTTTGGAACTATGTGATATATGAGATGTGATATATGCTTATGATTACTTAAGACTCTCACAAGCAGTCTGAAATTTTTAAAAATCCACCAAGCATAATATGTTGATCATAAAAAAATTCCTTCATTCCTGAAAAAACTGTACCATAATCTCTAATGATAGAAGAAGTGCACCTAAACAAATGCAGTGCCACCATCTGCCTGGCATTCTCACAGCGTGACAAAATAGACTGGTAATTAACTGCTTTCCTACCGAAATCTGCCAGCTTTAACTCCCCCGTGTCACTGATCAGAAGGTTCTGTGGTTTCAGGTCTCTGTGCAAAATATAACGCTGGTGGATGTAAGACAGCCCTCGCAGCAACTGAAATAAAAACAACTGAAAAATAGGGAGACAAAAGTTAAAATCTGAACACAGATAAATGCCAGTTTCTACATATATCTGCCAAGTACTTGCATTTAGTGAAAATGGGTACCCATCCCTGAATTGCCTACCAAATTATTCAAACAAAATGTGCATAAAGATATAGAAATCCCTCATTTATTACAAAATAAACCTGAAAATTTCTAATAAGCCATCATATCAACCCAGGGAGCAATACCTCCAATCTGTATTCTATAATTCTAACAAAATGTAAAGAATCAATTCTTTATAATATTTTATTTCCTCAGGCCTAAATTAATGTTTGAGGAAAAACACTACCCATAACATTATAAAAAGTAAAATATTTTTACCAAGTTTATGTAAATGTGTGCATATTTAACTCCATAGAAACGGCATAAACATGATACCCAAGGTTCTCCCATTACCATGCTTTAAGGAATGAAAAGATAAGATGATCTAAAATAATTAAAACAGAAACAGTCACATGGTGCCATTAATACCATATTGCAATTACATTGCTTTTACGCGTATGGCCACAGAGATCAGCCCATTGCCTAAAGGCAGACATGTCCCCTCACTAATTACAGAGCAGACCCTTCCGAAGGGAAGAGACACTCAGCGAGCAGAGAAACCAAGGACTCAAGAGTAATGCTTTTATAAGAAATCATTTTTAAGAAGTGATGGCCTTGCCAGTTTAGTTTCATGTTGGATCATATCAAATGTTTCTATTTGGATAACAAAAAAATGTGATTCACTAGGCTTTCCAATATTCTGTTTATGAACAAAGGGAATACTTTTAAAACAATTTACCTGCCAAAATAATCCTAATCGATACAGTTTTTAAAAATCAATCTCCCCAAACAAAAATAAAACAAATGCTTAAAATGCCATCAGTGCGAATTGGTACAGTCAGCTGGTAACAGAAGGCAGTCTCAGGAACTCTTACATGAGTCAGCTGTCATTGATGGTATCAGGATTCCAGAATATGCAAGTGGAAAAAAGACTGACAACTCCTTGAGGACCCTGGAGGTCTGCATTTGTGGAATATTATCCAACTAACTAGGGACTATACAAGCCAAGTAAATTGTTTCCAGGGTAGATACCTTGAAATAACAGTAAGATGAACTCATTTCAAACTGTCTGTAATAATATGCTGCGGGGCAGTCAAAACCAAGGATCGTTATTTCCAGAAACTAGGCATCAGAAAGCAGAAGTCCATTCTGTGTTAGACCCCATTAAACTACTGGCTCAACAACCTTGGGAAGCAAACATTTCTAAGAGTCCTCCTCTCGATCCTTCCTGGGTAGCAGATGGAAAGACTTAACACCATCACCGGAAGCTCCCAGCCTCCTTCTTCCCTTCTAATAGCCTGTGCATCCTGAAGCCTACAACTGAGGCTTACAATTTCTAAGAAAATTCATATTCCTTCAGTTCAGAAGGGAAAGAGGGTAAGCAAATAAAGCCACTTTGTTTCTTCAAAAGCTAAAAAAAAACCCCACAAAGGCAGGCCACATAAATTTAACTGGTGAACACACAATGCGATAGTATACAGATGATGTATTTTGGATTGTACACCTGAAACATAATGTTATTTACCAATGCTACCCCAATCAATTTAATTACTTTTTTTAAAATTTCAAAATAATCTGATTTGGACAAAAAAGTTTAGCATTCAGCAAGGTGCTAATTTTGGTGGCAGAGCAGAGGCTTCTCACAATGTGATTATCTGGCCATGACAGTGCACGTTAGTGTAACAAACACACACCCAGTGCCAGCTGCCATTCTGTGCATCACAGAATATGAGCCCATTTAATCTCTGTAACAATTTTAATGAAGAAGGCACTTTAATCATCTCTGCATTAGTGAGGAGGAAACTGCACAGTTCCTCAAAGTCACACAGTTAAGGGGCAGAGCCGGGACTCACACCAGGCAGTCGGGCCCCACAGGCCATGCCCTTCACCGCTGTCCTACAGGAATGTTGGCCAGAAATCAGAACAAGGAGGCGAAGTGTTGCTACAGAAGCTGCTTTACAGGATAAAGCCTGGGCAACAGGTACCTGGCCTTCAAGGTCACTGAGCTGAGCCCTGATGCCTCTGGGCGCCTCCCCAGGCCTTCGCTCCCCTCCAGGTGTATGTGAGGTGTGCCACCCTTGGGCTCTGATGGCAGCCTCCGCACGTGTCTCGGGCAGTGTGGCGTCAGCCTACCCACTGCAGACTGGGTGCCTTTACCACCCTCCTAACCTGGCACACACCCGACGTTCATGCCAGAAATGTGAGTTCTGAATGAACTTAGAGACTTCTGGGTTAAGCAGGTACAAAAATAACAGGAATAATGGGATAGAATTCTGCAGAAGCTAATCTAGAAGTGGGCACATCAAGCCATTGCAAAGGGCTATTCTTTTCCTATCTTCGCTAACTAGTGAAAATATGTAATCCACATGCTAATAATACAGAAGCTATCCAAATGGATGCCGTATTACAGAAGATCACAAAAACCAGTTTTACAAAAGGACACAATTACCACTTAAATAACAACTGCACAAACCAGGCTCCAAACATGGCAAACAGAGCCGCAAGCATTAAGTTATAGCCCCAAACAAAAGATTAGATCTCTGAGCAATATGCAAAGGAAGAACGAATCCTCAGAATAAATTCACTCAGGATTTATTAAGTGTCGACCATGTGCCAGGTGCTGTTATGTAAGAGGGATGCAAAGATGAGCAGAAAATAAAATGTGTTCCCTGGACTCACAAACTCGCAGCCCGCAGGGTGTGAGAGGCAGATTAACAGACAATCACCACTTACAGAGGTCTGCACTGTAACAGCCACACAGAGTGTGCCGAAGACACAGAGGGAGCAGGATCTAGCAACAACAACAATAACAAAAATACAGAACTGATCCTGCCCTTATATGAAAAGAGCAGCCCAGTGGAAGGGATGAATGATAGGAAGCTAGTCACTCTAAAAGCAGAATTCATTACACATAAAATTTTAACAGAAAACCAAGTGGATCATTCACTAGATGCACAAATTGAAATAATGTGTTATATGACAAACCCCTTGCTTTTTTGAGGGAAAATATTGAAGAAGCTAAGTAAGCAGATCACTAGATAAATTAAGAAGAAAAACTTAGGTAAATGAAAAGAGAACAGCCCTGGCCAGTTGGTTAGAACCTCGATGATACACCAAGGTTGTGGGTTCAATCCCCTGTCAGCGCACATACAAGAGCAATCAATGAATGCATGAATAAGCGGAACAACAAATCAACGTTTCTCTCTCTTTCCCCCTTCTCTCTCTCAAATCAATAAATAAAATTTTTAAAAATATAATCTATGAAACTGTTGAGCTACCAATTCACCATCATAAAAGTACTGGTGACTAGAGGACCACAGCAGGCTTATTGGAAACATTAGAAAATACATCTGAACGTGAGGAACAGAACATGCACTGCCAGCTAAGGGTGGGGAGGCTGTAAGGCAGCAGAGGCCATCCCGAGTTAGACAGAATGTCCTCTGGAAATGTCCTGAGAACTCAAGTCTTGGGGATTTCTTCCTTCAGACAAGCAGGCGAGTACCTAACTTTCCTATGTAAATTTCTGAGACAGCCACTTCACCTGCTTAAATCACCACACAAGATACACTTGATCTTTGTGAAAACCAGAGGACACATGAGAACAATAGGAAGCGCCAAGGAGGGGCCGCGTGCAGAGAAAGACTAAAAAATCCATCTCTGGTATTTGCGAATAAAACATAGTAACTATGGGAGAAATCTCAGTTCCTGGAAAAAAAAGAAGGGGGACTAACAGTAGCTGAAGGCTAACTCCAGGTCGAAGGCTGTTGCAAGTACTTTTACATATATCTCTCAGTCCTTTCCCTCTACGGTCCTGTGGTTTTCCAGTTCATTGAAACAAACGAGGAAACTAAAGCTCTAAATGCACAAGAAACTTTCTCAAATTCACCCAACCATCACACAGTGCTTGTGAACTTTCCACTACTCTCCATCTTAAATGAGGTCGATGCTTAATAAATCCATGGATAAATAGTTATACGCCCAATATAAGCAAAATACTTTTATCAAGCGAACCCAAGTTTGTAAAAGTCTCAATTAGCATGTTGTGTAAAGAACATGTGATTCTTGGATCATATGATTATTGAACTTCTGTTTTTGCTGTTTAAAATCCTCTTAGAAATAAATAACAGTGGAAGACAGCTACTGTATTGAAGCTGATAATTCAACATATTTAAAACTTTCTGTCCTTTTTATTATAGTAGCCATAAGATCTTCCTAAGAATGCCTTGTCACCCCAGGATATCAACTTTCTAAAAGGAGACTCCTCCAAATTCTTCCCTATGATCACTTAAGATCTGTGTGCTAGTTTGAGGATGTTCACTTTCTGCAATAAAAGCCCCAATGGGAAAATGCCTTAAATAGCAATGGTACGGTGAACAGGGACATGTGCCAGCAGCAGACCCATCTCTACCCAGCTGTCCTGACACCTCCACAGGAAGCAGCTATAGTCTCAGTGCCACACATACACTGCTTGGGAAGAGCCTTTAATACTTCATCTATTCCCTTCTAAAACACTTCGGACTTCAAGTAGGTAAAAAATACCACGATAAGGCCTTTGATCAAAACTTTTAGAGTAAGTTGGTAAAGAGCACTCAGTATGTTGTATTTAGTACTGAGAAAACTTACTGGCACTTGCAACAAGCAACAAGTTTTATATTTCCCTCTCCTTCAAAGTCTAAAGGTGTGTGATCGGATGCTCTTTGTCTCAGTGTTTCGTCACTGAGTTCCAGGAATGGTCTGAAATGCATGCATTATTTAATATATGTGGTTCCACTTAATATGAGACTAAGCACAGGGGTCATCTTCCTTTAAGGAATGCCCAGGTTCTCCTAGGGCTTATAGAGCCATTAGCAATGAAACTCATGCCTCATGGCACACAACCGATTATTACAAAACAGTTAGTTAAGCTACTTTTCTGCCACCTGGGGACCAAGCTTATTAACACCTCTATATTTTATGATTCTCATCTCGAAACTGGCTGATAGAGTCTTAGATACCTTTGATAGTTAGTCATGCTGTAACATTGTATCATCCCATTATTCCATGAGTAACAGAAATGGAAGGCATCTACCAATCAACAACTGTAACAGCCGCCGTTTGTGAAGTGCTTACTATGACAGACATTGCGCTGCTTTATATTCATGTAGATAATTTAATCCTCCCAACACTTCTGCCAGATAGATATTATTATTCCTCAGATTCAGAGGAATTAAATGAATTGGCCAAAGAGACACATCGCAAGTTAAGAGCTAGTACTGGTGATTTGAACCCATTTTTTTGTCTGGCTCTGACACCCACAATTAAGAGAATGGCTTCTGTACTATTTGATTTTTTTTAAAGTATGTGTACTATTTAATTAAAGTAGTTCAGATTATGTGAACCCAAGGCTAGAAAACATGACACTAGCAAATAACATGAAGTTATAAATGGATAATAAATCAAATAATATGCTCCATGTTTAACACTATATTATTTAAAAACCCATAAACCACACAACCATTAAATTATCCACACACCAAATTTCCTAAAAATAATTAGAAACTTAGAGACACTAAAATATCTAATAAGTGTTAAAATATTTTATTGTATGCATCAGATAATGGTTCCATTATATAAGGTCTTCTTCAATTTTTAAAAGACACAGAATAATTCATCACAACTCACACCATTTAGTTGAATTTCAAATTTGCAAATGCTTAATGCAAATATCATACCATAATTTGTAGTTCAATGTACACAATTCATACTTGGTTTCTATTTTTCAAAGCATCATTACAATTCCATGTGTTGAATTTTTTAAAAAAAATACTTAGGTTGTACAAAGATATAAAGGAGCCCTGGCTGGTGTGGCTCAGTGGACTGAGTATTAGCCTGTGAACCAAAGATATAAAGGAGACAGAAACAAAATCCTTCATATTCAACATTATGGTATAATCCATGTGTTGCTTTGGATATACGTGATGATATTAAGTGTGCTACTGGGATGATGTAATACAGAAATGGCAACAGGCTGATTTCCCTTCCTGGTTCCTCGTGTTTGTCTTAGAAAACATGCAAGCCAAGGGGTTCCATGCAGAATCCACCAAAAAGGGAAGAGAGGCCAGGTGGCTTGAAGCGTGAAACCCAGGAGGGTGTACTATTTCCATTGGGTGCTCCCCAAACAGGGTGTGCTCGTCTTAGAAGTAAGATATCACATGGCACACTTCCAATGATTGTCTCTCATAAATCTTGGGGGCGATTTCTTTTCAGTCTGGGTTTTAAAGCAGCTCCAGGATCAGCAGAGGATGCCAAAAATACAAAAGACATGTTCTGAACATTGGCTGCAGGCACCACATCTTAACCAGAAATCCACTGCTGAGACCCCCACTCTAAATGTCCAACACAATATGAATTGATACATGAAATTTCACTTTATTGATAAGCCTATACTTTCTAGATATGAAAGATTATTTAGTTTTAACAAAAATAGGATCTAAAGAAATCTAGACAGGTGCTGAGACTTGGTGTCAAATTTTTAAAACAATCTTTAATGGCATCATAAAATAGTCATATTTCTCAAAATACAGAATGAGGAAAGGCACCATAATATTCACAGTAATGAGCACTAGGAAATCATTACCAGCTAACTCAAAGCTCTAATTCAGAACATGGAGAAAATCAGGTGTTATCTGATTTTCTATTTGAACATCAGAAAGTCTCATTTAGGAATCAATTCTCAGTGCCATCTGTATGAGACAATCTTAATTTGGCATAACATCATTTTGTCTGTTACACACCTGCTTGTTCTCCGGACGATGAAAGAAAAACAGCAATTTTTCAACTATAATGACTCTCATCTTTATAATTAATATAGATATTGAAATAAAAAATAAAACACAGCTTTATGCCAACAAGAATTCAGATACTTCACAGAATAAGGTAGAGAACTCAGAATTACTTTGGTTATTTTGAATTATTCCAAAACAGTTCTGTAAAAAAAAGAAGAAGAAGAAGAAAGAATGAAAGAAAACAAAGAAAGATCCAACATCATAATGGTAATAAGATTTAAGCATCTATATTTCTGGATATCAACTAGAGAACATTAATTAATCTCTTCTTTTTGGATGAACCTTGAATTTTATTCTCTCATGCTTATCAATTTTTAAAGACCACATGAAAAACTGAATAAAGAACAAAATCTAGACTACTAAGGTCATTTTTTTAACTCAGTGATCAACCTGGACATCACTGAGAATTATGAAATGAAGAACTAATACAAGTTCTGCATTCAACTCAACAATGAGGCCAAAACCCTATAAAATTCATAGCAAACGGTTTGTGAAAAGGGGAAAAATTGAACTATCCTACCAAAAATTTTTAACCAGTTTCTTACATACCACTTATCATGTTCCAGCAATCAATTACTATACCTTTAATCATCATAAATATTTATAACAAGGCCAATGCCCTCAGGCTTTTGATTCAGGTTTTAAATTGCCCTCTAAGTAATTAACTGCTAAAATTACCCATTTGTCTAAAATTGATGTTATACCAAGAAATGAACCATTAGTTAATAGTGAATATTTATTTTAGAATGCCACATTGAGAAGATACATTTTATAGGCAATTAAAGTAGCAAAGTGATTCTATAAATTTAGTTAAGTTGTCACTTTTTCTTATGAGTTTATTCCAGTACATACAAGAAATGCACATCAAGAAAGACAAAACTTTAACAGATGTTTTGCTGGCAACTGGTACAAAGTTTCCACAGACCATTCCATGCTTTATTATGAAACCACAAATTACGTGTTGCTCCGATTGTTCTTTTCCCCCTCCATTCTTCAATGATACGTGATGTTTGGAATGCTTAGAGTTCTACGAGAGTCACACTAAAGAACAATCTTCTCAATTCTTAGGTGCATGACACTCCATATTTTTACAAGAACCAAAGATACATGAAATATAAACAAAGATATGTACATTTTTAGAATCCAAGATAAATATTCAAAATGTTTCTATATACGCCATGCTGCATAGTGATGAAAGTCAAAACTGCCACATTCAGAAGCAAATGGATTTGGTCACTGTGTTTTCCTTCTGTTCATCATAATAAATATTCAGTATTTATTACAATCCAATCATTTAATGATCTATGAACAACTTAGCCAAATACAAAGTGTTGGAGTTATTAAAAGAACACTGTCTTTTAAAGATAATAGCTTGTCTCGCCTGGTTTTCACATCTCCTTAAGTTTGTAAAGAACCATTACAAGGTCTTATTTTAGCTCAACTGTTTTTTTTTTTTTTAATTAACATCTGGCCCACCATTATGAACAGCTATTAACTTAGTAAATATTATTCCTACATTCTTCATTTTGCATTCATAGATTTAAGTGACAATAAATATCACCCCATGAAAAAAATATGCAAACACATCAAACAGAAATGCCCATGAGACATCTGTCACTATGTCATAGTCAGACTTCTTTGAGAATCATTTCACCTGCAGTGCAGATCCTAAATGTAACCCCGAAGGACGGAATTGTCTCTAAGCAGACGCACGGTGAAGAAAGTCAGTGCATAATTAGGTGAGTGGCCTCCCATGGAAACCGACACGTAACAAGGGCCGTCTGCTTCCATGCACTGCAGTTCAAATGCCAAAGCACGGGCATTAACAAGCTGCTTTCTATTTTTCAACTTTCCATATGCTCAGAGAAGGTGAACCTATTATCTCCAAGAGGAAAATGATGTTAAACCTATGTGACTGCATATAAAGTCACAAATAATAAGCTAATGACAGCAATTAATGTATTAATCATGCCATGTAGAGAAAAGAACGATGGACAGTCAAAAAGCCCTTTTTAATTTCAATGATCCTGATCTTTATTTTATATAAAATGTGGCCGCTGAAGTGGACAGCTATTCTAGTATGCTAACCCTGAATGGGCTTGGCTTCAGCAGGATCACTTAAAGACGTGTTTTTATTTTTAAATTATACTGACACTTAATGTTGAAATGATAATGACCATGGAAATGCTATTTTCAGCTGAGGCATTGTTTAGTATGAATACTTTCCTTTTACCCTGTACTATATAATTTGTTTTGTTCCAGCATTAGCAATGATCTAGTTCTTTTGCTTATGGGTTTATTTTTCTTTGTTTAGTTTTCTTGTAGTTACCACCAATCCAACACCAAACTCTTCTCTCATCCTGTAAGTCTGCTTAGACACCTTATGTGATCTATCTAACAACTTCATCTTCTCGGAACTCTCTCCTGGAGAGTTCTGACTTGCTCCACCTGGACTGGTGGGTCACCCTCCCAGCGAGACACATAACTGGCATCCTGGGATTCTCTCCATCATTATCCTCAGGATTCCCTTCACTCTCTCCTGTGGTGGCTGCTGTTGCCTGGTTTCTTTGTCTTCTCTGCCTTGGCTTATGCTGAATTCTAGTGAGGTAGTATATGCTTAAGTAGCATCCCCAGAAAAATGCAAGGTGGGCAAGATTTCCAATTCCTTGAACATCTGAAAATTTTTATTTTACCCTCACTATTCATTGATGGCCTGTATAGAATATTAAATTGGAAATAATTTACATCAGAACTTTCAAGCCATTGCCCACTGCCGTCTCCCTTCCAGTGCTGCTGTGGAGAAGTTTATTGCCACTGCAATTCTTGATCCTTGGAGTAAGCCTGTTTCCTTTATGTAGGACTTTTCTCTGAAAACAGTGTTCTGAAATTTAGCAGCAGTGAACGACAGTAGTACTGTCAGTCTCTTCTTAGTCCATGTTCTGGGCATTCAGTAGGCCCTCTTAGTCTTGAAATTCTCATCCTTCACATCTTAGAAAAAGTATATTTTAATGATTTTAACTTAAATGATTCCCTCTTGTCTATTTTCTCCAATTGTTCAGATGTTGGATACCCTGGACTGGACTTTTGGATTTACTGATACTTTCTCACTTTCCAGATTTATATTTTATGCTCTGTTTTCTGGCAAACTTCTTCAACTTTATCTTTCATCCTTTTTTTTACTTTTGTTGCTTTAATTTCTGTCATCCCATTTGGGTTGGCCAAAAAATCTGTTTAGTTTATTCTGTAAAATAAAAGACACATTTTTCACTTTCATCAATAACTTTATTGATTTGGATACTTTGAGTACATCATCTATCTCCCACTATTGGTTATTAGAGGCCAGGGGTGCTGCTGAACATCTTCCAATGCATCAGATGGCCCCACAGCAAAGAATTATTGGCAAAAATGTCAATAGTGCCATGAAACTTCGCAAACCACTTCGGACATGTTCCATCACTCACAGCACTGTGCCATACGCTGCACAAATCTTTTTTTGTGTTTCAATTGTGTTTTTATCTTTCTTGAAATAATAAAGCATAATACACCAAAAATGTTGCCTATTTCTTCCATCTTCAATATTAAAATGGTTGCACAAAAATTTGTGCAATTTGGTAAGTGTTTTGGTAAGTTTTTACCAATTTGGTAAGTTTTTTAAATGCACCCTGATATGACAGCTGTCATAATACAATCTGACAAAATTGTTTTGAATAAAGTTAAAGACAAGTGAGTACTACTAGAGCCATCATACAGAAAAAATGAACTTTTTGGTCAACACAATATTTTTCATTTCCAAAGCTACTTTTGTTCACTAAGTTCTTTTTAAAAATAACATATTCTTATTTTATAGATGTACGGTTTTCTTTCACCTCTTTGAGAATATTAATTGCAATTTCTTTCAAAGTTTTCTCTCCTTTTTCTACCTAATCAATGCAAGAAATTTTTCATTGCCCAAATTACTCATTTGTCAACTGCGATCTTCACCGTAGTCTCCTAGATTCTTCAGGTCTGTTCCCTTGCACTGATCTGATTCTCCACGAAAGATACTTACAATTTTCTGCCTTTGGCGTGGGTCTGACACCTGTTTTTTGAAGCATCACAAGCTGTTCCTATCTGTCACCCTCTCCCCTAGCCCCTCCCACCTGCCCAGCCCTGCCATACTCTGGGATGCCCCAATACAACCACCTGGATGCGGAGTGGGGAGCGGTGGAGGCAGGCAGGCTATCTGGCTGTGAGGGTGCGACAGGCCAGGATTGCCAGCAAGCACGCATGGCCTCTAGGCTGGCGGCAGAGCCGCGCAGGGTCACGGGGAAGTGAGGGGAGGCTGTGTCTCCTGAGAGGAACCCTGGGCTCTCAGACTTGGGTCTGAGAAAATGCCTACTTCCTCCTACTCCAGTGATTTTTTAAAAATTTGATTCTGATTTTTGGAAGTGAGGATATATTTTATACACACACACATATAAAATACATATATCATATATTATATATAAAATATAAACATATATATTATATATTATACATTAAAAAGGAGTTATATGAAGGAAACCAACAAATTATAAGTGCCAAATCAATTCTATTATTTATAAAACAAGGTATTTCAGAGGTCCTGTATTTTAAAATTGTAAAACATAACTGACCATCAGAAATACCCTCATTGTTAATGCCACACATATTATTAAGCATTTGTAACATATTAAGAAAGAGAAAAACCCAACAAATCATGTGTATATATATGTGTGTGTGTATATATGCGTGTGTGTGCATGTATATTTATATACATTTAAAGCTTCACAGGTGGCTCTGCTGTCTAGATGGCTACTGAGGCTTCTTGCCCTTGTGTGCCCTTAAATCTTCCAAGAACTGAGACTGTCCAGTGCATTTTGGCAAATCCTCAAGTAGCAAGGACTTCAATAGCCATGAGGAAAGGAATCCCATATATCAACATACTCACTGCCTTTCAGTTATTGCAAACAGCATAAGAAGTAAATCACACCATGTTCTTTCAGAAGCAAAAAATGTGTAGGACATCAATCCGTGAGCACATTAAACCACTTCTGTGTGGGAACAAGGAGCACTTCCTGCTCTGCATGACTGATATCTAGACCCACTTTTGGTGTTGCATTTAATTTTTATAATACTATTTTTATGCTCACTGCACATCTCATTCACCATTAAGTTTCTCACCAAACCCCAAAGGATACCAAATTTTGCAGGAGTAAATCCTATTTTACTGCTACAATACAACCTGTACTTGGAATAAGTAGCAAACATGAAGCATTTAACGTCTGACAAACAACCACGGGGTGAAAGAAAAGTTTACAAAACTTGAATAAGAGCCATTGAAATACAATTTCAAGAAGGGAACTTACAAATGCTACAAAAATCGCCAGTGACACTGGCTGGAGGAGAGTGAACACAGAGATACTTTGTGGAATGATCTTTCTTTCTTTGTTTCACCAACAAAATGCTTCATTAATACCTGCCCAAAACTAATGACACGCATTTAGTGGGTGAGAAAACCAAGCAAGAATAGTAACAATCCAGTGATGCCATCATTCTCTGAAAGGATTCATTCAGCTCTTTAATCTCACTCCTGTCACTGAATTTGTAAATCAGGAAGTCAAAATTAATTTAGAGTAGCTGTTGATTTCCACTGAGGCTGTTAGTCTCCTGGGCTCCCCAGAGCAAAAGAGCTCACTAGGTGGCCTCTCTACATATTCCCAGGTTTAAAGTGGGAAACACATGACTCCACTCCAGGAAGACCAAAAAAAAACCAATTATAAAATGGGCAAAAGACTTGAACAGACACTTCTCCAAGGAGAATGTACAGAGGGCCCAGGGACACATGAAAAGATGTTTAGCATCACTAGCCATCGAGAAATGCAAATTAAAACCACAATGAAATATCACTTCACACTGGTCAGAATGGCCAACATAAACAAATCAACAAACAAGTGTTGGAGAATATGCGGAGAAAAGGGAACCCTAGTGCACTGTTGGTGGGAATGCAGACTAGTGGAGCCACTGTGAAAAACAGGATGGAATTTCCTCAGAAAACTAAAAATGGAACTGCTTTTTGACCCAGCAATTCCACTGCTGGGATTATACCCTAAGAATCCTGAAACATCAGTCCAAAAGAACCTATGCACCCCAATGTTCATAGCGGCACAATTTATGATAGTGAAGTGCTGGAAGCAACCTAAGTGTCCATCAGCAAATGAATGGATCAAAAAACTATGGCACATTTACACAATGGAATTCTACACAGCAGAGAGAAAGAAGGAGCTTCTACCCTTTGCAACAGCATGGATGGAACTGGAGAGCATTATGCTAAGTGAAA
This sequence comes from Trachops cirrhosus, assembly GCA_028533065.1. Taxonomy (NCBI): domain Eukaryota; kingdom Metazoa; phylum Chordata; class Mammalia; order Chiroptera; family Phyllostomidae; genus Trachops; species Trachops cirrhosus. The sequence continues at coordinate 29,488,489 of CM052549.1, forward strand.
TAAGCCAGGCGGTGAGGGACAAATACCATATGATCTCACCTGTAACTGCAACATAATCAACAAACGAAAAAAGCAAACAAATATAACCAGAGTCATTGAAATTAAGAACAATCTAACAATAGCCACAGGGGAGCGGGGAGGGGACAATGGTAAGAAGGGTTTTTAGGAACTACTATAAAGGACACATGGACAAAACCAAGGGGGAGGGTGGAAGCAAGGGAGGGAGGTGGGTTTGGAGACGGTTGGGGGCAAGGGTGGGGAGAAAATACAGACAACTGTAATTGAACAACAATAAAATAATTTAAATTAAAAAAATAAAATAATAAATAAATAAATAAAGTGGGAAATGGTAAGGATGTACCGTACTATTGAGTTTGAACCCAATCAACCCTAGGGAGAAGTCATTCAGTGTACAAATGAGACAATGTGAGATGTTTAATTATAAAAAATTAAATAAAATTATGCTCTTATTATGACAGTAATGTTTATTAAACATGGGCAAGATTAATAAAAAGAGTGTCTTCATCCAATGATTTTTCTTTCCCAATCTAACTACTAAAAAAACTATGTCAATGGATACAGATTTTGAATAAAAATGAATAGTGAAAAAGTTTAAAGAAATCTATCAGTAAAACTAAATTTAAAAGAGGAGGTATATAACAGGAGCCAACAAACTATAAGTGCCACATCAATTCTATTATTTATTTAAAAAACAAGGTATTTCAGAGGTCCTGTGTTTCAAAATTGTGCAATGTGACTGACCACCATAAACACCTTCATTATCAATACCACACATATTATTAAGCACTTGTAACTTATTAAGAAAAAGAAAAACCCAATAAAAATAGACAATATATAAGAATAGGCAACTTATAAAAGCAGAATTACAAATAGCCAAGAAACTTAATAAAAAATGCTCATGGTCACTAGTAGAAAATACCAACATAGTAGTCATTCCATTTTTACTTATCAGAGCGGCAAAAATTAAAATGATTGGTTATAGTCACTGCTAATGAGAGCAGAGAAAAACAATTCTTCTTTAATTTACAACCTTGTGGAAAATATTCCAGTCAAATGCATTAAAATTGAAATCATGTCCTTTATTTAGTCAAGAGAGCCCATTAACTAGGTATCCAACAGAACGAAGAATTTAAAGGTGTTATTTTACTAATATTTACTCTAAAATGATTCATACCATTAACATTTTAGAAACAACCCAAAGATCTATTTATAAGAAACAACAGAAAATTATCTATACTATTGACTAATTGGCAGTTATTAGAAAGACTGAATGACACAGTCATGTGCTAATTTTAAAGGAATACTCATGATATATTTTACATGAAAAATAACACACATAACATATAAATTGTTTTATGAAGCAAAAAATAAATATGAAAAACTCATGTCAGCATATACACCTCTACAAGCAAAAGGAAAAGTACAATGCAAAAGAAAAAAACATGCCATGTTGTAAAGAGCGGTGTACATAAAGAACGAGAGGAAACGGAGACAATTTTACTACGCAGCTGATCTCAGGGTCATGAAATGTAGGCAACTGAATTACAAAGTGAGAGCACATCATTAAACATCCAGATGTAACTCTTCTAACTCCCTAACTTATGCCAAAGAAGACTCTTCTATTTTAAGCTTGAAGTTTTGGGGCAACTTCCCAAGTTAATTGAGATCAAATCATTAAAACTTAGTTCTTTGGACATAGTAATCCAATTTGTAGTAAAAGAAATGAAAGAGAGCGGGAGGAAAGAGAACCATTTTTATCTGTGCACATAAGTGAAAAGTATGCTCTGTGAACTCACCACAACAGTATGTGGGGTCATAGTAGTTCTTTATATTGAATCAACTGGTATGACAGTATGGGGTTCCAAGGTAGAGCTACCTGAGATTCCCCTCTACTAAAAATAGTGCTACAGTAGGATTCCAGTGGAGTTCACCCATTATTGGTGAAGGTCTGTTCCTGAAGAAAAAATACAATATGACCTAAAAAATAACACTCCAGTGAAAATACTTAATTGTTAAAGTTTGGTTTCCAACTACAACTAACAGCTATGGTTCACTTTGACATTCTCTTTACACAAAAATTTTTTAAAAAGGAAAAGTATGGCAGAGAGATTAGACTTTGGCTAAAAACATGCACCTGAAGAATGCTAATACGTGGCTTAAAAAGCTCTCTTCCTACCTTCACGTTGTCGGGATGGAGCCCCCCGGGGTGCTTGTCCATGTACTGACACAAGTCAGTGTGCTGGAAGACAAAAGGGAGACGTGTGAACATCCCTCTGGCTCTAACATACAGAGTCAATGTTGTTCTCCTTCAAAGGCACCATTACCCGAGGAACAAAGTGAATATAAGACAAGTGGGTGGATTTTTTACTTTATGCAATCACATGCCCCTCCAACCCCCATTTTTAATCAAACCAAATCATTACCTTTACCTCGAGGCTCTGTCTTATGTTAAACATATCTGTGTATTAGAAGGAATTCATGTTTATAATTTAAGCTCCTAATTTCTACCCCATTGAATATAAATCTTTTAACTAACCCCCCAAAAAAAAACTAAAAAGAAATTCCTTAACTATAAAAACTAAACACACACACACAATTAACCAATCCATTAACAATTTCAATTGTTTTCTATTTTTCAAGTGCAAATGCAGGTTATGATTCTTGTGTGAAGTGAAAAATACTAGGTCATTACAGTAAAATTACTTACTGGATTTATTTAAATTTCTCTTAGATGTATTTATTAAAAATAATTTTCAGGTTTCCAAAACTCCTGAACATGTTTCAAAATATATACTTTATAAAAGAGAAATACTCTCAAAATTATAAATTAAGACAAAAATGCAGCTTGATATAATGAAAAAATCCCTAAGAAACATGTTATTATTCTTTTAAATATCTCAAGCTTGATTTGCCCAGAATTATGTATTTGCTTCTTAAAACTTTTTCTGTTTCTGAACTATGAAGAATTTTGAAGCAAAAAAAGTCAAGTTCCTATTCCAATTTTTCTTGTCTTATTGGAAAATACCATAACATTTATAACACTTAATCATTCTGCAAAAGTCAACAAGCATGAGCATTTGAGTCCCAATATCAGTAGGTAATTATTATGAAATCATGAGTTTTATGACATATTCAAGAACCTTGCTGTAGTTGTGGTAATTGATGAGGATACAGAGCAGAATTTAGCATTCATTCACTACCCATCATGCATTTCTTCAACCCTTATTATATAATGTTTCAGGCACTACTCTAATCATTAAGGACACATCAACTGGCCCATTGAAGGGCAGAGGGAAAGAAAATAGACTGAAGAAATGCTCTTAGATATATTCTGAGACAATTTTGCCTTTATTTTGGACTACACTCAAGGTGTTTAACTTCCAAATCAAAGGCAAACTCCTTAATGATAGAAACTATGTTTAATTTGAAAATTATTGTCTCCATTCCAACGAAAATGTCAGACACAGGGAACTGAGTATATACAAGTAGAAACAGTTTTACATTAGTAAAGCTCATTAAAAGTGACTGTAAAATGTAATTATAATGAGTTCCATGGAGTTCTTCCTGAGTAACTATATAAAAGTTTGTATATAACATTTAATAAACTGATAAATAGATTCTCTACTCCAAACAGCCACTTTATAACTCCATATTATTAATTTCTCTGCCCTTCCAAGGATAACATTCCCCTTGAGAAGATTTCTGAAGAATAAATAAATAGTACGTAAGAAGTACTTTCAACCTATAACATGATACACAAAAATAAGGTATTATTTAAGATAGTGGCCATCACACAAAATCCACAATAGAAATAACTGTATCTAATTAGTTTATTGCTACTCACACAACAAATAAAATGGTAAATAGAAAGTACATCCAATCATATCAATTATTATATATCCATGACATGCTAAAATTCTTATTAAAAATGTAAAAACTCAGTTTACAAAACAAAGAAAATCATATTCACACTGTTCCAAGATACAAACTAAAAATAATAAACACAAAAAAAAAATAACAGAAAATAAAGAAATAATGTACTTTATATTATGCACCTATATTTTCATGTTAGTTATACTGGTAAATATCAATAAAATGAATCAGCATATCAACATAAATATCAAATAGAATTCAAGAAAAATTTAGTAAACACTAGTACATTTAACAGCATGACATATCCATATAAAACAATATAAAAATCTAATAAAAACAACATGAAAAATATAAAAAATATAAAAATAAAAGAAACAAAAATTCACAAAATCATGAATGGTTTAGTTCACTTCTATCAAAAATCAATAAATGGAATTAAAAAAGAGAAAGGTTATAAAGGACATGAATACCACAGTTAAACAGCATGTTTACTTTTGTGCCCAATAAACTTGTGCTATAGGTTTTTAAAATATAAATGGAATATTCATAAAAACTGAGCATGTATTAAACATAGAGGAAGTCTCAAAAGTTGCTAGAACACAGAAGTCACATTATATCTTCTCCCACAAACAAAATAAGCATCAATGTACACTATTTCATAAACTCTAAGACATACATTTTTTCCATTTCTGACATTGCAATAATAGCATTAATTCCTATAACCCAGTCAGTAGTTGGAATATAGATGTCACTGCCTAAACAATATTTTAAACATCTTTAAAGCAATACATTTGATATCTAGAGAAAACATATGTCTTTAAAAAAAACATGAAGGACTAAATTTGATTCTATGAGAGATAAGAATTGAAGAACTATACCTAAAAAGGTACCAAGTTGAGGGAGTTTTCATGAAAAATATTTCAAAACTTCAAATAATGGGAATAAATTACTCCAGAACAAAAGAAAAAGATGCTTCCCACCCCCCTCTTTCTTTAAGGTTACCATGTCAAAACAGGCAAACCCAAAGGAGAGCTGGAGAGAACTCAGCCAACCTCTTTATGATCACAGATGTATACATTCCAATCAGAGTAGGTACTGGAGTTCAATAATGTGCGTATTGAAAGACTAATACATCAACGACAAACAACGTGAAACCTAAGAATGCAAAAATAGTTCCAGTTAAGAACGCCTGTTAATGTGATCCACTAAAACTTTTGTGATATTATATATGACATATATGTATTAAATGCCAATTTTTCATAAATAAGACAAATGTTTACATTCTGTGGATTTTACATACTTGTATGAGGTCTCTCTAGAAGGTATTCAGCCATGTAATATGAAAAAGAGACATTTATTGAAGAAGATACAAGAAACATTGTACATAGGACAAAGATGCCTCAGTCCCCTTCAAAGGAAGGCACCTTGGGACCTCACACAGTTCTCCCAATTGCCATCAGCTGCCCCATCATATTTTCCTGAATCTCATCAAAGTCTGACATCTCTTCCCTTTCAAAGGTTATCTTAGTCTTGGGAAAAGCCAGAAGTCACGGGGTGCCAAATGTGGGCTGTAGGGGGGCTGAACCACTGACCACTACAGTGAAGTTGTCATTGTTCAGGCATGCGCATTCCAGTCCACTCTCCTTGGCTGCCAGGTTACATGACGTGGCACAGACTGTTCTCACTATGTTAACAATGGTTGGGCTTTTTCTGGACCAACCTCGTAAATTACTATAGTTTTTACCAACAGTATTCAAGCTTTTTTTATATATATATATAAAAGCAAAACTATAAAGAAGGAAACATCAGGAATGGGGGGCAGATTCCTGATCCTCAGAGTACATGGGATGTCCTTCTGAGTCCACGCCCAATGGCATGAGCATCACAAATGGTGGAAAGGAAGCATCTACAGAAATGAGATCTTGGGACATTTAATAAAAATTTTAAACTTTTTAAAGAAACCTTTTAAATTTTTAAATTTGTATTTACTTAAATGTATGGTACAGAAATATGTATGCATGCATGCACATCACATGCACACACATGGCTGGATTTACATTGTAACCCTGGGCACATTCTGTCATCTATGTGTATCAGTGTCTTCGTCTAGTGAAGGTAGCTACTATCACACCTACTCATAGAGGTATTGTGAAAATCAGTGACTAAATATTCAGAATGTTTCCAGAACACTGCCCAGCATGTGGGAGACAGTATAGATGATGATGATAGCAATGATTTTCTGTGGTGTGATGAGAAGAGAGAGAAATATTTGGAAGGATAGCAGTTAAAAATTGAATGATAATGATACAATACCGTCAGAAGACTGGAGCTCTTACGGGTAGCATCACGTCCTTTCATGTGCCTTCCGTTGGCATGCCCAGACATTCTCATGCACACTCCACTGCTCTAGGTACACAACCACTGAGGCTATACCTAGCAGACATACTATTAACCTTCAATTGCTCAGTGGGATTAAGAGTTAGAACACGAAGAATCTCAGAGGGAGGAAGAGAGATGAGATAGTACAAGGTCCCACTTTGTACCCTAGCAAACTTCTGTTCCACATGCATTAAAAATTGTTTATTTTCTCTCTGTTTTTTAATATATAGCACTACATCTGGGACTGCATTGGAGGTGCCAAAATTATAAATTTCTTTACAGCTCCTTTCTTTTTCACTTCTCTCCTTAGCATAAATCATTAGTATATGTGCTCCTTATGATTTGTTCTGACCCATAAACATGAACTAAACAATAATGCTAGAAGGCACTTTGTCATCCCATTTTCTAAAGTCACCCTGGGTAGAAAACTTCTGAACAGAAGGCCCCTAAGACATACAACCAAGAGATCAGTGTCCTCCCATGACACACGAATAACCTCAGATCTACCTGGCTTGATCTACGCTGGCAGTTTTTGCTCTAATAATAAAAGGGGCACCTTTAGATTCAATGCCTGGTGCCTGTAGATCACACACAATCGCTCTTTGCCCTTCAATCTCTACCTTGGCTCTTGGCCATTTCTCATCAATGGTCTGAAATCTCTTCCCTTTCAAAGGTGATTTTAGTTTGGGGAAAAGCCAGAAGTCACAGGGCGCCAAATCTGGGTTGCAGGGGGCTGAGTCGCCTGGGTGATTCAATGTTTCACTAAAACACTCTACACGAGATGTGATTGTTGTCATGATGAAGCTGCCAATCACCAGCTGCCCATAGCTGTGGTCTTGTGAATCATCTGAATAGTTTCAGTGGAGGAATGTTCAAGCTTAATGCAAAATTTGGTGCAGATTTGTTGCTCTACTTGCTCAGTCATTTTGGATGTGACAGTCACACAGTACACATGCTCACTCAATGGCATCTACCACCCCTACTGACTAGTGTTGTGAAGTTGTCATTGTTCACATATGCTCATTCCAGTCCACTCTCCTTGGCTGCCAGGTTACATAGATGTCACACAAAATGTTCTCATTATATTAACAATGGCTGTGCTTTTGCTGGACAGATCTTGTATTTCTTTCAAATTTAGGCTCCTCCTTCCTCACTGTTGATTACCCATCGGGTCACATGTATTTGGTTATTTACATAGGTTCAGGAGTGTTTCTAGGGGAAGGAATTTGAGGAACATATCTGAAATCATAACAGCTGGAACAGAAATGTTCTCTGTAAAGTTTGCTACATTTACAAAATGAGTTTCCCCATATTGATTTGATTACTCTGTGGTTGGATCAATTTAGAAGGAGGGAAAGAAATTTCCCTTTGTAAAAAGGCAGGATACAGAAAGACCACAGAAAATCGAAGGCTTTTTACTCATAAGCACTTTCACACAGTAGAGTCTCAGTTAAGTTCAATCACGTGTAGAGATGAGGGCCCCATGACTAATAGTACACAGCCATGAGACTTAGAAGACATGAAAGGAAACTACAAAGATAAATTATGACTATAATGACAATTTCAAAACGAGCCTGAGTGGAGAACAGCCCTTTCAAAGAGGACTGGGAAAGAGAGGCCCGAGGAAAAGACGAGGAACAAGCTGGACTAAAATAGGACATTCGTTTCGCCATGTTTGCCCACCCTCTACCCCTCACTCTTAAATCCACGTTGGGTCAGGGCAAAGAAACAACCTCCACCCTGACCGGTGTGACTCAGTTTGTTTGGGTGTCATTCCACAAAGCTGAAGGTCACTGGTTCCAATCATAGTCAGGGCACGTCCCTGGGATGTGGGTTGGGTCCCTGGTCACGGCACGTGCTAAAGGCAACTGATTAATGTTTCTCTCTCACGTCCATCTTCCTCTCCCTCTCTTCTCCTCTCTCTAAACATAAATAAATAAAATCTTAAAAAAAACAAGCAGCAGCAACATCCTTCCACTGAAAACTACTGGCAAAAAGGCTCTCTGAATACCACAAACTCCGACAACCCCTTGGAGATGAAAGTTACCCCTATGTATTCCAGGGTGGAAACAGTTATGAGTCAATTGTTAAGTCAGCTTAGCCTTTCAGTATGTGCTTATGTTTCTTTTTAATCAATGTAGTATTCACGAGGCGAGGTTTTTCAATTGTTGCTTCTTTATATGATCAAATCCCCTATTCGAGAGATCCTAAGATCCTCAGAGAAATTATGTGTTTGCATTAGCACTGGCTTCCAGACTGGCCTTGCCTCGTGAAGCAGCAATCCAAATAAAGCCCTTCCCCTAAAATATGCACTTGTTTCCAGTCTCCTATAATGTTAATTAAGCATGGTGTCCCCAATATTTATCAGTTAATTTGGAGGCTCTTCAGAAGCATTGCCAAAATATGACATTGAAAATAGCACAGCCCTATTTTTAGTATCCAGACTAAAAATAAGAAAGTCTTTCTGGGGATAACCAACAAAAATTCTGACTTTGAAGTTATGTTTAACATAGCCTCACATCCTTTACTGCTCTTTCATTTAGTTTTCCATTTTAAGAGCAACGGAGAGTAAGTATATTCAAGCTTAGTGTAATTTTTATGATATTAAAAAAAAACTCTGCTTTACAACAGTAAGACTATGGAAAGATTCCAGAAAATAAAATTAATTCTGAATTTCTTTGTTCTGAAAGGATAGGTTTATGTTATGTTTAAATACCAAGGTCCACTTATACTTTCATTTTGAAATAAATGAAAACTTGTTTTTATAAAACAAAAAAATTAAGTGGAACCATGTGGTTAGAACTAGTTGATAACATGTGCAAATTGAAAGCATCAAAATGTAGAGCCTCCCAACCTCCCACCCCTGTTAACTGATTTCTGATTGTCTAAGAAGCTCCCTCGTCCTCATCCTGGTTTGGCTGCAGACACCCCGTTCCCCTCCAGGTAAGTGACCCCATTATAAGGAATCTTTAAATAGTACTCTACTTGGTAAAAGATCATATCAAGTAAGTTGCAAATTTCTAAAGGACAAGACCAATTATTGTGACTCTTCAGTGGTGCTGTATGTGGTCCCCAAATTAGTGGCAACCATGGTCACTGTTGCTGTGACCACGACGACACGTGGCAGGTGCTCACTCGAGCTGCTTACTCCTCTACTGGCTAAGGCCACCTTCACTACCGCTGTCCTGGGTCTGCGACGCATCACATGCCTTCTAAAGAGAACCACACTTGAAGGGTAGGTATGAACTTTGGTAGAAATCACTATCATTTTAGTTTTTAATCTATTTCACCTGTAGCTCATGAAAGTTGTGCAATTCACCGGGGAGTAGCTGCTGCTAGAGGCCATTGAAAACTTACAGACGTTCAGCCCTCCTGTCTTCTCTACTGTAGTCAATGCCATTTTCCTCTAGCTCTAATCTCTGTTTTAATCAGCCTGCATTCCTGTAAGAATTAATACATCAAATTACTGAGCAGTTAGTTTCAAACTGCTCTTATATAAAGTCCACAGGTTTAAATTGACTTTGAAATTGCATTTTTTCTCATAAAGCTTTATACTACTCATCTATTTCATTCCCAAATTATAATTAATGAAATTTAACGTTATGAGTTCCAACATGTGAGCATCATTCATTAGTAAGAAAAAGATGAAAAGAAACATTAATCAAACTTCCTTTAGAACAAAATCACAGCCACTCAAGATACTTTGTAGAGGAAGTTTGTACCCACCATACATCAAAGGGATCAATTTTTAAAACAGTGGTTCAAAAAATAAAACTTTGTAAGTAGTCTATCAGATGTTATTTAGGCTTTCTACCAATGCATTGAAATCCTTTATCTTTAATGACAAAAAAAGACATTCACAAACAAGTACAAAATTGCTCTCTCTGCCTTCTGAAGGAGAATGGTTGATTACACCTAGACTGGTCTGCCTCACTTTGTATCACAGGGCATGATCCGACAATAGAGAGAATAAGGTCTTCTGATGTATTCCATCATCCCCCAAAATATGTTCCCAAATGAGACAGTCTCAAATATTCCCCTGTTCCTGAGCAGATTTATCTTCCATATTGCAGAGCCTTTTTCTGGATTGTTTTATTTTTACCTGGTTTTCAGCCACTGAGGAAATGTTTGAAATCCTACAAGTAAACCACACACATTTTCCAGGGAGGGCAAGGGTAGATAATCCACACACAAACCCTCCCATGTAATCGCAGTGCTGTGGTTTGTTCCTAATTCAATTAATTGTTGTTTTGTTAAAGTATAATGTATTCTCCTTCTTTATGGTCATAATAAACCTATATGTGAATTGGCTATCCCATAATTCTGCCTAACTGGTTTCAGCTGTCATTTCTGAATCCAAAATGCATGGGCAGCCTGAGGCTGGTGACTGGACAGGAAGCATTTCCAGCCACAGTCCCATCATGTAAAACCAGCAATCTGAAAGATCTTTTCCATTACAACAAAAAACCTTACTATTTGGCTTCTGGCAATGGTATCAGGGGTAGACAGATTGTGTAGCTGTACCCAGGCAGTAGGACTGGCGTGGGCCATTCTTCTCACATTAATCAAAAGAATGCAGGCTTTCATGCTCCAACAGTTCAAGTGTCTGAAGTATTTCAGTATCACAGGGGCCAGTTCATAAGCCTAACATAGATCTATATCCATATCGCTATATCTAGATCTATATAATTTATATCCACATCAGTATCTATATTTATATAATTTACAGCTATATTTCTATATCTATGTAATTTATGTCATGTATTACTTTACACAATTTCTAGGAGATATAAATGATCTTCCTTTATCAAATTAAAAAAATTCAAAGTATGCAGCTGAAAGAAAGAAGGAGCTCATACCCTTTGTAACAGCATGGATGGAGTTGGAAAGCATTATGCTAAGCGAGATAAGCCAGGCAGTGAAAGACAAATACCATATGATCTCGCCTTTAACAGGAACCTAAACAACAAAACAAAGAAACAAGTAAAATATAACAAAAGACACTGAAATAGAGGACAGGTAGTCAGTGACCAGAGAGGAGAGGGGAGGGAATTTCAGGGGAGAAGGGAAGGGTTTACAGGAACAAATATAGAGGACACATGGACAAAACTAGGGGGGTTGGAAAGGGGAGGGAGGAGGGGAGGGATGGGTGGGCGGGTTGGAATGGGAATAAAGGATAGAAACTGTATTGAATAAACTAAAATAAAAAAATTCAAAGTATAGATTTAGGAAGTTTCAAGAAATTTACAAAACTCTGTAGAAGTAGAACGTTGTGGTTCTTCAGCACTGTATGCTATTCCTACATTTAAAAGGATGTGTAAAATGTGCTCTCTCAAAACAGTGTTGGAAAGAGCGACCCGGGATGGTTTCTACACCTTCTGGCAAACCATTCACAGCCTAAACCATACAACAAGTTTTAATACAGTCAGATAGCCACTTTAAAAAGGTGTTCATGCTATTCTGAAGCCAGGTGGATTTTTAAAAGGAAAAATAAAAAGTCAGTGGGTATGAAGAATGGAATGCTCTGATCATCCAATATCCTCAAGAATTTGGGAAAAAGTATATAAAAAAAGATTAACAAAGTGAGCCATGTAAAATTCTTGAATCAAAGCATGTGATGGAATTGAAATAAAGGAACTGGAATAGTTTTCGGGAACATTTTAACTCAAAAATATCTTCTGGACTTGCCCTGCAAGAAATATAGAAGATCCTGAAATTATAAGGTAAAAGCAACAAACGCAAAAAAACTTAAAACAGAGAACTAAAGTGGAAGAGGGGAGAGAAAGAAGGGAAGGGAACGTACAGAAATTGAAGGTGGCCATTCTGGAATCACTTTTCCTTATTACAAAGTAGAATGGAGGAGTCTTTTTTATAATCTTGGTTCTAAAGGGTAAGAGTAAGACTCACAGAGAGACAATCATACACTAGATGTGTGAGTCAGAACTTTATGAACTATACTATAATGAGGTTCAGGCACATATTTTCCTTTTCTTTTTTTATTGTTGTTCAATTATAATTGTCCCAATTTTTTCCCCATTGCTCTTCTCTGTGCCGCTCCTCACGCCACCCCCCGCTCCACAGTCAACTCCCACCCTATTGTCCATGGCCACGGGTCCTTTACACATGCCAGTTTGTTCTTTATTTCAGTGTCTCTGGTCATATTTTGCTTGTTTGTTTTGTTGACTAGGTTCCACTCATAGGTGAGATCATATGGTAATTATCTTTTAACCACCTGGCTTATTTCACTTAGCATAATGCTCTCCAGTTCCTTCCTCACTGTTGCAAAGGGTATAAGCTCCTTCTTTCTCTCTACTGTGTAGAATTCCATTGTGTAAATGTACCATAGTTTTTTGATCCACTCATTTATTGATGGGCACTTAGGCTGTTTCCAGCACTTGGCTATTGTAAATTGTGCCGCTATGAATATTGGGGTGCATAGGTTCTCTTGGATTGGTGTTTCAGGGTTCTTAGGGTATAATCCCAGCAGCGGAATTGTGGGTCAAAAAGAGTTTCCATTTTTAGTTTTCTGAGGAAATTCCATGCTGTTTTTCACAGAGGCTGCACCAGTCTGCATCCCCACCAACAGTGCACTAGGGTTCCCTTCTTTGCACAATAATTTTAAAAATACTAGTTCTGGAACACAATTATAACAATAAAAGTAAACAATTTTAGTTTAACTTGTCATCTACCTTATTTTGTAATACTAACTGAAAATTAAAATATATTTTCAAACTCTTATAATGGGTGAAGTATTTAAAAATATATAAAGATGAATAAAAATGTATGTAATATTTAGGAGCTTACTGATGACTCAAAGGAAAATAAGAATAACAATCAAATAAATGTGAATAATCTTCCTCCTCTTACATAAAATGAAACATTTATAACTTTTTGTTCACATCATTTGACCTAGCAGTAATGATTTTAGGAGGTTTTTGGCCCCTGCAAGGAAATACAGAGGGAAGTACTAGAAGTAATGTTTTACAGTTTTACAGTCCAAAATACTTTGAATTTCTTAAACATGGTTATGATTATCTGATTATTTATGGTGCAAGGGTTGTAGGCTATTGACTGCAAAATAGGATAAATAAAAAAACTCTTTAATTGGGATGATATTTGAAAAATAAACATATCACAGTCAGAGTTCATTTACTCTTTCTGGCAGTTGGGAATACATAGAGTACAGAATGACAAAGCTTTTGGAGAAAATCCTGGCAAAACAGCAAAGTATGTGAAATGTCTGCTTGTTATACATGATTAAAGAGACCACTTATATTGTTCTTTTTTTAAAGTATATTTTATTGATTATGCTATTATAGTTCTCCCATTTTTTCTCCCCTTTATTCCCCTCCGCCCTGCACACCCCCTCCCACCAGTGAGTTCATGTATATGGGTCATACATATAAGTTCTTTGGCTTCTCCATTTCCTATACTATTCTTAACCTCCCCCCCACATCTATTTTGT
>CM052549.1:29511250-29593061 GCA_028533065.1 Trachops cirrhosus
GATAGGAGGTTGGAAGGAGGACAGGCTAGGATGAGTTCACTTGTTTGAAAGTGGAAGAATGACAAAAGAGTCCATTGAATTCCCATTTTTCAACAGATGATGCCAAAATGTGCATAATCAAAGGGGGGCAATAAAAGAAAGTCTTCTTAGATAGGCAGAGGAAATCCTAAAGAATTAGCTGAAAGAGTTGAAAGTTGAAAGGAAAAACTGCTGTTTTTCACAACAAACCATAGAACTAAATCTATGCTCATGTGATGCATAACTTGCACAAAACAGTCAATCACATCAACAAAGATGAATGATGAAGTGGGTTTAATGTCCCTTTACCAAGCATAAAATGCACATTAAACTGAAACATGTTAACCAAATATTCCTGAATTGCAAGAAACAATAAGAAGAAAAAGGAGGAGGAAGAAGAAGAGGAGGAGGAGGAAAGAAAATCTTAAATGGTCATTATAAGGACATGCATATATCAACTTATTAAATCTGAAAATTGGTGGAAGTAGCAGACACCCTGTTTTGTATAATATATAATAATGTAAACTTTCTCACTCAGAGGTAAATTTGCTAATGATTTTTTCTCCAATTATTCAATGGCCTAGCCAAACAAAATGTAAAGGTAACTGGAATTTTTGATCACTTTCATCCTGACCTCAGGCACTTCCATCAGACGGCAACTTGAGTACCTTAGCGGGATGGCTTCTCTGCTTTCTCCGCACTTACCGTTATCGTCAGTCTCATTACATTTAATGCATCACCCTCCTGCCTCCACCTGCCCCGTGAAACATGAGCAGTTTTGAAAAGATTATTGTTTTCCTAAGAAATGTGGAGATAATGCCTATGAGAAAAACAACTAATTAATATGTGCAATATGTTCTTTCCTTTCCAAAGAAATTCTCTTTCTATTACTGTTCTTATGTTCCCTGTGTTTTTCCTCTTTTAGGGGGGAGGGGTCTATTCTCTGCAAATAACACATATCACAGCTCCTCCCCATTAAATGTCTGTAAGTTTAAATAATAAAATTCTAAATTAAAGAAATAAAAATAATAAAAATTTTAAAAGCCCATAAACGCATAGGGTATTCTCATAAAGAAGGTCTCATTTATAGTGAAATGTAGTCATAAAACTTGGTGTTTTTGTGGGTAATCCAAGATTTACTATAGCAGAGTCAGAGATCTGACATGCTTCTGTCATAAATCATGTGAATTAAACTAATATATGACTAAGACTTCCTAATAACCATTATTATAACAGTGTTTTGAACTCTGCATCTGATAGATTGTTTATCTCCCTTTTGTTTAGTTCTTTTTCTGGAGTTTTGATCTGTTCTCTCATTTGGGCCATGTTTCTTTGTCCTTCATTTTGGCAGCCTCCCTGTGTATGTTTCTTTGTGGCAGGTACAGATGTTATGACTCCATGTCTTGGTAGCATGGCCTAATGTAGTAGGTGTCCTGGTGGGTCCAGTGCCACGACCTCCCCTATCACCCAAGCTGAGTACTCTGATGTGTCCTTCCTGTTTACTGAGTGAACCTTCCTGTTGTAGTTGATCCTGGT
Source organism: Trachops cirrhosus (assembly GCA_028533065.1). Lineage (NCBI taxonomy): Eukaryota > Metazoa > Chordata > Mammalia > Chiroptera > Phyllostomidae > Trachops > Trachops cirrhosus. Next base: position 29,512,805 of record CM052549.1, read on the forward strand.
TGCTGTTGGCAGGTCAATGGGAGGGATTTACCCAGGCCAGTCAGCTGCAAGGATTGGCTGTGACCACTGACCACCACCATCCACCCTCCATGAAGGATCAGCTGTGCAGGAGCAGGGTGGTGGTGCTCCTATGTGGACTGTAGCTGTCCACTAGGTGTGCAGGCCCTGTGGTTTCCAAGGTACTGCAGACCAAGGTCAATGCCCACCTGTGTTTTGCCTGGGGCTACCCCGCATGAACTATAAAGCAATCTGAGATGGCTGCTACTTGTACTGGACTTGGAGATTCCCAGGCAAAGCCAAACTGTGAATCTAGGCTGACCGTGGCTAGTATCAGTCTTGGAGCCCCTTAGCAAGATGTATGGGGACTGGGGGCTTAAAGAAGCCAGCTGTTGCTTATTTGATAGGATTTAGGAAGTTGTGGAACATGACGAAGACCAGCCATTTGTATAAAAAAAGTCACGGATAACAGTTTGGGTGGCCCCATAAGTTGGGTGAGATGAAGTATCAGGGAATCTCCAGGGCAGGGCCAACAGAGTTAGCTAGGCTGATGGAATCTCAGATATGGCACCCCTCTGCCAATCTGTGGCTCTGTGGAAGGAGGGCTCAGAAAAGGGACAGTGGCCTCTGCCCACCTTTCTGTCTGGGAAAAAGCTCTCTCAGCTCTTGCCTTCATGCCAGACATTTCAGTTCCTTCCCATCTGCCATCGGTGCCTTTCAAGCTACTACTTGATGCTGGAGCTCAGAGGGAGTAAGTCTGAGTAAGTCCATGTGTGGGTTCTTTAAGGGGAACTGCTTGGGACTCCAGAAGTTTCTCCCACTGACTCAATTCCCACTAGTGCTCGATTTTGCAGCCAGAAGTTATAGGGACTTATCTTCCTGGCACTAGAACCCTCAGCTGGGGGGCCTGAGTGGGCCTCCTTACTCCCAGGATATCCCTCCTGAATTTTTATCCACACCATCTGGATGTGGGACCAGCCCATGCCACATCAGCACCAGTCTTGATGGATATGGTTTCTTTAATTCTGTAGTTGTCAAACTTCCATTCAACTCAATTTCTGATGGTTCTGAGTGATGTTTGGTCTATATTTTAGTTGTAATTTTGATGTGGTGTGCAAGGTGGTGCGCTGTGTTTACCTCTGCTGCCATCTTCACCAGAAGTCCTCTTAGTGAGGACCTTAACAGCATAAAAAAGACCAGGCAGAAATGAAGAATTCACTAATTGAAATAAAGATCAATTTATAGGGAAATGCTAGTAGAGTGGATGAAGCTGAGAATCAAATCAATAATTTGTAACATAAGGAAGCAAAAAACAACCAATCAGAACAACAATAAGTGAAAGGAATCCAAAAAAAACAAGGATAGCAGCCTCTGGGACAACTTCAAGCATTCCAACATTTGCATCACAGGAGTATCAGAAGGAGAAGAGAAAAAGCAAGAATCTGGAAACCTATGAAAAAAATAATGAAAGAAAACTTCCCTAATTTGGTAAAGGAAATCAGCATGCAAGTCCAATAAGCACAGGGAGTCCCAAATAAGATGGGTACAAACAGGCCCACTCCAAGGCACATCACAGTTAAAATTCCAAAGGTTAAAGATAAAGAGAGAATCTTAAAAACAGCAAGAGAAAGGACATTAGTTACGTACAGGAGAGTTCCTGTAAGACTATCAGCTGATTTCTCAAAAAAAACTTCGCAGGCGAAAAGGGACTGACAAGAAATATTAGAATTTGTGAAAAGCAGGGATCTATAGCCAAGATTGCTCTACCCAGCAAAGATACCATTTAGAATAGAAGGGCAGATAAAGAACTTCCCAGACAAAAAAAACTAAAGCAGTTCATCATCACCAAACCATTATTATACAAATGTTAAAAGAACTCATTTACGAAAAAGATCTAAATGATGAACTATCAAATGGCAATAAATACCTATCTATCAACAACTAAGTCTAAAAAAGAAACTAAGCAAACAAACAGAACAGAGACGCAATCGTGGATATGGAGAGCATTTGGATGGATGCCAGATGGGAGCAGGGTATAGGGGAATGGGTAAGAGGAGAGGGGATTGAGAAGTACAAATGAAATAGGTAGTTACAGAATAGCCATGGGGATGTAAAGTACACTATAGGAAATGGAGTAGCCAAAGAACTTAAATGCATGACCCATGGACGAGAGCAATGGTGTGGAGACTGCCTGAGGGAGTGGGGAGTGCTGGGTAGAGGGGGGTTAGAGGGGGAAAACTGAGACAACTATAATAGCACAATCAATAAAATATAAATAAAAAATAAAATACAAAAAAGTGACTTCCTAATAAGGATGACAACCATATGAAATAAAACTAGAACACAGAGAAAATGAGTATGATGTAAAGAGAGAGAAAAAAACTAAAACTAAAATCTCATCCAACATGATAGTGAACAAACACAGTTGAAAATAAGTGAAAGACCATGATTCCTCACTAGATAAAGAGAAGATGTTAGGGAAAAGGACAGTAAGTTAACTGACTTTATCCTACCAATCAGAGAAAATAAGAAGTTCCGAATAGAGCACCAATTGAAAGCTAGTTGGTTTCCTTTTTATTTCTTTAGTTTCTCCTTATGGTTCAGAATCCTTCTACCTTATACTGCCCACATATTCAGCCATCCACAAGGTTTACATCTGTTCACATTTGGCACTTGGTTCTGAATAACCACCCACCCCTCCAGAATACAGAGTCAGAGTATTACACTATACTAACTAGTTCTCCACATATGAAACTGCAATATCTTTGAAATTCTTCCAGAATGAAAAATCCTTGAATCAAATCTGGTTTTCCTCTTGCTTGCACCACAACATAAATACGTTGTACTTCCATGCCACATAAAGTTCTGTGACAGCAATGTATAACCTAAATGGCACATACAGATTATCTTGTCTAAGACTGCAGTCCTCCACAGGATTTCAACCTCTTTAAATACAAGGGCTGTATCTTTGTATCTCTAGAGTTTAAGGATAAACCCTGGCACAGGGAAGACAGCCCATGTATGTTAGAGGACAGAATGAATGAATGAATGAATGAGCAAATGAATTATTAAGTGAATGAACATAACAAGTAATTTTTCTATTTCCAAAAATTATGCCAAAAGAGATGAGTTTAGATAACAGTTGCAAAAGTTTGGCAGTCCATTACCATTACTACAGACACTTGGAGTTACCTGGATTCCCACCTGACACAGAAAATGATGGGGTGCAGCCACTGGAAAGGGTGTGTGTGGACTGCAGGAGACCCCTGAACAACACGAGGCTTTGGGGTGCCAATCCCCTGCACAGCTGAAATTCTCCATACAACTTTGACTCCCCCAAAACTTAACTGCTAATAGCCTACTGCTGACAGAAGGTTTTACTGATAATAATCCATTAATACTTGTCTTGTATGTTATATGTTATATTCTCCATTTTTACAGCAAAGCTGTAGAAAAGAAAATATTAATTTAAACCTTCTAAGGAAAAGAAAATACATTTACAGTACTGTATGAATGTATTGAAAAAATCTGCATATAAGTGGACTCAAGCAGTTCAAACCTGTGTTGTTCAAGAGTCAACTGTATTTGAAATCTTTGCCTGAATTTCCTCACCTGTGAAAAGGGAGGGAACTACACCTACTTCTGGGTTTCGGTCGGGACTACATGGAACAGCACAGCTAAACTACTTATTTCAACCCCTGCACCCAGTGCGGGTTAGGAACCTGCCCCACAGTATTCCTGATGTGGATCCATCTGTCTTCCCCCTAAGTACTTTCAGGGACAATGTGCTCGTTCCATCCAAGGCACTGGATTTATTTTACCAGTAACACAAAGCATTTGAACATTCTTCCCAGGATTAAGCCCAAACTAGACTCCCCAGGACCCTCACACTTAGGTTTCTCCCTCTGTCGGGAACAGATATGTTAACTTTTCTGTACTCTCCAGTATGTCCTTAATTCTCCTGAAGAAGTCTTCTTGGAACTTTTACTGGTTTCATGTTGTATACCAGTGATTTTCACCCTCTTACATCTCATGGCACACATAAACTAATCACAGAATTCTGTGCACACCAAAAAATGTTTTATTTTTTGCCGATCTGAACAAAAAAATAGGTGTAATTTTGATTCACTCACACCAGCTATTATTGTGTTGGCTGTTGTCATTTTTTGATTTGACAATCTAAGAGAAAAGAGGTTAGTACCCCTGACTAAATAGTCAGTTATTGCATGCCTTAAATATTCTTGTGGGGTGACCGGATGAAAGAAGGTGAAGGAATTAGACAAAGAAAATGTATGCATAACCCACAGACAACAGTGTGGTGATGGTCAGAGGGAAGGCAAGTGGGGGCTGGGTGGAAGTGGGCAAAGTGGGGACATCTGTAATAGTGTCAACATTAAAGATAGAGGTAAAAAATTCTTGCGGCACACTGGTTGAAAATCGCTGTTGTACACGATTCACAGACCTCTTGCCATCCATCATCGTACTGGCCGTCCTCGGTACACACTCCTGTTCGCTGCAGTTCTTTCAGCCAAAAAAATAACTAGTCTCTTTCCAATGAGTTGTTCTTTTTTGTCTTTATTGAATTTACTGGGTGACACAGGTTAACAAAATTCCCCAGGTTTCAGGTGCACAATTCCACAGCACATCCTCTGCATGCTGCACTGTGTGTCCACCACCCCAAGCCAAGTCTCTGTCCATCACCATCAAATGAATTGTTTGTAAGTGAACGTTCCTCTGCTCTGTTTTCCTGTATTAGGTTGGGCTCCTTTTTCTTGTTTTTAAACCAAGTAGGCTATTTTACTGTTCACCACAGCAATTCATCTTGTAGTTTCAGCCAGTCATTTCATCAGATTCCTTTCTGAGAATCCAAGCATTAACTATGGCTCCCAGTTACAGCACACATACAAATAGGTCAAGCACATCATCCCCATGTCTTTATCTGAGTTATTAATAAAAATATCAAATAGGACAAGGTCAAGGACAATGCCCTCCAGCATAGCCTGATAGACTTTCCTCCACCCTGATGTCAATTCATTAATCAATATGCTTTGGGTGAAGTTTTTCAACCAGAAATAAACTGAAAGGATAATAATCTTCTAAAAAGTGAATTTCAATTTTATTCTATTTATAAGAATCTCATGAGAGTCCCTGTCATAAGCTTCGCTGAAATCAAGAAATAACACTGTTTCTTACTAGAAGAAAATGAAGATTATTAGACTTCAATGTCTGAAAATCTATTTTTGAATTTCACTAATGTTCTATGGTAAACGTATGTGTCTCTAAATTCAGAGGTTTGTTCCCTGCTACCCTTTAAAAATCAGTGTTACTTCTGCTGTGTTTCTTGGTGACCTCTCAAACATTATAAACAATCGTTCTATGAATACACCACCCATAATTCTTTTCACATTCTAGATGTAATTTACCTGGGACTATATGATGAACTTATGGATGTTCATGAGGTGTATTTTGTGGCGCTAGGAGGTTGGGAAGAGCAGAGACCTGGGGGAAGTGCAGTCCTGCATCTCAATGTATTCCCTATGCTGGGAAAAGCCCCTGCGTTACAAGTTTGGGTGAGAGGCAAGACGCACCTGCCATTACAAAAGCCTGAAGGTCAGACTCTTTCTCAGGGGCTTCTGCAGTCAGAGCATGGTGGGCATGCGACCTAGTGCCAGCTAACCAAACACAGGCAGCCTTCACTTGACCACTAGGAGCTAGCAACCCAAAGATGCAGGGAGAATGTAGATGCCATTCTGACATCCCCAGCAGAGGTAATAACACTGGTCACCCAGGGCAGCGGGCCAACGAAGGAAGAGGCACTCTCTGTAGCTCACAGCCCTGGTGGCGGCGGGGTGCTCAGTGCCCAGTTCCACAGCACGGTTTCGGTTCTCCAGCCTCACGCTGTTTTTGTCCAGTTTTTAGTCTTGCTAGCAGGTCCGTCAGCCACATGACATCCTCTCAATAAACTTTTCTGATTAATTCAGCCAAAGAGAATTTCTTTTGCTTGCAATAGAGAACTCTGACTGGTAAATTTGTTCAGAGTGGCCAGACACTTTAACTCCTTTGACACAACTGGGTAGCATTGTCTTTGGCCTGCTCTAACTGGTATAAAGTCATAATTGTTCTAAATCTTCTGCTTGGAAGAACATTTGCTTTCATAGAAAAAATAAAGACTATAGAAACTAAAGACTATAGAAGCTAAAGACATAGAAACTAAACATGGAATGTAGATAAGTAGAAAGAAAAGCTTCAAAAATATGAATTAAGTAATTCTGCTTTCATTGGTGGTTTGCTTTAAGTAGTCAAACTATTATAGTCTCTTGCTCTTCCTGAGAAAAGCATCAATCAGTTGCCTCCCATATGTACCCCGGCCAGGGATTGAACCTGCAGCCTTTTGGTGTACAGGGACAATGCTCCAACCAACTGAGCTACCCAGCCAGGACCCTTCAGTCTATTCTTAATAAAGCTGCCAGAGAGATCCAATTAAAATATAAGTCAGATCAAATCATTTCTCTGCCCAGAACCATTTAATGGCTTCCCAACTCATTTTTGAGTTACATCAAAATTCACTGAAACAAAACCTTACAAGGCCTGACAGGATCCAGACCCCGCTGTGTCTTGGACTCAACTCATCCTTGCCTGCTCCATTCCAGCCATGCGCGCCCTGCTGCTCCTCACACAGTCTCCGCCATGGAAGACCCTTTCCTAGAATACGCGTCTTCCTCCTTCACCTCCTGAACACCTCTCACTTTTTCAGCAAGGCTTTCCCTGATACCCCCATTTAAAGTTTGTATGTGCATGGACATGTGCACATAGATTTTTTTCTCATAGGAAAGCGGAAAAACGTTCAATTGCCCCAGGATAGTTTAATATGAAAACCAGAATACTGATGGAGAGCTGCAGTTTTTGAGAACAGATGTGTCATAAAATCATGCAAATTAAAGCATTCTTCATAGATTTAGAAATCAAGATGTATGAGGCAGAGAAGCCAAAAATTAGGTAGATTGTGTGACAGAGTTAAGACAGGATATAACTTTCAGCTGAGAGTTCCAGATCCTAAAATCACACATACCTCAGACCATTACACCAAGCTACGCAGATGGCTAATGCCAGCAGGCTGCGGGGTGAAACACAACGGCGACAACCTTCAGGCAGAGAAGACTTGGCGGAAAGTCTTATCTGTGCCCTGTAAACTTATCTGAGTGATTCTAGTAAATCTGTTTTGAATTCTCCCTAAGCATTATTTTCCCTCATCAATAAAAACCTGGGTAACAATATTCCATGTCTTCTATACCTCAAAGGGGTAAAAGGGAATCTAATGGAATAATATTTATGAGAAAGTGCTTTGTAGAATGTAAAGCAATATAAAAATAAATTACGTGATTTTTGGTAATACATAATTCACTTTCTATGACTTTTGGTGACAGTTTTATTTTCATGTGGAATACAGATTTTTGTCTGACTTAATGTTGCACATTACTTTGCAATACTTCATGAGTTTATTGCACAGAAGAATGAATGAAATGATTGCTCCAATGAATATCATGATTAGCTATAAGTCCGTGCTTTTCTTCTTACACATAATTATTAAATATGTAATGAAAAGTGCTATTACATATACTTTGCTCTCATTTCATTGAAAATAAAACAGAATAGTTATGCACTTAAGCTAATTATAATATATATTTATGTAATCATGTTTACTATTAATATTCTCATTTCCACTTTTGGAATGTGTTTCATATTTTTTAGCATGGTGTTAAATAGGGTAATGTGGCACTTATTTTTCTCTGGCAAAAAAATAAAAACTAAATTGCTTAGCTTTCTGGTTAAGTAGGAAAAGAAATGTGTTAGCACTTTTCATTATTTTTTATATTTCTTTTTCAAGTCCCAAACCTATGCAGAAAAAAAGATAGCAGCAACAAAATTTTAGAGTTTTATGAAACCAGTTGCCTTTTCGAGCTAACTGAGCCACGCCCCTTCCCATTTAACAACGGGAGGGAAGCTGTGTCCCAAATCCCACACTTCGCTGGGTCACGTGCCACACAACTGGGGCGTGAGAAGCCTGGGTAGCACTTTCCCAGTGTGTTCCCACCCGTCAGCTTTCAGGTCATTATAGCTACACGTTTTGAAAATGTGTACGAATCTATATTTCAGATGTTTCAGGAGCTCTTCCCAGTACTTAAGAGATATTAACAACATGCTATCCAAATCACTGTAATAATGGCCTTCAAAGTCATTTCCTCAAGTATTCTTTCACATCACAAACTCTTCATCACTTATGTCATTATTGTGGCCCTCAGAAAGCTTTTATGCAACTTAACATGTCAGTGGTGGGGATAATATAAAGCAGCTAGGCTTAGAATTCTCTTTTAAAGCAAAACAAAAGAAATACATTATACAATGTGTAAAATATCATAAATAACAATCTTTCAATTTGTGGAACTCAAATTAAACAGGTACCTCAAAAAAACCCAAACCTTGAATACTTAACTAATTCTAATTAAAGAAAAAGAAAAAGAAAAAGAAAAAAGAAAAAAGAAGAAAAAGTCCAATAATACCTAATGAATTTTAAATTATTTTACTTTCCTTTCATATCTAGGGTTTTAATGGGCATGATGTACTAATTCTTCTTATACTATTTAAAACTTACTCCCCTCTCTCAAAAAGAGGTACTATAAATTAATGAAACTACAAAAATCAACATATTTTTACATTAACAATTTTGAAATATGACAACATCATCAAGTCCAGGGAACTGCAGACTAGAATGTTTGGTGCTGATTTTAGGGCTTGCCAGATAACAAGGTCTCCACGTGCATGTCTGTCTGTGTGTGTATGATTAAGTAGATCCAGTGACACGCATGGGGCAATACTGTCACTTACAAGTTTGCTTTATGGAAACTCAAACATTTGATGATTAAAATAAAATTTTAAATGACTAGGTTTGTGCCCAGTCTGTAAAACTTATTCACGTTAGGAAGCGGTTTAACTGTATGTAAGGTTTGCTGCACTCCGGACCTGCTTAAGTGCAGAAGGTTGTGCAAAGAGGGGTGTGAAGGGAGAGGAGATTTCCTTTCCCTCCACGACCAAAGTCTCCACCTCAGTAAAGCTTTAAAAACAAACAGGAGGTATAATATTGCAATTAGGGTTCAGAGTAAGGTGAGTCTGAGTCTATCTTAATCTACAAGACTTGGAGAATCACTTACTCTCTTTAACCTTTGGGTTTTTCCTTTGTAAAGCAGTGATATTCACTTATGGATATTCAGTTCCATAAGGCTGCTGAGAACATCAAAAGCAATAATGACTGTAAAGAACAGTGCTTGGCATAAAACAACAAATTTTAGTTGTTGGCCTTTAGTGTTGTGGTCATACTTGTCAAACATTCTTTCACCTCCCTTTCTGACCCTTCACCATCAACCCAAGCCCCCAGCCCTCCTGTGTCTCACCGATGTCCCTCACCACGTGGGCGCTAGCTGCCCAGGCAGGTCCTGCTTTGAAATGACTATTGCCTTTCCACTGCCATAAAACATGTAAGGAAAGAGTAGAATCTGTTTCTGCTACCTCCTGTGAGGAAAGCCACCTGATTAAACTAATCCATTAAAGTATGTAATAACCTTGATTTTCCTCAAGATATTGGTATATATACGTGCAACAAGCAATGAAAAAGCAATGTACTACACAAAAATAACAACTTCAGGAAATATTCAGCGAAGTTATTTTTGTACTGGGAAGTCATACCTTTGCCAGCCCAACTGGGAAGGCTCCCACCCCAACTCTGATTTCAGACATTCATTGAAATGTATTTAAAATAAACAAAACCAGACAAACTTCAGGTGTAGCAGCAAAACGTGCTTCAACTGACAGCAAAGGGGTAGATAAATAAAAGACAGACAAAAAAAGGTAGAAAGAAGAATGGACAAGAGAAATGGGAAAGTAAGGAACTAACGTAGAGCGGAGAACTGAAGAGGCAAGGCCGGGCAATCGGAAACCATGAACGATAGGAGTTTGCCTTGTTTTCTAAAAGAGAACAGGTTCATCTATGTCTTACCTCCCACGGAGAAGTTAGGAATGAAATGTTGGGACTGCATTCGTGGATGCTATCATGTGGTAGATTTAAGAGGACCTAGGATGTATCCACAAGAATTGGGACCACAGAAAATTTCACTCACACAAAAAGAGAATGATTGTTTAAAAGTTGGTCTTAACCAGTCAGCACATATTGCAACACGATGAATTTCTTTCCTTTGCAAGTGACAACTTCCACAGAAAATCATTAAATAACATCTGATTTATTATGTACCTTTTTTAGCCTCTCAAATATGTTTTAATTTTCTTTTAAGATTTGGAAGACATATTTTCACTTTATTTTTGTTAGTTTATCATTGTTTTTTATTTTAGGAGCCAAACTACTTTTCTTCATTTTAATTTAATTATTCAATATTGGGAGAGGGAATAAGTATACTTGTGACATTTATTTTCTACAAAACATTACAAAAGTTAATTGTATACTAAGCAAAAAAACTAGATTTAATAGAAATGTTGCAACTAGACACACTGGACAAAAATGAAGCAAAAGCTCCAGTTCTAAATCAGCTGAATACATTATTGATTCCAACATCATCGATTAAACAAAAGAAATTATATTCGCACTGATGTGTGAATCTGCATCCATTCTTGGTAGCATGTAATATATTCAACTGCTCGGCTCTAGCTGTCCTTGTAGCCACATTACCATATTATTCAAATGTATCTACCATTTATATGTAAATAGACAATATGAATGGCTTCTTCATAAGACAACAATTTTTCAAATGACACATAGACACAGGCAGACATTATTAGCAAGATAAAAATGTTGCAAATATTCATTCCATTATGTATTTTTAAGGAAAACTAAAAACTATTTCAAGTGTTTAAAAAAGCAGTGTGGTAATTACAAGTGGGGTCTTAATACAGACACAATACCAACAGCTCTTCTCCTCAATAAAAGTCTCCACCAGTGTCATCTGTGTCTTACAAATTACACGTTCTCAGATCCATCTGTGAAAATTGAGATGCTAATTATCATGGTTACATTTCAGGATTCCACAGTTAAATGCTGAACTGGTGCTATACAAATACCATATGTTTTTCTAAGAGAAATGGAAAAAGATTAATTAGGAGTTCAAGTCCAAGTCTTGTAAAAGTAATACTCTCAACACAATAAGATCATTACATTGTGTTATACAAATTGGAAGTTTTAATTAATAGTTGAAATACCAAGTGAGGGGGGAAAAAAACCTATGAAACCTAAATTGTAAGTATCAGGCATTCCTACACACACACATACACAATCCCAATAAGTATGCTTTTGAAAAACAAAGTTAAAAATCCCCCTCCCCAAAATAACACTTTTTAATCTGTTCCTTTGATGGAGTGATCACCATCATACTGTTTAATCTTATTTGATAAACCTAAAATTTATAGTGTATCCTAGTAACAAACAGGTTATACATAGATAATACATCAGATGAAAACTCAAATTAACATTTTAAGGATTTTTTCTTTAAGATACATATCATTCCAAATTATGCAAAATTATAACTCTCATGTACTCAGCTAAAATGCTCATTTAATACAGCAATCTAAAAAATCAAACTCTCTGATAATATTCAAGATTTCTATTCATTTTATAAAATCTGAATTCTTATTTTACTCACCACATATTCAAACACCAGTGTCAGGGTCTCCTTGGTGTGGATGATATCATGAAGCAACACTATGTTAGCATGTTTTAGTCCTTTTAACAGAGAAGCTGTAAAACAAAGTGGACAGAGAGACCCTTTAGCATTGGTAACAATCAAATGACACGTTTCATTATCATTTTGGGACACTGTCAGATGAAATGCACCTATTTTCTGATTTTCCAAGTCAATAACAATTCTGAATCAAGGGCCGAGGAACTAGGTTTTCTTTTAGATGAAGCTCCCCATCCCCCAAACCCTCCCACAGTTATTCCACCTGTTATTTGTTAGTAATCTCTAATTAGATTCCAGTACAGTCAGAGAACATGCTTGGTGTGATTTCAGTTCCTTTAAATGTATTAAGCTTTATTTCTTCAGCCAGTATATGGTTTATCCTGGTATGTGTGACAAACACATGCAATGTCCAGGGTGGGGCAAAAGGAGGTTTACAGTTGTGAGTGTGCAAAACACAGAGTGTATTCCTGTGTTATTACCTACTAGTTATTGAATTATTTTCCATACACACAACTGTGGATTTTGCTGGTGTTGGATGGGGAATTCTGTAACAGTCCATTAGATCTTGCTGGTTGACAGATTCCATCAACGGATAAGAGAGGCGTGTTGACATCCCCAAATGTAATTGGGGATTTGTCAATGTCTCATTTAAATTCTACCAGTTTTTCTTTTTCTTCACTGTATATACATTTAGGATTACTATGTTTTCTTTGTGAATTTGCCCCTTTATAAAACATATAATGTCTCTCTTTGTCCCTGGTAATTTTCTTTGCCTGAAGTCTGTTTGGTGTGATATGACTATAGCTACTCCAGCTTACTTTTGTTTACTGTTTACATGGTGTATCCTTAAGTCTACCGATATCATCATATTGGAAATGAGTTCCTTGTAGACAGCATATTGTTTGGTCATGAGGTTTTTTTAAAACCATTCTGCCAATCTCTAACTTTTAACTGAAATTAGACCATTTAAATTTAATGTAAATATTAATGTATTGGGTCACCTGTTATTTGAATATATTTTCCCTCAGACACCATGTAGCCTTTCTCTTTTTAAAAGATTTTTTTTAAAGATTTATTCATTTTTAGAGAGAGGGGAAGAGAAGGAGAAAGAAAAGGAGAGAAATATCAATATGTGTTTGCCTCTCCCATGCCCTGTACTGGGGACCTGGCTCACAACCCAGGCATGTGTTCTGACTGGGAATTGAACTGGTGACCCTTTGGTTCACAGCCCACAGTCAATTCGCTGAGCTACACCAGCCAGGGCTAACTTTTGTTTCTGATCTGGTTTTGTCTTTTCTCCTATATTTCCCAGGAGTTCAATTAACCCTAATTTCACTTCACTTTGGCTTTTGTTCATTTCTATTGTTAGAATTTGTATTTCCAATTTAAGGTGGTTTTTTAATTTGTTAGTTTCATATAGAGCCTGAATTAAAATTTAATTTTGAATTCAGCACTGTGTACCCTTTACTTTTAATTTCATGACTGATTTTCTAAAAAGCATTTTTATCAGCAGAAACACAGTGACTTATATTTTCTGATTTTTTACAGCAGGTTTGTAGTAATGTGGACCATTTTGTTTTATTCCTATTCATTCGATGGACTGGGTTCTTATTTGAGGGGTGTTTTCCATCAGTTCTTCCCTCTTCTACACAGTTTTTTATGGATGGTGCTAGTGGGAGAAAGGGGAGGGTGTACTGTGTCTTGTTTCTTGTTTCTACTGAATCCTTAATTTCTCCCCTTTCTTTCCTTTTCTACTTTCACGGCCATGTCTTCAAGAGGTGGCATCCTTTCTCTATAGTACTGGTACATCTGAATCCCTCCCAGAAGCAATGTTTCTCAGTCGCTGCCAGTTTCGGTTCTGCTCACTTTTGACCACTTTTCCTGTAGTCGGTGGCGGGAACTGTATGGAGTCCCAGCTTTCTCTTTCTGGAGTGATTTTCTCTGTGCTTTGTCTAAGGCCTCCATGCCCCTCTACTTTTTTTTTACAGTCTCTTAAACCTCTTAAACGCCTTGTCCTGAACAATAGCAAATCAATAAATTTACTGAACACCATTCATCTAAGGTCCCCAGTGCGAAATACACATGTAAAGACTGACTCCCCTGCCCACTGTGGGCAGGGCCTGGTCTAATGCCTGAATGAGAAAAGGGCCTGCTGCCATCTGGCAGGTCTTCCTCAAGTCTGACTTCCTTCCCTTTATACTACGGGGCCAGGGCCGGCCCCAGGTCGCCATCTGACGACAGACAACACTCATTTTTCAGCACAAGGCCCCTTGATATCTATGCCCCCAAAAACCCGGAGAGGACCAACTAACAATATTGGCAATTTCGAGATCTGAGCAGGAACAGTTGGTTCTGGCCCTTAAATTCCCTTTCCTCCCCATGCAAGCATCCTTTCCCCCCAAAAAAAAGAATGAGACAACACCAACCCTGCCCCCAAAAAGACTCATTGAGACACTGCTCAGCTCAAAAAAAAAAAAGATTTGATTGTTTAAATTTTCAGTTTTTATGAATAATACCACAAAGGATATATTGAGCTTTGAAAAAATATTTTTAGGATTATCTCCCTATAATGAATTATGAAAAATGGAGTTCCAGGGTAAAAAGACATGAACACATTTGTAAGACATTACTTATAATTAGATGATAAGTGGATTTGGTCTTACATCTTTCTCTGTATAAGAATAAAAGAACCATGAAAGATGGGGAAAATACATAAAAATTACTGAGCCATGCAAGGAACCCATTTTATTAAATAATCAAATCAGAAACCCTTATTAATACGTTCATGAACATTTTATACACTAAACACACAAGTATTAATTTAGAAATGAGTTCATATTTATTCCTCAGTAAAACCAGAAATAAGCAGGATTATCTCCCTTTAATCCATGACCAATCAGGTACAATACTCAAAGAACAGAAGCTTCCTCCATCATCGTTATTTATTTTAGTGACACTGTATCTTCAATTTTGGTTTTTGGTATACAATACGAGAGAAAAAAATGTCTTGTATGTGTTCTGTCAAACTTGTAATCACTCATATTTCAAGTATTTATTCAGAACCAAGGAACAGGCATTAGTGGCTGTGGACAAACTTGGAACCCTCTATACTCAACAATACTGCAAAACCACATCTTTAAAACGAGGTTTATAACATCAAGCATGAACCCTGCTGTAAACTGTGAGCTTTGGACAATAATGATGTGTCAGTGTAGGTTCCTTGGATGCAACAAGCATGCCCCTCTGGTGAGAGATGCTGACAGTAGGGAAGGCTTGCGTGGGTGGGGAGGGGTGAACTAGGGGTATGCGACAATTCTTTGTACTTTCCACCCAATTTTGGTGTGAACCTCTAAAACTGCTTTAAAAAATATATTTAAAAAAATTAAAAGCTATACCCATGTTTTAACATACTATAAGAAAAATAAAATCTAACTTATTTAATCTAAATATTTTAGATTAAATATTTTAGAAAATCTAAATATTTTACTCAAATAAAATGGTATTTTAGATATACAATCACTATGCAAAAGAGGCTGTACTGGGCAGTCCCCAAAGAAGACAGAGAGAGAAAGCATGTGGACTGTTGAGTTCTGGTAGAACCTCAATAAATGTGAGCTCCTGTTCTTAGAGTTACTGTAATTGCTATGAATTTCCATTGTCTTCCCCAGGCAAATCTGCTTCAGGACAATACACTATCTCTATAATCCCAAGATAAACTTTAATAAACTCATAGTTGGTCCAAAGAAGGCTGTTCGAACTGAAAATTATTTGGTGTGGATGGTTCCAACACTATAAGCAAAGAAATGTGTTCCTTGTGAAACCAAATCAGAAACATCACTGTATACACATAGTTTAAGGCCAAGAAGTCTAAGGTACCAGCAAATACCGTGTGGAGGCCACAGGCCTTCTCTTTTGCCTCATGTGTATATGCCACGGGGAAGTTAGTTTTACACACTACAAACCTTATGGTTAAAATATCTACAAATTAATTTTTCTCAGCTTTGTAAATTAGCATGCATGAGAAAATACTTATAAAAATTAAAATTAAATCACAGCATATGAATTTTGAAGAAAAAACCACTACACAGATTTAAGATAGTTTAATATTGTTAATTCCAATAATTTATAACTTCCTTCTTCTACTTCATTTAGCCTATCAGCCTCAAAAAATTAAAGCTTTATAGAGGACTTCTGGTCAAGATGGCGAAGTAGGTACACATGGTTCACCTCTTTACACAACCACATCAAAATTACAACTAAAATATAGAACAATCATCACTCAGGAATGTCAGAAATCAAGTTGAATGGAAGTCTGACAGCTATGGAATTGAAGAAACCACATCCATCCAGACTGGTAGGAGGGGCACAGATGCAGAATGGGCTGATCTCTCATCCATGAGTGGTGGACAAAAATTTGGGAGGGATATCTCAGGAGTGAAGAATTCCAGTCCCACACCAGGGCCCCAACCCAGGATTCCAGTGCTGGGAAGATAAGTCCCCACAACTTCTGGCTATGAAAACAAGTGAGGATTGAGTTGGTGGAGCAGGCTGCTGGAGCCCTAAGCAGTTCCTCTTGGGGAACCCACACATAGACTCACCTACTCGGACTCGCTCCCTCTGAGCTCCAGCACTGAGGTGGCAGCTTGAAGAGCATCAGTGGTATACAGGGAGAGTCTGAAGTGTCTGGCATCAGGGTGAGCAGAGGCCACTGTCCCTTTGTGGAGCCCTCCCCTCTACTGAGCTCTCCACAGGAGATCCACAGAGGCTCTACCCTGCCCAATTTACGGACCCACCCAAGCTGCTTTTCCATAAGAATGACTGGTCCTGGCTCCTAAACCCTATCAAACAAGTAACAGCTGGCTTCAGTGAGTCCTAGATTAGAGTCACAGCTTGGCTTTACCTGAGAATCTCCAAGCCCAGCACAAGCAGCAGCCACCTCAGATTGCTTTAAACTCAGGCATGGTGCTCCAGGCAAAACACAGGTGGGGGCTGATATTAGGCTGCATCACCCAGGAAACCCCAGGGCCAGCACACCCAGTGGAGAGCTACAGACCATGTTGGAGCACCACCACCCTGCCCCTGCCCCTGCACAGCTGATCCTCCACAGAGGATGGAGGTTGGTATTCAGTGGCCACAGCCAGTCCTTGTCGGTGACTGACCTCCCATTGATCTGCCAACGGCAACCAGGATCAACTACAACAGGAGGGTGTACTCAGCCCACACAAAGGGTGCACCTCGAGTACCCAGCTTGGGTGATAGGGGAGGCTGTGCCACTGGACCCTACAGGACATCTACTACATTAGGCCACACTACCAAGATATGGAGTCAAAGTAGCTCTACCTAATACATAGAAACAAACACAGGGAGACTGCCAACATGAAGAGACAAAGAAACAGGGTCCAAAATGAAAGAACAGATCAAAACTCCAGAAAAAGAGCTAAACAAAATGGAGATAAGCAATCTATCAGATGCAGAGTTCAAAATATTATTTATAAGCCTGCGCAAGGAACTTAGTGAGGACCTCAGAAGCATAAAAAAGACCCAGTCAGAAATGAAGGGTACACTAATTGAAATAAAGTACAATCTACAGGGAAACAACAGTAGAGGAGATGAAGCCGAGAATCAAATCAATGATTTGGAACTTAAGGAAGCAAAAAACAACCATGTATAACAAGAAGAAAAAAGAATCCAGAAACATGAGGATAGAACAAATAGCCTCTGAGATAAGTTCAAAAAGTCCAATATTCACCTCATAGGGGTACCAGAAGGAGAAGAGAAAGAGCAAGATGCTGGAAATTTGTCTGAAAAAGTAGTGAAAGAAAACTTCCCTAATTTGGTTAAGGAAATAGACATGCAAGTCTAGGCAATGCAGAGAATCCCAATTATGATGGATGCAAAGAGGCCCACTCCAAGACACATCATTATTAAAAGGCCAAAAGTTAAAGATAAACAGAGACTCTCAAAAGCAAGAGAAAAGAAGTTAGTCACCGGAAGGTTGCCAGATGGGAGGAGAATTTGGGGGAATGGGTGAAGAGGTGAGGGGATTATAAAGTACAAATAGGTAGTCACAGAATAACCACGGGGATGTAAAGTACAGTATAGGAAATGGAGCAGCCAAAGAACTTACACACATGACATGAATAATGGCGCGGGGATTGCCTGAGCGAGTGGGTGGTGCTGGGTTAAGGGCAGCACAGGGGGAAAAATCAGGACAACTGTAATAGCATAATCAATAAAATATTTTAAAATGAAAAAAATTAAAGCTTTATTAAATAGCTACCTTTCAAATATTAGTCTGGAGACTAACTGCGCATTTGCTCATTTTTAAAATGGACATTTGAAATGTTAAATGGCATTTTAAAAAGGACAGTTGCCGCTGCACTAGTCTTCTGAGGCAGGCTCGTCCTCAGAGACCAATGTTTCAGACCACGACTGGCCAGCTGAAAATGATGGCCAGGTGCTGCACTTCACACCTAGTCTGCAGGAACGTGCAAAGGTGAAATGAATTAAGGGCCAATGAATCTCATGTTGTAGGAAAAGACCCTGGCTTTGCGAGGCACGTTTTAGAAATGTATTATATTGTGTCATCCGTAATCTTGTCCAGTTTCATTTTGCAGGTTATCCCTCAGCTTGTCAAACTAACTGATGACCCGTCCTATCAGCAACGACTGCCACACTGAGCCGAAGCTGAGACTTCAGGGAGAATCCCATCCCCTGGGATCCTTTGCTTTGGATATTTAAAAGTTTATTTATATTGATTTATTTGTTTACTCCCCCGCCCCAACTTTCTTCTCTCACCACTTACATCTAAATTCTTTCTCATTTCTCAAAGTAATGTCTCCATACCCATCACTTCCCATTGTGTTTTTCCTACAGTTTCAGTAAAATCAAATTCCTGCCATCAATCACCTTGGGGGAAAATATTTTCCCTGACAGTGACTAATATAGAAAAAAGTCATGACACTTTTTATATGGTAGTTTTGACCATTTCTACAAGAAAACTCAAAGCCTCCATATTTAATTCTAATAAGCTTCATTTACTACAGATTTTAGCTTTCTAAATACCTCTATATACACTTTAAAAACACACTAACAGTTAAACAAGTACTGATATCTGTATTTGAACACAAGCCCTCCTTCTTTTGACATTAACATAATGAATGCACATTTGGAAAAGTCTAGAGACAGTGATGCAAAGCTGATGGCAGCAAAATGGCCGGGCAGGGCAGAAACCCTGCCGAGACACCCACCGCCATCAGGGTGGGTGGCAGACCCGACCGACTGGGAGGCTCCCAGCACGCTGCCAGCTGCTGTGATCCTGTGTCCCCAGGGCTTGCCAAATCAGCTCAGCGATTAACACCTACCATCCCTAGCACCAGTGTGTCTCCCCTTTCAAGACAAACACTGTCAAAATAATATTCCATGTAATCCCAATAATAACACAGATATGCCACATGTTATTTTCTTTCCGTGTACACACAGAACAAATCCTGTAACACTAGCATTAGTAATTGCAGCATGCCTGGCTTCCTCACAGATTTTAAGTAAACATATGGCAGCCTTTAAATTCATTTCCCCAGTGAGGTTTGAAAAGGTATAATTGTACATGATGTAAAAGTCCTGTAATTAGGGTGGAGGGTGAAAATTCTAACAGTAGTTTGGGGGTTGTGATGTTAAAATGATACAAAAACTGAAAACACTGTTGCTCATCAAGATAACTGTCTCTGATGAAGTCCCAGTGGGATGTGAGGACACTGGGACACAGAGAGTCTTCCTTTAGTTCGGTGGCAGGATTGAGAAACCCACCCATTAGCCACATTGGAACCTTGACTTCTCACTCGAGAGTAAACATCTCAGGTTTTCACTCCCATTTGAAAGAGATAAATTCCACCTTACTCCAACCTCATCATGATTAAAATGAATTTTGAGTTAATAGAAAAATTCAGAGCACACTGAATTTCATTTTATCAGGTTCACATTGCAGGGGTTATTTTATTTTTATTATTATTTTTTTTAAATCCTCACCCAAGGACATGTTTATTGATTTGAGAGAAAGAAAGTGAGAGAGAGCCCTGGCTGGTGTAGCTTAGTGGATTAAGCGCGGGCCTGTGAACCAAGAGATCACGGTTCGATTCCCAGTCAGGGCACATGTCTGGGTTGCAGGCCAGTTCCCAGTAGGGAGTGCACAGGAAGCAACCATACATCGATATTTCTCTCCCTCTCTCCTTCCCTTTCCCTCTAAAGATAAATAAGTAAAATCTTAAAAAAATATATATTAAAAAAAAAAAAAAAAGAAAGTGAGAGAGAGAGAGAGAAAACATTGATGTGAGGGGAAAATGTCAACTGATTGCCTCCTATACATGCCCCGACCAGGGATGGAACCTACAATCTAGGTATGTGCCCTGACCGAGAATCAAACCTGCAACCTTTCAGTGTATGGGACGATGCTCCAATCAACTGAACCACCCAGCCAGGGCTGTAGTGGCTATTTAAAAAACAACAGCAAAAAAAAAATGTTAATGAAGAAAAGATATAACCTCTCTTTAAATTTCAGATAGTTTTCTTGGCCATTATGTGACACCCTACTAAAAAAGGGGAGATCACAAATAAATACCTCCCATCCTTGTTTACTCCCCCCTTTGGCCTCTGGAAGGAGTGCATTCACATTTTCCTCTCAACTTTTGTATGTGCTCGTTTTCAGTGGGGCAAACTGGAGGGGCTGCTGCCTGACTTCCTAGAAGTCAAAAATTACCACCCAAGGCATCAACCACGTCTCAACCACAATGGACAGGAACTTTTTCTTCAAGCCCACAGATAGACAGCTCTAAGGCTGTAAAATTCACCGTGTACTAGAAATAGTAAAACTATATATAGATGTATAGACTGAGCGCCCCCTCGCCCATATGGGGCATGGGCTCCATCTAATACTTGAATGGGAAAAGGGCCTGCTGTCATCTGCAGGTCTTCCTCAAGTCTGATCTATTGTTCTTTTCCTGTGAGGCCAGTACCAGCCCCTGATCTCGGTCTGAGGACAGATGACACTCGTTTTCAACACCAGGCTCTTTGATAGCTACGCCTCCAAAACCCCAGAGAGGACCAACTAACCATATTGGCAAGGAGAAGCTGGTTCTGCCTCTTAAATTCCACTCTGTCCCCACTCGAGCTTCCTCGCCTCTGATTAAAAACAGGAGGGAGACAACCTCATCCCACCCCACCCCCAATGATCAGACTCACGGTGACACTGCTTATCTCAAAAAAAGAAATAATTAGATTGTTTAAGATTTCACTGTTTATAAATAATACCACAAAAGACATAACCGAGCTTTTAAAATATATTTCTTTCAAATTATTTCCCTATAATGAATTTTGAGAAATGAAATTGCAGGGTAAAAAGACATGAACATAGTTATAAGGTATTACTTATTAATTAAATAGTAAGTGGATTTAGTCTTACATCTTTCTAATTCTGTGTAAGAATCAAAGAACCATGAAAGATGGGAAATGTAATAAATAATGAAGAACTCCTTACTAGCAATGAGAAGCTCTATCTCACTTACTTGCCAGTGGATTCTGAATATTTTCATCAGGAAAATATTCTGAATGGGAAAATCTTAAAGGCAAAGACAGCAAAAAAGCATACACGCAGAGACAAGACAAGGCTGTTTAACGGTGTCGGTGATGAGGAGATGGTCTAGGCAGAGAAAGGCGCGTACATTTACATACACTGAGACTCCTAATTTACATTCACAGCTCCAGGTGAACCGCATGTAGTGCTGTGTGGTGCGCTGCCTGCTTCAGCCACGTGGTAGGAGGAACGCTGTGGTTCTACCCCCTTTATGATATATTACCTGATAGCCCCCGCACACAACACACATACATCATAAACCACTAAATGAAAAAGTGAAATAGTGAGGTTAAAAAATGGCATTGCATTGCCCTGGCCGGGTGGTCAGTCAGTTGGAGCTCATCCCATATACCAAAAGGTTACAGGTCCAATCCTTGGTCAGGGCATATACCTTGGTTGCTGGTTCAATCCCCAGGTGGGGCACATATGGGAAGCAACCGATCGATGTTTCTCTTCGCGTCAGTGTTTTCTTTCTCTCTCTCTCTCTCAAAACAATAAACATCCTCAAGTGAGGACTTTAAAAAAACAGAATTGTATCTTTGACTCAATTTTTGCTTTTTATACTTTATACACTCATACAAAGTGAACTCTATCACGGGGAAACGAGGGCATAGCTAACCCAAAACAAAGTCAAAACAAATGTGATGTCATATAAACTTAATTTAGCTAAAATCCCATTCAGGGTTTAGTGACTTTTTTTTGTTCACCAGATGTTAACCAAATGTGGAAAGATAATACTGTATGATCAGTTGGGAGTACCTTATAAATATCATATATTGTTTTATACCCATCAAAAAGTGTACCATTTTTATTTGCTCCTTAGCTGAGTTTTTCTATTTTGAAATGGGCAAAATTTCACCTCCACTGCACATTCCTCGTGCCCTGCTCCCCTCCCGAGTTTCCCAGCGTCGCAGACTTGAAATGCGGTATTGGAAATTACAACCTCCACCATCCCCCAGCCATCGATACCTGTTTGTCCACTTGACACTGGCAAAGAGCAGTCACCTGGGGGCTATTTCCACACCGCAGCTTCACATGACCACATCGACTGTACTGAATCACCTCAAAGGACAAATTCCTCTGATGGTATCGCTTAACCACATTAACTTGCCAATATTTGATTGATATTTCTGACCTACTAAGACAGCAATTTTGCATGGTTCAACCTGAGTTTGCTTGGTTCAAAGCAATTTTCACTTTTTCACAAATACATTGCTACTTTTACCACTGTTAACATTCAAACCAATTAATCTGCCATCAAATGACCAAGGATGAACTCTGCATACAGCAAAAAAGTTAAGAAAAATCTGTTCATTAAACTATGGTTTGGGCTGAGGGGAGGGATACAGAAACAATTTAATTTTCTGCATGTGCCTTTCTATATAATTTGAATTGTTTGCGATAAAGAATGAAAGGTTTTATGCCTTTTTAAATAAAAAGTAGTTTCTTCTAAAGTTCTTGATAACAAGCTAATTGGTTAAAGAGACTGAAATAACACTATAAAAGGCATACAGATGCTTAACTGAGCAATGAATATGCAACCACCATCAATGACAATGATGAATCATTATAGCTGCAGTGTGATTCTTCTCTACTAACCCACCCTCACTGGGGTACTGATACGAATCCTGCACTGTAAGAGTCTCTTGCACTGTGAGAGTCCTATCCTAGAACACAGCAGGTCCTGTATCCATCTATAATTTGCTCTATCACATATTAATCCAAAATGCAGAAACTATTTCTTATTCAGTTACACCCTTGCATTAAGATTAATTTGCTCAATGCCAAAGACACCTACTTTTATTGTACCTGATTATCCCCAGATGAACTTGTAAATGACCCAGCTGCCACGCCATACTCTAACTCAGGGGTGTCAGACTCATTTTCACCGGGAGCCACATCAGCCTCACGATTGCCTTCAAAGGGCTGAAATTATTTTAGGACTGTATAAATGTAACTACTCCTTAACTGTTAAGGAGTTGAAATTACATTTGGCCCTTTGAAGGCAACCGCAAGGCTGATGTGGTCCCTGGTGAAAATGAGTTTGACACCCTGCTCTAACTAATCTTGCTCCTATTTGCCACTAGAAAGATCCATGCATGTGCAGGTAGTTTGTGAATGATATACACATGTTTCTTCTCAAATGTCAACATCTTGCTAGTAAGTTCTGCAAAACAAATCTTGTTAAGTAACAGGGTTGGAGATAATGCTGATTATGCTCCAAGTACTGTCTTTAGGCAGAAAAGAGACCACCTAGGAGCAAAGGGTTTCTAAAAGGCTTGATAATAAGAGAGTTGTTTTTTGTCTGGCTATAAAAATTGGGTTTAGCAGCTGTTAGGTGGTTTGCTTTATTTGAATTACTACATACCACTGTACATACATGTGGGTTGCATGTACAGTTAGTAAGACTACTACAAAGTGTGGAATAAAAAAGATAGGTGGTTTGGCACCAAGCCCTTTAGGTCCTCTGGTTAAGAAAAATAAACATTTATATCATAATAGCTATCGCTGTTTGGCTATACCTAAATCAACCTCTCCTTACACAGAAAGTATAAGTGAATAGCTACTATCGTATTCCCTTACAAATACAAAGAGAAGTTGAAAGTCTGAAAAAAAACTTTCTTTGCCGTGACTGCAAGTCCTAGTGCCTGAGGGCCTGTACATGGGACACTTGACTTTGTAAGATACCAGTCAAGCGTGGAGCACTGTCAGAATCCTCCATAAAGGCAGGGCAATTAGGCAGTAGGTTTCCAGACACATGGGACTCTATTCCCCCTGCCCATTGTCAGGAGGCAGGCTGTTCATGTCACCACAGCCACAGCTACAGGTCCACAACCACATGCTTCTCAAAGTGTGGTTCTTCAACCACCTACATCAAAGTCAACTGGTGTGCCTCCTCTCAAGGCAAATTCATTGGGTCCTATTCCAGACCTGCCAGATTGCAATAGATGGAGATGGGACCCAAAAACCACACAATAAATATGTAGTTAACATCTACTGTATGCTAATCACTATTCAATGCTTATGCATCCTAAAGTTTGAAAGTCACTGTGTATGGTTTGACATGGA
The DNA here is from genome assembly GCA_028533065.1 of Trachops cirrhosus. NCBI lineage: Eukaryota > Metazoa > Chordata > Mammalia > Chiroptera > Phyllostomidae > Trachops > Trachops cirrhosus. Next base: position 29,537,234 of record CM052549.1, read on the forward strand.
GGAATGGGTGGCGTGTTTATGGGGTGTGCAGACAGGTGGGCGGACGTGTGTGTGTTTATGCATCTAGTTACATTGAGTCTACTTACAGTTCCACAAGCAAATCAATAAAAACAGTAGTCAATTAATGAGTTCATTTACCTAGTACCTCTCCCTCCCTCCCTCTCTCTCTCTCTCTCTCTCTCCCACACACACACACACACAAAGCCACTGAGGCAGATTCCACTAAAAGGTATAAAGTCTTGAGCTAGAAGGCAGAGAAAAACCTTTATTCTGAAAGCTTGATGGTATTTTGATGTGTGTGGGTTTTTTCCTGTTCATTTCAAATACTCAAAAAATGTCAGCTCGTAACATTTTTCAATATGAATAAAATGTTGATAAGGTCATGAGTATATGGCCTTTGCAGTCCCCCAACAATTTTGTAAAATCTGTGAAAGATTAAGGTTTTATGTAAAAAGATGGCAATAAGCACTACATCAGAACCAGTGCTTTCAGAAACGGATACAATTAGAAGGGCTGAGAGAGACACTGTAAACAGATTGTGAGCATAAAAGGAAGAGAAGTGAAAAACTATTAAACAAATGAATATAAATTTTGATGCGGTTAACTCTTACCCTTGAATATCCTGAGCTGAAATTCCAAACACACCACTACTTCATTTGACTGAATAACAAAGTCAAAGGTATAAACGTCACAAACTACAATATAATTCAGTGGGAAGTGCAGTCCCAGAGCCCTATGTGTCTCATGGCATCAGTTAACCTCCAAGCAGCCACGCCGTCTTTGCCCCTGCAACCCCGTGACCAAACTCAGTCACCTGTCCATAGGCCTGGAGGAGGCCCTGAAACCCTCCATGCTGCCTCCAGTCAGCAGGGACCCTGGTGGGAGCCCGAGTTCATTCCAGCTCTGAGGGAGCTCTGCCACCGTGGCCAGGAGGCTGCGTCCCATTTCCCTGCCCCCACCCGTGCTTCCTCCTGCTCAGTGTGCAGTGAGGCTCGGCTACTCAGGACACAGCGCTGGGCCCATTCTGGCACCACTGAAATAGTCAGAAGCTTTACGAGATGCTGAATTTAAGAGAAGCAATTAAGGATCCAGCCAGGAACTGCCTTCCCATCGCGTGCTGGCAGGCTGGGAAAGCCCAGGCGCTGACTGCTCTCCTTTCTTTCTCTTCACATTCTGCCAGCTCCTGCAGCGTACGAAGGAGACTTGTCTATACTTGGAAACACACAAAAGCAAGAAAGAAAAACACATATACCTATGCGAAGGGCAGAGGGACTCTCAAGTGTTCAGTATTCAGGGGCCTATGGTGGTAAAAATAAAACTGTTTATTCAAATTACATGGGCAGAATGTTACTTGATACAGTGGGAAAGGCTCCTCCCAACCTTGCTAACTCTCTTCCACACTAGAGAAGCCACTTTGGTACAAAAATAATAAAAATAACTTAAAATTTTAATTAGAGTCTCATTATCTTTTCCAAAGTCACTACGTACTTGTCAGAAACTGGCAACACCTTAGCAGGGCCAGATTTCAGGAAGTGTATTACAGAAACGCTTAAGATGAAATATTTATCTACCATGGTAACTGTACAAAGTAAAAGAAAGTTGTACGTTATATATTTTATGTTCCTAAATTAGCAAGGTAACTTCAGATTGTCGTGGTTGTTAAAAACAAACAAATAAACAAACAAAACAGCCATTGAAGAAAATAACAGAAGGGAAGAAAAATAGGTTTTTTAACATGGTGTCAAATTTTCTAGAAATTTTGCAACTCTGTCTCCGCCACTGCCAACCAGGGAATTGGATGAAGGGTAATTCGAACATACATTCACGTAGCAAGGAACCTGTCTGACTCCTGACACTTTGAGCCTAAAATGTTGTGACAATGAAGGAGCTCTTCTTACTGCCTCTGTCCCTGCACATGTGACTGGTACTGACAACAGCCCCTGCTCAGGTAACCTGCCTTTCCGTGCAGGAAGGCAGCTCCTGGGACTGGCGGTGAACAGCCACCCATTACTGGCTTTTCCCCTGTTTTCTCAAATGTAGGCTACCTCCTGTTGGCCCCTATTTCCTTTTCTAATAGAGTTTCATTGTTTCCTATACATTACACATACACACCCCTTATACGTAAAACTTAGTGCATTTACCACATGTGATGTGACTTACACACAGGGTGACTACCTCATCACGCACGGGTGAAACCACCCTCCCAGAACTGTAAACCTGAGGGTCACCTTCAAGACTATCTAATCCAAAGCTTCATTAGACAATTGGGAAAATAAAATATACAGAAAGTTGGCCAGAGGCCTCAAACCCCAATGCCCTGACTCCTAATACAGTACAATTCTGTTTCTCCAATCAAAATAAGCACCTTCTGCTTTTTTCATTGTCTTAGTTTTCTCATCTTTCTTCCCTGTGTTTTGCTGTGACTGTAGTTTCCCTTTATCTTCACATCTTCCCAGATGTTGAGAGAAGAGAAACCTGAAGCTAAGAAGACTAGAAGAACATCAGACACCTGAGATACATACGTGCAACTGCTCGCTTGCAGCATCAGCACCGAGACTAAAGAGGTTTAAAGAGACAGTAATAAGTAAAGAAGAGAGCCAAAGGAGAGTTTGCTGTTCATATTGCTTTTCTAAAATGGCCTTTTTCACCCTGACTGGGTGGCTCAGTTGTTGGAGCATCATCCCGTACAACAGAAGGTTACAAGTTCACAGGGCGCATGTGAGAGGCAGCTCGTAAGTGTTTCTCTCTCACAGTGATATCTCTCTCTCTCCCTTCCTCTCTCCCTCCCTTCCTTCTTCTCTCTCTAAAATCAATAAAAACATAGCCTCTGGTGGGAATTAAAATTGCCTTTATCTGATCAAAACATTTCTCTTAAACCGCTCCATTAGCTGCTTAACAGGACTTACAAGGACCTGCACAACAGGACTCCTGAGGGACTCTGCCCTCAGCATCTCTGACCCCTTGTCCCGCTCTGTGCTCCAGCCATATGGTGCTTCTTGCAGATCTCCAATTCACCGTGTCTCCTCAGACTTCGAGGGTGTTGTCTCTTCTGTTCCCTCTGCCACAGCTTCTGAGCCTCACACATTCTGACCATCCCTTCAGATCTTAACCTAGCTATCGCTTCCTTTGGAAGCCTCTGCTGACCCCCAAGGCTCAAGGTAGGAGCATTTTCTAGCAATCCCTAAGCACAAGTTACCCTGTTATAATTACCTGATGACCCATTTCCACCCGCCTGCATCCCCCATTTACTCGTTATCTGCTCTTACTCCTGCTGTGCTCATTGCACTCAATTCAGTGTTGAGTTTAGAGAAGATGCCTATTAAGTAAGTGAAGGCTGACTAACGCATGCACAAATGAGAAAAATAAAATCCTGAAATGATCTCCCACAAATAGCCGTAAGCAGCCTGATTCCCTGTATTGCACTCCACTGCAGCTCGGTTACCTCGTCACACTGTGTTTAGTTCAACCCAGATATGTTGATGAAGACAGATCCATTTCCATTTCTGTAATAACTGATGAACACACTGAGGCCATATATTTCACTCAATTTTAAAAAGCAGCAGAGAAGCATCGTATAGGATACCATTAAGAGTTCTCCTTTCATAGGGAAATGAAATGCGTCTACTAATGCTGTAACTACAAGGCACTATTTTATTTCCACTCATTTCAGATTGTGAAAAGATGGTAAAATGTTTGTTTGAAACTATAATTTATTTCTAAAAGCTCATGTTAGAAACTAAAATTACATTGTAACATTTTACCCAGCATGAGTTAAGCTTATAAACAAGAAGGCATTATCAATGACAGAAGGAAGAAGATGTTCTAAACCATATGTGGTTTGCAGCACAGTGAAATCCAACCCACAGACCTGGTGTGGTCGGCCTGTGCACTGTTTTAAAACTTTATGAAGTGTTTTAAAGTTGGAGGATTTCACACAAAATGCATAACTTTGGATTTTTTAGAAAAACCAGATGAGGGTAAAAGTTATGTGTCTGAAGCTACACATTCCAGCCCCCTCATATAAGACATCACCGCTATGGTCCCCTACCCCTGTATCCTCGCAGAGTGACAGGGGCTGTTATAGCCTGTTATTTGATGGACCTCGAAATTTGTGATCTCTGAATTAATGTTTGAGTGTCTCGTGTAAAAGTGCAACACCACCTTGACAAGCTATAGTAACAATTACAACACAACAGGAAGCAACCAATTTAAAGTGGGTTTTATGAATCCCATGAACCAAGAGTAAGAACGGGGGCTGGAAGCAGAAGAAAGTGTCTGTTATAGGAAGATCACAGTCTCTGCCAAAGAGGGACAGGCAGAAATGAAATTACAGCCATTTGAAATTGTTCATCTCAAAGTCCCAATAAGACCCACCTGGTAGAACAGAAACCCCTAGGATTACTAAAACAAGACTTTTTTCCATGACATTTTGAATAGAGATTCATTGACAGATCTAAACCTAGTTTGGAGGGTACTTAGTTCAACTGATGCAGAGAAGAACACAAGGGTGGGCAAAAGTAGGTTTACAGTTGTAGCATATTAATAATATAATAATTAAATAATAACAATAAAAGAACAAACTCCCTGTTTCATGTATTCACAACTGTAAACCTGCTTTTGCTCACCCATGTACTGTGGTCCTGAGAGATTGTCAAAAGTCACGTAATTTGGTGTGTCGCTTCTCCTCTCTAGCCCTCATTCTCTGTAATTCATTCTCAGAAACTTAGAACAAATGTCCGGTAAGCATCAGCCATCTGGTATTTATATCCTAAGAAAACGAGAAACAGAGAAACAAAATGGAGTTGCTCAAGGTTACAGGAGTGAGTTTACAGCCCGAACCACTGTGCCAGGCTCCTTCCTGTGCAACTGCAGAGTGTCAAGTCTGAGAACCCTCCAGGCCATGCTTACGGTCTGACGACCCCACCCCCAACCTGGGAACGGAAGGACGAAATGAGCAGGAAGGCAGCCCTCAGGGAAGAAACTAAAGCATGAAACTCAGAGCAAATTTATCTAAATAGTATTTAGCAATGATAAGGATGTAGGAAATAAATATACTCATACACTGTATGAGGCCAGATGTTACTGAAATGGGAGGGAAATGGATCACCATCTCTCAAAAATTAAAATATTTCTTTTTTTAAAGATTTTATTTATTTATTTTTAGACACAGGGGAGGGGAGGAAGAGAGGGAGAGAAACATCAGTGTATGGTTGCCTCTCATACACCCTCTACTGGGGACCTGGCCTGCAACCCAGGCATGTGCCCCAACTGGGAATCAAACCAGCGACCCTTTGGTTCACAAGCCAGTACTCAATTCATTGAGCCACACCAGCCAGGCAAATTAAAATACTTCTTATAGCCCTTGAACCATTTCTCCTAGGGATTTACAGACAAATGCAAAAATAAGCAATGATACCTTAATAAAAAATGTTCTCTCTTCAATGTTTTAATAAACAGTGAAAAATCTGAAATAATCTAAGCTGTCCATTCATGGTGCTCTACTTAAATAAAATATGACACATTCATGTGACAAAAAAATTGTGCACCCATTAAAAAATGCAGTAGTTATAATAAAAGTACTATCATCTAAACATGTCTAGGATATATTTAGTGGGGAAAGTAAACATCACGTTGAAAGTAATACATCTGTAAAAGGGCAGTGAGAGGGGTGCACACATTCAGAGGCTGTGACCAGAGGCTTCCTGCACTGAATGCCACTGGGCCCGGGGAGGTATATGTGGAGTGGTAGCTTACTTTTTCTCTTAGACTGATTATTTAGTTTAATGCTTTTTACCTAGATCATCTTTTATTTTATATTGTAAATGTAGCTAATAAAAGTTAGTGAAAAATATTTTCAAAATTCTCTTGATGTTTACTCTCTTCTTAGGTGGATATCTATTTAACAAAGTACTTATTCATTCAATATTTATGTTACACCCATGATCTCTCTGTAATTCTCTAACCTGGGAAGATGTGGAAAAGCATCATTAAGTACCATCAGACTTTGAAGATTTCACTCCTGTAGCAATGCAAGCCAAATTCATACCATAGGTAGGTTAACTACGGAGTAGATAAGCATCCAAAAAATATTCCATATTGTCTGTTATGACCTGCCTAGAGAAATATTTTGACAAGCACAATTATCAGCCCTGCTTTCATAAGCAAGCTAAAGCAATTGGTTTCCTTGTTACATGCTACGCCCCTGCCAAATCTGATGGAATCTTTGAAGGACAGATGGTGATGGGTCCTGCTTGCCCCTCCCCCATTCACAGGCAACAGCTCTGGGGAAGGGACCAGCCAGAAAGCAAATTGCTCCTGACGAAGGTAAGGGGAGGGGAGAGCAGGATAGAGGCTGAGCCCCAACATGAGACTGCCGGTGCCATTTTGGTTACTCAGATGATGTTCATTTATTTCTCAATGAGTTACTTCATAAAACCAAGGCATGTGATGGGCCCACAACAGGTGATGATGGATCATACCTGCAGCTGGCCACACCTATCCTCTGCCAAGATCAGTCCTAACCTGCCCTGCTGTAGGGAACTAGGCAACTGAGCCGTCTGTACCTTTTTCCTCTTTTCCTGCTACCTCATTAAACAGATTTCTGCTTCCCACACCAGCACCTGAGGTACCACTCAAGTTTACGGATACGTAGCGGTGAACCAAAATGCCTCCTGCAAACAGGCCTGGAACTTGTGCACAGAACATTGGGCGCCGCCACATACTGAAACCTCAGAGATCACCTTACCTAGACCCTCGCTTTAAGCAAAACATCTACCCTCAAGTGGGAGAGAAGAAGCGCACAGATAACTTTACTGCCACAGAAGTGTGTAAGTGCCAAGGGAGAGTAACAGCTGAACAATGAGAACACTAAGGCAATGAAGAGGAGGGAGAGAGAAGTGCAGCTGAAGCAAAATGTGGAGATCTTGTAACGCAGGTAGTACGGAGCTTCCCAAGGAGAACCTATGTGTGTGCTATAAGGAGGGGGAACGTTCCAAGCCCAAGGCACGTGGTTGTGGGGAAAGAACAAGAGTCATAAAGGGGGGGATCCTATGTACCTTAGTTTATTTTGGCTAAAAAATAAAATGTCTGAAGGAAAGTAATAAGGACAAGGTTTGAGACAAAGGTTTGCATTCTCATTTCTCAGGTTCTCATGGAGCTTAATCATTTTTGTATACAAAAAAAAAAAAGAAAAGAAAAGAAAGGAAGGTTAAACAGGCCCTGATCTTCTAGAAAATTCACCCAGCAGGAACAGACAGAAGGGACTGCTGTCTGAAAGGAAGAGGTCCTTTCCCATAAGAGTAACCACCTGAATGTACTGTTCTAGTGACAACCTGACAGAACAGCAGTTCATGGTCACAAATCAGATTACTGCCATCCCACCTCTGTGACATAACAGCATCACCAAGGGGGAAAAGCAATTCTCATTGTATTTTTCAGAAAAATTCATATAGGTATTACATTAACTTAAATGAAAATGTATGTGTCTAATAAAAGGTTAGCATTGAGTGGTGCCTGTTACTTGTCATTTAAATAATATAATTTACTGCAAGTCTTATGAGGTTTGTTGGGAATGTATTCAAACCAATGGCACTAGAAAAGAGAGCTAGCAAAAACAATCTCTGCTTGCCTGCACAACGGTGCATTTGAAATTGGACATTTTATTTCCTGCTAGTTTTTCATAACCATTTGATTTTGAGGAAAAAAAATGGATTACAGTAAGAATTCAAGTAAGGAACTTATTCAGTTTTCTGATGGAAATTTCCCCCAGAAAATAATGTTTCCATTTAATGACTTTATTTTATTTTCATTTATTTATTTTTAAATAATTTTTTATTTTTCAGTTATGTTGACATACAATATTTTATTAATTCCAGGTGTGCAACACAGTGATTAGACATTTAAATAACTTACAAAATGACCACTCCGATAAGTCTAGTACCCACTTGGCACCACATATAGTTATTAAAATATTTATTGACTATATTCACTATGCTGTACTGTTTTTATAATTGGCAATTCACACATCTTAATCACCTCATTTAATGATTTTAAAGGATGAAGAGTAGACGAGATAGGGCGCATTCAGGGTGGTATGGCCGTAGACTAAAGGATGAAGAGTAAAATGAAACATTTAAAATAAGTGGAATAAAAACACTCATATCCATGATAACACTTTAAATGGATCAGAATGACCATCATAACCAAATCAACAAACAACACAAGTGCTGGCGAGGGTGTGGAGGAAAGGGAACCCTAGTGCACTGTTGGTGGGAATGCAGACTGGTGCAGCCACTGTGGAAAACGGGATGGAATTTCCTCAGAAAACTAAAAATGGAACTGCCTTTTGACCCACTGCTGTGATTATACCCTAAGGATCTTGAAACACCAGTTCAAAAGAACCTATGCACCCCAATGTTCATGGCAGCATTATTTATAATAACCAAGTACCAGAAGCAACCTAAGTACCCATCAGTAAATGAGTGGATCAAAAAACTGTGGTACATTTACATGATGGAATGCTACACAGCAGAAAGAAAGAAGGAGCTCCTACCCTTTGCAATAGCATGGATGGAGCTGGAGAGCATTATGCTAAGTGAAATAAAACAGGCAGTGAAAGACAAATACCATATGATCTCACCTATAAGTGGAACCTAATCAACAAAACAAACAAATGAGCAAAAAAGAAGCAGTGACATGGAAAGAAAGAACAACTGACAGTGATGGAGGGGGGTGGGCAGTAATGGGGGGAAAGGAGAAAGGGCCATCAAGGAATATGTATAAAGGACACATGGACAAAGCCAAAGGGGGCTAGGATTAAGGGTGGGAGGTAGAGATGAGTGGGACAGGGGGAGTATTGAGGGGAGAATGGAGACAACTGCACTTGAACAGCAATAAAAAAAGAAACATAATTAAAAAAGAAAAACACTCATATCCAAAAATGTTTAACCAGGTTACATAATGTAATTTCTGTCATTGAAATACCTTCAACAAACAAGCACACAAAATATAACCAGAGATCTTGAAATTCAGAACAATCTGACAGTAACCAGAAGGGAAGTGGGAGGGGATAATGGGGGGAAAGGTTGGAGGGTTTTCAAGAACAACTATAAAGGATACATAAACAAAACCAAGGGTGGGGTGGAAGCAGGGGAGGGAGGTGGGGATGGCTGGGGTGGGAGGTAAATGCAGACAACTGTACTTGAACAACAATAAAATAAAATAAAATGGAAGAAAAAATGTTAAAAAATAAATACCTTCAAAATTTAGAATATATAGTTTTAAAGCTCAAAGATATATGTAATGCAATACTTTCTTATAAAAGGTCAAGAAAACTCATTCATTCACTCAACAGAAATTTGCCGAGAAGATACTATGTGGGGGGCACTGGAGACACAGAAGTGAACAAGACAAAAACAGCAAAACTCCTGCTCTCGTGATGCTTATCTTCTGCTAGTGAAGAACAAATAAAAAATAAATACTAAAATAAAGATGTAAAGTATATAGTTTGTTAGAGTATGGTAAGCACTAAAGAGAAAAATAAAAGACTTCATGCTTGGGATTTCTCTTTCTCGTTCCTTGCTAGACATGACAAGGGAGCATTGAGCCAGGGACAGCCATCGTGGAAAGGAGTCAGACTCGCCGTTTCAGTTCAGGAAAGATCAAACCTCATTAGCTGGGGCAGAAGTAATATAAGAGCCGTCTAGATTATTTACTGGCTATTGAATCTTCCTATACAAGGATTTTCCTCCCTCTCATCGGAAAGTAGACTTTGGCTTCCAGACCAGGAAGGTCTCAAGAGACTGCTCCTGGCTTTCTTAAGCATGGGGGGAGTTTCTTCATTTCCAGGGAACTGGGCTCCTGCTTCAAGCAGCCTCAGCACAGTTGTGAGTCCAAAAGTGCCACCATCTTAGCACTAAGGTGAGCCACAGTGGCTTTCACATCCAGATGCTTTTCCTTCAAGCATGTGGTTAGAACCCTGGCTGGTGTGGCTCAGTGGATTGAGAACCAGCCTGTGAACCAAAAGGTCACCAGTTTGATTCCCAGTCAGGGCACATGCCTGGGTGGCACACCAGGTCCGCAGTAGGGGGTGTGTGAGAGGCAACCACACATTGATGTTTCCCTCTCTTTCTCCCTCCCTTCCCCTCTGTCTTAAATAAATAAAATCTTTTTTTAAAAAAAGCATATGATTAGGTAGGTTGTTTTTTCCTAACAAACATGCTGAAAATTCAGAGCTGTATGAATATCTCCCACACATACAAGGTCAACCTACTGAGATGGAGATTGTTTATTTCCAGTGGTTTCAGAATATCACCATCGGTAAACCTTAATGAATAAAATAATCAAGTCATTAATCAATTTTCTGATAAAATTACAAAATGAAAATAAAAATATCAAAATAAATCACTACTTTTAGATTTGAAACTTGTATGTTACTGTGTGTGACTTACATTGAACTATAAATATGTACTTTTTGAAGGGGAAAAAAGGCTGAAACTGATGACTAGCAAGCCAGATTACAGCTGAAAGAGAAACAGCATTGTTTCATGCCAATTTTTAGTTTATATCAAATTCATATGACCCCTAAGCAAACATCAGAAGCTCCTATTGTTATTGAAGATATGAATTTAAAGAGCAATTACAATTTATGTCATCTACTTAAGACAATCAAAGTAGATAATTAACAACAGGACAATAATAATGTCTTGATCCAAATAAAACAAAGTGGGAAAATTACCATCACTGTGCAAATCTCTCTAATAAAATAACATTAGTAATAAGGAAGCCTCGCGTTCTTGTGTGAGAGATCTGCACTTACAATCAGCAAACGCCACGATGCTTCCTCTGTCAGACCCATCCAACTCAGACCCTAACAGAAAGGATAAGGAGTTTTACAAAGCAGGATTCCAGGCCCCAACCTTTATTCTAGGTAGACAAGTGCTCAGTACTCAACCATACCCTTGTTAATTGTGATACCGACTGTTGCTATGGAGAGTGTCAATTGTGGGTAAGTGTGTGTGAACATGTTCAGTCGCACACAGATGTGGGTATTTAACTGTCAGACTTTCTCTAACACTGGTACTTCTGAGGGAAAGACGTGGTTATTGTTCAAAAAGCTTTTCCTAGCCGCTGCTGCTTTCTCCGGTCCGTGCCACTTGTTTCTAGACCCCTTCCTATCGGCCTTCCTTTTCCTAAGCTGTATTACCAGGCTGTTTGCTGGCACACACTCTCACTGCCCTCTTTTGCAGAGTTCACTATTAAGTAAACATTTTCCACCTTATGCTGGCTTCTTTCAAACCATTCCCAAGGCCTTCTCTTGGAGATCATTAGACAAGAATAAATAAAATGAAGTTAGATGCCTAATATGATTGCCAAAATGTCAAATGACAGTTTATAGGATCAAAAATGGCTTCTTGTGGGAAGATACAAAAAGTCAGGTGCTAAATTTTTGGCTACTGCATAACTGAGGATTAGCGCTATAGGAAGTCAAAAGAATATAGGGGGCTGGATACACCTGAATTTTAAGCTCTGGCCTCTGCTAGCTTGTGACATTGCTCAGGTTCTTTCTCATCTATAACATGAGGAGCACAATATCTATATCACAAGGATGCTACAAAGGGGAGCTGAGAACACATGAAACGCCAGCAGAGTGTCCAGCACAGAGGGGCCACTGTATAACATTTAGGTTCCTCCTTTGCATAAGCACATGTCTGGAACTAGGGATGTAAGAGGTGCACTCAGTTTACCACTGTCCATCTCTAATCCTCCCAGCATGCATTGTGCCCCTGGGGAAAGCTGATAGCTGGGTAGATACAGTGACAACATGCTACTCCACCAGAAACAGGCGCTGTTACAGGTGAAGTTTTGTAACAGAGGTAACCAAGCAACAAGATCAGTTACCATCAAAAACTTAACAATATTCTATTACTTTTATTGTTAAATAATAGAATTTAGATTTAGAGCAGTTTTTAGGCTTATAAAAAAATTGATCAGGAAGTCCAGAGGGTTACCATACACCATATACCCTTTCTTCTCCCCTCTGCTTCCTACAGTTTCTCCTGTTATTAACGTCTTTCATTAGTGTGCTATGTTTGTTACAGTAGATGAACTACTACTGATCATCATTTTAATTAAGCCCATAGGTCATGCTCTGTGCTGAACGTTCTATGGGTTTTGACAAATGTGTCCACCATGACAGCATCACACAGAAGTTTCACTATGCTAAAAATGCCCTATGACTTTTATTTTTAAGCAGAAATAATATATTCACTTCAAAAATTTTTTAGCAATTTCAAAAAGTAAAAAGCAAAAAGATCCACCATAATCTCAGCTGGTACATAGCTGTATGTTGGGGCCATTCTTCCTTTGTTCTCCTATACATATAGTACATATTATATATGTAGTGTGCATGCGTGTGTAGTCTCTCCTATCTTCCCTCCATTCACTTGCATTTTAATTTAAATAGACATAATGTCAATGAAAACATAAAGAGAAATCCCTCAGAATTTCTATAAATACAGTATGGCTTAAATCTCTCAATGGAGACTGGTTGTATAGTTTTCTTTATATGAGAATCCATTTGTTAAGTGGTCTGACTCAGGTTGAATTTATACAACTCTTTTTTTTAACATTTATTTCTTCATTCACTTATTTATTTACTTTTACAAGTACATGAAAGATGACAAATTATATTAAATATTATCAATCAACATCATTTAACTTCACTGTCTTTTTTAACCCTTACAATTAAATAACTTATTTTACTTTCTAAGAACTTCAGTTACAAAGCAAAAAAGAAAGAAAATATTATATATGAGAAAAATTTAGCAAGTCAATGAAACTGTTTCCTTGTTACTAATCTGTAATACATTTAAAAACTTCTAAAGCTTCATTACCTTTTAATTTAATTCATCACCCACTTATTGTATTCCTACCAGGTACAAAAAATACCAGGCTCTTTAAAATTATTAATACATAATATAGCAGTAGCTGATGAAGAACAACTAATTGACATGGGAAAAGAATAAAGACATATAATGGTATTTCTCTATCCTTTTCCTTAAAACTAGTCTTATAAAACTATTTATTGGTGACATTTACCTAATGTGTTGATTTCAATTAGGCTGAGTGTACTTTTTTCTTTCTTTCTTTTTCTAAAGATTTTATTTATTTACTTTTTAGAGAGATGGGAAGGGAGGGAGAAAGAGAGGGAAAGAAACACCAACGTGCAAGAGATAAACTGATTGGCTGCCTCTTGCACAACCCCCACGAGGGACCTGGCCCACCACCCAGGCATGTGCCCTGACTGGGAATCAAACCAGCGACCTTTTGGTTCACAGGCTGGTGCTCAATCCACTGAGCCACACCAGCCAGGGCTCTTTCTTCCTTTAAAAAATTTTTTTATTATATTTTTCTCTATTACCATTTAGTACCCTTGAACTCAAGTTATAATATCCCCTCTGTTTTCAACTCCAGGCCAAGCAAACCTGCCCAAGCAAAGGAAGGGATGAGAGAGACAACAGTTAAAAGACAATAAATTATTCTAATTCCTTTTCTCCTGCCTACCTAGGTTTTAACATATCTAAAGGGGTTTTATAATTGTTTTTAGAGAACATCCCATTCTAGTAGTTCTGTTAGGTGCTTCTGGCAAATGGGTAAGGCTTTAAAGAAAACTAAAAGCCTTCTGGTACTTGTGTGTCATGAACTTTCCAAACTTTACTGTCCAAATGACAGGGAGAAGTTGAACTCTGGTCATCCCTTGGTTCTTGAAAATTGCTGTGACAGCCTTCCCAATGGGGATAACTCTGCAGCTACCTTTTTCACTCATTTAAAATAAATTGGAGCTTTGGAAGGAAGATAGGGATTTGTTGGGCTAGAAAAGATAAAAGAAAAGAATATCTTGGTTCGAGAGTGACAGCTTCTGGTGACCGTGACAAGGTAATGAGACAGCTGGTCCCTTCTTAGATGGAAAGTAGATGTAGCCTGTCCTAAGAAGCAGTTTATTCTCAGCCTCTTATCCATCCGTCTCAAAGTTTAAATGACAGCTTAACTCTCACCCTTCATTCTTTCATATCTTCCCAGATGTCCACACAGTAGGCACACCGTAAATGTTGGCCGCACTGCGCTGAACGTCCCAGCAGGCAGCCCCGTGTGCCAGGCCAGAAAGTGGGGGCAAGAACCACCGTGATACTGAGGAACAATGTCAAGCAGGGAAAAAATTCGCTATTCGCAGGCATTCCACTTTGATTCTGAATGAAAACCATGCATAAACCTGTAATAAATTACGTTTCGCTAAAACCAGTGGTTTATACTAGATTAGTGAAAGCAAGCACAGTATTTAGCGATGCCATTTGGAAGCAGTCTGATGGATGACCAGAAAATACAAGTATTTGTTTCTTACTGGCAATATGTGATTTGTACAAGCCCTTTCTAAACTTCTGAGGCACAAATGTGCCATTCGTTTCTGAATCTTGAGAAACACAACACAGCAGGTAAAAGAACAGATGGGGTGGGAGGTGGTAAGCAAATGGACTTCCCTGCTTACAATCTTTAGCACTAGAAAGCTGGCTTGCTGTGGATTCCGCCACACCGGAAGAGTGGGACTGTTCATTACGGCTAATGAACTTCCTTGTGGGGAGCCAAGGGCATAAGCACACGGGAAAAAGCACAGGAGCAGAACTCTGGAGACAAGCGATAGTCTCAATCCTACACTACTGGCTATGCAACCTCAGCTAAGTCATTTCACCTCTGGGATTTGCCTGAGTCCTTTCCTTACCTCTTACATAAATAGATGGGACCAGATCTCAACATTTTTTCACTCCAGTGTTCCAGAAAACTCTCTCACATCACCACCAGCACATCCGCCGCAGCCTAAAGGATTATGGTGAGTGGATGTCCTATAATTTCTATTATGGACAAAAGAGTCATACTACACATGTTTTATTATTATTATTAAAGATTTTATTTATTTATTCTTAGAGAGGGGGAAGAGAGGGAGAAATAGAGGGAGAGAAACACTGATCAGCTGCCTCTCGCACATGCCCTGACTGGTGCCCTGACCAGGAATGGAACCAGTGACCTTTCACTTTGCAGGACGATGCCCAACCAAGCTACACTGGTCAGGGCTATGCATGTTTTTTTAAACAACACAAGCTTTTCCCTCCACAACTCTTATGTGCAACCCACCGCAGGCTTGAAAATCACTACATTAAAAGATGTTCAAGATGACTTCTGACACTAATGTTTCCACAATCTATAAATCTAAGGCTTGTACTACAAAACCCAGCTACCCTTTCAGGCCAGAGATGGTGTCCACACATCCCTCTGAGTCTGTCTGCCCTCCTGCCCTGACAGGGGTAGGCAAGAACCTGCAACGTAGAATCTGGTGGGGAAAAAAGTTAAAAAGGATGGCTCTTTGAGCTTCCAAATCCAACTCTGATACGACGGTCATGCTCCTCTGGGCCCAACATGGCTTTCTCCCTTGCAGAAATGACACATCCAGCCACTTGATGTGTGGACACAAAGGGCAGAGGCATTGATGAGAGAGTGGCCACTGACCCATCTGTAGTACCCTCTGTGTAATCTGTTATGACTCCTATGTCACGTTCTCATACACTAAGCTGATCATTCTGCATTCTAGAATATTATTTCATTTGTACATATTACTCAGAAATATTTTTCAGAAGCAGACCACATCTAAAAACAAACTCTCCATGTCATAGAAACTATCACACACATCTGGCACTCAGTCACAATGCCCAGGAATAATCACTGCTCTGCAGTCCACAGGACTGAGGGGAATGGCTCTGTTATTTCATTAAACTCAAAGACTGAGTCTTCAGCTGGGGACATAGGAAAGCGCCAGGTGTTCAAGAAACCCCTGAAGCGTGTGCTAATTTTTGTGACTTTGTAATTTCCTGATAGCATACGGTTGATTGGTTACATCAGGTTTTAATAGTCTGTAATCCAAGAGAAGTGATCCAATAAAATTAACAAAATAAATAAATTTTTAAAAAATCTTGCTACCCCAGTCAGTTTACCTGGTACTCTTCTACCCAACTCTCTAACCCAAGAATAAATCAAGGACACCCAACCCCATGCTGTCTTATCCTGACTCCACTTCATTCCCATCAACCAAATAAACCAAAAAATTAAATTAATCACATTGTCTAATTGTGCCATTCATTTTTATTTTTCCACCTAGACACAAGCATCTTTTCTAAAAAAATTGAGTGACACTGGTTAATAAAATTATGTAGGTTTCAAGTGTACAATTCTATGATACATCATCTGTAAATTGCACTGTCCATTTGGGTGTTCACCACCCAAAGTCAAATCTTCCATCTCCATATATCTGACCCCTTTTATATTTTATTACTCCCACCCCCTTCCCTCCGGTACCGCACTATTGTCAGTGTCTACGAGCTTTTATTTGTTTTTCTTGTTCATTCATTTGTTGCTTTCTGTTTTTATATCCCAAATATGAGTGAGATTGCATGGTTCTTGACTTCTTTGGTCTGACATATCTCTCCTAGCATGACACAAACATCCTGAAGGCAGGCTCTATGCCCTGTAATTCTCGATGTGTCCCCAGAACAGTGGTTTAAACATCAAAACTTAGGAAATGAGGTCCATGTAGCTCAGCCCCAAAGACTCTGAGTCGGCCTAGCTGGGTGCGCACTGGGCGTTGTGGAGTCATGCTCCCACTGTTGCCCAAAGGGCTCTGGGGTGCAGGACGGTTGAGCATCACAGCCCCAGAGTCCTTCCATGGCCTTCAGGCCATGTGATTGGAAATCACAGTCATTATGTGCTTAATGGTTTCACAAATCTTAAAAATGAGGCAGTTTCCAATATCAATCTGTAAAATGTTGGAAGGATGGGTTTCTATAGAACATAAATGAGATCTGAAGTGAGATAAGCCTGTGAAACAGTAAGCAGCAGAAGCGGAGGCTGCCCTCAGGCCTGGTGACTCTGAGCCCCACTCTTCTGCTACTTCTCCCGAGCAGACAAGGGCAGGGTCTGGAGCTAAGCGCTGATGTGGTGGATGACCATGTGTGGGCTGAAGGCATGGGGAGCACAAGGCTACTAGGATGAGAAGAGACGGGCAGGCTGCCATGAACAGCTCTAAAAAGTTCACCGAGTCCTTACACGTGACCTTCCCCTGTCCACTGCACCACCCCAGGGGTAGAAGCCACTACTCTAAGTGCCTGTCTCTACAAGAACTGCTCCAAAGCCTTTTATGGAAGCTCCTCTTAAGGACCTGCATTCTAAGCTGAAGCATTTTTATCAACTCTGATCTCAGGCCCACAAGTGCTTAAGATACAGGAGGGGGACTTGCTTCATGTGACTCTATTCAAACATAAGGGTTTGTTTTATCTTAATGATACTTCAATATTTAGCAACATGTCCTTTTTTCATCTTGGATAATATCTGAAACATTCAAACTTTAAGGGATTTTCAGATTTTTTAAAGACACTTTTAAATAGTAGGTATTTTACTATAAATTACACTGTACATGTAAAATGGCTCTAAAACAACTGTAAATGGCAACATCTAATGTAAATTCCATGCTGAAGATGTCCAATCACTTTAGCAACCCCAAGTCTTCAATAATTTCAAATTTTCCATTTTATTCTCATCTTTATGCTTACACCACTGATTTTACTTCTGGTTTTATATAACACAAAGATGCAGGACAGGAAGAAAACTAAATCAATGAGCTAAGGGCCCAATGACAAGTGCCTTAATCAGACTTCCTTATTCGTAACTTTCAGAAGACTCCCTTCAGCCACTGCATCATGGCAGGGGTGGGGTGGGGGCCCAGCAGGGAAGGAGTTAGGGGAAAAGGTTACTGTAAGTAAGATAAGGTCAAGGGAATCTAAGACCAGGAATTTAAATGCCTCATAAATGCCTGAACCCAAATCGACCCATCATTTCTTCAGTAAGTATTTACTAAGTGATGCCATAAACCAGGCAGGCAAAACCCCTGCCTTTATTGGACTTTAATATATATAAGGAAGTAATTCATTCATTCATTTACTCATTCAGCAACTATGTTGTGTTACAAGTGTTACTAGTGCCAGGAGCTATGGTAGGTGCTGAGGATATAGTAATAAGCTAAAAACTATAAACAAATAAATACACAGGGAAATGCCAGCTAATGGTAAAAATTGTGAACAAAAATTAATCAGTAAGAGACCACAGACTGATGGAGACTAGAACAGAGTGTGTGGGGTGCAGGGAAGGAGTTTAAGTGGAATGGCAATGAGGTGCATTCTGACTACGTCCCTGAGGAGGTAATCTGTGATGTGAGGGGTAGGCTAAAATGCCAGGGCAGAGAGTTGCAGGAAGAAGCACAGTAAGTCCAAAGGTCCTGAGAGAAAACCTCGTGAGGTCAAGGAGCAACAAGGAGACCAGTGTGATTAAGGACACTGATTGGACATGAGGTTGGAGAGAAGCCAGGATCTGCAGCATACAGGCAAAGAATCTGGATTTCAGTCTGCTATGATAAAGCCATTGGGCTCATAGTGGAAGAAAAACTATCTGATCTGTTTTTAAAAGTCGTGCCAAGTGCTGCGTAGAAGGTAGACTATGGACAGAAGGGGTAACTATGGAAACGAACGAGCATAAAGCCATCAAGAGGCTGTTTAACAGTAGGGCCCAAGATGGAGATAATGGCAGCCACGGATGTGGTGAGAAGTTACTAGATTACAGAAATTTCTGCAGTGAAGCCAATAGAATTCATCAATAGACTACCTGTGGGGACTGAGAGAAACAGGCAAGCCAATCCTAATAACCAAATCTAAAATTGTACTTCATAGTGAGTCTTTTGAGAAAAACCTTTAGTTCTGTTAGACACTCACTCTATCCCTTGTAGATACTCTTACATACAATATAAATGTCACAAGACCTCGATATCTGAATTCTAAAATGACCCTACTTCTTTACTTTTCTCGGTAAGAATGGTCCATGCCCACTGTCCTGTCAGTGAGTCATTCAACAAGCAGACAAGTATCTCAGTCAGACAGGGCTGGAGACCAACAGCACAGCCGTCTCGAGCAGGTGGCTGGAGACAGACAGAGGAGTGAGAGACACGGAGCATTAGGGGGCCCTGTATCAGCTTAAAATGGCTTTCAGAGTTCTGACCTAATGAGACAGGAAAAGTATCAAAAGGATACAGAATTTCCTGAGAGACGAAGAGTTTAGTGGAAAGTGAAGTGCCTCCTGCTTTGGAGAATTGCAGATCCAAAGGGAATAAAAGAATTATTCCTAGAATTCTCTGGCTGTCACACTGACTACACGAGATAGTTCAGCTTGTCCTTCAGGGGCGTGGGGAGACACTCCTGGGCATCTACAGCCACTCTCCACCAGGTCTCAGGTCTCGACTGGTGAGTCACCTAACTCACATCACGTAACAAGCCTGCTCTTCCTGGGATGCTAACTACAAATCACTCTAGGTGACAAGAACTCTGGGACTATTTAGTTTCAGATAGAGGTGTAAGGATCAAATCAAACCCACAGTGTTAAAACCTCTGAGGTTAAGTTTAGAAATCAAAGTGTAATCATTTGGACATAGTTTGGTATTTATCTTGTTTTAAGAAAATGTGATACATTGACTGTCTAGTCTTGTAGTTCCAATTTAATTTATTTTAAAATTGTGATTTTAGCCCTGGCTGGTGTGGCTCAGTGGATTGTGCACTGGCCTGCAAATTGAAGGGTCGCCGGCCAGGGCACATGCCTGGGTTGCAGGGCAGGTCCCCAGTAGGGGGCATGTGAGAGGCAACTGCACATTGACGTTTCTCTACCTCTCCTTCCCCCTCCCTTCCCCCCGTGTCTAAAAATAAATAAATAAACTCTAAAAAAATTGTGATTTTAAATGGAAAGGTGTAAGAGAGTTTTACTAGGTTCATACCAGCACTAGAATTCTTAAGAGAAACTATATAAATTTTGTTTTATCAGATTTACAAGAATAGTTTAAGACTTGGAAAAGTTCTGGTTGTTAGAACAAGGCATCTGAATGCTTAAAAGAACTAAATATATTAAATTTATAAACGCAGTTTAAAAGTGTTTATGGGACTTTAATTATAGGACTCTAATTGGGACTGATTAAGGTTGTTTATTGGTACTCCTCTCAATTGTTTTAAACGGTAACCATGCAGGGGAAACATCCTTCCAGCCTCTCCACCTTCACCCCCACCCCAGTAACCCACAGGCAGGAGACAGTCTGGTGCGTGCAAACCTTTGCTGGGCCCCTGCTCTACATTTGAATAGTCAATCCTCCCCGCCCTCCCAACCCACCGGAATGGCTTATCTTGATCCTCATCTCTATACTCAGTGTGTTCTCATTCTCCAGGTAATAAAGTAAGTACCCAAAGGGGTTGCAAACTTATGTCCACACCACATCCTGCACAAGAACGCAAATAGCAGCTTTGCTCATAGTTACCAAAAGTTGGAAGCAACAAAGATATCCTTCCTGGATAACAAAACTGTGTTACATCCCTACAATGCAATATTACTCAGCGCTAGAAGGGAACAGGAGAAAGCTTACATGCATAGTTAGTGAAAAAAGGCAATCTGAAAAGCTACATACTCTGTGGTTCCAACTGTGTGACACTCTGGAGCAGGCCAAACCACTGAGAGCGGAAAAGATCGGCTGCTGCCAGGCGGTGGCCGGGTGGAACACAGGGCATCTTCAAGGCGGTAAAGCTATTCTGTGAGAGACTGTGATGGGATACATGCGATGATGCACTTGTCAAATCCCACAGAGCTGCACAACACAGAGTGAGCCCCAGTGTGAGATGTGGACTTCCGCTAATAATAATGTATCAGTATTTGTTCAATGATAATAAATCCCGTGCCAGGGGAGAAAGAGTATGTGGAAACTGTCTATGTTTTCTGCTCAATTTTTCTATAGATCTAAAACTATTCTAAAGAAAACAAAGTGTATTAATTTTTGTGAAAAATCATACATATACAACTGGGTAATCAAGTTTAGAGAAAAAAATTTAATAATAAATATAAAAAAATTAGAAATCAAGCCTTTTTTTTTTTTTCACTTCCCTCAACATTATCTTCCTACCAGAACTGGCAACTCCACAGAGACAACCAGCAGCAGCCAGAAACACTGAGCTCATGGAAACGGAAACAGAGAAATCAGTGCTTCAGTCAAATGAGGGGACAAACAGCCAGGCCTGTAAAGTGTTTTGGTTGCTAAATTATAGCATTTAAGGCCTTCTCCCTAAGTTTCTGGAGGTTGAACTCAGATATTTACATACAATTCACTCCAACAGCTGGAATTAATTGGCATCCTTCCTCAGTGTCTTCCAGAAAGAATTCTTTTAAGATACCTATAATTGCAAAAGCAATTTCTTGAAATTTCTATCCAGATGATCGATAAAAACTTTAACTTGAAAAACAGAACTCCTAGGAGTTTTGACCAACAAAAGCAACGCTACAACATTCTGAATAGTCATTTTTATGTTAATTTACTCTCAAAGGATCCTTTCCAAAACATGAGTAATACATTTTTTAAGCAATGATAAATTTATGGTACGAGAATTTTGTCCAACAGAGTAAGTTCTACTATCGAAAGGGTTTATTAAAAATAATTCCCACTTTTTCCCAAGTCCTTAATATTAAAGTCCATACAATCTGAAAAATTCTGTTAGTAAGAACTATACTTGTTATAATTTACATATTGAGGAATCTTTTTTAAAAAGTTATCCCCAAAAAATTGATCTAAAACAGTTATGTCTCCACTACTTACATCACAGCAAGAGGACTTTCAAGTGTTCTGAATACAGTTGTACCAAAATGCAGGCAGGCACGTACACACACATGCACATAGTTTGGGTTTTTGTTGTTGTTTTTTCTTTTTTTGAGAAAACCACACAAAGGAAGTAGAAGTGTACTCTTTGACAAGACATGTGAAGCCTTGATTCCTTCTAGACTCTCAAAAGCACCAACCTAGTTTTAAGATGTGGGATAAGACAAAGAGTTCATCCAAAGTGATGCCCGATTTTTTTTCTGGAGTTTTGAAATATAGGGACTAACTGGCAAATATTTAAAGTTTGGAAAAATGGCTACAATGGCAGGGTTTGAGAAACAGGAATAATTCTTTTTTTTGAGAGAGAGAGAGAGGAAGGCAGGAAGGGAGAGAGGGAGAGAAACATCCCTCTCATGTGAGAGAGAAACATTGATCGGCTGACTCTAGTACATGCCCCAACAAAGGACAGAACCTGCCACCCAGACATGTGCCCTGACCCAGAATCGAACCAGGACCTTTTCACTTTGTAGGGAAGCGCCCAACAACTGAGCCATGCTGGCAGGGTGAGACACAGGACTAACTCCTGAGAGACCTTTATGATCACCTGTTTCATCTCCCACTGACACCTATTCAGCACCTCCGCTGGGGCAGGTCTGGGCACTGCTGAGCGGTGCCCAGGAAAATCTCCAGTCAAGTGACAGCTTGGACTCCGTGCTAGAAGCTAGTCTCTTAAATCTCAGAGTAAATGTAAAATCCTGTTACTACAATTCATTATAGTAAAATCGGCCTATAATATCTAAAATAAAATAAAAACTAAATTTTTAAAAAATCATTTCCAAGACATCAGTTTGTATACACAACTTCACTACTTATACCCCAGCAAGAAAGGCCAGAGCAACGACTACTGAATGTCTGAGACGAATGCTCTCTAGCTCTGAAGAAGTCCCTCTAACAGTACTTGAATTTAATTTTTAGAAATAATTATGCTATGGTTTTAGTGGTTTTCACAAGGCATTTTACTCTAAGAGTCGATTTGCAAATGACTGAAATATTGCTATTATCTCTCCTCTGTACAAAAGTTTTCCTGGAGTGCCCTAGGGGCCCTTTACAAATCTCAATTGCTAAATCAGAGCATCCTCCATTAAATTTAGCAAGCTCTGGCCCAAGTCAGATGCTCACTTACATCTAAACACAATCCGACCCACAGATGGCTACATTTCAGTCTGCGAATCAGAGTACAGAGTACAGAACACAGTCTCTATCTCCTGGCAACACTATGAAACTCAAGTCACTTTAGCTAAGTACATAAACTTTAGTTATGTCCATAATCCTACTCTTTATGAATAGGCCTCAAGTGATTCAGACGTTCATTTGGCCATGAATCTTGAACTGAAGCCAAAATTTCAGCAGTGTCGGCTGTACACTAAAGGTAACCTTTCATGATTTCCTGAGGAGAATTTAATTGCTTGTTTGAGCCAAGAAGGGCATAAACTGCAAATCTACCAAAACAACTTAATCAGCATATGTTTGAAACATTGCCAGCAAAGGGCAGTTCAATCCTTGTGGCCATCTGATGCAAAGCATTACTGTCTATTTTTTTACCACTATTTAAAATTATTATTATTGTTGTCATTATATCATCAGCAGTATGTCTATTGCTTATACTATTAACACAAAGAACTACTTGGTAGCACTTGACCGTCTCATAAATCCAGGAGGTATTTACAATAAACCTATAGAGCAAAATGACAAGGTACATTATTTCTCAAACTTTTAAAAAAACTTTTATTGTTGACACTATTACAGATGTCCCTCATTTCCCCCCACCCTTTTCCCCCTTTACCAAGCCCCCACCCCCCTTCACCACATTGCTGTCTGTGCCCAGGGGCGACACATACATGCATGTACCTTCTCTGGCTAATCTCTTCCAGTCTCCCCCAACACCCTCCCCTCTGAGATCTGTCAGTCTGTACCATGTGTCATACCTCTGGTTTTATTTTGTTCACCATTTCATTTTTTTGCCCCCATATATGAGTGAGATCATATACGGTATTCGTCTTTCTCTGACTGGCTTACTTCACTGAGCATAATATTTTCTAGGTCCAAAGGATAAGAGCTCCCTCTTTTTTACAGCTGTGCAGAATTCCATTGTGTAAATGTACCACAGCTTTTTTATCCACTCACCTACTGCTGGGCACTTGGGCTGCTTCCAGATCTTGGCTAATGAAAATAACACTGCTATGGACATAAGGGTGCATATATTCTTACTGATTAGTGTTTTGGGATTCTTGGGATATATTCCCAGAAATGGGCTCACTGGGTCAAAAGGCGGTTCCATGATTAAACTGCTGTTTTCCACAGTGGCTTTTTGAAGATGCAGACAGTCAGCTCTGTGGAGGACCTCATCCATGGACACACAGCAGCCAACACACAGCAAGAGCTTGAAACCGGTTCTGTTCACTCAACATCCACATTTTTCCCACTGCACCAGGCTACCTTTCATTACTTACTATTCTGTGGGGCTTCATGAGAACAAAGGTAGAACTATTAATTACCCAACGGACTCACAGCTCCCCTGACAGCAATGGCTTCCCTAACAACTTCAGTGATGCCCCTGCAGACACCGTAGTCACTCCTAGAACGAGGCCGCCAGCTGCCAGAGTTTGGATGTCTGCCACGCTCCTTCACTCAAGCTACAGTTTTCCTCGCCTGCAAAATGAAGGTAAGTCCAGGAGCTACACCTCACAGGACAGTTCTGTGGATTAGATGCAATAACACATGTGAAGCAGGACCTCAGGAGCTCACCCTGGAGTCCATGAAGAATCAACACAGTCTGCCATCATTATGACCACCGGTACTTTCCCAAACTCCGCTCCGGGCACCCCTACTTCTGTCGGCACCCGCCTTTCCTGACAAAGGCATGTCACGAGAATCTTCATTTACTTTGAATCCCCTTTGCATTTATCAAAACTTTTCTACTACTTGCTGATATGAAGGAGAATCCGCCCAAAATGGAATTTTTATAATAAATTGTGTGTGTATTCTTACACGTTTAAACTTCAGTCACCCTCAAAGCCCTGTCTATTTTATACAATACACCTGTCAAGGTGTTTTTTTCCGCTGCTCAAAACCGTTTTTGAACTCATCAATTTTGATGCCTTTTAGCGCTTCTGACATTTTTTTGTTTTACCTCTCCCACATTGGCAGAACGTTTCCCTTGAAGGACATTTTTCCTCCTGGGAAACAAAAAAAAAGTTGCTCTGGGAGGATGGGACATGAGGGTCATGCCGTTTTTGCTCAAAAACTGCTGAACACTCAGCACTGTGAGGGCAGGTGCACTTACAAATCACCCATCATGAAAGGGACAAACCCTTTGAAAGAGTCTTCAAAAAAATGCACTGAAGTCAAATTCCACTTCTCACAACACCACCAGCTGGTACACTGATACAGATGGGTTCCTGGAACATACCTAGCAGGGGAAGCCTGTACTACAAGGGGCCCATCCTCCAGAAGATAATTCTGGGGTTTTTTAGGTCCCCCCTCATATGTGACCATAAAATTGTTGTCTAGTTCTTTCACAAAATTCTGTGTTACTAAAGGCCAGAATCCAGATTAGAGACTAGGTTTGGGATTCTAGAGTAGGGCCCAAACCTCTTCTTTCTCACTAGGGCTTGCTACCCACACTTTTCCTGTCTGTGCCCTTCCATTCTGATTACACTCATTTATACCACCCAGGTGAAAGTGAAAGTTCCGACAGGGTCTCTTTTCTGTTGCTGGAAACCTTTGTACCATATACTCTATTGGAAGAAAAATTTAAGACTTCCAACAAAGGTTTTTTATTATTAATGTATAATAGGGTCCAGTAGCAAAAGGATAACTTTGACGGTCCCTCACTGCTCCCCAGAGCCACTGGGACGAGGGCAAACAGAGAGCCAGCCTCACACCCCCTCTTGTCCTGTTACCTCTACCCCAGTGCTTCTGGGAGGAGCAACACATGCCCCTCATCTCAGAATGGCTCCTAAAGTGATCAGCTTGCCAGGTAGAAAGATAATTTTTTTAAGTTTTTATAATAGGATAGCATGCATGTAAAGAAGTGCCAATCCTAAGTACATAGCTCACATCACAGCAATTAGCACTAGATCAAGAAATAAAGGCTTCCTAGCATTCCAGAAACCTTCCCATGTGCCCTGCTAAATACTCTCTCCTAAGTCACCGTCATCCTGATTATGATGAATCATAACATCACAGACTGGCTTTGCCTACTTTTGTAACGATCTTCATGTACTCTTTTGTGTCTGGCTTCTTCCAGTCACATTACGTGTTGTTGAGTGTAAATGTAGTTTGTTTGCTGACACACATAAATGTGGAAGAGGAGTTAGCCAGACAGATGTTCAGGAGTGAACCCCAGGGGAGGGCGCTCTGGGGGTCGAGGGGGTTACTGGACCACAGCGCTGGGTCGAGACATAGGAAGAACGTTCCTCGAGGGGGACTGGGATCACAGGAGCGAACTGGAGGCTGCCATTGGCCCCAGCACGGGGTGGGAAAGTGAACTGGGGCAAGAGGGTGAGGAAACTGCTGTGAATGCATCATTTTACTTCGGGAGCCACACAAACTCTTAGAAACTTATCACTCTGAAATTCTTTAAGAAAATGTCAACCCTTGAGCTTAATCTTATATTATCTCACCAATCTGCATATTAATTTTTTAGCATTTTATTTATTTATTTTCAGAGATTGGCGAAAGGAGGGAGAGAGAGAGGGAGAGAAACATCGATGTGCAAAAGATACATCGACGGAGGACTCAGCCTGCAACCCAGGCATGTCCCCTGGCTGGGAATCAGATGGGTGACCTTTCGGTTTGCAGGCCAGTACTCAATCCACTTAATCACACCAGCCAGAGCCTGAGTATTAATTTTTTGGCTGTGTCATTTATAAAACAACCAGGAAATAAAAGAGCCACAAATCAATCCTGTATTAAAGGACTAGCATTTTGCTAGATTCTATCAAGAATATCAAAGAAATTAAGTATGTCTTACC
The DNA here is from genome assembly GCA_028533065.1 of Trachops cirrhosus. Lineage (NCBI taxonomy): Eukaryota > Metazoa > Chordata > Mammalia > Chiroptera > Phyllostomidae > Trachops > Trachops cirrhosus. The sequence continues at coordinate 29,564,033 of CM052549.1, forward strand.
TTCCAAAATTATGTTAAAGAAAGCACCACAAAGCTAATGAAAATTATGATAAAATAGACAATGAAGTCCAGAATTGTAAAGTACTCACAGACTGGGAGTGAAAGCAGAATAGAAAATATAGAGGAGAAAGAACACTGCAGGAGGGAGGAGAGCAGAAGCAAAGGCCTGAAGGCCCAGGGGGAGGGGCAGAGTGGACAATGGGTGGGCAGGGATTTCAAGGAGGCTGCAGACCAGACTTCTCCAGTGAGGCAGCACTGAGAGACTGGAGGGCAGGCAGGGAAGATGGTAAGAAACTGAAATTCAAAACCAGGTAAGAAAAAAAAAACAGGTAAGGTGAGGCTGAACAATGGAGGGGTCCTCAAAGTCAGGCAGAGACATTCACCTTGATGAAGCAGACAGAGGGGCTCCTACACGAGGAAGCGAAACCGTGAATGTGACTGAGGCGGAGCCTGTGGGGCTCAGCTCGCTGCCCTCTTCAGCGTGGACACGCCATCCCTCGGTTGCGGCTCCACAGAATCCCCTGACTCCATGTCTCTTCCCAGGGGGAGCTTGCTCACAGGCAGAGAGAAGATGGAATTAGAGGATCTTTGAAAAGGATCACACCAGCCAGGGACAGCGAAGAGGGCATAAGGGTCTGGCCTTTTGCCTCAATTTGCAACTGTGAAAGCCCACTCCAGCTGTAGGACACTCAGTAGGATCAGCCAAGGCTTCAGGTACAGCTTCACTGCAGGTCAACCTCTCTTTCTGCCCAGTCCTGCCTTCTTTACCTTCTTGAAGGTTCGTTTCCTGAAACACTCCCCAATAAACCTGCATGCAAGGTTGCCCCCGGGTCTCTTTCCAGAGAACCCCACCTAACACTGTGCTTAAAGGGGACTCATCTTGTGGTACAATGTAGGAGAAACCGAAAGGAGGAACACCCGAATCAGAAGTTACTCAGAAAGGATATTATTTCAAGGGTCTTCACTAGTTTATACCTAGACAGGAAAACAGCAGTGAAGAAGGAAAGGAAAGGGCCAAAAGGGATAGCCGTTCCGATGAAAACGCTGCAACGGTGACAGATTACTTACAAGGCAAGACAGGAGTCTAATGTGACCCCAGCACAGAAAACCTGGTTTCTTCAGTCTGTGAAACTAATGTTGACCTTGAATGCCATGGGATCATTGGTTCAGGGCATTCAAAATAGAATTTGGTTTGGTCGTGTTGAGTTGGAGATAGTGCCAATACATTCAGTAAGAGTTATACTGAGGTGTCTGGATTTGGGGGCTAAACTAGTCAAGGCTAGAGATGTGGACGGGGAAATCAGCACAGAGAGGTGACAGCTACCACCACAGGGGAGAGGGACTCAAGCGAGGAAGTGACGGGAGCAAGCCCGTGGGACTGTGGGATGCCCAAAGGAAGTGGAAAGAGGAGGAAGACTTCAGAGAGAAGAGAGGGGATTTCGGGATGCCAGATTTAACAAACAAAAAACAACACAGGAGAGCCAGCTAGATACTGCCAGGGTCATACATTTCCTCCGTGGCAGCAGCAAACGGTGTCAAAGAACAAAATGCAGTTAAGGATGACCCAAAATTTGAGAAGTACATGAGTTTTTGCTAAGTGGAAGAAAATAGTTATGTTTAAGGGAAAACATTCCAGTTGCTATTTGAAAAATTCTGTAAAATATTAATTGATTCCTATGTTTGAATTACTGTGTGTGCTTTCTTAATTTGATTTCTAATCAAATTATTCTTTTACCAAAATTATCTCAAAGGGGAGGAATTTCACTGCCCCTCAAGAGAAAGGGCAAATGTTCAGCAGTGAAGTCCTCCTTGTCCTACTGAGGAAGGTTAATATTCCCCCCAAAGCTGAAAACTCTCAGAGGAGTAGCTGTCTACAGTAACATTATAAATGACTATTTAAAACATAAAAGAAATATCTTCTCTTTCTTCTCTAAGGGCCACAAATTGCTGAGAGTGATTTCCTGAACTCAGGGAGGCCCACGGCAATTAAAAAGAAGACAGTTTCCTACATGTTTATTTTCTATGAAATTAAAAAAAAAGTCACACTCACCAGGGAAATGAATTGAATTGTGCTTATTAAAGCTGAGTTATCTAAAATAAGCTTTCAGTGTGCAGGGGTGCGCCGATGTATACAGTTGTGTGCACGCACGCAGGACTGTGTCCTGGACATGGCGGCACTAAAGAAAGCTTGCTAGATATCCCCTGGGTCACACATGCATAACAAATCACCTCAGCTTCTTCCTTATAAACAAAGAAAAATAAACATTTCATAAGAAAAGTCTATAGGCGTGAAAATCTCCGCTCTTGACTGTCATCTCAAATTTGCTTTCACATTACAATTCATCTGTGATATATAAAGGGCCGTGCACTGCCCTCCAATGACACATAAAGCTTCCACTGACAACTCCACGTGCACACCAAAGCAATATATCACCATACTTAAGGATTTGCTTAGATGCTTTATGAAGCCCAAAAGCAATACATGGATTAATCAAATCATTGAAATAATTTACCTACATATTTCTTGGTCATATTTTTGCTCCAAGTACCATAATATATGCAGTAAAATGACAGCAGATAAAATGTTTAGGCTGCAAATTATAGACATACAAAAATATTGGTCATGTGCTCTTTGTGGGTTTTAAAATTTTGTTGCACCCAAAACCTTTTAGATTGATGAAGGTTTACTAAAGCAGTAAGGCAAGCCTTCCTGTTCAACACGCCAGATTTAATGCCAGTAATTTTTCCATCTCATGCATAAAATTCAGAGTTGAGCAAAAATATTCCTAACAAATTAAATTTATTATAATTCACTTGCTTAGAAAGTTTTATTACTTTATTTTTAATGGCTTAGGTAAATCTGAAATTATGATAGGATAAGCTTAATGGCAATATTTGCAATAATCTACTGCTGACATCAAAGTCTTCTGGAAATATATGTCTGGAAGTGTACTTTTTCAAGCTGTAGTTAAGCTACCAGAGTTCCCTAATTTTAAAAATTTTCAAGCAGGCACTTGAAAATAAAATTGTATAATATGCAGCTGTACTTTCATGGTTTTCCATTTTCAGTTTGATTTAGTTCCCCTGATAGAGCAACAATTCAAAAATATTTTCTTTTGTAGTAATTACTCCACCATGTATGACATCAGTAAGTGCTGCTATAGCAATCACCTTATGAAATAGCAGGGTCTAGTAACTGGTTAATCTGTGTTCCCAAAATTTAATTGACTATGGGTGAAGCCCTGCCAGGTGAGTTTTGATTGTTTTCTATTACATGTGTGATTCTGCTAGAGAAGGTTGCATCTGTTGGGCTAGGAAAGGAACTCTGGAACTGGAGTTGAGTACTGGTCTGTGGCTCTGGGCCAATCAAATAGCACATCACTTGGAGGCCAAGTCTTAACCTCTATGATCCTGCCTCTGGGAAGTGGCATGTCCTCGTGGTAAGTAAGTGCTGTGCTGTCGAGTCAGCTGGACTAGGTTTGAATCTATCTGGCGATCCATCCTATGGGTTTATGATCTGCTGGTTAGAATGGGTATGCAGGAGGATTTACTGGTTCCCTTTACCTTCATCAACCATCTGCAACATTCCAAATGTAGAAACATAAGAGGGGCAGATCCAAATCAACCCTGGAAGTCCCTGAGAAAGTAGAAATGTATCTCTTCCAACAAAGCTTACAATCATTATAGCATTAGGTTGGCCAAAGAGTCTGTTTGATTTTTCCTGTAAGATGGCGCTAGTAGCTCTTAATTGTCTTGAACTTCATTCGAAACAATTTTATTTGACTGTATTGTGACAGCTGTCATATATCAACATGCATTTACAAAAAAACTTATCAAAATTGGTGAATTTTTATGTAGCCATTTTAGTTCTGAAGACGGAAGAAAACACACAACACTTTCAGCATATAATGGTCTATTATTTCAAGAAAGGTAAATATAAGGCATTCAGAAAAAGATTTGTGCAATGTATGGAGAAGGTGCTGCAACTGATTGAACATGTCAAAAGTGGTTTGTGAAGTTTTATGCTGGAGATTTCTCACTGGACATTGCTCCAGGTCGGATAGACCAGTTAAAGTTGATAGCAATCAAATAGAGATATTAATTTCTGCTGTTTATAAGCTAATGAGTCTACAATATTTTGTTCCAGCAACCTGAACCAAGGTACTATCATTTAAGATCAGCCCAAATGCCATCTCTTCCACGAACATACCAGAGGTCTCTGTCCCTTTAATTCAAAAACTACTATGGCCCTTTTCATCACTGCTTCAATTCCATGAAAACACAGACTGGACTCTGGGTTAGTTCCATTTTGATGTAAGTAGGGAAAGAGCTGGGATGTGACTAGTCAAAGCTCAATTCCCACTACAACCCTCAGAATAACAATTAACATCATACCATGCAGGAGATAGCTGACATATTCAAAATATCCAAAAATAAAGTTATTGGTAAAAATGAACAATGTGTCATTTATTTTACAGAAAAAAATCATACGGACTTTTTGGCCAACCCAATATGAGGCATTCAGAAAGCAACAATACAGGCAACTACTTATAAATTACTATTATGCATTTAGAACTTTTTAAAAATATTACCCAGATCATCTTAAATAAACAAACACAACCAATTTGCTACTTGCAACAAAAACTGCCTCAAATCTGGCACACACACCAAAAAATGATGCCCTTACAGAAAATTGAATACTGGTCTTCATCAAGAAAATGTAATAATCATAAGTACTTCTATGAAACCAAATTGTCACCATTAAAATTGACCCCTGTTGCCGGTTCCTGTGCACACTAGCCCTAAACTTCAGGGCAGAAGGAAGGAGTCTCACAGATGACAGAACCACTGCCAAGTTCTTGCTTATTATTTCCTTTAATTCTTTTTCTTGGGCCCTATTCAAATTGTTAGGGCTGTGTGTGTGTGTGCGCTATTATCAATTCAATTCTTATGAGTGTACTACTCAGGACTTGACTGAGATGGCATGTGTCCAAAAAATATAAATGTCCTACACGAACTTTCTACTTCTAATCTTTTCCCATGATAAACTATATGGTACATTTTCTCCACATATGGTATTAATTTGCTTTTAAAAAATTAAAATGAGAATTACTTGATGGTCTTTTGAAGAGTTCCACCACATTCCAAAATGTCAGAGGAAAATGAGAAACACAGAGAAACCCAAATGACATATCTTTTTGGCACATCACACAGAGATCAGATGCGTTCTGTGGTGAGAGCTGCATTTTAAAGCGGTGATTCACGTAGATCTCTGACCGTCTTCTCTACAGTAACGACTCCCAGGACTTTCCCTCCGTGCCTGAACTCCTCTGATCTTGGTCGTTCAAATGACCTACTACACCCTCCAGGTCTCAGCTGGTTCTTTTGTAAAATGAAGGAACCAGATCACATAATAACTACAGTTCTTCTCAGCTCAAAATCTATTCAAACGCTGACCCTAAAACTAGGGCCACTCCTGGCTCCTTGTTTCTGTAAATGGTTCTATCAACCTCAAAGATGCCCTTGCTTAAGACACAGACATCCTCAGCTCCTCTGGTTGGGTGTCCCGCCCAACCAGACACATTTTTCCTTTTCAGCATCTTGGCTTCTTCTCTTTCCCAGCCTTCATGACATTTACTTATAGGTCTGTGGTCCCTTGGTTTTTCCCTCACCAATTATTCCAGATGCACTGGCCATATTAATGACCCAGCATCAACAGTGAAACTCGCACCATAGTAACAAATGTGAGAGCAATAAAAAACAAAAGAATAGAACTCCTAGAAACTAAGATTTTGGATAAAACACCAACATTATCCTTTTAGTATAATAACAGTGAACTCAAGAATAGCTAGAGTTTTCATCAGAAAACATTTATGAGCAACCCATACATCCCACCAAGATCTTTAACTTCCTCTGGGTCAGTCACATTGCTGATGGAGTTGGGGGAGGAAGCGATATTTCCCACATTAGCCTGCTACCCTAGCAGGCATGCCTTTCTCTGTTCGCCTCCCCTTATATGAATCCTATCTATCTGTGATAGTATGAATATTTGTGCAACCCTCCCCCTGCCTCCAATTCCTATGTTGTAATGCTAATCCCCAAAGGCAATGGTATTAGTAGGTAGAGCCTTTGGAAGCTATTAGGTCATGAGGATATTACCCTCAAGAATGGGATTAATGCTCTTAAAAAAGATCCCAGAGAGCTCTCTAGCCTCTTCCACCACAGGAGGACACAAGGAGAAGTCCTCGACCCTGAAGAGGGCCTTCACCCACCCATCCAGGAACCCTGGTGTCATACTTCCAGCCTCCAGAAATGTGACCAATGAATTTCTGCTGTTTATGAACTAATAAGTCTACAACATTTTGTTATAGCAGCCTGAACCAAGGCATTATCATTTAAGCTCAGCCTAAATGTCATCTCTTCCACAAACACACCAGAGGTCTTTCCCTTTAATTCAAAAACTACTATGACCCTTTTCATTACTGCTTCAATTACATGAAAACACAGACTGGACCCTGAGTTAGTTCCATTTTGGTGTAAGTAGGGAAAAAGCTAGTATGTGACTAGTCAAAGCTCAATTCCCACCACAACCCTCAGAATATAAAGGCCCAAGGGTTATCAATAGTTTATGATCGGCCCTGGCTGGCGTAGCTCAGTGGATTGAGCGTGGGCTGTGAACCAAAGCATCGCAGGTTCAATTCCCAGTCAGGGCACATGCCTGGGTTGCAGGCCAGGTCCCCAGTGGGGACTACATGAGAGGCAACCACACATTAATGTTTCTCTCTCTCTCCTTCTCCCTCCCTTCCCCTCTCTAAAAATAAATAAATAAAATCTTTAAAAAAAGATTAAAAAAAATAGTTTATGATCGAACACAATTGACCATATCATAAAATATAATGGAAGTGCTAAAAGATAAGTTTATAAACAAAAAAACAACAACAAAACGAGCAAGCAAAAAAGAGCACAAAAAGAAGATATTACTCTGTGAAAGCCAGAAAGTTTTCAGGAGAAAAAAACCTAAGCACCTTAACAAGGTCTTAAAAAATGGTCATAGCAGAGATGAGGAGGGGTTGGAAGGACTCGGGCTTGAGAAGGGACAAGGGACAAAGCTCCAAGATACAGTTTCTCTGGCTGATTCTCCATGATGGAGTCATGAAGTTCAACCTGTCATTTCCAATCAGAAAGTTCAGTTGCCATCTACACGCGGCTTCTTGGCTGTATAAGTTATATAGTGATTTTTGGCTCGTATTGGGTTACTTTATCTCCCTAAACAAGTAGTATGCTGGGATTAAAGCTGCTTGTCACAAACTGACAGCAATGACATACAGTTTCAAAAGTGCAGCCGTATGGGACGGCTCTATTCCCTCTTGCTGTGGCCAGGGCGGGCCACTCCGGTGCGGCCCTGCTGGAATGAGAAAGGCTGCCAGAGCACGACGCCAACGTTGTCGACCAGGAGACTTCATCTCTCACTAGTGACGGGGACGGTGATTTTAAGTTCTGATGTAAAATCAGACCCGTGTGCCTTGTAATGACAGGACAGGCTGGGCAGGACCAACAGCTGACCCTCAGAACCTTCCTTCTGACCAACTGCAGAACTGCTCAGGTGTTGCCTCTCCCGTCATGACTTTAAAGGCTCTTGGACTTACCAACAGTCTCCCTCTCCTTCTTTCTCTCAACAGACTTGTGACCACGGTCCTCTAATTCAGTTGATAAAGGTTTGTCTTCTCCACTAAGAAATTTTAAGATCTTTGAGAACAGGAGGTATCCATCTTTATACTCAACAAAATGAGTTAATTTCTGTTAATAAAAGCAACACAAGTTTACAGAAATTGGAAGAAATAGACAAAGGTTTTATAATTAATAATTAATTTATTATTAGTTAATAAAGATTTAATAATCACTAGTTGCTAACAAATTAATTTTCTTCTATTTATAGCTAAGCATATATTTTAATAAAATTAGGTGAAAATTTGAGGTATAATTCATAAATCATAAAATATGCCTACTGTAAGTATAAAATTCAAGGATTTTTAGTAAATCTAGAGAATCCTCCAGCCATTACCATAACTCAGATTTGCCCGACCAAAGAACAATCCAGCAGTGGAACAATTTCACGTTATCAGAGAATGGTCAAATTTACAGTCAATCCCCCTCCCAACTCCAAAATGAGGCAGCCACCAATCTGCTTTCTGTCTTTATAGATTTGCCTTTACTGTAAATTTATGTGCATACATGAGGTTTAAATTTCTAAGTATAATATTTTCGATGTTCAAGCATGTTGAAGTGTATTATCAGTAGTTAGATCTTTTTGATTGCTGTTTGGATATTCAACATTTTGTTTAAGAATTCAAAGTAGATGGGTATTTAGGCTGTTTCCTGATGTGGGCTATTCTGCATAGCAATGTTAGGGGCATTCACATATGTGTCTTTGTGTGGAAGTGTTTTTCTTTTTTCCTGACTAGATAATACCAGGAGTGGAGGTGCTGGGTTGTATGACAATTTAATATTCAATTTTTTTAAAAAAACTTTCAACATGTTTTCCAAAGTGGCTGTGCCATTTGACATTCTTATCAGCCATGTATGTGGGTGCAGTTATTCTACATCCTTGGCAAAGCGGTGTAGTTGGTCACTTCAATTACAGGCATGTACTGGGTGTGCAGCCACTTCTCACTGCGGTTTTAATTTTCATTTCCTTTATGTCTGACAACTTTACACATCACTTCATGGGCTTATTAGCCATTTGCATATCTTGTTTGGTGAAATATTTGTTCAAATTGTTTAGCCATTTAGAAAATTTCGGGGGTCTTCTAATTACTGAGTTTTGAACCTTTTTAAATATTTTATATATGTTAGATATAAATCCTCAATCAGATACATTATTTTGAAATACTGTCTCCCAATTTGCAGCTGATCTGAAATGTCTTTAGCCTTTATTTCTGGAGGATAGTTGTGTTGGATGTGGAAGTTTGGAGAATAGGTTGTTCGTTTGTTTTGAATATGTCTTACATTGCCTTCTTGCCTCCACTGGTTTGGATGAGAGGTTAGATCTTAAACTACTTTTTTTCTCTTCCATGTAATGAGTTGCTTTACTCCTATTTTTTTCAAGATTTTCTCTTTGTCTTTCAAAAGTAAGACTACAGTGGTTCTAAGTTAGGGTCTCATTTATCTTCTTTGATTAATAGATTAATCATATTTTCTAATAAATTTACTAAGTTTTGTAGCAATTATTTCTTCAAATAGGTTTTTGCCCCTTCTCCCTCCCTCCTCTCTTTCTAGGGCTGCAAAATTCCTTTCTGTAAAGTTTGTTCCAATATACATGACATATCTTTTTTCAAATGAAGATTAGAAGTCTCCTTATTTACTATTATCCTTGACTGTTCCTTAAACATTCAAGGAAATTTACCTTCATCTAGAACTTGAAAATACATGACATTAAATCCTATCAGTGGTCATGACAATGGTCATGAATTATTGCTTGTAGTGTGTCATCCTTTGATTTTTTCTGTGGTACCAGACAGTGCATAGTTTAGGCAGCAAAGCAATGTAACAGCTTCTCAAATATTGAGTAGTACAAAGGTATGCCAAAGGATTGCATTTTTACAAAGCAACTTGTAGTAGCTACGGCAATTAATAACATCATAAGAAATGTATAGATAGATTATGAATTCCCATCACATTTCTAAATTAGTCAAGAAATTTTGAAGGGAAGAGGTGTATCATCTTTGGAACAAACACCTGAGTTAAAAGACCCCACCCAGTTAAAATCCTAACGGCCATTTTCTAGCAAATGGTTTGAAACAAGGCAATTTATTTATCTGTAGGCCTCAATTCCTCATCTATAATTTTGAGATGGCGATACCTATATATACCATACGGTTATTGTGGGAATTAAATGAGGGAACATTTTCAAAAGATTAGCACAAAAAAAGTCCATGCAGATTCTTAGCCAGTTATAAATGCCTTCAGATTAAAGCTAGTTACATAATCTTCTAAAAAGTTTTTAAATATAAATGTATCATAGTTTAATTTATATTTCCAAGAAAATATTTATATTTCCAAGTAATTTAAAATTTATATTTCCAAATAAAAGAGGACAAAGTGCAATATAAATTTTTTACTAATTTAAAACAGATAAGAAATAAGTTACTTGGTTAAAAAAAGCTTTACCCTTTAAAATTAGACATAAAAATAAAACATATGACTTTCATAGTTTTTGAAGTCATGATATAACAGCTTGCAAATTTTTTGTTGATATCAATGGGCAGAAATCCATCAAATTACTCATACTTACAAATAATAACAATTTTGTCAATCTACGTAAACTTACTTAGAATCAAAGTCTAGACTCATAGATCTTTATCTTCCTTTTACAAAATTTTTGTCTGTCAATAGTCAAATGCTCTGAAGCACTTCATGTTAATTTTTGTAGTAACAGACATAAAGAGTAATTAGAAGTTTTCAAAGAAATATTTTAAATACAGTAAAGGTGTATCACATTATAACATGTGTGTACGAAGAATAGTGATGATAGAATTCTAGAACTTTTATCCAGGTAAAAATTCATGCTCGTGCTAATCAGATAGTCTAACCTCATTTCAAAGAAAAACATGTCAAGTGACTCACTCATAATCACAGAGCCAGCAGCACAGGCTCTATCAAGACTCAAAATTCTTTGCCTTGCTCTATGGTGCTTTCCCAGGCTCACTTCCATGCTTCTTAGTAGCCTGAAAAGATCTATGCACAACTTTGATCACATAGGTTTCTGTGTCACCTGTAATGCAGTGCATACAGTAGAATGAAAGAAGTGATCCGGAGTTTACTGACTCACTCATTCATCTGCTCGCTCACCCACATGTACTGAGTGGCTATCATGTGCCAGGCACTGCTCTGGGCACCAGGGAGAAGACTCAAACCGACTTCACATCTGCCACATGATTATTTGCATAATTCTGGACAAAAAGTTCTTTAGATCCCAGCTTCTTAATTACTAAAATGAAGATAATAATATCAACCTTCCTCATAATGTTGGAGGATTAAATGAGACCATGCACTTGAAAATGCCAAGTAACGTCCCTAACACAGGTAGCAAATGACCTGTATATAAATTACACCGCCATATAAACAACTGCCACATGAATATCGGGCCTCAAATTAAACATGTGAAGACTGTGCTGTTATCCTTCCCTTCTGATACCTGCCGCCACCTATTCCTATTCCTACGTCCCTTTCCTATTAATGGCTCCACTATCTACCCAATTACTCAGGCCAGAATCCTGGAAGTCGTTCTGCTCCATCTCTATCGAGCTCCGTGCCCAAACACCAAGCCCCACCAGATGTCCCTCTTAAGGGCCTCCCAAATACATTCATCTGTCTCTCTCTACCGCCAAGGCCTTTTATAATGAGGCCATCATTTTTTGCGTTAAGTACTTCAAAACTTCTTAGTCCCTCTATGCTAGCAGCATGACCTGGACTGAAAATAAGGAGATTCAGTAAAACTCTGCAAGTTGGAGAGAGAGAATCCCCCCACAAACCTGGTCCCTTACTCAATCACCATGACGTGGGTGGCTTAGAATCCTCCAGGCAGGAGATTAAATAATCCCTTCTACAAAAATTAAGCTTCTTCCCAAAAGAACACCCTCACATACTGACATCTGAGGGGGCTGTGAGGGAGAAAAAACTGGTTAACTTACCCTCATCACCCTACAATCAACAGCATTCCCCACCTAAGAATCGAGTTTCCGGTCAGCATATTAGATTCTTACTCCATAACTTGACAATCAAGATCTCCAGGCAGCTGAAAGATGCTTCCAATAAGAAAGAGGCAGGAAAAAAGTGAACCAGAGATAATACAGAAGAAAATTAACAGGAACTGTATCACTTATCCTCAAAGAGATAAGAGAGGATACCTCTTCTTGATCTTCTTTTGAGAGTTTTCTTTGAGATTACCATCCAAATCTTCTGAATTTTTAATTCTTGTTCATAAATTTTTATTAGCAAGAAACCATCATTATTTCATGATTGGTTTCTATTTTATGGCCTCATCTTTGTATTGAACGATTGCAATATCCCAACAATCCCAGGAGGGGAGTAGGATTTGTATCTTTCTTTTACAGATGAGGAATCTGACACACTGAAAGTTTAACGGACTTGCTCAAAACCACACATTTAGGTGGGAATGGAGGCCAAATCTGAACCCAGGCTCTTTAATCACAAGTAAAACTAACTCTTGCTGGCTGGTCATTCATCCAATCTGTTACAATCAGATGCAAGAGCCAAACATGCAGTCTGAACACCACCAGTATGCAACTGAGAGACCCCTACACAAGGTGATCTCTCAGTCTGACTTAGCTTCCAAATTAGCTCCTACAGGATTAACAGATCTCAAACAACAGTGGCACAAGGAGTGCCTTAAAAAACACTTGCCACTAACACAGCTGATATCAGAAATGTCTAAACTGAGCACAGAATTACTGAATCCAAAGAGTTATTAAGACCCTTCTAGCCCTGGCTGGTGTGGCTCTGTGGGTTGAGCACCAGACTGTGAACCAAAGTGTTGCCGATTCAACTCCTAGTCAGGGTACATGCCTGGGTTGTGGGCCAGGTCCCCAGCAGAGGGCACATGAGAGGCAACCACATACTGATGTTTCTCTCCCTCTTTCTCCCTCCCTTCCCCTCTCTGAAAATAAATAAATAAAATCTTGTTTTAAAAAAAGACCCTTCCTTGAAAGACACCTAATTTAACCTTTCACCCAATGCATAGGTAGGGTAAGATGTTGCATTACCACAGGGGAAAGCCTCACTAAAAATGTTTATAATCTACTTGTTAATGTAGAAACCATTACAAGATGATGAACAAGTCACAATGCTGCTATTGATACAATGCAACCAGGGGAACAGATGGCCACCCTCTCTGCTCCTGCCCCAGCACTGTGGTCTGCCTCTATTACAGAAGGAGCTTGTGCTCCGGGAGCCCCACTTCCCATCTGTGCCCACCTTCTCAAATTCAGCTTCCAGGAGCCTTGAAAGAGAGAGTCCAGGTCTGGGGGAAGGAGGGAATGAAAGACCTGACTTCACTGGCAGAGTCCCTCTCTCGCCAGGAAGGTGTCCAAACATATGAAATTCTGAAATCATCTCATCAAAGAAAGGATATTACAAAGAATATTTAGGTTCTATTTGATCCTAAGAGCTCTATAAATTGTTGGGACTGCATATCTGGATTAAAAGAGGCTCCTGTGGAACAGAATAGGATCCCAATCAAAATTTATATTTTGTCTTTGAATAAATGTATTTAAAGTCCCAACAATCAATAAACAGAATTGTGGAAGAAGACACTGTCAACATTTCCCATCTACTTGGTAGCCTCAGGGATCTCTATTTTATCAGTTCTCCCTGCTTCCAGCCTAACTACCAATGCCTCAGTCATATCCAATACCCTGCCTGGTGTAATCTCTCTCCACACAAGCTACAGTTCATGAGTCCTTCAATCATTCAGGAAAGTGATACTTTTTAAAACACAAAAATTCAAAGCAACTGTAGAAAAGCGTGCGTAGAAAGGACAAGAATGAATCACCTAGAAGAAAGTGAATGCATCCATTCATTTGTCTAATATATGTACACTTAGTAAAAAGAAAAAAATGAAGAATATGATCAAAGTCACTGTATGGTCCATTTTTTTAAAATCTTATTTATTTGTTAGAGATGGGGGAAGGGAGGGAGAAAGGGAGGGAGACAAACACCGATGTGCAAGAGAAACATGGATCAGTTGCCTCTCGCACGCCCCCAACTGGGAGCCTGGCCTGTGACACAGGCTTGTGCCCTGACTGGTAATCAAACCAGTGACCTCTCAGTTCACAGGCTGGCACTCAACCCACTGAGCTACACCAGCCAAAGCTGTATGATCCATTGTTCTCCTAAGCTCTACACGGTGCAATGCCTGTCCCAGTCCACTGTTAACCTATAACTCCCTCTGTGAAACAGAGAGGAATGAACACCTGTAGGGGGTTGAGTTAGTGCCTCCCCAAAGTTCATGTCCACTCAGAACCTCAGAATGTAACCTTACTTGCAAATAGTGTCTTTGCGGATGTAATTAGCTAAGATGAAGACATAGGGTGCTAAAGTAGGCCAAGTCCAGCAACTGGTGTTCTCATAAGAATAGACGACACCAGGAAGACGACCTCATGATGCAGAAACAAAACACCCAGGATTACTGGGAGCCAACGCAGGCCAGGAAGAGACAAGAAAGGATTCCCCCCAGATCCTTCGGCAAGGTGTCCTGCTGACACCTTGATTTTGGACTTCTAGCTTTCAGAGCTGTGAGAGTTTAAAAGAACATTTTTCCTATTCTTTTAAACCACCAAGTTTGCAGTAATCTATTATGGCAGCCCTTGGAAGGTAATCCAATACCACAAACATAAAATGCGAAAAAATGAAACTCACATTGGTTAATTACCAACTGAATAACAACTCGGATATCAAACACTCAATCTTTATAAGCAATCATATCAGACAGCTACAAGAAAAAGGAATTGCGCGGTTTGAAAAAAAACAAAAATAAAGAAACTGTGATATAAGATTGATGTGATAACAAAAACCAAAAGCAGTCAAACACAAACATTTTTAATGCTCAATTAATCAGCCTTATTTTCTATTTAACAACTTTATAAAATTTATAAAAATGATACCAATATGTTAGATAATTTATATACCAAACTCACTATGCTATTAAAATATTTAATTATATAATTAAAATACAATTATACATTTAAGTAACAATTAAAAGATCAATTATTCATTTTACTAGCAGTTTAACTGTTTCCACATTAAAAAATGTTTTCTTCCTTAATGTCCTCTTTAATTTCTACGTACCTCTGCCTTCCTGAGTACTTCCATTTTTATTAGAAATCTAAAATGTTTCCCCAGAATTCTAATACAATAAACAGTGGGGGTGGGGACCAACTGAGGAATAAACAAAAGGCTTGGTTTCTGGGAAAGGGTGGAGAGTGGGAGAGAGAGAAAAGCTGGATAAAACATATGGGACTATTCAAACAGGTATTAAAAAACACTATATTCAATAATGAGTTCCACACTACACAGTGTACCATTACAGGGCCCTCTTTTCCCACACGCCTAGACGGCCCCAGAGCCGCCCTGCCGATCCTGTTTCCTATCCGCCTGCCCTGCATGGGTGCTGCCCCGCCGTATTCAGTGAATAGTGGGCCTTCACTTTCATAAACAAGCTTCCCTACTATGTTCCCCCCACAAAATCTATCTTTTTTGCTTATCTTAATTTAATGGCCTAATGTGACCCTCTGCATGAAACAAAAATGCAGTATAAATTCAAAATTTCTACTAAAATCTCTTTATCACAGTATAATGTTTAAGTGTAGACTCTGGAGTGTAACTGGCCAGATTCAACCTTGAACACTGCCACACACTAGCCGTGACTGTGGGTGAGTGACTGAAGCTCTCCGTGTCCTACTTTCTACACCTTAAACTAGAAATAATGGAACCGTACACCTTAAGGGTTTAGTGAGCAACAGGCGAGACTAGGCCCTGGCTGTGCATGTACGACGTGCAAGCACACACTCAGTTCCATTTCTTGATATTTCTGCTATTGCTCTTTCAAACTGTTCTCTATTAGAATGTCTAGATTTCTCTTTAAGCATAACTCTCACCTAAGGAAGTCATTAGATATTCAAGAATTTGCAAAAGGAGACTTTGATTCCCTCACTTTTATTCCTTGTCCGGGAAAATCTTGGCCAAAAAAATATTTGGACATCTACAATATAATATCACAGAGTAAGAACATACACATTTTTAAGGGGACTTAAAGCTGGCATATCCTAAGAAATTCCATCTACTCCCTTTCAAGCCTATCTCCTGATTCTTTAGCAGTACCATTACAAACCATGATGATATTATATAAAGATTTTAAATTAAAAGAGAAAAGCTGGCTCTCAGTGCTGCTACTTAATTCTCTAAGCTGCCACCAAAGATGAAATGAGTTTCAAAGCACCTGACACTGAATTAAGACATTAAGCACTCTAGCACGATGAGATAAAATTCAAAGTTCACCTTTGGACATAAATCTAGTAAGATTAGGGTTGCTTACATGTATTTCCACTTCAGGTGAAAATTATGTGTTAAAATCTAAATTCCCAGGTAAGCTTGTAAGTGGCAAACAGCCACTTGAAAACTACCTTACTGTGAACAGGGCTTTCCTACTTTGAAATCTATCTGCTGTTGACATTTTGTGAATAAGGAAATTGACCATAACAGCAGAAAAGAGGCAAACTAAAATTGAAGTGTTTCGTCGCAACTGAGCAAGCCATGCTACTCCCTCATCAATGTAAAAATGTAAAAAATGTAAAAATGAACACATCCCAAGCATCCTCCACTTTCATCCTAAAATATTTCAAGCTCTAACACTAGCCACACAGAGGAGTTACTGTGCCAGATTTCTTGAACTATTAAAGGCAAAAGATTATGAGCACTGGTGACAGCTTTCGTTTCCACGCATAAATAGCAGACAAACAAGACTAGGAAAGGCAGAAATTAAAAGGCAAAAGAGGAACAAATAACCAAAATTAGCTCAGAGTTTAATTCTTCTTTTTACCATAGGATCATTTATTTCCATTAAAAATTACTCAGAAGTCAGCTTTTATTAGGAAAAGCTCAAAATATTTTTATTCCAAAAAAAATACAATGCCATTTTGTGATCAGTTCCAGTTCCTCCAGGCTTCGACAATTTCTGTATCGTTTTCTGATATCCAGGGCAGTCTAACTCTGAGTTTGAAGAGCACTTGGGGCCCTGGTCAAGTGGCTCAGTTGCGTGGAATGTCATCCCACACGCAGAAGGTTGCGGGTTCAATTCCTGGTCAGGGTACATACGTAGATTGCAGATTCGATCCCCAGTTGGGGCACATGTGGAAGGCAACTGATATCTCTCTCTCTCTCCCCGCCATCCTCCTTACTCTCTCTCTAAAAATCAGTAATATAGCCTTGAGTGAGGATTAAAAAAAAAATAAAAAAAAATAAAGACTCCTTGGGAAATGAAAACCATAATGCAGAGGTAGACAGTTTTAAGACAGGACACAAACCAGCCCTTGTGTTCCACAAGTAGGGTTATTGGGGTCCAAAGCTGTTAGGTGGTGTTATGGACTGAATTGTGTCCCCTGAAATTCATACATTGAAGTGCTAACCCCAGCACCTCAAAACGTGATTATATTTGAAGATAAGAATTTTTCAGTGGTAATTAAGTTAAGGAGAGGTCATTAGAGAGGACCCTAATCCAGTGTGACTAGTGTCCACATAACAAAAGAAAATTTTAACACAGGCAGGTATGGAGGGAAGGTGATGTGAAGACATGGGACAAGGCCAAGGAAAAAGTCTTGAAATAGATCCTTCCCTGGTAGCTTTCAGTAAGAGGGCCTTGACCTTGAACTGGTAAACTCCAAAACCCTGAGATGATACATTTCTGTTGATTAAGCCTCTCAATCTGTGATACTTTGTCACAGCCCTAGCAAACTAATACAGGTGACCTGTCTTTTATTGCACAGTGATGAAAAGCAAAATCAGAATCGAAACCCAGTTCTCCAGACTCTAATACCCACAGGCCTTCTACACAGCCTTGCAACTCAACTCCCTGTTTTCACTCAAAGTTTTCTCCCACAAAAATATGATGCTTGTTCAACTTGTTAAGAACTATGCTAAATATACACTATTTAAGCTGAATTCTTGTGAGCTACACTCCCACACTGCCAACAAGACATTGCCATATAGATGTCTCATGAAGTCAAAATGACTAAAATCCAAATCAACTACCCCTCAAAGTTAGCATGACACTGTTTTGATCTAAGAACATCTTGGTCCAAGATGCAACTCCTTGGACAAGTCATCTGACTTCTCTGAGCCTCAATTATAGCCTAAATCATATTTATAATACAGATTCTATAAACAATATAAATTCTATACAAAAAAAAAAAAACCTTCAAAGAGCTAAGGTGAAGATTAAATCAGGTAACAGCCGTTCCAAACAGTAAAGTGTTAAAAGCAATTCTCCTGGCAGTCACAAACAATTTCTCCCTGTAGTATCATTTTTTTCTCATTCAAAACCATTGATATTTTCTAGTCAAATCATCTATAACCAATAATTCACCTAGCTCTGACAGTTTTTCCTCTACCCATCATTTCTTGTCACTGCTTTCCAATAAACTGGATCCTCATAATTTCAAATCTATACTACTCTGAATGACTGATTTATCAGCTTTCAAGTTCCTTCTTATCTAATGAGATTTATGTTTCTAATACACTCAGTTGGAAAGTCTTCAGAGGCTCTCCAACCCACAAAACAAGGTCCCAGCTACAGAGCCAGCCCTGCATTCTACAGCAGAACTGAATCCTAGAGCTGGTGCCAAAGCTTATCTCAAGGCTCACACATGCCCAAGGGCCTTGCCTTATATCCAGGCAGTATAAACAGATACCTCGCCAACCACTTCACTTGACCCTACCTGCTTCTTTCCTTGGACTTCCCACTGATTGACCCAACTGTCACAACTGGAGGCAGTAATGTCACTATGAAATGTCTCTTACCCGGCACCAAACTGCAAGGTTAGGCTGGTTAATTCCAGTGCACACCACACATGCCAGGGAGCATGCTTGCTACTCAGTTTCATTTTCCTCCTGCTTCTCTCCTGGCCCAGCATCTCTTCCCCTCTCTCCTACTCCCTAACACTCAGGGCCTACCATAAGCAAGTTCATCACACTCTTAACCTTGCTTCCCGCCACAGCTCAACCGGAACTCACTGCTCCATCTCAGCCAGGGGTTTCCAGTCTCATCAGACCCAATACCTTCTCTATATAACAAGTACTTTATAAAGACGCTGTACCACAATGAAATGATACTCATAGATAATAGGATCTGCGTGCACACATAATTTCAAATATTTATATATAGAATTTCAAATATGTATCTATACATAAATGAAATGCAAAAGAGATACCAAAATAATTTATAATAAAATGATGTATTTAAATACATACATAGTAGGCACTGGAACTCATAATAAAGAGTGGTTCTCACATCCGTGTACAGAACCAGCAGGAACATGACCGCTACAGTTTCACACTGTTTGAGACTGTTACATTAGTGACTTAAAGTACAAGCAGTACTGTCATAAGTAATTTTTCAAAATGGTAAACAAATTTAGTAAAGTTTTAAATAAAACCAAATACAACTTTCCTTCGACCTATGCTGTAGTTGTACCCCTGGAAAATGTGGTGCATATTAGCTGTGTGCGGCGCATACTTCGGGTTTACAGTAGTTGGCCAATGGTCGAAGACAAATATAAACAGGTTTTCACCTGAATGAATGCCCAGCAGGACATCCAAAAGGCTTATGGGACATGAAACAAGTGCTCATCGTACTAAAGCAGGGGTTGGGAAATTGTGTAAAGGGCCAGTCATACACACCTGAGGTTTTTGTGGACCACGTGCTCTGTCACAACCACCGGATTCTAAGAAAGCAGCCATTGACAATACATAAATGAACAGGAGTGCTGGGTTCAAATAGAGTTTGTTTTTAAAAACTGGCAGAGGACTCAGACTGTGGTGCCCCTGCGTCTGTGTTAGAGTGTCCTACATATCGCTGAATGTCCAGCGTCGACACACTGAACGCCATGGCACTGTCCAGTTATGGTTGGTGGTATCTTCTGTGGGGCAATAGCCATCCCGTCCTCCCACACCCACCAAATGAGAACTCCTGACCTATTCACTGCACTTGAGCTTTCTGGCCTGAGCTCCTACACCTCTCTGGAAGGCAACTTGTCCTCAATCTACCCTTCACTTCTTTTGCCTAATTCAAGACTCAGCTGACACCTTACCTCTCATGACGAATGGGGGAATTTCTTTAAAACTTACATTCTTTTAGAAATGATTTGACATTGAAATGCCACCTAATATTATTTCTCAACTTGTTATCTCTCTGTTCTGTCTCCCACCTGGAAGGCAGCTTCCTTAAGGGAGAATCTGTGTCTCATACTCGGTTGTATATACAGACTGTACCTCAGTGATTTCGCTTAAGTCACACAATGAATATTATGATGACCATGCTAGATGTTGAGGACACAGCAGTGAACAGACAAGGTCCAATCTCACTAAGATTACATACTAGTAGAGAGGAGTGAAAATAATTAATTTCAGATTCCAATAGGAACTCTAAATAAAATAGGAGGTGACATGGTGAGTAAAAACGAGGAAGATGATGGTCAGCTGCTAATTTAGATGTAACAGTCGAAGGAAATCTGTGTGAAAAGAAGACGGATGAATTGACACCTGGCCTAAGGCAGAGCCAGGGAGGAGCATGCCGACCATGAGGAATAGCATGTGTTCAATCCCTGACGCAGGAAATCTCGCAGCATGTTTGGGAACAAACAGGTCACATGGTACTTGAAACTGAAGCTTTCAAACAAGAAGTGATGTGCCGTGACTTTGTTAAAAAGGTTTGTTAAAAGGTTATATTGATCACAGAGGTGAGAAGGGATAATAGGAAGGCAAGAGACAATGTGGAGAGAGCAGTCAGAAGCTGTCACAGAAGTCCAAGCAAGAACTGATGACCCCCAGACCTGGAGGTTGCAGTAAGGGCAGAGAAGTAGATGGACTTGAGACATGTTTTAGTAAAGGAACTTACAGGACTCCCTCATGGGCAGGATCTGGGGAGGAGGAACACTAGCAGCTGCTTTTACTAATACTGGGGGGGAAATAATGTGAGTCATAGTAGGTAGGGGGACCATGAGTTCCATTTGGATGCGTTAAGCTTGAGATGACTGTTACACATCAACTGATTTTTTAAGGTTGAACCAGCCTTGCATTCCTTACATATTATCCTTTTTATATATTACTGGATTCAAGAGGAAATACCAGGTGATGGATATATGAGAATGTAGACAAAGACAAGGTCTTAGCTAAAGAGAGGCATGTGTAGGTTATCAGCTCATAATTGCTATTTTAACTCATGAAATAATAAATCACATTGAAAATGTGCTCATTAGAGAAAAGGAGGCCCCTTCCCTGTCCCCACATTCCCTAACATTTAGAAAAGAAACCAGCACAAGAGAAAGGGAAAAAGCTACCTACATGAAAAATCCAGTATCACAGAGGACAATGATTCAACCACTTAGGAACTGCTAAAAGCTTTGGTAAATTAAGGAGAGGAGTCTATTTGATCTGGCAATACAGAGGTCATTGATTAACTTTATAAGAGTATTTTCAGCTAAATAGGAATTATGGAAACCAAACTGAAATGGTATGAAAAAGAGGATGAAAGGTAAAAAAGTGAAAACAGAAAGACTTTCAAAAATAATGTAAATCATAAAAATAACTATGGAAAACAATCAGACCGGTAATAGACTACACTGAGTTCATTAGTACATTAATTGTATGACTGCAGTAGCCCATGGATATTTATACCACATTATAGTTCAGCAGAACCAGTAGTTACGGTTCCTTCAGTGCAAAAATAAATTGAAGTTTTCTGTCAAGATAATTTGTCCTTTTAAAAATGTAGTAAAGGGGAAGCTATTAATACTAAAAGTTCTGAAACTGAACTTCAAAGATCTCACTAATAAAAGAAGGCATTTTATTATCTTGGAGTAGAGCTACTGTTCCTTCCCACACGAGTATGCAGCAGGGTGCTCCTGTCTCATTTAACACGACTTCATGCAACTGCAAGAGGTGCCGACCTCCAAACTTCAGTTTCCACACTCCAAGAAGAGATATAAGCACACAATTTAGAAACTCAGCCTATTCGGAGGTGCGTAATATTTCAACAGCCATGGACATCATGCAAACACAAAAGCAGAGAGAAAAGGAAATGCCTACCTTCCCTGATAGCTGTAAAAGGTGTACCTTCTTCTTCCTGCAGCCTGATCACCTTCAGGGCTACCAACTTCCCATTAACCCTGGAAGAAACAAAAGAGAAAATGAGAAACAAATCCATGAAAATCTGTTCCTGTTATGGTTCTAATTTTCCTCATTACTATATATATTTTTGCACTGAAAATTTCAGTGACTCAATTATGCCACCACAACGAGATTAATTTCAGGAAGTCTGGGAATTCTATATTATCCTCATAAATATTCACACTCACATATTAAATATTCACTTGCATAGCCTAAAAATTAACTGAAGTTTTTCTGTGATCCACTGAATGTTCCTTCCAGAATGAAACTAGTGCTTAATGAAATCACCATGTTCTGTCATTTATTCTCAAAGTAATTAAAATCAAGAAGTCAAATTCATGTTCTTTGTTTCTCCTATAGCACCTTTGTTTCTTTTGCTGAAATGTCTTTATCTTAAGTCCTAAACTGAGGTCATTCAACCCCCAAGGACAGAAACTTGGCACTCAGCTTACTCTCTTCCCGCTTCCCTCCCCTCCCCTCCACCCTTCCCCTCTCTCCTCTTCTTTTCACCCTCTCCTTCCTCCTTTTCACAATTATTTTCTTACTAGAGCACCTTAAAATTATATTTGGTCTGACTGTGTTTTATAATACAGTGTATCACCAAAATAAAAGTTATGAATAGTTTACTGGTACAAGGTTACACAAGACCTATCCAAAGCAGATGGTTCTTCCAGATGCATTCTAAATATGTACTGGCTCTAATTAAAAGTAAGAATGTGCTAGGCAGACAACTTTCTATCCAGTCGATTCTGTTAACAAAGACACGTCTACCTGTCATTAGTCTCCTCGTTGAGTGCTCAACTCTCTCTCTACCTTTACTGGGCCTAGAAGCATATTTTACTAATTAAAATAGGTAAAACATGCACGTGTTAAAAATTCTGTAAAAGATATAAGACAGCATTTGATGAAAAGTAAACCTCCCTGCCACATGGTTCCTCAGCCACCCACCTCCCATCCTCTGAGGTCACCACTTGCCATGGTTCATACTAACACACACATACACACACACACACATACACAGGGGTGGGCAAAATAGAGTTACAGTTGTCCATATGGGAAATAATACGATACTAAATAATACAAGAATAAACTCTGTTTTGCACACTTACAACTGTAACCCTACTTTTGCCCACCATATACATACACACACATACATAGAATACATACACACACACACATATACAAATGGCAGTATGCCATACAGAGTACACTGCATATAGTTTTTATCACTTAATACATATTTTGGCAACTTCCTCTTAAAATCATAGGCATGCTCCCAATTTTTTGTTACTAAGACAATGATGCAATAAATATTTCTGGACATGTAATTTCATCTATGGAAAAATATGTCTGTAAATTCCTGCAAATTAAATTGCAAGATCAAAATGTACGTGCATGTCTAAATTCTAATTCTGATGAACACTGGGAAATTATCCGGCACAGTCTGCACCAATTTACACTTCCCGGAGCGAACAACATGAGCCCCTGTTCCTGCTTCACTGGTACTACACCAATTCGATAGATGAAAAATGGTTTTTATTTGCTATTTAAATTGCAACCAAAGTGAGGTTATGGAACTAACAAAGGAAAACTCGGTCTGAAATAAAGAATCTGAATGTCTCTTTTTACGAACTGAATCCACTTGGTCTGTTTTTGCTCAAAAAACGGCCATAGACATGAAACTTGAAAGGCCAAGGAATGTATCACAGCCCAAGCATCCTAGTGGCCTTCCTCACTAAACTCATTGCTGAGATGCATTAGTGGTTACAGTAATCAAATGAGGATATCTGATTATAAGGCTCACAATGTGCCGTCTACATTGTGTTTACTTTTCCTTGTATTTCAGCTGGAAGGTCAGACCTGCTGCCTTTTTGCCCTGCAATTCTCCACTCTGAATACATTACTTAAATATTCTAATCCTGACTGTGCTGTAGGTACCCAGGTGCAGGCAGAACATTAATATGCACACAGGGTTCAGCTGGAGACTGTACCTGTGCTCTTCACTGTGTCCTTTACGACGAAGGGAGACCTCTGGCGGGGCCCGAGCCCTGGATGCAGTCACTGCTGACATCTGCACCATTTTTTCTCAGCCAAGTTGAGCTCATCACTAGCTCCCTGAGGAGACACTAACTGATTCCAGGAACTGCTGGGAATTTTCCCTTCATTTACTGATATTTTCCCCTCACCCATAAACACACACACACACACATACAACCTTCTTCCCACAAAGCTTTCCCATTTCCCTGGAGTCTGTTACTGTATATGTACCATGAACTGAATCCCAGGATACAGGGAATCCATGTTTTTCAAAGGTTATATACTTAAAACACTCTCCAGACCATGAAGCTATGATGGTCTTGTAATACACTGAAAGGAGATGAACCTTCCCCAAACTCACTTTTTACATGCAACTAGAAGTGGAACAGCTTCAAGTAATCTCACAGACTGATGGCATGATTTTTGTTGTGAAAAAAATTTCTGAACATATTTACCATGAAAACTGTGTAAAAGAACAAGATCCAGGTTAATGGGATTCTGATTCTGAAGCATAATTCCCCAAGAATTAAACCTTTAAGTATTAATTTCTTAGTTATGATAATCACAACAGAGACACTGAGACTTTGTTTACATCATATGAAATTAAAATTTCCTTAAGATTTGTACTAAACTATTAGCTACAGGAGCAAAGGGAGTTTTTCTGTTTTGTTAACTCTTATGTGCCCAGTGCCTAAAACTGCCTGATATAGACTCTCAAAATATTTTATTGAAAGAATATTAATAATGTTAATATACTGATATTTCCTTCCTTATACCTGCAAGATAACTCAAGAATAAAGAACCTTACTCAACATCACTAATCATCAGGGAAATACGAATCAAAAACCAAATGACATGTCACCTCGCACCTGTCAGAATGGCTGTCATGAAGAAGACAAGAGCCAAAGGGTTCTAGAGAGGATGTGGTGAAAAAGAAACCTTCAGACATTGTCAGTGGGACTGTGAATTGGTCCAATCACCGTGGAAAACAATATGGAGGTTCCTCAAAAATTCAAAATAGATCTACTATATGATTTAGCAATCTCCACTTCTGGGTACGTAGTCAAAGGAAATGAAAGGATTTTGATGAGATACATAGACTCTCACATTTATTATAGCATTACTCACAATAGCCAAGACATAGAAATACCCAAACACCCATCAACAAATGAATCAATAAAAAAGAAGTGAAACAAGTACACAATAGAATATTATTCAGCCATGAGAAATAAAGATATTCTACCACTTGTGAAAACACAGATGGACCTGGTACATATTATGCTAAGTGAGATAAGCCAGTGAAACACCAGTACTAAATAATATCACTTCTGTAAAATCTAAAAAAGTTAAACACATTAAAAAAATTAAAACGGTAGTGACCAGGGTGTTGGGGGTGGTGAGGGGCGGTGAGAGATAACAGTGATGGGTTTTATGGGCATGCACTTGTAGTGAGTAGCATACAAGCCATAGAAATCTACTGCACAGTATAATGAACATAGACAATAACACTGTACTGTAATTATATAATTGGGTAAATATCCCTACATCGGCAATCATATTGCAATAGATAAATGTATCAAAGTAACATGTTGTACATCCACACTTATGCGATGTTGCATGTCAAATTCCTTCAATCAAAAAAATCACTGCTTTTAAAAATTTCAGAAATCTCAAATTTTTATAAAGGGTTCACATCTTTCATGTTTGGTTTAAATACTTATTTTTTCAAATTAAAGATGCAGTTTCTTTGTTTTTGATGCATGCAGATAAAAAAAATTTTCATTTCCTTAAAGTTTTACAATTTAGAATGCCTTGTTAATTAACCTTTTTTCATCTAACAGACTTGTTTCAAAACTCTCACTCTCCTTTAATAATATGAGCCCAGATCCCTGTATCTTCCTCTTCTCCAACTGCTTCATTCATTGGCTTCCCATTAAGAATCATATTGATTACCAAGTTGCTCTTTAACCTAAAAGCCGTTGTGACTTTCTCTTTTCTTCATTAGTTTTCTCTACATGTCTATACATTCACCAACTACTGAATCACTCAGTTCTAAAATCCAGTAAGAATGTTAAGTCACTGGCTCCACTTTTGGAAAGAATACTTTTGAAAAAACAGTATGAATATTCTAACATTCAATCTTTGGTGCATACATTTTTTAGTATGCATACTTTCAGTGCATAAAACTTTGGTATGGACTGAAATAATTGAAATTCTGAGTTACTACTCTAACAAAATGTCAGTTTCTAAAGATATCTAAGGAAGACAGCTGTTATTCTATGAAAAACAAACTAAACATTGTATCTAATAATTACCTGTGGGTTTACACTGTTTTATTAAAGATTCAAAACATACCCTTCAAACACTGATTTAAGTTCTTTAGAATAATTACAAAATTCAAATTGAATCAATAAATTAGAGCTGTTTACAAGAAAACATTTATGATTCCTCTTTAATGAGTCTTATTAATTAAATCAAAAGCTAATGAACAGAAGGCAATCAAGTCTTGATTGGCAATAGAGACATAAATCAGGTAAATAATGTGATTAAAAATAAATGCTTTAAATTGTGCTAATATTATCACAGAACACTCTGTTGGAGATAATTGTCAGGTTAGTGTCTAGTTGCTCTAAACTATATAGGGAGCCGTTTTCATTTCAAAGATTCTCCTCTATTCTCTAATTCTTCCAACAACTACCGTTCCCAGCTTGGTCCCACTGTGAAGCCCACGTCAGGCCCAAGGATGAGTGACTCACTGCTCTAGTCTGCCCATCCAAGTGGACAAGCTGTCGAGTGCAGCAGGAGGAAGGGCTGGGGGAATGCCCATGCCTGCACAGAGCTGTGCCTGCACAGAGCTGTCCCCGCACAGAGACGCAGGGACACTGGGTGTCCCAGCCGAGCCACGCTGGAGTGGACCTAGCTTTCAAAGTGGTTCTAATCACAAATGCTCATCCCTGACAACTTCAGAACTCTCTCCAAAGTTCTGTGTGCCCCAAGTTTGTAAATAATACAATTCTCCTGTGAAAGTGAAGTTTTTAATATGAATAGCCTATTCATTTTTTCACGCATTCCTTCACTTGTTCAGTCAACATTTTGTAAAACATATAAAGGAAAAACACTTCAGTTAGTTCAGGGTACATTTTCCAGGTTCAAAAGGTGATGCGCAAAGAGAATTTCATTACAGACAAGCAACTCTCACAGGAAAGACTGAAGATTTTCCATTTTATTAGTTACCTGAAATTAATAGGGTAAGTTAGTATAATAAAACAAAATTACAAATATTATCCAGGTCATCTTTGACAATAGTGTCCATGTGCTAACACCTAGAAGAAATTATGTCTAGAGGATATAAAGGAAATTAAGGCGATATACCTGAAAGAAATTTAATATACTCTGGGAAATTTAATATATTCTCCCTCACTCTTCCATTATGAGTTTGTCTCAAGAGAAACTGCTAAGGAAAATAATACCGAGTTCAGGCAGATACAATACTTTTGTTTCCTTACTGTGCTGGCTTAGAAGCAACAGAAGAAAATGTAGATTATTACTAGGGGAGTTACAGTGACAAGACGGAGTATACCAAGCACAATATTTTGGGCCAAATTTGTAAGTTTTTGGCAAAGTCATTAAAATAGTTTAAAGGTTTTACTAATAGCACTTCTGTTAAGATGCTAACAATGCTGTATAACCTACATATTCAAAAAATTAAAAACGAAGTATTCATGGCCTTGCTGTCACTAAATTCAATTTTTATTCACATGTGAATGAGAAGTCATTTCAGTACTATTTAACCTTTGCTGTTCTGAAATATTCTAATGGTGCTATCTACTGCACTTTATTCTCAAAAAATAAATAAGAATTTCAAGGTAGGTTCTCAGTAATTATACCTCATCCTAATCATTATCAAAATACTATAGAGAGGAGTAGAAGAAGACTAATGCTACTCCTGTTAAATTTTTTAACAAAACCCAAAGATTAATAAGCGAGTGTAATAGCCCTTTATTAGGAGGTGCCCAACAGTACAAAAGTCTGAAGACTTACAACGAGAAAAGGGTTTGCTCAAACAACTATCACATATAAAAGAAATGACGACCACTGAAGCAGAACTCATCATTCTCAATGTCTTCAATGTACATACTCATGATACTTTGAAACATAAACTTAGAATGACATCATAACATTCATAGGAGAAAACAGAATTATGTACACTTCAACAATTTTAAACCAGCAAACTTTGCATCTTTCCAAAAATAAAATCTGTCAACAAAGAATTTGAGAGTCATATTACCTTGCTGACAAAAAGGTCCTTTCTGGCCTGATTGTCTATCTTGGTTCTCTCGCTGCCTGGAGATAAGCAGCCCCCCAAAAGACTCTGATAGAACTGAAACTCCCTTCAAATGCCCCCCAAATGAGTTAGTGCCTCATTACATTGAGCCAATATTTGCTTCCTATAAATTGTACTCTCTGATTCAAGTTCTGACTCCATAAAGACTAAATTAAACTAAATGTTCTTCTACAAGACAGACTTTCACTTAATTAAGTGTGAATATCCTGCGTCTCATCCAACAAATATTTATTGAGAGACAAAGATTCTGTGCTTGGAATTAAGAAGGAACGACACAGACATGGTCCCTTCCTGTATGTACACCTCACCAAGGAGACAGGCATCAGGCACGTGACTACAGCAATGGTTGAAACATGTCAAAGGGGGTCAGGAGGCTCCCCCTCATCAAAGATGAGACAATTTGAGCATCAATAAAATAATACCCATGAGAGAAAGGTGTCAAATATGCTTAAGGCCATAAGTGCATAATGAGACTTTAAAAAACTCATCAACCGCCCTGGCTGGTGTAGCTTAGTGGATTAAGCACGGGCCTGTGAACCAAGAGATCACGGTTTGATTCCCAGTCAGGGCACATGCCTGGGTTGCAGGCCAGTTCCCAGCAGGGAATGCACAGGAAGCAACCATACATTGATATTTCTCTCCCTCTCTCCTTCCCTTCCCCTCTGAAGATAAATAAATAAAATCTTTAAAA
>CM052549.1:29593561-29655215 GCA_028533065.1 Trachops cirrhosus
GGCTGGTGTAGCTTAGTGGATTAAGCACGGGCCTGTGAACCAAGAGATCACGGTTTGATTCCCAGTCAGGGCACATGCCTGGGTTGCAGGCCAGTTCCCAGCAGGGAATGCACAGGAAGCAACCATACATTGATATTTCTCTCCCTCTCTCCTTCCCTTCCCCTCTGAAGATAAATAAATAAAATCTTTAAAAAAAAAACTCATCAACCCTGGCTGGTGTGGCTGGGTAGTTGAGTGTTGGCCTGCGAATCAAAGGGTCGCCAGTTCTATTCCCAGTCTAGCAAACATACCTGGGTTGTGGGGCATGTGAGAGGCAACCACACATTGATGCTTCTCTCCCTCTTTTTCTCCCTCCCTTCCCCTCTGCCTAAAAATAAATAAAATCTTAAAAAAAAAACCTCCCCAGTTATATCTGCAGGGTACTACGGAATCATCTCATTAGTTTAAAAACTGTTAATATGGAGAATATACCAAGTATTTACCCTTCCTGTCATATATTTTCAGATCTCAGTGTAACCAGGTTGTTGACATGTGAAAGTTTCTCTTTATAAATGCATTGAATGTAACAAGTGAAGAAATGACTGAATTTGAATAACACCATTTTGCTAACCATAATCATTTAACAGATTAGTAAAAATTGCTGAAATCACCAAAAAAGAAACCCTATCAGATATTATGTGCCTCTTGATAGAAGAACACATCCCCCTCCAGAATAAACCCAAATTGAATCTGACCGAGTCTATATCTATTTATTTATTTTAAAGAGATAGGGGAAAGTTAAATAACATTATTGGGAGACATCATAAAACTCCAAACAGCAGCTGCTTCTTCATACAGGAGAAATGAACATGTCTCTTAACAAATACATCTCATGAAAAATGGGAGGGGAACTCATAAATTAAGAGAGAGATATCAACTAATTCCAATGTATAAATCCAAGTATATCTTTACTCCAGCAGTATATTTTGATAGTGTATATTTGTATACAAATATATATACAAAGATATGTATATTTGATGATACAAAGGAACTGTCAAATTTTTTAGATGTGGTAATGTATTACAGTTAAGTGTTTTAAAATAGAGTTATATTTTAAAAAATAAACATACCATGAAATAACATCATGTTTGTGGTTTGTTTCAAAATAATTGGGGGAAACAAGTATAGATAAAACAACCATACATGGGTCATCAATGTTTGAAATCAGGTGATGGGCTCATTGGGATTTATCATAACTATGTTCTCTACTAATTTCCCATAACAAGTTCTATAAATTTTTAAAAACACCTAATATGAATTGGGATAAATGCAAGTAAGAAAAACTTCAATGTGCTATTAAAAATATAAAGAACCTATTTTAGATTAAATAGTTAAAGAAGGTTTCTCTGAAAATATGACATTTAAGCTGAGATAAGAAATAAGAGTAAGCAGAGAACATTCCAGGCAGATGAAACAACCCGTACAAAAGCCCAGAAGCAGAGAACACGATTCATTAAACCAAAATGTGAGAAAGAGTGGCTGGAGCTTCTTGGCCGGAGGGGGCTAGGGGCTGCACCTAGAGAGAGGGGCAGGAGAGGCCCTGATCACAGGGGTCCTGAAGGGCCACAAAAAGGACTGATAAAAAACCACCGGAGGACCTTAAGAAAGGTGATGATATGATTAAATTAAGCATCTGCAGCTCACTCACTCTGGCATAAAGAACGGCCTGAAGGACAGAGCAGTGGCTGGGGGTGGGGTCAGGGAGCGGTCCCAGTGGTCCAGGAGACAGACAGTGGCCACAGTGAACCAGGGTGCTGCGGAGAGAGTGATGAGAAAAAGGAAAGTGATATTCTGAAGGTAGAAGCAACACGCTGTAAGAGTAAGTTGGATTTGGTGTAGAGATAGGTGTAAAGGATGACTCCTGACTTCAGGTCCGGGTGGATGGAGGTCCCACTTATCACTTAATATTTGAGAGTTGAGGAAAAATAAAGAAGAAGAGATTTACACAAAGGGCACCAAGAGTCCTGGGTGGGAGCCTCTAAGTCTTAGAACAGCCAAGTGGGGACGTGAAGAAAGTGTTGGTGTGTATGGCTTTGGCTCACAGTACCAAAGTCTAGGCCAGGTATAAAAATTTGAGTTCCTCGGAAGACTTCAAAGAAGTAGTAACATCAAGAGAGAGCCAGTTTTCTGTTAAGGCAGGAGTGAAGAAATCAGAAAGCGGTAGAGTGTATGCAATTTGTTGATCACAGAATACTGTTCTAGATCCAGAAAATAAGGAAAGAGTCTGAAGGAGAGGGAAAAGGACAGCTCAGGAGGTGCAGTGAGAAATATGGGGGTGAGGTCTGAGAGACTGGCTGATCCGGCAGTTTTATGCCTTGGGCAGTGCCTGGGTAAACAGTGATGTGAGGCAGAGCAGACTCCATGCTGTGAGTCTCCCAGAAGCAGATGGAATAGGGGCTGCTGTTTGGCTGCTGCTCAGTGTGGCTGCCCATGTGAATTAGGCAAGGCCTGAGAAGGGATGGGTCACCCCACTGCCTACCTCTCCCTTATCAATCAGGACATAACCAGGAACACTAACCTGCTGTAGGCTGTTAGACAGACATGAGCAGAGCAAGGAAGATGAGCCAGGTTCAGAAAGTCACCAGGGAAGAAAGCCTTGGGTGCCTAGCATCGGTCAAAGCTGGGAAAACAAGGACCTTGACACCAGGGTAACCTCCCCTCCCCCAGTATCGCTGGGTATGTGGTTTAGACCCCCTGACTTTTCATATGGATGGTCAAAGAGTTCAGACCTTCCCCTGACCTTCCTCTGGCATATTGCTAGTCATGTATTAGACCCCCTTAGAGGGAGCCCTTAAGCATTAAGCCCCCAAGATAATGAGGTTCTGACCCACTTCAAATACATCTAGGTCTCAGTTGTGTTTCAGCTCCAGGCCCAGAGAAGCAGCAAAATCAAAGGCACACCACAGCTGACATCAGGACCAGCTGCACTGACTGATGACCCCCTGCCCTTGCACCAGCCAATCAGTGGAGACCATGACCCTGAAAGGACACACCTTGAAAGCTGATGAATTTTCTATTGAGATTGTCTCCTGGGACCTCTCCTAAAATCCTCCCCCGTGAAAGCCCTTAGCACACAGGACCCAGCGTGTCTCCCTCTCAGGAGCATGCCCACATCTTCCCATTTTCCCCTCATCCCCACAAAGAATGTTACAAGGAGCCCTTCTCTCTCTCCTAAGCTCCAAGGGCTCCTTTTTTTTTTTTTTTGCCTCTGTAACTTCCTTCCTGAGCCCATTTCTTCTACTGCTCACTCCTTCTACCTCTGTGACTTTCTAAATAAACTTTCTCTTACAGCTTGATTCTTAGCGCTGAATTCTTAGTGAGAACTCAAGTGCCAAGGTTGCTGAACTGAGGTCTGATCTGACTCCACTGGTCTAACACCTGGTGCCGTTCTCGCTGCCAACAAATCTACATTTGATCAACAAGCAGACACCCAGTATCCACAGTGTTCTGCTAGTCTACTAGCTTAACAATCTGACCAAAAAAGGAATTAAGGTTATTTAGGCATGACATAATTTATTATGAACTCCTAGGGCCACTAATTTGCTTTCTAACTACTCAGAAATTATCGAAACAATCAGCTGTCCTAAAATTCTCCATTGGAGAAGGGGGAATAAGAAGGGCATGCAAAGGAAAGGTCAGACCATTTCCCCCAGCTCTGGTTCACAGAATCCGTCTTCTACTGTGAATATTTGGACAGCTCAAGGCTGCTAATGCCTCTCCCATTTTTCATAGCTCCTCCAAGACTGACAGTGATAGGACAATCACAACCCCCAATTCCTTTAAAATCCTGCGAAATGGTCTTCTCAGGTCTTAAATCAGAACTCCTTAGAGGACCATAGTACTATTAAACGTCCTAAGACATATGATAATTTAATTCACTCCTATATTTGTTCTGTACTTCAGTACCAGAAGCTACATCTCCTTGGTAGCAATGATGTAAGCAAAACAGAAGGCACGTTATTGTACTTGTTCTCTATTACCTTTCTACCCAAGTAGCATCTTTTGTGTGTAAACTTCAAACCTGAGATTTTCCTGGATTTCCAATGCTTCCTCTCCCTCCATCACTGAGCTGAACTGTACTACTTACCTGGTCTAATGTTTGTTTGGTTTTAAGAGACTTTTATTATCCATCTTGATATATTAACCTTCTGGAGTTTTAAGGCAATGGAATATACGCTTCTTGATATCTTTCTGGAATACCTCCAGATGCAAGGAACCATTCTGAGTAGAGCAAATAGTCACAGGCATACAGCCCTTGAGGAAATTACTTGCCAAAGAAGAAATAAAACAGGACCAAACAACTAAAATGCACGAATGACACAGGTATCTTTATTTTTAAAAAGTACAGCCAAGTTATCCAAGAAAAAGAACGTTAACATATCAAGAGAAGGCACAAAGCATGGAAAAGATGCCAGGACACCCACGGAAGTGACAGTGACTGGTTACACACACTCCTGGAATGACTAGGGAAGGGCCATGCTCGTTTCATGGGATGGAAGGGTTTCACAAGAAATAAATAAAATGTCTATCATGAGAAGTTTTCACAGATCAATATTTCACATGGTGAGATGTGAAGCTTACTGTGTTAATTAGTTCTAAAGGTTTTTATCTATAACTTACAACAGTTTATATCCTTAAATATACAGTACCCTAAATATATAAGCACTCATATGACCTGAAAACTAAGAATAAAGGGCTGGTATAAAGAAAAACAGAAGTTAGGATTTTTTTTTTCATTTCTCCCTAGTCCCACTTTGAAGCACACTTGTCTGGAGAAACATATTACCGTGCTCCCTGAAAAGGCTGCATTTTACGTTTCTAGGGAAATCACGTTTTTCTTCTTCTGAGGTCAAGTTGCCACTTCAGATAGATTTTTAACTTCAGTAGCTTTTTTCCCCATAGAAAATTCTTTACAAAAGCAAAAAGAATAGATGTACTTCTAGATGATATTATTTTTTCCCTATCTTAGGTTACTTATTACAATCCCCAACTTACAGTGGTTCAACTTCCAATTTTTTGATTTTATGATACTGCAGAAGCGATACACATTCAGTACAACTCATACTTCAAATTGTGAATTTTGATCTTTTCCTAGGCCAGTGATATGTGGTACAATAACTCTTTTCTGATGCTGTGCAGCAGCAGCGAGATGAATTTGCCCAACTACAGGCTAAAGGAAGTGTCCTGAGCACATTTAAAGTACACACGGTTAAGCTATGATGTTCACAGGTTAGGTGTAATAAATGCATTTTCAACTTTCAATAATTCTACTTATGACGAGTTTATCAGGATGTAATCCCATCATTTGTTCAGAAGCATCTATATTTTCTGCCAAATTGTTAGATACTCTATCTCAAACTGGATCTAAAAATAAAAATCAAATACACTTGTTCATAATTTTCTTTTTTAAAAGCCTAACTACAGCATCACAACCAGAGGGAGTCAACACATGGGCTGGGATTAAAGAAAAGACAATAAAATCTGATGTTCAACCTTACAGTATTTCAAGCTTCCCAGTTCAAAGATACATTTAAGGAATGATGGTCCCATTTCTCTCACAGAGTCATAAATGATCCCCTTTTTCTTGTAGAGACACACCTGTTCAGTGTCATTAGAGAGAAGTCAAGCTTCTACTCTCAGGAAAAAAATATCTCCAAGAAGTTACATGAGACACACCAGAAAGCATACCTCGCTGACTGACCACGAGGCTTGAGCAGTCCCCAAATACTCATTGCCAAGTACTGTTAACCACAGAGATCTTGCATTTTCCACTCAAACACAGTCATACAAAATTAAATGAAGTTTGCAACAGCAGGCCAAAACAATTAAAGCAGCCCTGGAGGGCCATTAAGTCAGGGGTATTCAGAGTTCAGACTGTTCTCAACCCAATTCTAATAAAGACACATACGCACACACACACTTTAAGTTTATTTTATAATTGGGATAGAAATCTAGTATTTCCTTTTTGGGGTTTGGCTGTAAAGGCCCATGAAGAACCAAAAATAAAATTATTATAAATGCACAGTACCTTGATTAAAGGACCAGAAGACATTTCAAGTAAAGAGTATTATGAGTAGTTTTCATGTTCTCCAATAAAAATATTACTTTTATAATTACAGAAAATGTCATTATTAAATATCTTTAACATGAAATTAAAAAAACAATATAAAGTAAGATCAAATTATTTAGTTCGATTAGTCTTTTATGACAAAAAGAATTGGAGAACAATGCTATAGCATCATGAATTACCTAAATCTAAAAGATAAAAAACTAAGTAGACTGCTTTGTGGACAAGCAGTAAAGGATTCAATTAAACATATAAAGTTGAAAACAATATAAATATATTGTTGAAACATTGTTTTATTGAAAACAATAAAAATATAAAGTTGAAAACAATTTACCTATACATGTTGAAGATCAGGTTTTATATTAATCAGCTCTTTAGTTATATATAAATTAGTAGAAAATATAAAGAAAGACCATCACAAAAATTGTATATAATTTATATGATAAGATCTATGCTAGTATTACTACTTCCAAAAAGTAGCAATAGAGACAGTGTACACACGAATTAGCCTAATTTGGAATGAAATGGTTGCATACACAGCCAGTAATTTAGAACCGAGGCAGTTGTCTTTAAGTCAATAAGTCAAAAGGACCACTCGTGCTGAACACCCCTATCATTGACGTGCCTACAGGGTGGCAGGCCCTGGGCCACGGACTTGACTTACACTGTCTCATTTAATCCCTGAAACACCTCTGTGTGGTTGATACTTCTATGATCTCCACTTTACTAAGAAAGGGAAGCACATGTCTAACAACCAGAAGTGACAAGTCCACAATTTGGATCTAGGCTGTCCGACTCATAAGTTCTGTGTGTGGAAGCAACAATTAAAGTGTAAAACACAGAAGAAAGGTGTGTGGTCCACACGCTCACGCTGGTCCTTCCTTCAACAGAGGCGCTCTGCTTACACTTGGAATCAAATTATTTACTACCAAAGCAGTGTCATTGTGTTCTAATAATATTTTACAAATTTCAAGTAAATCAATATATTTTACAATGGATTTAATAAGTCTTATCCAATTATAAAAGAATATATATTTTTGGAGGAATAGCTGAAAATACAGAAAATGTTTATATCAGTATTAATCCCACTATTCAGAGGTAATTCTTCACATATTTATCTTCTAGAGTTTTTTATGTGTAGATTTTTATTAATGGCATTCTACTTTTATATTTGGTTATTTACTTTTTTTTCTTTTGATTTAACAATACACGTATATCCTTTTACTAGACTGGCTGAAATAAGAACCCAGGAAAGTGTCAAGTTCAAAGAACTTTTAAGGAAAATGGCCCCAGTACTTCTTTCCTTCTACAAATGTCACAACTCCTGCATTTTGACTCGTTGGTGAAACCAACCCTGTTAGCCAAATAATAAAAGCCTGTATGGGCCTGACAGTCCCACAGGGGCAGGAACTATGGGGCAGCTCCTCTGAGTTGACCTGGCCAGAATTCAGACTAATGGGTGTGCTCCATTCCTGGTGATGGAAAACAACCTATCAAATTGTCTCCAGGGCAGATATGCCAGAAACTGAGATACACAATCTTAGACTCGGAAGCAGTGAAACCCACAGTATTCAAATGTCAGTTGAAGAACAAACTTCCTATGTCCCAACTATAAATCTCTATTCCCAAGGGCCATCTGTTAAAGTCCCTTCTCTTCACACTTAAAAAGCCTGATGAGAATGTTCCTAAACATTTTCCCCAATCAACACTTAGTTAACGACTATTAGTGAAGCATCTATTAATAGTACTGTGACAGGAACTGAAGAGTAAGATATATAAAGTTGACCCTTGAACAACATGAATTTGAACTACACAGTCTTAAACAAAAAAAATCTCAGTATCATTAAAATCTAGCTTAATAAGAAATTTAATTCCACTCAGTGAGAAGAAGACATAATGCAGCCACTCTGAGGAGGAACCATGTTGTATGGCTTTTCCTTGTCCTGAGTGGCTTTCGTGGAGTGTGGCTTCTGTAAACTCTGCTTGCTGTGGCTGTTTCCTGGTTTAGGCAGACAAGAACTAAACCAGGAAACAGCTACAGATAGGAGAGAGCACGTTAGCTTTCCCTGCTAGAACAATTTCTTCTAAGAAATCACAAAAGTCAGCTTTCCCAAATGTTCCTCCTTTGTGTGTGTCAATCTTCCCAGTCATTCACAGAAAGCCTTCTGATGTGACCTTCATTTAAGTTCAGAATGAGCATTGGAGGAGTAAAGTCGCTGACTTTGGGGGCAGCATTTACTCAAAAGCAGTTAGGTGTTTGCTCAGTTTTCATGGAAAAGGAGGAATGAATACAACGGCCATCACTCTTCTCCAACGAAGCAGATGGGAAATCATCAGCAGTCATCCCACTGAGGGATTCTTCCCTGACGGCGCTGTGTATACAAACCCCGGTCCGGGAAATAAATGTGACTTCAGCTAGTGTAACGGTTACCTTATAATGAGTTTTTAAAAATGAGTAGTGTATCTGTAAATTGGGTAAACTGCATACAAATATCTAAACTTTCTCTGTCAAGTATCTGTAGATATTTAGTCAGTAACTACCATTTTTCTTTTTTGTAAGATTTTCTTATTAAAAATTGAATGTATCTAAATATAAAATTACTATAAAACTAATAACCTGTGTCCATGGTAAATAAACAACTGTGTCTGGTTATAACACATAGGATTACTTTTCCTTTATTCCTTTTGTTTTTAAATACACACATTTTTCAAGAAAATGCATTCCTTACTTTCTTATTTTTACCACAATCTTAAAAATCCAGACCACTAATTAGTCAAGTGAAATTCAGATTATGAATTTCAGAAAGTGAGAAAACAAGATTAATCAAGTTTCAGAAAAGCACGCAATCACCATGCTACAAAACTCATTCATTTGAGTCACTAAGGAGAAAGTATGGCTGAATTATAGAGGATATTTTTCAAAAACAGAGAGATCAACTTATCTCGATAGATGGAATGGCTCCAGTTCTGAAGCACAGTAAGAAAATAACAGATGAGAGGTTGAGACACCCAAGTTGTCATTGCTGCTCCGTTACTACTCAGGTGTATAAACTTGGCCCATCGCTCAACCTGTCAACTCTGCGTTTTCTTTTTCATATATATATGTTGTATGTGTATGTTCGTGCATTATGTAAATATATGTAACACAATAGAAAGGTTTTGAAAAGTAGCAAGTGAAATATAGATGTATATACAGATACACACACATATATATGACTGTAAAGACTATTAAGTGGCTCCCAATATTGTTCCTGTTTAGAGATCTGACCATGTTAGCTTCAACAGTTGCATTTTTGATGAAACATCATCCACATAATCATTTTTATTAGACAAAATAAGCTTAAATACATTTGTTCTCCCCAGGTCTTATCAGTTAAATAAGGCTTTTTTTTTTAACAAGCAGGTCAATGGTAAATTACCTCAGGTAACATCAACTAGCACAAAATAATTTATAAATTAATTAAGTCATCTAAAAGTTTGTGTGAATAAATACATACAAGCAATATAAATGTACTTAAATATGAATACATGAGGAAGTGGCTAAAAATAAGAACAAAGACTGTGAAAATTTGGCAAGACTTTCTAATAGCTTAACAGGTAGAGACAATCATTTCTTCCTCTTAATTTAAATATGAAGGCTTAACTATATTCACAGCCAGTGATGGGCATATGCTTGGGGAGGGGGCAGCTCAAGAGTGCTGACTTCCTGACGTACTCAAAAACCTCTTTCAAAGAATTTTACTTTTTAACATACTGTTCTTTCTATCATATTAGATATTAGCTCCGCCATCACTTATGAGAAGGATAAAAGGGTTGTCAAGGTGCTGGCAGATCAGGAGTTATGTTTGCCATCTGAGTGGAATAAAAAGGCAGTGAGAGAAATGGGTGCCATCAAACCCTGGGCTGAGGCACACAAGGAAAAGGCAGCCATGGAATGAAAAGCTTGTCCAAAGTAAACGTGTGTGACAGAAGGGAAAGTGGAACAGCAAGTGTTCTGTTTCACTCAGGCACCTACTCTAGGGAAAGCCACAAATCACTTGAGTGAAATGGGGCAGAGGGGACATCTGTGATGTCACTGTGCGGTTGCCTAGAACGGCAGAGAATACAGATGACAAATAACTAAAGAGAAATTACAACACTGGCACACAGGAAATACGAGAATCCTGGGAGAAACTAGCTATGTACCCCCAGAGTCGATCATTAACAAAAGGGTAGAGAATAGGTTTTAATTTCAAATTTCAATTTTCCCCCCAAAAACAAAGGAGATAAAAATTATAACTCAGCTCCCTAGTTGGAATTGACTGGGCCTGAACCTTGGCTCTACCACTTAGCTGTGTGACCATGGGCAAGCTACCCAAACTTAACGGGCCTCAGTTTCTCAGTCTGTAAAATGGGAAACAGTCTTATTTCAAAGATGTTTCTAGGATTGTTATTAGAAACAAATAGAAAAGTAATAGCTGATATTCACTGACCATGTACTATATGGAAGATGACATCCTAACCACTCCAAACATATCCATTCCCACGTATTCCTCGCAGCTGTATGAAATCAACTAGCCCTGTTTTTATAGGTGAAAAAATGAGGCTTAACTCAGAGTTCAATAAATATCAACTTTATTTCATAACCCTAAACTGCAAGAGAAAGATAGCACCAAAAAAAGGAAAGAGTCACAAAAATTGATATTGTTATCTAAAGATCACAGCTAGTATCAACGGAGTAACAGGGGCCAAGAAGGGACACCAATGTTCTACATCACAGGTGGCAGACACAAGGCCTGAGAGCCGAATCCGGCCCTCCACCTTGTTTTATCCGGCTCCACACCTTGTTTCTGCCCAGTGGCAGCACCGAGCTCCTTGCCCCTCATTAAGGAGCAGTTACATTTATACAGTCCTAAAATTACATTTGGCCCTTTGAAGGCAACTGCAAGGCTGATGTGGCCCCCGGTGAAAATGAGTTTGACACCCCTGTTCTACACAGAGTTCAATGAGGTAATTGAAGTTTTAAAGAACACAAATAAAGACAGAAGAGAGATTTCAGAAGGATATTCTTATAGATCTAAGTCCTAAATGAGATGAAGCTGGCAAGACAGCTATTTTAGATCTATATATTATTAGAACAAGAAAATGTCCAATTATTTGTGACATATGAAAAAGGTTCAAGTGACAGAGGAAACAGAGCTCCTCAGATTTCTAAATCAAGATCGTATTCTCCAAGTGTTTTCCTTCATTATTTTCTCTCTCCCTTTTTACTGACTGTATGTCACACTCCTTTCCCATTTAGTTTTAAAGTAAAACAACAACAACAAAATGCTTCTCTCCCTTACTCTTAATCTTTCTGTCCCTGCCTCAACTCTCAGAGTAACACCTCGCCCTTCAGTCCCCACTTCCATTGTCCCTTCTCCTCTCTCTCCAACCCAAAGTAAGCAGGTCGCTTTCCCCACCGACCCTCCACAGCATTCTTCGGAAACACCTTCCCAATTGCAAATTTAATGCATTATGCCGAGATTCGTCCGATCTGACCTTGCTGAGAACTTGACCTCATCATCCACAGTCTTCTGCAGCTCTCCTCCCTCCTTGGTACTTGCCTGGTTCTCTTGTTGCCTCTCCAGCAATCCCTCTCACCTTCTTTGCTTCTTCCTTTGTCCAATTTGAAACACTTGTGTTCTGTTATTTTATCTCTTCTATTTGGCTCAGAGAAGAGATATATTCCACTTTAATTTAAAAATCCTTTATGCTTTACTTTGGGCACAGTCCCAGGGGCCCTCAACCCTCCAGAGCTTAACCTGAAACTCTCCCTTGGAACACGAAGTGAAACTCAGTTAAACCTGGTCCATTGCCTTCCCATGAGGAACCCGGCTTCCTCTGGGATCCCCAATAGGGCTCCTCTGTGAGGTTCATTTGGTTTCTCAGTATCTCCACTTCCCTGTTCCTTCTCCTAAGAGGTTTCATCAGAGGCACAACAGAGGCCTTTGGTTCCTTTTCTGCTTCCTCGGGGGCTTTTTCATCTGTCTGTACCTGTGCTGGCTGCTAAGCTGCTTCCGAATTCACTCTTGTCTCACCCATCAGGCCAATTAGGAATGACTTCTACCTTCTTCTCTGTTGAGTTACAATGGGGCTTTCAACTGTTAACCAAAGTACCTAGTGTTTACCATTTTCCACAGCTCAGGCAATGCTGGTGGATCTGGGGGACCACTGATTTAAATCCTTGAAAACAGAGACAATTAAAAACACAGCAATCCCAAGGAGACCATTTTGAACTAGAGGTAGAATTATCTTTTAAATTTGCAAAGAATTTGTTTATAAAGGGAAAAGATGTCTGTTTTCTTGAATCAACCATTAAACATGAAAAATGTCTCATGCCTGAAATCCTTAAAATAATTTCCTTTCTGTCTGAGATTTTTTTTAAGCTCAGATGTTTTTCTGGCTAGAAGGCAGAGTTTGTTCTATCTTTTCCATGTTCAGATTTTACTGACACAAGTATGTATCGCTCTTGAGCCCAATGATAAAACAACAAACCAGAGCCTAAAGTTCAATTTCCTCAGCAACCCAAGAATACTTAGGGAACGAATCAGACCAAACGCAACTCTTTCTCGTTTCTGATCCTGACCTACCAGGATCTCATATTCCTCAACACCATCGCCATTAACAGTGTCCACAATCCAATGTAGTACTTGATTCCTCTGTGCCATCGGTAGTCCTAGATTTTTCAGCAACATGACATCTCTCCATTATGATAGTTGTTCCTACTGGTATAGTATACTTTTTTTGTATGCATCAATGCTAAACAGACTCGAAGTCTTTGACTAAAACTCATTGATGCTGTAACCTGTCAGCTTGGAGCTCTTATAGCACCTGATTTCACCCAAGCCCCAGTTTACTCAGTAATTCCTGCTTCAAATTTCCAGCATTTCCACTGCCTGAAATTACTGTGAGCCTATCACTCATGCTATGAGTAGCAAGGGATCTAGGAAGTCAGTATGTTAACATCTATCCTGCTTGTAACTTTTCTATTCATTGTATTTGTCCTTTTCTGCCCTCTTTTTCTGCCTCCTCTGATTTACTTCTAACTACCCTCAGTCCCCTTTCAAATAACACTGTAGTGCTTCATGTGTAGCACAAATACCTTATTACAGACTGTTCTCAATTCTGATCACCATCCCTTGTGACACTGCCATCATTCATTTCACTTCTCAATGTACTATAATAACCCACACACTGTCACTGTTGTTGTTTTAAATAAATTGCTGTTAGATCACCTAAGAAAAATAAAAGATTTTATTTTACTTTCATTTGTTCCTTCTCTGACATTCTTCTTCCTTTATGTTGATCCAAGTTTCTAAACTATATAATTTTCCTTTATCTGAAGAACTCCTCTGGGCATTTCTTGCAGGCCAAGTCTACTAGCAATGGGTTCCCTTGGTTGGTTTTGGTTTGGTTTTGTTTTTTCTGAGAATGTTTTTATTTCTCCTTCACTTTTGAAGGATATTTATTAATATAGAGTTCTAGATTAGTGATTTTTAAAAGTATTTTCTTTAAGTATTCCACTCCACTCTCTTCTTGCTTGCTTGGTTTCTGATGAAAAGTATGATGTAATTTTTTGGTATTATATTAATTTTTTATTGGGGCAACACTATTTAACAGAATTATACAGGTTTCAGGTGCACAATTCCACAACACATCATCTATACACTACATTGAGTGTTCACCACCCCAAGTCAAGTCTCCTTCCATCACCATTTATCCCCCCTTTACCCTCCTCTACCACCCCCCACCCCCTCCCACGGACAATCGCCACTGTTGTCTGTGTCCATATATTTTTATCCTTGTTCCTTTATAGGTATAGTATTTTTTCCCTCTAGCTTCATTCAAGATTTTCTCTGTTTTTCTGCAGTTTGAATATCATATGCCTAGGTGTGGGCATTTGTGTGTATGTGTTTATATATTTATATACAGCCTATTCGGTATGCTCTGAGCTTCATGAATCTGTGGTTTGATGTCTGTCATGAATTTTAAAAGTTTTCTGCCATTATTACTTCGAATACTTCTGCCCCATTCTCTCTTCTATGGGTATTCCAATTACAATATAGCCTTTTTCCTTGTAACCCCTACGTCCTTCCCTGACCACAGTGTTCCCAATCTCCTTCCTTGAGGCCCTGACCGTATTGACCATGGTTTCTCCCACTTCGGTGAGACAGACAGGAGGCCGCAGAGAGACTGAGTGGGAGGAAAATCCCTCTCACAAGTGGGCGTAAAGTTCCAGCAAAGGCTTTTCCCTGCAGAGGAGGCTTTTGTGATGGAGAATACTCTGGGTACACTTTATAAAGACTTTTCTCCCACTCCCATTGCCAGAGCCGCAAAAGGATCTACTTTCCCGGATCTTCACTGTGAGACCCTGGTGGGATTCCTGGAGGCAGAGTCTGAGAAAATGTGAGGGTTTCTACTGCTGCAGCCCCTGGGAGTGTTCCCTCTCATATTAGACCACACTCAG
Source organism: Trachops cirrhosus (assembly GCA_028533065.1). NCBI lineage: Eukaryota > Metazoa > Chordata > Mammalia > Chiroptera > Phyllostomidae > Trachops > Trachops cirrhosus. The sequence goes on from CM052549.1 coordinate 29,608,156, forward strand.
TCTCCAGCAATCCATCAAAAGTACTGTGCAGGAATTCTTACCAGTTTTGGGCTCCAGCAGCTTGTGCTCCAGGTAAGGAGGCTATGGCTACGTCTACCCTGGCGTGCCTGTCTCTGCAGGGTTAAGTAGAGTGGTTTTCATTGTGATATCTGTTCTTGGATGAATTGAAGAAAACTTGTTGATTTTCAGTTTGCCCAGCCTTTTCCCTTTGTAAGGATGAGAGCAACAACTCTAACATGTTGGAGCTGAAGCCAGACACCTCACTCCCCATGTCATGGGACATTCACCCTGAGACAGGATGCTATGAGAAAGCCCAAACCACGTGGACAGCCAGCTGAGGCTTTGCAGCCACGTAAGTGATGCACATGACCATGACCCCTCATACCCCAGTCAAGCTGCACAAAATGACACCACATGGGACAGAAACAAAGCTCCCCTGCCCAGCCCTTCCCCAACTGTGGCAAATTAAATACAGTGTTGTTTTAAGTCTCTAAGTTTGGAGGTAGTTCATTTTGCCACGACGTATACATGGAACATTCCTAAGATAACCATCAAGGCCTTACCAGTCTCTCCAAACCCAGTTCATACAAGTCTCCCTGAACACATCGGATGCCCCCAGTCATACGGGGCTCTCAGTCTGCAGAGCCTACCAAGCTCTGCTCCAGATCTGGCCTGAACATGCTTGTCCCTCAGCTGCAGGCTACTTTTTACCTGGTCGGTCACACCTCCTCTTTCAGATCTAAGCACAACTCTCCCCTTCTCAGCAAGGCTTCCAGTGTCCATCCACCGAAAGTATACCTATTGCCTACCCCTTCCTCATGCAAACAGATATAACCTGCCACTCTCTGTCTTGATTCTTCCTCATAGATCTTTTTTCCTTTACATAATTTGAAATCACACATATGTCTGCTAACTGATTAATTTTGCCTCCCCAGCTAGATGATGGCTCCATGAGAAGAGAAACTCTGTTCTGCTCACCACCACATACCCTTTGCCTGGCCTAGCATGCAGAACACCACAGGGGCTTAGGAAATACCTCTAAAGAAAGGAGATCTTTTATTTTTAAAGATTGTATTTCTTTATCTTTAGAGAGGGGAAAGCAGGAAGAAAGAGAGGAAGAGAAACATGATGTACAAGAGAAACAGAGATCAGCTCCCTCCTTCATGCCCCCTACTGGGGACCTGGCCCGCAACCCAGGCATGAGCCCTGACTGGGAATCAAACCGGAAACCTTTTAGTCCTCAGGCCAGCACTCAATCCATGGAGCCATGCCAGCCAGGGCAGGACATCGTTAAAATAACACTGCCTCCATGCAGTCATGGTTGAGAAAGGTATTTCTCAACCTTGGTTCTATGATGCTTGGGATAAATAATTCTCTGCTGCAGAAGACTGCCCTGCTCACTTGTAGGGTGGTTCAACAGCATCCCGGGCCTCTACTCTCTAGGTGCGAGTAATACAACCACCTCTCCCCAAGCTGTGGAAACCAAAAATGTTTCCAGATATCATCAAATGTATCCTGAGGAGAGAGACTGAGAACCGGTTGAGAACCACTAGTTTAGACTAGAAAGATGCTACTTCCCTAGCATCCTGGTTTACACTAAGAGGATGACAATAATAATGGAGCAACTCAGAAATGTGGGTAGTTTTAAACTAAAACCAGTCTTATCATCATGTCCTTCCTCTAGTCCTCCTCAAAAACTATTTAAACTGGACTATGGGAGAGAGATTCTAGGAGCCCTATCATCAATTGGAAATGACCACACCACCTCTTTCAAAAAATTCTACTATCCACAGAATGCCTCCATTTTCACCAGTGGGCCATAGCTGATATATGACCTCGACTTTGAAGACAGAAAATATCACTGGTTGTTTTGAGGGGTTCCCAATCAAATGATCACAGAACCCTAGTAACTAAATGACCAATAGAGGCCAAAACATTTAAACATTGTCTGACAGGATAGGTATCCCTGTACAGGTTAGTCTAATGATTGAAATCATGCCTTTTGCCTAAAACAATAGTCTCATTGTCACCTTCATCTACAAGATTAGGCACCAGTTTCTCAGCTGCAGACTGAGTGACAGCGGCTGCACCCAAGAGCCAGACTCTCACGCCTTGCATCCCTCCTCTGAAGGACGTCAGGGCCGAATCCACAATTTGAATGGACTTTCTGGATATTTAAAAATAAAATCAGCAGATGGCAGTAGGTGGGCTATTATCCTCCTTGGCCTAGGTAAGGATGAGAACTCTACTTTCCAACTTTTACCTATGCATAAGGAGCACCAGATCTGAAAATCATATGGAGTAAAATCCATGTAGTCCATTAGGTTCTTTTAAAAATTCAATTATCTTGTATGTTGGCATGTATTGTGTGCATTAAACTATAAAACACTGATTGTATTATCATAGCACTCTGGCATTTTCAGATGCTGGGACTAATAATGTGGATACAGGCTTGATCTTAGGAGTGAGCTGTGATATAAGCTTTGGCCCATGGAGCCAGAGTCTACAAGAAATCAAAGCAGCCCTAATGAGAAACAGAGAGGGGGCCTCGGGAGCCGCCTGCAGCAGAGCTCATACAAAGTCATCCAGATGTGCCTCTCTCCGCTACAGTTCCCCTTCGTGGGCAGAAACTTCTCAGGACACTGGAAGTCAGCATGACACTCCAGGTGTCAGCACTAAAGATTGAACCTTTAGTGAACCAGGAGTCCAGTGTTTTCCATCTAATCATTTCTGACTTTTAGAATTCTTCAAACTCCTCCTGACAGTGTTGCAATAGAGCTGACCTTCAGGGTGATCAGTATAAGCCACCTTTTTAATCTTGCATATTCTGAAAAGGTAGTTACCTGCCACTGTCCCTCTTCTGACTGCTGCATGTTTTAATTAACAGCATTTCTTCCCGCTATTTCCCCCCAGGGGCTTGGAAGAGCTCTTTGAAATGTATTTAGTATATTTCAGTCTTGGTTTGGGCTAGTCTCTCAATTTATGAGGTCGTTTCATTCAAGTTCAATAATTCGGCACCAATTAGCAGGATGAAATGCTAAAAGATTGGCACTTTCAATCACATAAGTCTCGTGTTACATAGAGTGAGCAAACTCCTCCATTGTCCTTATTCACCTCTGAGATAACAATTTAGGGCTGGCATAAACCAGTGTGGGCAGGCTTCTGTGCTTAGCAGGTTCCCCCAGGAGTAAAGCTTTGCATCTTCACCTCAACCAAAACTGAAGATAAGCAGGAAAAAATGACCAGAAATCAGGGTCATCTGTGGAATGGCTTTGTCAGAGTAAGTCCAATACTCTAATTCCAGAGATGGAAACAAGAGCAAGGTTTTTCTTCATCTAAATGACACTAGAAGTATGAGAAAATCTAAAGCAAGCAGCTACAGCTTCACACCCCCTAGATGAAGTGAGAAGGAAAAGAGAGGGCTCTTCCCTGGGCAGGCGTTAAGGCTCACAGCGTCTCACCCCTGGTGGCAGGTCAGGAGCCTGTGGGACTCAGAAGGACTGGGATGTGCTCCACCAACAGATCCTGGGGCCCCAAGGAGCGTGTGGCTCCCACCACGTCTCCCATTTTGGAGTTGAGGTGGCCAGTGATTGTTGCTTTTAACTACCATGGACACATTCGGGGGTGCTCACATAGTAACGACCCACCAACCCTCTCCCAAATTATATGGCCTAAAGGCAATTCCACTTTACCACTCAAACAAAACACCCTTGCTTAATTCAAAATTCACACAATAATCGAAATGAATCAGTTTGCTTTTACTTTAAGGCCCTTAGCCTTTAACGAATTTAGTGGAGGACCTACTAACACAGGGTGAAAATCTTATGATAAAGTCTTATACTATTCACTTGGAGAACAAAGCACCAAAAGGGAACTGTCACAAGGAGTGCTACGAATACGCACAGTGATGAGGGAGGCTTGATTTTAAAGCAGATGACCTAAGCATCTGTGTTTATGCCAGTACCATGCTGTTTTGATTACTATGGCCTTGAAGTATTGTTTGATATCAGATAGTGTGATACCTCCAGTTTTGTTCTTCTTTATCAAGATTGCCGTCACTGCTCGGGGTCTTGTGTTTCCACACAAACTTTTGGATTATGCGCTCTAGTTCTGTGTGAGAAATGCCATTGGCATTTTGATAGGAATGGCTTAAATCTATAGATTGCTTCTACTTCTGGGTATATATCCAAAGAAACTCAAAACACTAACTCAAAAGAATATATGCACCCCCATACTCACTACAGCATTGTTTACAATAGCCAAGCTCTGGAAGCAAACCAAGTGCCTGTCATAGACGAGTGGATAGAAAAGCTGTGCTACACACATCCAGTGGAATATTAGCCATAAAAACTAATGAAATCTTTCCATCTGTGACAGCATGGATGGACCTAGAGGATAGTATTATGCTAAGTGAAATAAGTCAGTCAGAGAAAGACAAACATCATATAAATTCACTTATATGTAGAATCTAAAGAACGAAATAAACAAACAAAATAGAAATAGACTTACACATACAGAGAACAGACTGACAGATGTCACAGTGAAGGGGTCTTGGGGGCTGGGTGAAAAAGGGGAAGGAATCAGAAGTACTAACTGGCAGTTACAGAATACACAGGGACGTAAAACACAGCAGAGAGAATACAGTCAACAATATCATAACTAGTCTGTATAGTGTCAGATGGCTACTGAAAATATTGGGGGGGAGCACTTTGCAAAGTATGTGACTGTCTAACTGCTGTGCTGTATACCTCAAACTGATACAAAATAATGTTGAATGCAAACTGAAATTGAAAAATAAAACTTAAAAAGAAGCAAATGAATCTGTGATTCAAACACCACTAGAGAGAACATATTTAAAATACTTTAGTGGACACCACCCTCCCTTCCTTCCTTTTGAGTCTGCACACATTTTACCTGGTCTTGTTTACCACATTCTGGCTCATACAGACTATGTTCCTTTCTCACTCCATAGATTCAGTTACCTATTTGGACCATCTTCCTGCAAGACTGTTAACTTTCCTGACATCAGAATCCACATCTCAGATACCTATTTTTCATCTACAGCATAGAAAAGGCAAAAAAACAACATAATAAACACTCATCATCAGTTGAATAAGCTTAGAAAATGTGTTAACAAGTGACTTAATATACAAACATCCTTGGAAAACTGAGAGGTAAAAAGATGACTTCAAGGTGTTGAATTAAAGAGCTTTTAAAATGCCACATGTTTTGAAATGTGAAGTATTACACAATGCATGTTGTTAAAAATCCTGTATTCAATGTTAATGGAATTTGGAAGAAAGACTCTCATCAGGAAACCAAACCAACACAGAGATTAGTAGAGGGAGTGATGATAAACCACCTCCCTGCCCCAAGCATAAACGCACATGAACACAAAGAAATAATTTTGAAGCTGGGGAACACTTGTTTTAAAAACAATCTCTGCTCAAACATAAAAAGTTTAAAGCTTTTAAAAACAACACTTTATTTTTGAGTGTTGCATTTTGATGTGGTTGCAGCTACTTAGCCGTAACCTTCAGAACCAAGTTCATTACCAAAGGTGTTGATGGTAATCAACAGGCACAGTGCAGGCCTCTCGGTCAACTCCCCAATCTATGTGTCTCTACAGGAATAAGAAACTCAAGAGAATTCAAGGGTATAAAAACCCTTTCTATTCCTTCTCAAGCTTCTAAATTTTGGCTAACAGCAACTACTATACCAAAATCAACAATGACACAAACCTCTTGCAGGGGGGTGGGGGATATCATCTGCTTATATTATAATATATAAAGAAGAACCATGAAATAAAAGATGGCTTATATACACCATAAGTAGGAAAAGAAAAACACTGTCAAAAGTACACTGTCAAATTAGTGAGGTCTGAAATTCGTAAGTGTTATGGATTGAATTGTGTCCTTCAAAAGAGATACGTTGATATGCTAGCCCCCAGTAGCTCAGGATGCAGCCTTATGTAGACACAGGGTCTTCACAGGTTATCAAGTTACACTGAGGTGCAATGTGATCAGAGTCCTTATAAAAAGGGGAGTCTGGACACTGAGACAGACACACACAGGGAGCACACCATGTGAACACGAAGGCAGAGATCAGAGCGATGCACTTACACACCAGCAAGGCCACAGATTGCCAGCCCACGGCAGAGGCCGGGAGAGAGGCAGGGCTCAGGGTCTCCCTCACAGAACCAACTGGCAGAAGGAACCAACTCTGCCAGCACCTTGATCTGAGACTCTGGCCTCCAGACCTGTAAGAGGATCGATTTCTTGTTGAAGCCACCCAGTTTGTGGTACTTTGTGTCAGCAGCCCTTGCAGACTAAATGCAATGAGGTTCACGGCAAATTCCAAACTTGACCTGTGTAAAGGGACATGTGTAAGACGCTCTCAAACCAAAAATCAGCGTGATCCCTAAGAATGCCAGGCAGCTTTGGTGCAAGGTAACAATAGCTGCTCTTGGTGAAGATGCTAAGGGCAATGTTTAAAGACGGAGTCAGGGCTGCAGACATTTATGCGAGAGTGGTGAGGACACTCCAACAGGGATCCCAACATTCAGCTGGCTCTTTATGTAGCTCTTCAGGAGATGCACCAACCAAACACAGCTCTCAAGTCTTATGGGACGACACGTAACTATTGTGCTTTGGCCTGGCCTTGCACCTTAGAGCAGGCAGGCACAGCAGCTTGTCATCTCTTAAAGGAAATAAGTGGCCAATGGCTTTCATCTCCAGCTGGAGGATATTAAACACTATGTGTGACCAGCAGGCTTGAAACTGCTTGAGAAATGCGGACAAGATACATTTAGACCCACTGGAGTGAAAAATATTAACTGTTCAGAACCGTCCTTCTCAAAGATTGCAAGTACTTAGAAGGCAGTCTTCCTTTGATTCAGGCATAGTAGATGGAGGATTTTTTTAACCATCAGGATTGTGATATAAATCTTAAAGTTAAACATTTAATAGAGTTATTAACTTACATTTGGAAATCAGCCGAGCACATCTTTTGTGGGAAGACATTTCAAAGTGATTGGTTTGTTTCCTTATAATGCAATTGTATGTTTGCTTCCGTTTGGTTCATGATGAAGCCAAGTCAGAGCATATGTGAGAACCATCTGGAATACTCAGCAAGGTTCAACTCTTCCCAAGGAGGGCCGTGCACTGAGGAAGTGCTAGAGTGGACTGGTTAGGAAAATCATGCCTTCAAACCTGAGAGATATGACCCAAAACAAGTACTGCCACTAAGCACCTGTTTGAACCTGGACGAGCGGCTGACACTGTCTAAGCACCAAGTTTCCTGGTCTAGCGGAGACGGTTGTACGGGACCTGAAGGGCCTTGTGCGGAGGGAACAAGGCAATGCGGACGCCATATTGTATTTAACCTCCCTGCTTAGTCCAGGGTGGTTGCCTTCACGTTATTGACATTAAATGTACAATGTACAGGTTAATGTTATGCAGCAGAGTGCTAACTATTTTTCGTCAGGAAAAATTTCAAACCTGGGACATAACCCTACTGAAATCAGCTCGGCCATCTAGGCCATGACCATCACACTCTGCTACGCTCGAGCAGCAGAGCAAAGTCATAAACAGCCCTCTAGCTGTTGTTTTGTTTTCTATTCCCTGTAATGCTTACTTTTTCATTCAAATAAAAAGAAAAGACCTTTTTTTCAAATATCTGAGATCTCAAAATTTATACCAGTATTTTTGACTTACAGCACTTCTGCACTTCCTTCCTTAGCTTCCTTCATCAGGAATATTCCTTCACCTTCTTAACTCAAAAGTCATTAAAAAGGGTATAAGAATACATTCCATAAAAACCAAAAACCACTGAAATCAGCATACAGTCAAAATTTCCAATGATGTCTTTTAAATGATACTTCAGAGAATTTTCTTTTATATTTCTTTTTATTTAATTACTTAGCTTAAAATTTCCTAATTTTTATGCCTAAAAAGGATACAAAAACAGGAACAATTCAGAAATTTATTTTTCAACATTATTTGGTAATGTGACTAAGGTAAAACAAGGCTTGTGTCTACTGCAGTTGTTTCAGAAATAGCATTAAGTTTTCTATGAGCTACATGCCACCAAATACAGTAACACTGTATTAATAACACTTAATCATTCGGGGAGAGAGGGGATGCCTATGAGAAACACATGGGGGGTGAGCTTGCTAAGGATCCAAACATGTACCCTGACCCCAGGGTAGCATGGGAGAAGGGGGAAAATGGGGAAAGGGTTGTTTCTCTTTGTAAATATATATGCAGCATGATGCCAAAGCAGACAGGTAGGAAAAAAGAAAGACTATTCAGTATTTTTAATTAACTTTTGAAAGATGTAGTAAAAGCTCATTTGAAAAGAAGTCGCCCTGGCTGGTGTAGCTCAGTGGATTGAGCACAGGCTGCAAACCAAAGAGCTGCCAGTTTGATTCCAAATGGGAGCACATGCCTGGGTTGTAGGCCAGGTCCCCAGGAGGGGGCATGCAGGAGGCAACCACACTTTGATATTTCTCTCCCTCTCTTTCTCCTTCCCTCCCCCTCTCTCTAAAAATAAATAAATAAAATCTTAAAAATAAACATAGAAGAAAAAAATTTAGAAAAAAAGAACAGAAGTCAAGAACAGCCAATACATTTGGCTTTGTCAAACCAGTACTCTTATGCAAACGCTAAACTTTCATGAGCAATTAATCATGTCATTCACCTGGAAATGGATTCTCATGCTAGGGTTCCAACTACAGAGAGAAAGAGAAAACAAATGGGGGAAGGAGTAGGACAAAAAAAAAAAAGATAAATTGGACAAGTCTGCAAAACTGTTTGCTAGCAGAAAAAAATTCTACTGACTTTTACACTTGGTAAAAGAACAACAGCAAAAATGAGGGGGGAATGTATTACATATTAAATGAAAATTATTTAAATATACTGTGACTTAGTATTAAGAGAGTAGGTATGTTGCACATGAGAAATATTCAAAAACTAATGAACTTACTTGCTTTTTCCTTTGTATACTGTAGCATAAGATCCTTCCCCTAGCTTTTCCAGTTTTTCATATGAGTCAGCTTTTCCAAATTTGGGACTTGTTGGCTAAAAATGAGCAGAGGGTAAACAAAATAGATTTCATCAAACCAATTAACAATAAATAAGCCAGTTTTGCTAAAAATATACAGATCCTCCATCACTTTTTAAGTAATGTTTTTCTGGTATAGGAATGCTTATTTTAAAAACAACATAAATACTCAGGGTACAAAATTCCAAATATGCAAATGAACAGTACAGAAGTTTAAATTATCCCATAATCTAACCACCAAGAGGGAATCACCATTCATATTTTGATATCTCTTTTTCCAGTGCTATCTGTATACTGACCACTGCTTTTTTATATACATGGGATTGCACACTATACATACTATCTTATAGCTTCCTGATTTCACTCAAAATATTATGAATATTTTCCATGTCATTATATAATCTTCTAAATTAAGGCCTGGCAAACCCCACCCACCACCTCTTTTTGTATATCCCATAAGCTTAGAAAGGTTTTTATATTTTTTTAATGGGGAAGGATCAAATGAAAAATAAAAGTTCATAGCACATGAAAATTATATGAAAATCAAACTTAGGTTCCATAGTTTACTGGAACCCAGTCACTCATTCATTTACCTGTTGTGGTATGACTTTCAAGCTACAACAGAGTTGTAGTTGCAACAGAGATCATGTGGCCAAAAGAGCTGAAAATAGCTAGTATCTGACCCCTGTTGTAAAGCATGACTGTATAAAATTCAGTCATGTAAAGGTATCCCTCCAATACCTTTCTGTGATAATGCCAACAGATAATCAAAGACATATCATTCAGATGTCACCAATTAATACAAAGGGAACACTCATGTCTACATAAGCCAATCCCTAAGACTTAGGTGCAACAAAATAACTCTTCCTTAAGAAGTGGCATTCCCCATGACACCCTCAGAGTGCCGAGAGAGTGGTCTCACCACACCTGCTGTGCTCAACTGCCACCCCAACGTCACCAGAGAGCACTGCCCTCCAGGGAAGCAAATTGTCTACTATTTTAATGTCACTATAAAAGTGTAAAGCCAAAACGTATTTAAAATGATAATTATAAAAGGAATTAATAGCATCTTAAAGGGATTATCTGATAACAGTTATAAGTACACACATAATTGATAAAAAGTTGCTGATGATGGTGGGACCCTGTAAGTAACCAACTGTAGAAGCTTAGGAAATAAGTTCCAGCGAAGAGTTTACAGAACACTATTCCTGAGCATATGGTCTTGTACCACTTATGAAACAACGTAACACACTGCCAACGCATCTGACTCCTACCATTTGTAAGGATTCTGTGTGGCAAGTTGAGCACATGCTTCTTTCCTCCTTGACATCTAAAATGCCACGCAGTGACTGAAATGATCTATCTCAAAAATAATAGATCAGAAACAGGAATGAGAAACAAGTGAAAAAGAGTACCAATATCTACTCAGAAATTTTGAGGAATTCTGAAAGATGGATGCAATCAGGACCAAAACTTTGGAGAAATAATTGGGGGAACTTAAAGCTCCAACATACAGGCAAAGACTATTACAGACTTGTTAGGTAAATATCAGACCGATCAACCCAGCTGAGCACGTGGTGTTTTCCCGAGCAAACTGCAGGGACGTGTACACAGAGGGGACAGCTGAGAATGCGGGGAGTCAGTCTGGTGGGACAGAGCAAGGACCCACAAACAATGTGACAGGCCCACACCCCCAAGCTGTAACCCCTGCCTCTCTCATGCAATCACTAGAGACAATTTACAAAAAACAGAGTAAGCTGACAGCAATTCACAAACACAAAAATGAATATACAACTAAAAATCACCAATCATTTCAGGAAAATCAATGAGAAGTATAAAATTTAATGAGCAGTTAAATTAAACCCCTAGTAAGAGAGTTGTTATTGCAAAGGTAAAAATAACTTCGAATAAAAACAACAGTATCTTCAGAGAGGTTTGAGAAGATATATCATTCAAAAAGAAACAATTGGAGATTTAGAGATTAAATATTTAAAGGTGAAATAAAGCACTTAATGGGCAGTGAAGAAAAGAAGGGACATAGGTGAAAAAGTAATAAATTCAGTGTTTGAACAGAATTGTCTCAGAAAACTTTGAGGTGAGTTTGCATCTAAAAGAAAAAGTATCCAATGAGCAAGGTGAGTTTGCATCTAAAAGAAAAAGTATCCAACGAGCATGATATTTTTATAGGCAATACTGGCTAAAGAAAGGCAATCTATCAATATTTTCAAAATAAAAAGGGAAATGATTTTGAATCACGAATACTATACCCAAGATAGTTCCTCAAGAGGGATGGAAAAGCCACAACTTTACCACCAACAGAAAAAAATCTAGATATAAAATTCCGTATCATCTCAATACAAATGAAGTTGGAGTGATGGGAGAATTGCAGGAAGGCAAGGGACAGTAGAATAGAAGAGCTAAATAAAGCCTGTTGAGATTCACTGGATTGACTACAGAGACTGATTAACTGCAAATGTGTAAGTTTTAGCACGGTGCAATTACAAATGGGCAAAGGACCTGAGTAGACACTTCTCCAAAGAGGACACACAGATGGCTAATAGGCATATGAAAAGATGCTCAATGTCACTAATCATCAGAGAAACACAAATTAAAACCACAATGAGATATCATCTCACACCTGTCAGAATGGCTATCATCAATAAATCAATAAACAAGTGCTGGTGAGGATGTGGAGAAAGGGGAACACTTTTGCACTGTTGGTGGGAATGCAGTCTGGTGCAGCAACTGTGGAAAGAGTATGGAGATACCTCAAAAAATTAATGGATCTGCCTTTTGACCCAGCGATCCCCCTTCTGGGAATATATCCAAAGGAAACCAAAAAACTAATTCAAAAGAACACAAACACCCCTATGTTCATTGCAGCATTATTTATAATTGCCAAGATATGGAATCAGCCCAAGTGTCCTTCAGTAGACGAGTGGATAAAACAACTATGGGACATTTACACAATAGAATACTATATGTCTGTAAAAAAAGAAGAAAATTTAACCCTTTGCAACAGCATGGATGGACCTGGAGAACACTATGCTAAGTGAAATAAGCTAGTGAGAGAAAGACAAATACCATATAATTTCACTTACATGTGGAATCTAATGAACAAACTGAACTAACAAGCAAAACAGAGACAGACTTAGACAGCAGGATGACAGCTATGGGCGGGGGTGGTAAGAGGGTACAGGAATTAAGCAAAAAGAAAAAGGACTCATGGACATGGACAACAGTGTGGTGATCGCAGCGGGAGAAGGGTATAAGGTTGTAAATGGTAATGGAAAAAATATAATTAAAAAAGCTTTAGTGAGTTTTTTAACACTTAAAAGGTAATCCCTAGAATAACATAAATAAGATATACAAATTCTAAACAAATTTTCAAGGAAAGGGAATGAAACAATTGCCAAGGAAGAAGGGGGAAGTGGGTATAAAGTGAAAGGCTAGAGGAGGCAGGGTAATCATTAGGAAAGCATGTTAAGTGAAAAATCATAAAATAAGGAAGTTAAGTCTAAATATATCAATCATTATAGTAAACATAAATTTCTCCTACTAGCAGAACGTTCTCAGATTGAAAAAACAAAGATATCTAGCCATATGCAGTTGATAAGAGGCAAAATTAAAGCAACTAAGTAAATCTGAAAATAAAGTACAGAAAAATACAGCAAAAGAAGTACTTTTGCAAAATCATGCACTATAACAATATTGATAGCAGACAAGACAGAATATACAAAACAAATGGATTAAATTAGTATACTCATTAAAATTAACATTAAAATCCACCAAGAAACTTAATAAGCATAAGCTGCTTAGAACCAAATAACATTGTTTTGAAATGTATGAAACTGCTGATACCAATAAATGAGAAATTGTCAAATCCGTGCTGATGATGGGAGAGATACATCACGCAGACATCAACAAAGCCAGCAGACACCTAGTAAGTACAGGATATGCGGGCGGGCTTGTATATTAGAATCAACATTTTAATCTAATACACATGTTAATATGTATTTTTCAAGTACATATTTAACATTCACAAAAAATTGACCATATATTAGGCCACAAAGAAAATCTCAGTATTCAAAACCACAGAAATATTGTTACTTTTTCTGAACACAATGCAATTAATTAGAAATAAAGAATAAAAGGGAAACTAAATAGTTTAGCCATGCAGCTTAATAAGAAAATCAAAACTGAAAATTCATAAATAAATATGTGGCCCTGAGGACATGACATTTTAAGACCCACGGGATGCAGCCAAATCAACACATGAAGGAAAATGTAAATGTACACGCACAGAACAGAAAAGAAGAAAGCTTCCAAGTAATATGAGTCAGACATTTAACTGCATCTAGAAAAGGATCACAAAGTACATAGTTGGAGGGGATCAATGCAGACAATGGACCACCTATTCTTTTCTTCAAGAAACTTGCAATGTACAAACCATGTGTTGAGTTGAGTCAAGTCAAACTTAATGGAAAATTACATTCGAAATCACCTGACAAGTCCCGTGTGGGTTATGTTCTCATGCATTTTTCATCGCCAGGAACAGCTTGCGAATGTCACACTTTACCATCACCCTCCTGAGCCCAAGTTTTAAGTAGAAATTTTAAAACCTATATTAAACTTCAGTATAAAATGTTCTTCAATGGGGAAAATATTGTGTTCACAGTTCCACTCTAAATTATTTAAAATCAGAATGAGAAGTCTGCATGTTTGCTTTTGTGCTCCTTTACGAAGAAATCCAACTTAAGTTGAAATAAAAAGCAGCAACAGAAAATCACCACGTTATTCATATCGCGATAAACTTCTAATGTGTATGTATTTAGACCAAGTATAAGACATGCTCATGCAAAATTTGTAAGAGAGTATTTTCTCTGCCGGGAAGGCACAACTAATTTTCTAAAAATTATTCACTCTTCATAAACTGCCTCACATCATAGAGCTGATGTGATCATTTTGAGACACAGACCATACTACACTTACGACTTAAATAAATTGAACTGAGGAAATTAGAAAAACATGGGGAATATTTTAAAAAACAAACCCTATTTATCCACAAGAAAAAATCAAGTAAGAGAAAATGCTAAAAGGCACAAAGTAGTCTATTTATCTAATTAAATGGATTTGGATGCATCGACTGCCATGGTTAAAATACATTCTATGAACACTGTGATGGCAGAAAAATTAATATTTCCCCACCTTTGGTGGTCATACAATCAATGTTAATTGCCCTGCGAAACTGATATGTAGACATTATGGAAATACACTGTAACTTACAGATCAATCATGCTAGCTCCACAGCAAGAACTACATACATATAATGCCTCCCTAAAAATTGTTCCATTCTGCAAAAGAATGGGCCTATGGAATAGGACAAGTCTATGAGACAGTCTGAGCTTTAAATGTTGAGATTCTTATAAAGTCAGTCTCCTACCTTAAGTAAGCACAAAGGTTCTGTTATTCCTATGTAAATAAATAAGGAATCCAAGTGCTGAGTCCTTATAGAGGCCCATAATAAAACCCTTCCTATGAAATGAGCAAAACTAAGAATAGTTCAGAAGGAGAGGTCTTCTTTTGTTTAATAATTAAAGTTCAAGTCTTTGGTTCACCTTTTTTTCCCCTTGCAACTGTATTAAATCATGACATTTAAATAAAGATGCTAGAACAAACCACTGTGTTGTCCACCCTGAGCGTCATCTTTGACCCTGATGTCAGGTGTGTGCATGGATGGGAAACAGCTTCATGGGGCAACCACTCCCTGCTTTTCACTCTCCTGCTTTCGCTTGAGACAGCAGTTTAGAGAACTGGAAATACAGAGGGCTAATCAACAATTACTGATGGACACTAACTGCACAGAGACATGAAATTTAATGAGATAACGTAAAGGTACAGAGAATTGTCAATTGTCTGGACCAGCGGAGGGGAACATTGGCATGGATAATAAAAAAGCCAAGATAATATTCCAGCTGAACGGTGTTTGCCACCCTGACCTTGCTAGCCCTAGTTCATTGTGTAATCAACAAAAACTAGCTAATATCCAAGGTTTACTATGTGCCAGACTTTGAGCTAATCACTTTAAATACACTAACTAAATTCAGTCCCTGCAATACCACCCGGAGGTTGGTTCTATTAGTGTCCGTGTTTGAACCTGAAGAAATTAAAGACTGGAGAAATAAAGTAATTCATCCAAGATCCACAGTGAATGGCAGAGCTAGAATTCAAACCAAGTTAACCGGAATCAAAAACTGACTTTTCTTTTCTACCAGTACTACGTTGGTAGAATCATCATGAACACCTAACTCCCACCCAAAAGGAGGAAATACTAAATGATGACTAAGTCTGTCACCTACTGAAACCTTATTCTGACAAGCAGGGATGGGTTTTGAACTGTATATTTAAAAACTGCATGAGTATACCTCTGTGTTCATTGTAATGATACTGGGATGTGGCTACAAAAACATCCACAGTTTCATAGTGAATTCACTAAAATAGATTTTAACCTTTGTACATAACCCCTTGATTAAGCCTGTTGATGACCCCCTGACTTGCTGGAAAACCACAAGAAAGAATCACCACTCTATTATATTATACTACAATTGTGAGAGTGGGTGTGGGGTTAAGGTGGGAAGGATTCCATCAGAACTCTGTGACCTCATCAAACAACCAGGATTTGGAGTGAGAGCTGCCTTGGCTAATTTCTCTCCTGCCTTTGATCTCCAGAACAGGCTCTATCATCCTGCGTTTCCATTAAACCCAGCCACACTATGGTCATCCATAGTTGGATGGGTAACTTGGTTGCCAAACAGATCTAGACGCTAGACAGAGGGACAGACCCAAGCACTATGCATGGTGACGACCTGACCAGGGGGCTTGGTTCTATCTGGGAATTACCTCGTCCCCACAAGAAGAAGGCAATGCCAAGGTGAGACCCCCCTCAAGGAGGACCACTTGAGAACTGAAGTGGAACCCTCATTTTCAAGTTTGCACCTTTCTCCCCTCTCTCTAGACTGGGCTTGCCTATCATGGTATGTGGGATTGGGGGGTGTGGGTGGTGTTTGGGGGGGATGGTGATAGAAGGAAGTAAACTTTGAGGAATTTTTGGAATGTATCAAAGACAATAATCTCAATATGAATACCTGAACAGACGTTCTCTTTAAACTCAGATTATGACAACACAGCTCAATAAAATCCCATCTAAACTGGGCCAACGAGACAGGCCATCAGTCTCCGATAGCGACTCCTAGCTCCGCTACTGAAGGGCACAGCTGGCTGGAGGGGGTGGCAGGAAGAGGGGAGAGAAAGTCTGTCCCGTCAGTGAGAATATGAACACTACCCAGGGACCAAGCCCAGGAAGAGGAGGCACTCAAAAAATGTCTGAAACAAATAAATCTGTCACACACCTCTTGAAATATACCAATTTAGATAAAAATCACATTCTTTACAGTTCGCCTGAATTTCAGAGTGCCACTGCCTGGGCAAAATCAGGAGAAACAGGTGAATGTGATGGCCACTGAAGTCAGGCAGTCTTGGTTCCGTAACACTAGTCCCGGCTCCTAACACAGATAACGGCCAGTGTGTGAGCAGCCCAGAGAGGGGTACACGGGTGGGAGTGTGTAACAGTTTGTACAATAGTTTTGATAAGTGTTAGAATTGGGGTTTGTATGTTAATTTCATGACTTGCTATTTGGGTAACTCTCACTTTTTTGTAGTAGTTCCATTGATTCTTTCGGATTTTCCAGATACATCATAAAAAATCCACTTACTTGGCTTTCATTATCTGTAAAGCTGTTATTCAGCTCCTTATTCCTTTTTTCCCCCCTGTGGTTTTCTATGAGATTCAACCAGTAACTTTTCTACTGGGTGTTTTTAAGTAACCTGAATTTTTCTGTGGTTTAAGAATAGAGGCATATGGCCCAGATAGCTTATTCCAGCTATGGAATAAATGGCTTTATTTCCATGAAGTTAAAAAAAAAGAAAGACAATCTAGCACACACTATCTTGCCCCATCTGCTTCTCTCAAACACTCCCTTCCGGGCCTTCTACTTCCTTTGTCCCTGGCGAACCTGCCCTGCATGCAAGTCTGTCTCCCCCAGCACTTCCTCTTCGGGCACAGGGCTGTGTCCTGGAAAGGGGCACCAACTGGACAGTCCACAGAGGTCATAGGAGAAAGGCCAGCAGACCACACCGTGGTCTCCTTGCACTCATCCACTCCAAGGAGCCATCAAAGTCCCATCTCAGTGGTTGTCGTCCTAAGAATGGCCCAACAAGCTGCCAGCATGCCATACCGACGGTAATGTGGAAGTTTCCTGGCTCTGAGGGCAGTCACGAGCCCCTTGCCTTCCCTGACTTTCCTCCCTCACACTTTCAGGTACCACACGTCTCTTAATACTGTTCATGGGTTGTTCCCCTCACCACTGTTTTAAGGTTCATGGAGATGCCTTGTCTGCTACACAGGGTGGGGCAAGAGTAGGTTTATAGTTGTGAGTATGGGGAGACATAGTTTATTCTTGTATTATTATTAATTTTTGTATTGGTTCCCATATGAACAAGAGTAAACCTACTTTCACCCCGCCCTCTATTTGTTGTCAGTGTTATCCATTGCTTTGGTTTTACTATACTGGTTGCTCAGATTATACGAGGAGCTTCAGAACCTATGCCACTATCACACGCCCAAAATCCTCTCCCATTTGATCTTTCAAGCTATGTTCAAGCATTACTTTAATAAAAATAAAATTTAACTTTAAAGATAGAAATACAAAGAACAGCAGACCCAAGTCTCAACTTTTCTTAATAAGGATTTAAAGTCTTTATAAAAATTAAAAATGAATATTGAAACCCCTTTGTCATTTATACTAGAGGTACACAGACTTTTAAAACTACATAACCCCCAGTAGCAACAAGCATACCCAGGACCCACATATACCGTTTTTCAATCAGTGGAACCAGAACTGATTCTAGGTGTGGGGCTTGGAAAGTACGATATAAGCCAAGACTGTTCCATAGGGCTAGAAAGCAAGGAAGTGCTCAAAACACAAAGGGATAAAGACATCTCAAAAGGACACAGAGCTCCCAATGACCAAAGCAGAAATAGTCTGAGCAACAAAAGGAATAACATAGCAGTAGATTATAACTAGTATTGCAGATAAAATACAAGACTAGTTAAATTTATATTTCATTTAAATAGTGAATAATTTTTTAGTGTTAAGTATGCCTCACTGCAATACCTGGAAACACTAATTTCTCTATCATTTATAAGTTGACATAATAATAATAATAAAGTAAATATATAATAAAAATATGTAATTCTCTTTCCATAATATAGGCTTAATCATTCACAACAACTCCTTTCATTTCTTCTAAATGACACTGAACCTAAGTGTTCTCCCAGGAGTTAGTGATAGAACTCGACCTAGATGGGTCCGCCTTGCCGTCCCAGACAAACTTATGGGGCCAGTTTGGGGAAACCAGATAATCAATTCTCCTCACAGATGTTTTACATTAACAATATCTATTTCAGCTTCATTAGCACAAAATGTGACACAAAATTTGTGCAGTGTCATACAGTTTAATTAAACTGAATTGTCTAGCACTGACACTTCTTGCTCTGTTTTGGCTCTTGTGGAAATTAATATTTAAAACTTGTGAAATAGCATGATTTTCCTAGGAAGATGACAGAGTTAAAATTCTCTTAGCATACTCCTCTTACCTTTTAAGAGCATTTGTTCAAAAGGTCCTTAAGTGTAAGTTAAGTCTGAAAATTACTTAATTTAAAAGATTGTGAGGATTTTTTATAATGTTAAATGAAGGCCAGTCTTAGAAATATGGGTTTCAGTAAAAATTTTACAGTCAAAAGCAGTAATCACCTCAGATCTTTATACCTCCAAGGGTCAAAAGGCAAGACTTGATATGGTTTGAATTTAGAAAATTCTATTATAATGAAAAGGATTTCTCTTTAAGAAGATTCAATGTCTAGCTCTTACATTTTAAAATACTTACACTGGAAACAAACTGAAATAAGACAAATGAGCAGATTTTAACATTCATTCTGAAATGACTTTCTTCGTGAACTTGTCAAATTCAAAACTATCCTTACTTCCTGCACAGCAAAGTTCAGTTATCTTCTCCAAGGGTCTGAGATACCAAAGAATTTTCAATTATAAATACCTCTAACTGAAAACAAGTAGAAAAAATGATTTTTCCAAAAATAAGTTGAATCATGTCTCGTTTGCTTGCTGAGTGCTTATGAATAGAGTCTGCATATAGTTTGCTCAAGTACACACTCTCTCTTCTAAGACATTAAACCTCCCTGGGAGAGGATGCATCACAATGCACCCACAGAGCCATCTGCCCTCTTCCAGCACAGCATGCTACTCCTCTAAGAGGGCTACTCCTTCTGTTTCCCCACTGATGAGCGAGACGACTGCACTTACCGAGCTGGGGCTGGAGTGCCGCCTAACTTTAGGAGACTCTTTGCCAGTAGAGGACGTCTTAAAGTTAATGCAAGCATTGTTCTCAGAGTGGACCCTCTTTACTTGATTAGTTGGTTTCTCAAATGGGTCAAAAGTGCTCTGTGTCCTCTGAACCCTGACTTTTTTATCCTCAGGAATTGTGTCCAGGGGTTTGATCACTGAGTCCATTCCCTGGCAGTTCCGTGTAGACATCTTTGTGACACATATCTGGGGAAAACAAAGAAAGAAAGAAATTAAACTCAGAACCCTCCCCTGAAACTTTAACATCAAAAACATGCTGCTTTTGCTATTCCCTTAATTTCAGGGAACACTCAAAAAGGCCACATTCTAAAAGCTACACCAGGTTCAATCACAGAGGCATTGACACAGGGAGCAGGCTGACAGCAGTCAGGAGGGGAGTAGGGGGCTGGATGCAGGAAGGTGAAGGGATTGACAAAAAACCTATACACACACAACTCCTATATGCAGACAACAGTGTGGCGATGGCAACGGGGAAAGGGGGTGGGGGCTCGGTGGATGCGGGCAAAGGGGGAGGATGGGGACATCTGTAATAGTGTCAACAATAAAAATAAAGTTTAAAAAAGTTCCTCATACTTATTTTGCTCATAATCACTTAGGGCTGACACTAAAAATGTATCCCTAAAATGGGAAACTTAAGGCCTTGACTGCTAGTGCCCCAAGGTGGTTCTTGAACTCTGTCACATGTTTTACCATCTGACTGCCAAGTGGGACTATTTCTGAATTAAGAAGCTGGATAACTTGCATTAATAAAAAAAAAAATCAGTTGAGCTAAATCAGATCATCATTTTAACTCATGGGTCATCTGGAAGCAGTTAACACAAGGTAGAGAAAAAGATTATGTTCTTTGAAAGTTTTATTCTCAAATATGAATGTTTAAAATCTGTCCCTATATGGAACATTTACACAATGGAATACTATGCAGCAGAAAGAAAGAAGGAGCTCCTACCCTCTGTGACAGCATGGATGCAGCTGGAGAGCATTATGCTAAGTGAAATAAGCCAGGCAGTGAAAGACAAATACCATACGATCTCACCTATAAGTGGAACCTAGTCAACAAAAGAAACAAGCAAAATATGACCAGAGACACTGAAACGAAGAACAAACTGACAGTAACCACAGGGGACAGGAAGAGGGATAATGGTGGAAAACAAGGGAAGGGTTGTCAAGGAACATGTATAAAGGACCCATGGACAAAGCCAAAGGGTATAGGATTGAGGGCAGGAGGCAAGGATGGGGCTGAGGTAGGAATGGTGGGGGGTAAAGGGAGACAACTGGACTTGAACAACAATAAAATAAATAAAGAAAAAGAAAAAGAAAAAGTTCTCTACAGAAGAAAAACAAAATCTGTCCCCATCTTGATTTCACCCCCAAACTGGAATGGGACATATTTACATGGTTAGAGATGTTGAAATTTTAAAAATAATGTTTTTTTAATATCAAAACTAATGGATAAAAAAGAATAATACTGTAAAAGAAAAACATTAACACATTTCAAGATTTTGGTTACCTTACTCCACTAAACCCCTTCCCAACTTCTCTGCTCGCGCTCGCTCTCTCCCGGCACAGCCCGCCCCCTCTCTCATCTCATCTCCGTCTCTCTGGCTTTTGCTGCTTGTTTTCTGCTTTAAGTTCTAACTTCTCATTCTCCCTATACTCTGGAGACTTTATTGTTCTTATTAAATAATCTGATGGCCTCTAGCTTGCCTGTAAAGCTAGGTAGGTAGCTTTATTATTTCCTCTAGAGAAAAGATAACTCTGAAATTGCTTTTGAAGTTTTTTTCTTCTTGTGAAGTTTCCACATCCCTATTTAAAAAGGCAGGGAAAGAAGATATTTCAGATATGTTTGTTAAAGTAAAACTATGAAGTGTCTGAAATCCACATGTGACTCCACATGGGAACTAACGTATCTGTGTGTATGAATAGACACCGATAGATATGGACCAAAGTAAAACTATGAAATGTCTGAGATCTACATGGGACTCCACATGGGAACTAATATATCCGTGTGTATGAATAGACATCGGTAGGTATGGACACACCTGCAGACAGGCACGGACACAGGTACAGACATCTGTGAACACATGTCTGAGCTCCGTGAAATGTACAGAAGGAAACACACCAAACTCTGTGTACTATTCAGCATTAACTCTGTCCTAAGAATGTGTCTTAACTACTCGGCATAGACTGGACTCTAATTAAGTCAAATGGGAAGGATATCATCATTCTTTTTGATGAGAGAAGAAAATAGAGGCCTTTAAAAGACACAGTCCTCTACTCATGATCAAAATCTCACAATTTATCACCAGGAGACTAGAGGCACTCAGTATTTCTAAGGGTTTATGTGTCCTTTAGGAAGTGAAAGTAACATTCAATACAGGTAATGTGGATGTGAAACCACCCACATAACTGAAGCAACTGAATTATGATTATAAAATATAAACACATGGGCCTGAGAAGTCAATGAACCCCAAGCACGAGAAATACAAAGAAAACAACACAAAGGCAAAACCAATGTTGAAGAAAATATCTTTAAAAAAAGCTGTGGATGGGGAGGGAAGTACTTTAAAAGATAAGCATGACAGCAAATATTTGTAAAGTAAATAATGCAAAAGGAGAATCAGAAAATATCTTGACTAAATGTAGATAAAACAAAATATCAAAACAGCAGGATACTAAAGTAGTACTTAAGCTGTAGAAAAACTATAGTACTAAGTGCACATAGCAGAAAAGATGAAAGGTCTCAAAGCAATGAGACTGCACCTTAAAGTACCAGAGAAAGAAGAGCAACTGACACCCCAGATGAGCATAAGAATGAAAATAATGAACAAATATCAGAGTGGAACTAAATGAAATAGAAAACAATAAAGAATACCAATGAAACCAAAAGCTAGTTTTCAGAGAAGACTAAAAAAAAAAAAAAAAAGAAGCCAGATTGATAAGACAAAAGGTAAAGAATATATACATTACCTTACCAAGGTTAGAAATGAAAGCAATGACTTCACTACAGAGTCTACAGATACTGTGAACAACCTTATTCCAATAAAGTCAGCAACACAAATGAAACAAATTCCTTAAATGACAAAAATTACTGAAGCTCACTCAAAAATAAAAATTTGAAAACAAACAGAATAGGCCAGTGTCTAGTAATAAACTTAAATCTGTAACAAAAAAAAAAACCTTATGAAAAAGAAAATTCCAGGACCAAAGAGCATCACTGGTGAAGTAAACCAAACATTTAAGGAAGAAATAATACCAATTCTGCAGAAAATCTTCCAAAAAACTGAAGAGGAGGGACTACTTCCCAACTCATGCTAGGAAACTAGCATCATTCCAACACCAAAACCATACAAAAACATTACAGGAAAACCACAGACCAATTTCTTTCATAAATAAAGATGCAAAAATTATTGGCACATTTTTAACAAATTGAATCCAATAATATATAAAAAGGATAATAAATCATGAAAAAGTAGTATTAATCCCAGGAAGGCAAGGTTGACATTCAGAAATGGGTAATTCATCATTTTCACATACAGTGGGAGAAAGTCTCACAAACCGCTCCCCATGTTGGCCACTTTCCAGGCATTCTCACCCTTATTTATCCCCGGATCTGGAGAGCAGGCTGCGTCTGTTGACCTGTACCCAATAAATCGTGCATGGCAGAGATCCTGGGCTACCGCTTCTGGGAAAAGATTAGAAACGACGACGACTTGTGCTTTCGTACTCCCCTCCTCTCGGTCCTTCTCTCTGAGATCTCTAGGTCTGGGGGAGCCAGCTGCCCCAGCAGACAGCAGCCCCGTGGACAGTCTCATGTGCACAAGGACTGAGGCCTCGAACAACCACCTGAGTTGTGCCCGCAAGTGCCACCACAGTCCCAGCCTTCTGCTTGAGGAGGACCTCATGAGAGACCCTGAGCCAGAGGCACCCAGCTCAGGAGCACCTAGATTCTAATTCCACAGATAATGTGAGATAAAAGAAATAGTTGTGGTGTTAAAGATGCTGTGTTTTAGGGTAATTTTGTATGCAGCAGTAGATAACTAACACACAGATCCTTTCAAAAATCATATGATCATCTCAGTAGTTTCAGAAAAAGCATATGACAAAATATAGCATCTATTTATGATAAAAACTAAACAAATTAAGCAATAGAAGGAAATTTCCTCAACCTGATAAAGGGCATCTACAAAAAAAAAAACCTACAGCTAACGTAAAAGTTAATGGTGAGAAACTTAATGTCTTTTACCTAAGAGGAGGAACAAATCAAGGATGTACACTCATCACTTTGATTCAGTTGTTGTATTATAAGTTCTAGACAATGCCACAAGGCAAGAAAAAGGAAACAAAAAGCATTCACATTGGAAAGGGAAAAAAAAAACTTTATTCACAGAAGACCATTATAGTCCATGTAGAAAATCCAATGAAATCTACCAAAATAAGCCAAAAAGACCACTGGAATTAATGCATAGGTTTATCAAGGCTGTAAAATACAAAATCAATATGCAAAACATCATTTGCATAGATACTAGATACTAGTATTGTGACTAGTATTCCTAGATACTAGTCACAATCAGAAAAACACAATATACAACAGCTTCAAACAGTATATTTAGTGATAAATCTGGCAAAATATGTATAATATCTACACACAGCAACTACAAAATAAGGCTGAAAAGAAGCAAAAATTAAAGGGTGAAGAACAAAACACAGGAAGCGCGTCATGGATCTTTCAATTTTCCGAGACACTGTCATAAAGAAGCTAATCTCTCTGTGTCAGCCATAAATACCGTTTCTTACTTAACCTGAAAGACTTACATATGCATAAATAAATCCAAAGAGGTGATAAACGTGTATAGAATGGTAATATGGAACGGTGTAAGTGAGGACTGAATCAACACATAAATGATGGGCAAGTGGTGACCATGTTCTGACTTCAGCTCCATCCTTAAGAACAGCACAAATCCCACAGAAATAGCTTTTGGTTTTGCCAAGAAAAATGTGGTACATTCTCTTGTTTGTTAGTTTTATTTTATTTTTACTTATTTTCCTTTTTATTAAACTTACTGGGGTGACACTGGTTAACAAAACCACACAGGTTTCAGGTGCACAGTTCCACAGCACACCACCTGCACGCTGCATTGTGAACACGGTACATTCTATTCAGCCCCACATTCTTTTTTTATTTGAGGTCTTTGAGCTATCTTAGTAAAATGGGCTTATTTTTTAGGTACAATACTTTTTTTCCTATAGTAT
The DNA here is from genome assembly GCA_028533065.1 of Trachops cirrhosus. Lineage (NCBI taxonomy): Eukaryota > Metazoa > Chordata > Mammalia > Chiroptera > Phyllostomidae > Trachops > Trachops cirrhosus. Next base: position 29,632,968 of record CM052549.1, read on the forward strand.
AGGAAAATACATGGTGAAAAAATTTTTTCTAGATATATGGGGAAGTTTTCACAATAAAACATAAATGTGCAGCACATGTACACCAACATGGCCACAGCGCAAAATATGAGCAAGGGCTCAATGACAAATGTGATCCCCACATATCAGCTGAGAAAAGAAGAACTGGAAGGACACCGTAAAGCGAAGAGAATGAACTTAATTTTTAACCAGTTCATGAAATCGTATAAACTCATATAAGCTTTTCGTTTGCTGCCCTTCCTGTTCCCAATTCTGACAAAACTGAGACTCACAAGGCTGTTAACTTTAGGAGACAGATGTACTCCAACTGAAAATCGTGGTAACTCTGAGTTATACAATTTAAGCAAGAGAAATTGTAACAAAACCTACTGCAAATAAACCCTCATCTCCTTCCTCATGCCTTATATTAAGGGTCCTGTATTAATGTTTTCTCAGTCAGGTTAGCCTCTCACTTGGTGGAGCTGACGCTGGCACACTTGATAATTCTAAAAATTCAATAAAAACTATGCAACAGCCGAAAACTGGCTTGTCTAAGGTATTCTACATTAAGACAGAGCAGCTTTTTTTTTTCATTATTTTAAGAGAAAAATACATTTCAACAAAACTTTCTAAATTTAAAACATTTCCCAAAAACATTCATAAGCATTTCACATAGATAAGTTTTATCATCTACTAGCAAGTGACAAAACACAAGCAGAAAACAACCATTAACATAAAATAAACTTCTTAGAAACAACAGTATACTTATATGAGAACATGCCTATGGCTGTGATTTTACTACATTTAGGAACATGTATCTTGCTAGTTAGTTTCTAGTTCATATACAATTTTTGAAATATATCACCATCCCACAGTGGTTTCCCGGCCCCATGTTCTCCCAGCGCCCCGTCAGCAGGACACATTCGAGACGCAGTGTCCTCCCGCCCAGTTGCACGCAGGCAAAGGCATCCACATTATTGCACCCTTTCCCCTCAGTGTCTTGCTCAGTGCCTGGCCCACAGAAAAGCTCAATAAGGTTCTTCAAATTCATAAATCAGATTTAAGAACGTTCATTCAAATTAGTAGTTTTCATGCCCTCTGGCTCAAAAGGGCAAAAACTCTGAAACATTATCCAAAAGCTAGTGTCCAAAAACAATAAGCATATATACATGCTTAAAATGCTATCAACAAAAGATTTTTTTAAACCACAAGCTATGATCAGCAGAATTCTACCATGATATCCAATGTCCCCCACCTTTGAATAATCCTCTCCCCTCCAAGATGAATATGATGATGAGATATAACTCCCATGATTACATTATGTGATAGAGCGAATGAGATTATCCTGGGTGGGCCTGACCTAATCAAAAGAATCCTTTAAAAGTAGAGAATTTTTCCAACTAGCCACAGAAAAGAAAAGAGATGTCACCTGGGTAGCCTGCAAGAAAGCAAATATTTCATGGCGTAGACTATGGGGCAGTCCCTAGGAGCTGAGAGTGGTCACTGGCTGACAGCCAGCAGGAAAATAGGTACAATGGAACTACTGCTACAAGAAAGAAGGTTCTGCCGACAACTAGTGAGCTTGTAAGGATATCCTGAGGTCCAGGTCAGAACCACAACCACACCCAGTGCCTTGATTTCAGCCCAATAAGACCGAGCGCAGAGAAATGCCATGCCTGGACCTCTAACCTATAGGAACTGGGATAATAACCTGGTTAAGTTTGTGGTGGTGTCACGAAGCAACAGAAAACTAATACACTCACTTCGCTGAAATGCTTGAAGCACTTTGATATTCGAGCAGAATGTTCTTAGGAACATTTTGCAGATACCACTTTCTGAATTCGATACACTGTATCAGATCCTGGAGAAAACAAGGATGACTCTAGGACCACTATCAATAAACGAACACACACTTTAACTTTTCTGCCTGGCCTAACTCCATCAGCATTATAAAGCCTGGGAGTAAACTCTGCCCATAATTAACTTCATACACGATTTATGCTGGTCTCCACTTCGTCTGGGGTCTACGTGAATAATACCTGTATCGGCACCTGCTTTGTGCATGCATCTCCATCCAGGAAAGTAATCTATACTTGAGTTTTCCACATAGGGCAAAGTGACTGTTCTGGAAAAGTTTCAAGTTTCCAATCTTTGGGACAAACAACTTAAACGTGACCTGGTCATCTCTGTTAACCACAAGCACAAGAGAAAGCAGAATCCAAACCCCTCATAAAGATGCAAGAAAGGAATCAACCTTGTGTGTGACCACATGAGCTTGTCAGGCCACTCCCCCAGCAGACCCCAAATTGGATAAAGCAAGGTTTGGCCTACAGAAGAATATGAGCAGGGTAAAAAGTAAGAATTGTACTCATTCCCTCAGAAAGCTGCAATTTCTGACAACTCGTAGAATAAAATCATTCAAGTGTCCGGGGTACATGAAGAGAAGAATGAGTGGACTGGAGTTCTAGCAGTGAAAGAGGGTCTAGAAACCAGATTACGCACGAGTGCGAGGCCCTGTTGCTCAGTCTTCACTGGAATCCTTCTTTCAATCTGTCAGCAACCTAAAGAAACTTTTCCCCTCCTCAAATAGAATCTTTCTTACCACAACAAAATGCTTATTATGGTTGGTGCAGTAGAAAGCCTGACAACAGATAAAACCTCATAAGAAAGTAGAGGGCAGAAGCATGGTGTGTCCAGTTGGAAATAATTAATGGGAACTCATAACCTCAAAAAGGCAGCTTTTTCCAACCACCAAACAGTAGCCCTTCGATCCACTTAGTGACTTTCATGTACATCCCTAGTGTCCAGATTTTGGCCTATGTTCCAATTCCCACTATGAAAAAAGATGAACCCGGAGAGATCCAAGATGGCAGAGGAGTAAGTGGAAGCTACACTAACCTCCTCCCAGGACCAATCTGGAATTACAACTAAATTGCGGAGAAATCATCCTGAATAACCAACTGAACACTAGCTGGAAAGAAGCCTATAACCAAGGACGGACAAAAGAGGGACCCTGGGGAAGTGACCTGATTCCAGTTCACAGGGCAGGAAGCACAAAACAGCTGTGAAATAACCAGCTGTTACCAGAAAACTAAGATTCTTTCCAAAATGTCAGGAACAATGCGAGAAGGACAGAGGAATCTGCCTATCAGGGTTCTCACTGGCTAACCTGTGATTATATGTCTGAGCATCAAAAGGAAAATAAAATTATGGTTAAATGGAGCAGGTTGAGGTATTGAAAAACCATGAGTTTGTTATGATTTCAAGAGAGAAAAGTTAATATAAAGGGCAGATGGCAGTTATAAAGGAAGGATGAACACAAGAAGACACAGGTGGTTTTTTAACACATGGAACTGTGAGCCGAGGATCCCAAGGAGGAATGGTACCAAGAGTAAGAATGGCTGACCTGAGCCATGGAGAGAGGGTCTAAGTGGCACGAGTGCGGCAAGATCAGCGACACAGGATGTTCCGGTGATGGCAGACCCGGTCAGTGTAATTCAGTGACAGACTACAGGGTATGTGACGTCAGCTCAGCGATGTTCTACGAAGAACGCATGTATCTGGTGGACAAACACCAGACTGATTGCAAAGAGGACTTACGTGCAACCATGTAAGCATTTTCAAAAGCATTGCTTTGGAAATAAGTTAAATTTTAATAACTCTGGGAAATGTAACCCTTAGAAAGAAAACTCAACTCCACTGCTAACCACTTGCTCAGATCTGAATCACTTTGGAAAAAAGCAACGAAGACCCCAACAGTCCGCAACTCAGATCCTATCACCCTGGCTATTTGGAGAAGGCATTGTGTTACTGGTAGATTTGTAGACACTACACAACACCAGGATGATTCAAAAAATATTGTCCCTGAAACCCCTGGAAGGTATCTAAACAAGTAAGGCTATAAGCCTAGGAAGGTATACAAAGAAATACACAAATGATATTGAAATTCATTAAGTCGACTGAGTTGGTATTTTGAAATAGGGTAAGAATAGTTTAGTAACGTGACTTGCAATAATCGTATTTGTGCCTGTTTTCTTTGCTGAAGGTGTCTGAAATAGGTTCACATAATTAGTTACACTAAATTAGCATTTGAAATTAAAGAAATTTAACTGTCAGTAATCAATGCTGAAACGATTGAGAAAATGGTTTTCAGAATTATATTTTAATAGCTATATATATGTTTAAGGACATGGGCACTTGGCCAAGTACAAAAGCGACTGACTGTGGATTTTCCAGACACAGAAGACCCTTGGACATTTCATACACCATCAGCTCTCACTGTCCTTTACACATTCTTTGTCTGTGCCCTCAGCATAGGAACACCCACACCAAGCCATGGACCGACGATTATATTATTCAAGACTCTTCTAAAAAATTAGTCTTGTTGATTGAATCCCACACACTCAAACCAATCCTTTAATAAGAATTCACCTCAGTGACTGTGCATTTATTCCGCTCCAATATTTTGCGTACCCTGGATTGTAATTATTCTTTTGGGGATACTTTAATCTCAGCAACATGACTGTCTCTGCCAAAGGGCAAAGACTGTTTTTTAACTCCTTATTTTATAGCTCCCATGAGCATCTCTTCCTTCAAATCTCTGCTTGAAGGGTCTGGTCAAGGTTTTTTATTAGTTTATAAGGGGTTTCCGTTGGTTAAAGTGGTTTTTCCCAATCATGGGTTCAGAAGAAAACACCTTTGGTTCCTCTGCCCAAAGCCCATCACAGTAAACAGCTATCCTATCAGTACTGCCTGAAAGCAACAGGCATTCCCATAGTAATAGGAATTAAGGATATACATAATTTCTCTGTGGCTGCATTTTTTCACACTTCCTTGTTCCATTTAGAAACTGAAGTGACAAGATTTACATAAGCAACGATGTCTCATGGTATTTGAAAACAGATAAAGAGAAATCATCACAAATACCAAAATAAATCCCTGAATTTATTTTTTTCCAGTAAATTCAACAGAGGCTAGAATTTTAAACAAGGTTAGAGAGGCACACCCTTGGGTGTTCATCTGATTCAATTATTTTGGTTCACTCTTTATTAACAGGGGTCTGTACCATAGCTGGCAGACTCAAAATTCAGTAAAAATTGTTACAAATTCAAACAGTGTTGGAGGCTCCAAAAGTCACAGTTTGACCTACAATTTTAGCTTGGAGCTATGTAAAAGCCAGACAACTGTCTACCATACTCACAGCAGTGGATTTGAAAGAGCACAACTTAATTAAGTTACGGTTGGCATTCATTTCAAGTGAATTCATTTGGGCTGAAAACTGTCCCTTTGAATCACCCATTTCCTGGTGATCGGCATTTTACTGAGTCTGAATGTGATCTTCTTCTCTACCTCTTCACACTCTTCATGAAGGCAGACGCCAGAAAAAGAACTGCTTGAAAAGACTCCAAGTTGACCCACAGAAAATATACATCATGAATCATACATTAAGCTAAGTCACAGTCTTTTGACATTCATAAAAGAAATATCCATCACAAGTCCAATGCAAAACTGAAGCAAGCAAAAACCTTGACATTCCAATAACCTCTTACACTTGTTTTTCCCTTCACCCATTACCCAGTGAGGGCCTGCAGGCTTTCTCCTACTCAGTATCTTCTCTCAAAATTTGCTCCCAACCAATTAAAAAAAAGCACTGTCACTCATTTCTAAGTTTTGAACACTTAAATGAGAGTATTATTTCTCCCAGAATTATTTGAACTTTAACAATATAGAACACAAAGCTTTGTTGCTTGTAAAAGAAATGTCAGCCACCAGGGGATAGGTGGACTAGGTATTTGGGGTGGGGTAGAGATTTCTAATGCCAATGGAATCATAACTCGTGACAGCTACCTTCCTCTCTAACCTAAACCTGTAAGATCTAGAAGTTCACTGTCCTGCCCTGACCAGTGTAGCTCAGTTGGTTGGCTGTCATCCCACAAAGTGAAAGGTCACTTGTTCAATTCCTGGTCATGGCACATGCCTGGGTTGAGGGTTTGGTCTCCAGTCAGGGCACATGAGGCAATTGATCAATGATTCTCTCTCACATCGATTCGCTCCCTCTCTCTCCCTCCCTTTCCCTCTCTCACAAAATAAACCAACAAAATCTTTTTTTTAATTTTTAAAAAATAAGAGTAAGCTGTCCTCTCTTTGGTTATAGTCTCTTTTTTCCCCTTTTCTCACATGTGTGTGTAGAGGTGGCAGTGTGCCTGGCTAAATGGAGCAAAGAAACAGGATGTGTTAGCTGTATGTATACAGAGGGATACATGCATGAGTGTACTTTTACTTCTAGCTACGTTTAATCAGAACCAAGACTTACCCAAAGTCACCTTCAGAACATTAGCTAACATACAAGCAAGCCTGTTGCTCACCTAAGTCAGAACTAAGTGACTTAAAACAAGTCACTTAAACTCTGGGTCTCAGTTTTTGCATCTGTAAAATGAGGAAGGTGGGGTAAACAGCTCTTAAGATCCTTTACATCTGGAATATTCTATTACAAACTCTAGGCAGAGGTTTGCAGCTGGTAAATGATTTTAAATAGATTAACTAGACAAGGGAAGACACACAAATTCACCCTGTGCTTCCTTGTACATTCCATTTCCCTTAGGATCTCAGAGTTTGGAACAGCAGCAGACTGGTTCCCACGAACACCTCTGAGGGTTCAGTCGCCGCAGGTCTTCCTTAACTCTAAGATCCCGGCACTGTGGCTCATGGCTGGAGTCCTGAGCCTCTGGGCTGAGGAATTATTTGTGAGCAGCACGGTACAGCAGTCACATTGCAGGACATTTGGCAACCTTGGTCCTGCCTACTAAATGCTAGTTTTGACCCTATGTCACTGTCACTGTTGCAACCAAAAATGCCCTGAGAGCTACATCATTTTTAGATTGTACCTCATAATTTGTCACTTAAATATATGCTGTCTTATATGCTTTTGTAAGAAACTGTGCAATTTGTTTTCATGCGTTTGATTAATTTTACTGGGATGGAAGGATGTCTTTGTTTTGCTGTGTCTCTCATGTGTTCCTCATATTTCTATGGCCAGACTGTACACAAAAATCGTATCTTCCCTTTCTTTAATGTCCCCAAAGCCCAAAAGACAGCGTGCAATGGTGTTCTATTGATATTTACTAAAAATGGGGTGTTTAACTGATTATGAGCCTTCCCCTTTGACTAAACACGGCCATTTTTGAAACACTCAGCCCTTAGAAGACTACATAACAATGAGGTGCCTCCCGAGCCTAGATCCTTTCCAGTCAATGAAAGGCTTCCCCGGCTGTTCCCACTCACCAGAATTCAATGTCTATTATTGTGATTCAATTGAAAAATGCTTATTTTTCTACTGACCGGTTTCTTTGGGGTCTGACCTAATTTTATTTAAATCCTGAATCCATGGCTAATGGACACAGCTGAATGGAGAACCCTTGAGGACATTACATTCCTTTATGTGGCCACTTCAGTGACTGCGGTTTTGTTACAGCCCTTACTGGGCTTCAGAGCTTACTTACCACTGAGAGGCCTGGTAATTGTTTTGCTAACTCTATTATGAAATACTTAGGTGGTCTTCCCAGCAGCTTAAATTTTTAATGTATTTTGTTAAAATAATTTTATTTAGTTGCATTCTCTTCTGTTATACTTATTCACTTGATATAGATATAAAAGATACAATGTTAATCATAGGCTCCCATAGATTAGATGAGTATATTGACGAGCTATATAGGTGTTTCTCTATGTGGCCTATACAGGTGTTTCAGAATGTAGAGATCTGTGGGGGTCAGAATTTTATCTGGAATATTCTCCAACCCCGTGCTGGTCACAGACCAGCAAGGCCTGGCATCGCCTGGGATTTCAGGCCTCTCCCCGGCCCTTCCCACAGTTCCACTGGGTCAAAACCCAGATTTTAACAAGGTCCCTGGAGGATGTGTGTGCACATTCAAGGCTGAGGCACAGCACTCTAAGCTGTGTAAATGACAGGCCCTGCTACCACGGTCAAAGACGGACCTGAGATTATGAGAAAGGTCAAGTCCTTCAGAGGCAGAATCTGCTTCAGTCTCTGGGTACAACGTGGGTGGTAATCATATCAATATTCCTTGGGCAAACATTTCACTCAAATGTCCCACAAAAACTCATGGTAACCTCAAATAATCCTTTAATATAATTCTGAACTCTGAAATAAAGTTTTTTGATAAGGTACACAAATATATTTATAGTGGGTGCACCCAATATATTTATAAATTTTTAAAAACCAATAGGATTGAGTGGGTGAGGAACAAAAACAGAAAAGTATACATGGGTTATAACAGCATATGTAACATTACTTCCTGCAGAGAAATGGATGGATTTAGTGGGGAGGTAGGAGGGATGAAGAGGGATACATGGTGATGGAGGGAAACCTGACTTGGGGTGGTAAACACACAATACAATATAAAGGTGATGCATTATAGGTTTGTACACCTGAAACTTATATAATTTTATTAGCCGATGTCACCTCAATTGAATTTATAGATTCAATAAAAGAAAAAGGAATTTATGGATTATATGTTTTAATACAGAAGCATTGTTTTTTGCCATTGGCCACCATATTTGTAAAAACAATTACCACAAAATTATTCTAAGGAGAACTGAATCTTGCTTTGCTCTTTATTTACCAGAGTTTATTTAGTAGCTTTGAAAAGAAATAGAAGGAAGTCACTCCAGGATCCAGAAACAAGATTTTAAAAGGAACTTACACCTGTTATGAATACAGTGTATCCTAAAACAGATCCTCCCCTGGGCAGGGGGTGGGGGGAAAGCCTTTTGTCTGCAAGGCATAACTGAACACTCCCTACCCCAGAATGGACTATGAGCCCCTAATCCAACACAAAAGGACATGGCAATCCTGTGGAAGTCTAGGTCACTGTTTCCACTAAAAACTTACTAAATATCCCAAAAAGTTTGAAGGGAAAAAAGAAGAAAATATGTGAGTTTTCTGACTCCCACTTGACATCCATAATTACACGCTGGTGAAAATCCCATCACGAAACAAAGACAGAGTCAGGAGTGCAGCATTCACATCCCATGGCCACACGAATACACACTGTTGGGAAGTATAATAAAGCGGACGTCTGTATTGCCTCCCCCACCCATTTGTAGCCTGCGGGCTCTAAAGTGGGTACATGCACTGAGAATCCCCACACACAACAAGGGAGTGGCTTTGCTTCGATGCCACAAAGCACAGCTGATTCTAACCCACAAAACTCCCGGAGCTGCAGTGGGAAGTGGAATACCCACTCTCAGTAAAGCAGAAGAATCCAGCTACAAAGTGGCTCACACTGCATGGCCGATTAGTTTCTTCATCGACACACAGTATTCCCTTAAAGCTCTTACCTAGGAAAAAAATTCTGTGCCTGCAAATAGGGACTCCCTCCTCCTCACCATAAACTTTACAGGTTTAAATATAGATTTTCTTTTCATTAGATTTTTATCTTGGGCTCTAGTTGAGAAGGGGAAACCAAGGTGTGTTTTCACCGTGCAGAGGTGCAAAATAACCTGGCAAGGGGAACTGACTGAAATGAACTACAGCAATTTAAAAACAGCTACCATGTCAAAAGCACTCAAAACTAATAAACAGATGAGGCTGAACTCAGATCCACAGATGTTTGAAAGGAATAGCACAGTCCAGCATGCTTTCTACCTGTATGCATATACTTAGTGTTTGAGGGTTTTTTTAAACATTACGAGAACCAGAGGAGCTGTCATTTGTCTCAGAGGCTGTGCAAGTAACAGTCTCAGGTGCCTCCTGAAATCTGTCTTGTTTTTTTCCTGAGTTTCACTGTACCACCCATAGCGTCTTTGTACAAAATCAAGCTAGTTGTTCCTTCGTACTTATACCTTTCAAATACCTGTAGCTCACTATTCTGTCCCTGGAGTAAGATAAAGCATCCAGAAGGCACAATATCATTAAAAATGGAAACTGAAAAGATACTACCGGAGGTACTGACTGATCCATCAGGGCCTGGATTTCTTTCCCCTGGTAACCATATGAACAGCATTTAAAAATAAATATTACAAATATTTTTAAATTCCTTTCCTGAAGGAGAAATAAAATTGTGTACTATCTTCTCACTCTGAAACAGATGGCTATATAAGTAAAGACAACTCACATCTCCTCACCTACAATAACCATCTTTTTAATAATATTTAAATGCATTATTAATGTTTGGATAATAATTTAGCGATTAATGTCATGAGTGATGTCACAAAGTTTAAAAGTTTAGTGTTTTTATTCCCACAAAACAAATCTAGATGCAAACCCCACCAAAGAATTCAGAAAAAATATAGGGCATCATTCAATGTACGATTGACTTTTGAAGCTCTTAAATTTTTCAGAGAATCATATATGGGTCACTAGCCACACAGAGCTTATGAAGAGGGAACAATGAACCACGGGGAGAAAATAGAATGCAGCCTTCAGTGCAGCTTTAACAACTGGTCTATCCATTGTAAAGAGCTGAAATTTCAGCAATAATAGATTTGGCAGCAATCCATTAATAATCAAGTCCTAACTGATTTCATGAGGACTGGTTCTATAAACCTTTCCTGTGACGGAGACAAGTCAATAATGAATCCTAACTGAGATATGCAAGGTGAATGGAGCAGAGCAGTGGGACACACACACCCTGCTGCTCGTCTGCCACCTGAAAGTACCCCCCAGTGCTCCAGGAGCATGTCACTGTCATCTTTGTATTTTTAGTGAGATCTCGTTTAGCTGAGGGATAAGCAGCGGGGGCAAACTTGTAGCCAGGCAGGAGAGGACGTCTACAGAATCTCTCTCCTTCCCAAACCTGCCAGACAATAAATAGAACACTGGAACATTCTTTCATATCCTTCTCTTATACATGCAAACCCAGTAACATTAAGAAATGTCATGTATGCTCAATCAAGCAAACTGGAGAAGGAGCTTGGGCAAGATACTAGGCAAGTTGATAGAAAAGACAGATGGGAACTCAAGATTTCCATGATGATGACAATGATGATGATGGGTATTACTGAGCTCTTACATAACAGTTTCTATGAAAAAATGCTTTATATGTAGTTTCTCAATTAATCTTAAAACACACCCATTGGGTACTATTATTATCCCAATTTTACAGACAATTACATTGAGGCATATCAGAATTAAGTACCATGTCCAAGGCCATGCAGAGAGTGAACAGAGGAAACAAGATTTATCCCAGGACCCCCACTACAAAGGCCAAGCTGCTGACCATCAGGTTGTCTTCCCTGGAACGTCCATCCTGAGAGAAATATGCAAATAACAGACCTGATCTAAAACACTTCTCTCATTCTTTCTTCTGGTGCAAAAAAAAAAAAAAAAGAAAAAAAGTACTTTTAAAGCTGAGCAAAGGAACTGCTTTATGGTGTAACGTCTTCTGACCCATCTTCTCCTCCTCGGCGCAATTTCCAGCACCCAAATGTCACCTCCTATCAAAGTCAGAAGTGAAAATCTAAGTGGTATTTGGGGGCGGAGGGAGAGAGCACAAGATGCATTGACCAGGACAAGCTGAGGGGACTGGAACAATGAGACACCGCCAGTTGTTGACTCTTCCTCCCTCATACGTCTGGGTTTCATGAGTCCTTTACCAAACAGTAAGAATCATCAAGTCAGCTAATGGCAGGTCAATGAACAGTTCTGGGAACATTTACTTTGCTTTCTAAAAAGAGCCCTCTATCAGAAAAACCAGAAATTTGAGAAAGAGAATGTTATGTGATGGAGTCAGGCTGACCTCATCCCATGGAAAACCGTTTAACATGACATTCAAGCTTACACCCACTGTCATTCCTCCCCGTCTAACTCGGAGGATAACTGGGGTTTTCAGACTGAGTGTCCACCGAGCACAGCCATGGGACGTGAAAGAAGGCTGGCAGTGGGAGTCAGGAGACTCTCCCATTGGCAGAATGTATGATGATGAGAAGCCAACGAGATAATACAATTGCTGAAATACCTGCTGGTTCTAAGAGTCTCTGATTCTGTAAGAGAACCTCAACAAGGTCAGCTTTTGCTTGTAAAGTTAGGTAGAATAAGGTACTAGAAGCAGAGAAGGTGCAATTCAAATGTTAATAGCAACAGAAGCTACAGGCCAGCCTTCCACTTAATATTTCCCTGGCTGCTGCACCCCATCAGGGAAGAACTGACATGATAGTGTAAGTAGCCCAATTACCATGCTCAGTTACCAGGCCATGTAAAGAATCCAAACGTAATACATCCATAAATCATTCCCTCAGAGCATTTCTAACCCTCACACCCTGTCCCTGCCCCTGCCTGCCAGGTCTTTTCTTTTTAGTATCTCTAAATTATCTATTATGGTGTCCATATGGAAACTTGATTTAGTGAAATCATGTAAAGGTAGGAGAATACAGATTCCTGTCTTTTCCATATAAAAATCAAAGCACACATTAAAAAGGAATGAAAGTCTGACACATGCCACAACATGGATGAACTTCAAAACCAAGCTAAGTGAAATAAGCCAAGCACAAAAGGACAAATCCTATGTGATTCCACCTCATATCATATGAGGTACCTTGACTAGGCAAATTCATAGACACAGAAAGGACACTGCAGATTACCAGAACCTGTGGGGAGGGGCACTGGAGAGTTATTATTCAATGGGCAGGGTTTCTGCTTGAGATGGTGAAAAAGTTCTAAAAATGGAATGCGGCGATGGTAGCAAAACACTGTGATATATTCATTGTCAATAAAACTTACACTTAAAAACGATCAATTTTATTATGTATACTTTATACTACAACATAAAAATGAAAAAAATCAAAGCATATACTATTTGTTTCACAAGTGGCCAAAAAATTAAAGGTAAATTAAGTGCTCCAAAATTTCTCCATGAAATACTTTAAAAGAAAGTAGACTGTAAGTTCCCTGGGGACAGGGGCCAAATCTACTTTACTTCCGGATACACAGCTGCTACACTACTACACAGTAGACTCTTCGTAAAGGTTTGTAAATAAATGATTAAATGAAAATTGACAAAGCACTCTCCTAATGGGAGACAGAATATTCAAAAAGCATTAAATTTACTAATTCATTAGAAAGTATAATGCAGCATATTTCAGAGGAAAATACCAATATTACTGTACCTAAGCTCCTTCAGTTCAAGGAAGGGAGTATAGCTACTTCATCTGTACTTCCGCATGGCATGTCCTACAATTTCTTACCCATGGTAGATGGCTAATACATGTTCGTACAATGAGGAATAAAAAATGCATGATTGTAAAATCAATGTTATATTATTGCCCTACTGTTTATTCCCCTTTTAAAAATTACTTACTTTTTGCAAATGTACAACTCCTTCTGTCACAGGGCAAAAGAATAAACCTGGCAGCTTACACAGAGTGAAGGTAAAAATATAAATAGCTAGAACATATCACTCTCAGAAACAGAAGCACCAAATGCAGGGCATATCCTTTTCTGCTTAGAAAAAGAGTTCATTTAAGAAAAACTTAAAGAACAATTGATATACTGGGAAATAAAAAATAATTTAAAATGTCAAAATAGAAAAAAAATCTGAACTCTATTTGGAAGAAAATTCAAATATTCATTCCCAAAAATCAATGTCCAATGATTACAATAAGCAGTTGAGTATATTCAGAAGCAATATTGAAGGCTCCTTCCCCCAAAAGAAATTCTAGTGAACCCTAATATATTATCAATGTCTCTCTAATTAGCCTATCAAGTAATCAGGTGTTCTTTCTTAAAAATGCCTATGTCACAAAATGATACACAACTGGCTTATGGCCAGCATGCTGCTGCAAGTTCTGATGATGTTCTCCACTAATATTCACTACCTTCATCACTTATATTTTACAGGAATTAGTGAGTTAAATATACATAAGTCGAATGTTTTTAAAGCAACAAATCAAATGCTGACATCCTTAACATTCAGCACCTATATAATAGATGCAGCCTAATAAATGCACCAGGACCATGTAATGTAGCCTCACTTTGAACAATATGAAAACATGCCCTTCAACTTCACCCAACCCTACCCACTGTACTCTGTGCCAATTAACAAATGAAACAGGAATGCAGCCTCTGTAGACATATCAAGGTTTACATTTCTATCTCTTGATTGTTTCTTCTTCATGAGCTGGTAAGCACTGTTTCGGAGTAGCCTATCTGCTGCCCCAGTCTTCGTGCATGCAGGGGTTCTCCATTTGCATCCAAAATGCTCGTGGTCCACTATTGGAGCCAGCACTTCAAGCAGACCTGCATGACGGATCACCACTTCCATACATGAAAGCATAACCATGACAGGTGTAACGACGCAAAACACCAGCATACTGACCTCTGCCAGGCAGCATACACTTACAGCAGGTGTGTTTCTGTGCCAGAAGGGAACGGGGGTGGGATGAGCAGGGAGGAAGCCCCAGATCCTTAATATATCAGAGATGTTTATTCCACTCAGATCCAACCCAGCTCATTCACAGGCATCAGTTTACCCAAATGAAAAAAGTGGTCTCCTGTCCTTCACTAGCTTGACTCAGAGGGCATGCAGCCAAGCCTAGCCAGGCAAAACAATCTGCAAGATCTCTTTAAGCTGTAATAAATAAGACAAGTTTCAGAAGAAATAAGACTCAGCTATGGCAAAGCAGCACAGTCGCGAAACCTTTTCCTCATCTTATCGCTGCCACTGGTGTTTACAAACTATAAGCAGTAGCCTCCGGAGCCTCAAGAGACTCTCCCATGAGTAACCTCCTGCCAGATCCCTAATTTAAATACCCGCTTGATCAATCTGTGCCGGTTTTGGCAGTTAAATGGAAAGGGATGAGTAAAATGACATGCAGAAAATGAATCCTTTTCAAGTTGTAAATGAGTGAGTCAGGATTCAGACTTGCCGAGATGTTCCAAATTAAAAACCCTGCTCTAATTTTAAGCATGCTCCCTCTTACCGTTCTGTTGTTGTCTCCCTCAGGCTCGATTCACCTGGAACTCTTCAACATGTCTCTAGCAATGTGTTTGCACCAGGCCAGGCGCATCCAGTAACTGAATTCACATCTTTCTGCACTAGCAAGCTGAAATGGTACGGCCGTACTACAACCAAGACAGGGGGAAGCAGAAGCAAAAAAAAAAAAAAAACCCACACACACACACAACCCAGAAATCACCCCAGAGAAGCTACTCTTGATGCAATCAGACAAAAATGGTTCAGAAGAACACAAAAGACATGATAACATTCAGTAGCAATAGCTCTAACAGTTCAATTTTTTTCCCAAAAAAATCTAATTTTTTTTTCTCCAGACACGATGGACTTGCCTGTGGAGTTCCCAGGAAGGCAGAGTAACCGGGCTCTGCAGCAGCATTGCAGCCAAAGTAACTGTGCATATGCTGCCCAGGCAATTCACAGCACACTGTCTCTTCAGAGAGATATTGATTTGCAATGCAGGGCTGCTTCAAAAGAATACAGAATTGGAGCCAAACAGCTAATGGTGATTGCATGCAAGGAAAAACATTTAATCAAGGGGATGCACCTCATCATGTTCAATTCAATTTTTTAAAAGCACTGGAGGAAGCCAGTAAGTATCTTGAGTGACAACCCCATTAAACAATAATCTGAGGTCCTACAGAAGGCCAAGTTTAGGCTACCATCATACATGCTGCAAAAGCCACTGAAATGGTTTAATGGGTCTATGTGCATATATTTGTCATAAGCAAATGGGAGAATTCTAAAAAAATTATGCACCAGATACATGAGGTAAAAAAAAATGCACAGGTAGCATTTATGAACTAAAATGATAAAATACAGTTATGAACCTGCAGAATTCTTGGTGGGTTAGGCTCATAACACTCTCAAAAGTAAAATACCAACCCCAACCAGATCTCACTGTCCTTAGGCTAATTGTGCCAAGTCATGCCACATGGTGCCGGGTAGCACGGAAGAATGCCAAACTGCTACTCTCGTAGCGCCCCCTACGGGAGAATGGTGGATCAACAATTCATCCTTGCTTACATAGTCCCTGTCCTCAGAAAACAGAACCACAAACTGGCATAAATTAGATTAAGACACAAGGAAACAACTCAGAAATAGGCAGGAAATTAAACAAAAAAAGAGTCAGGCATAAAATGTGACGTCATAGATATTCAGTTAATTAAGAAATTGAAGTACAAGAGGAGGTGACTATTTTGTCAGTGATGAGTGGCCAATATTCCCAAGGCTCCCAGGACTGAGTGCACACTTATAAATCAGAAAGCTCGGGGAAAAGCATTTTCCCTTCACATCCTAATTGGTTTAAAGGAATTATCTCCTCCATCCCCCATTTGAGAACCATCCTTACTTCACCTTCACCCTTCTGAGTGACCTGTGAACACACATACACACACAAAGCTCACTACAAAGTCTTACAAAAAGTTCTTCAAACACAAATATTATGTACGCCCTCCTCCACCAAAACCAAGAGAGAGAGCTATCTCCTTAATATCCGGAAACTATTAAGTTATATGAACACCATTTATGTGTAACAATTTCATTTTAATAAGTCTTTCAAACATCTGAGGTTTTGCTTATGACTGCTGAGCCCTCCCACCTACAAAGACTCCTCTCCCAGAACCAACTTTTATTTGAGTCATTTATGATTTAGTCACAAGCTGCCTCATAAAACTCTCCTGTATTATCGGCATTTCCCCATGTTGAGGCCCTTGAGGAACAAACAGTATCAACTGCATCGTTTTTCTATTCCCCCAAAGCACATGACACAATACTGGGCATCTAGCAAATATAAAATAAATATTTAACAAATTAATGAATTTTTCAACTTCATATATTAGGGCATCAATAATCTCCCCTCCCCAATTGTTCAATGCTCCCTGGGGAAAATCCACATTAGAAGTGTCATCTGTAGTCACCTAATTTAAGTAAATCCTATTTTCTATAGAGTTGGTGGGTAAGAGCATGTACAGTATTGGTATCTACTAAGCTATCCTGTATAAAAGCCAAAAAACTTAACACAAAGTTTCTCCTTTATTCTTTCCTTTACTCAGTCAAAAAGCAGGCACTGCTCTGCCCAGCAATATGAACAACCATGTTCTCTGCATTCCAAGAACCAATCACTGCTTAAAAATAAAGCAAGTCACCCTGACCAGTGTGGCTCAGTTGGTTGGGTGTCATCCTGAAAACCAAAAGGTTGCCAGTTTGATTCCTGGTCAGGACACATGCCTGGGTTGCAGGTTCAGTCCTCAGTTGGCGGGAGGGCAAGAGGCAACCCATTGATGTTTCTCTCTCACATTAAGGTTTCTCTCCCTCTCTTTCCCCTTCCCTTCCCCTCTAGAATCAATTTAAGAAAATACTTTTCAATTTATAAAAAAAATAATAAATCAAGTGATCACAATACACTGAACTGAATGTTCTCAGAGCACTTTGGTTAGACACAAATAATGTTCCTTGGGTGGCTCACAGAGGGCTTCCCAGAGGAGGCAGCCCAAGCTGAGGCTTCCAGGCACTGCCCAGGCGGGCGTGGGCACCTGAGGAACGGCAGGGCAGGACTAACGGGCCAGAGGCCTGACACTGGAAGCTGTCTGAGGAAACCACCAAGCACTGCACACACACAGTGGTGGCAGCTGTGAAGGATGAGGGGGAGGTGGCCAAGCCAGAGTATAACAGGCACTGGAAGACCCACCAGGAAATTAGGTGTCTGTTCCTACAGGAAGCTGCCATTTAATCCAATAGGAAGCACTAATGGACTAACGGTAGAAGAGTGACCGGATGGGATTTTTCATTTTATAATGGGGTAACTTGTGGAAATGGATGGGAGGAGTGAGCAAGGGAAGGTGAGGGGGCCATTTGGGAGACTAAGACAATAGTTCGGTCAAGGCCCTGAGTTAAAGCAACAAAACTGGAGATGGAGAGACAAAGGAGGGGAGAGACTTTCAAGAAGAATGACTCATTGAATGACTGGACATGAGTCGAATGGAAAGGGAAAATCCAAGCTCGACTCTGAATTCTTGGCATAATTAGGTGAAAGGTGGGGTCACAACTAAAGGAGTGGGTGCAGGAAGAACCAAAGCTTGAGAGGGGGAAATTTTCTTGAATTCCATTTTTATGCACATGTAGATATGCATAACATTCAAGTGGAACATTGTTCCAACTTTGGAACATTCAAGTGGACATATAAGGCAGACCCCTATCTAAGGATCTGGAGCCCAGGGAAAAAAAAGGTCAGAAAGTTCACTGATGTGTCTTAGGTCAGGCTTCCCTAGAAATAGAGCTGAGCCAGGATTCCTGCTCACCTAATTTTTTGAGGACAAGTTCTCAGAGAAAAGGGGTGAGGAGGCAGGGCTGAAGGATGGGGAAAAGCCAAGGAAAAATGTGACCTCAGGTAAAACAAGCACACCCACCATTAATCCCACTGAGGCAAGAAGGCCAGCCTTGAGTACACCTGGCGGATGCCACCAACTGGGGCCTGGAGAGGAAGGGCCGCCATTCAGCCTGGGCACCACGTGAGCAGGGCACCCACAGCATTCCCCACACCAAGCTCCGGGCACAAGAGACAAGTTCCTTTTCCACAAAACTGATTCTTGCCTCGGGAATCGTCTTTGCTGCTGTCTGCCTAGAATGTTCTTCCCCAGCCAACTCCTTCTCATTACTCAGCTGGATCTCAGGAATCTCCGCCTCTTCTGTGGCTGTTCCTCCTTGTCCTATGACACTGCACTGCTTTGTCTTCACTGTGGAGCTGACTTTATTGATTTCTTTGTCTTCCTTCCCCACTGGACGTAAACTGCTCAAGAGCATGAACCTCTATGCGTTTGTTCTGTGTTTCTCCAGCCTGTGGACCAGCACTAGGTACTTGCTGAGCAAATAAATATTAGAAGGAGCTGCTGATGACAGTAGCTCAAACTAATTCTTTGAACTCCTGTAGAGGGGAAATGGACAGGAAGCTTGAGAAATGTGTGGAGCAAAAAACAGTCTCAACAAATGCCTACAACTATGCAAGGAGTTTGGCCACAGGGCAGAGGTATGGGGGCGAGAGGGCAAAGCTGCCAGAAGTTAATCACTGTGTTCACATCACACGGGATTCACAGGAAGAATCCTAGGAAGAATATCTTCATTAGGGGACATTGAGATGAATCTGAAAGCACGCCATAAAAGAGCAACAGGAGAGGTTAAAATGAAGGGTCTATCATTAAAGGGAAGAGACAAAAAGTCTTTTGTGAAAGTAGCATCTCAGTGGATATAAAAGAAAAGGCAGGAAAGAAAACTGCTAACAAAAATGCTGGAATCTGACATCTGCTTAGGTCATTTTCGCAGAAACATTTAAATTAATTCCTTGAATTACCTGCCTTTATATGTGATGTTTAATAATTCTAAAGTGTTACACATCTCCCTGACTTTTTAAATGGGTTCTAATAAACATGATCTGATCTTCAACTGGTCATGAGGTCAATGGCGAACATTACTGATAGCCATCAGGGCTCGGTGGGGAGCACACAGGGCCACTGGGTCGTGCTCTTGGCAACTGACATCTCTGAGCCCTTCTCACAGCGCTTCTCTGCTTCATCTTTATGGTTCCTTCTCTCTTTGCCTTTAGGCTTTCCTTCCTGGGGCTCTAAATGTGCCTCCTCCTTCTAACACCACCACAATCTTCTCAGTCTTTCCACAAGCTTCTTCAACCATCCTCGTACTGTACAACTAGATAAGTGGGCTTATTTGAAAGCTGAGTGAATAGGGGTTTGAGGTGATAGATGGGTTCAAAGCAGAGCTGGGAGCTTTCTCCTGAGTGGAGAACCATTAGCCTAGACGCCCACAAACCACAGGCTGTGCCCTATACACCTTGTGGTTCTTCTCATTTGTGCAGAAACTCTTGTGACATATCAAGCTCTCTCAGACTTATGAGGCTGCCAGATGTCTGACCTTCACTTACATAAGCAAGATATTACACACAGGTGCGCCAGTCCTCCTCTCCGCCCTCCCCTTGCCCCCTACCCCCCAACCCCCCACCAAGAAAATGAACCTGGAAAAAAAGAAGTCATTGAAGGAAGGAAGATGTAGAGAAAGACTTTAACTGAAAAAAAATATTAAATAAGAAAAATTTTAAAAATAGGAAAGAGGTAAGAGTAAAGACTATTTTATGCATATAAATCTGATAAAGTCACCTACTTTATCAGTTAATTTCATTAAACCTTTAAGCTTTTAAAGCAAGAAAATCTCTTATTTTCAAAAGTGATAAAGACAACATAAAACTTTCCCCAAAAACAGTTTGAGTTTCAAATTATTGTACTCCATGTAACCCTAGAAATGTCTTTCTTTTGTGAATTTTTCCAGTGAAATGTCCAAGATATGATTGATTAAAAATGTTCATGATGTTTTAGAAAAGCTAGACTAATTTTTTTAAGAAACCCTAAACATTTTAGGACTTAATTCTTCTCTAGGGATGCCAGTCATTACTTATATTCCTATACTTTCAAAGAAAGTTTAATAAATGTTTAAAAGCCATTATTTAACCACAGCACCAAAAATATCCATATGTGACTCATGGCATTTCAAATTGTACCAGTAAACACATGTAATTCTATCACAGTCCAATAAATGTGCGCCTGAAAAACATTGTATTCTCTTAAATTGCACCCTAAAAACAAGAAGGCTTATAGGAAAAATAAGGTTGAGGGCAGACCGTTCAAAACCCTACTGGGGGTACTTCCGGCCAAGATGGAGGCGTAGGTAGACACACTGTGCCTCTTCACACAACCAAAATAAGGACAGCAATTTAGAAACAAAATAACAACCAGAACAGTCAGAAAATTGAACTGTATGTAAGTCCGACAACCAAGGAGTTAAAATAGACACATTCATCCAGACCAGTTGGAGGGGTGGAGTCTGGTGGCCAGGCGGAAAGGGGACTCCACACAAAAAGCCGTGGCACTGAGCGCATGAGGCATCCCGGTCATGCAAGACGGCAGCGGGCGGACCCTGGGCGCGCAGGTGGCGGCTGGCAAACCCCAGGCTCAGGGTGGCACCGGGCAGACCCAGCAAGGCAGCGATTGTGAAGCGAGGCACTACACGCAAGGCGGCTGGCTAACTGGGCGGTCCCACGTTCTCGCGTGAAACTGGAGAGGGAGACAGACAGCACAGCCCTGGGTCCCAGCCGGGAAATAAAGCCTCTAAACACTGATTGAAAACACCTGTGGGGGTTGAGGCGCCAGGGGAGACTCCCAGCCTCACAGGAGAGGTTGTCGGAGAGACCCACAGGCTCCTGGAATGTGCACAAGCCCACCCACACAGCAATCAGCACCAGAAAGGGCCAGTTTGCTTGGGGGAAGCGGCAGAAGGGACTGAAATCCCACAGAGAGTGGAGCGGGTACCATTGTTCCCTCTCAGACACTGTCCCCACATACAGTGTCACAACCTAGCCACTGGGTTGCCCCGCCCTAGTGAACACCTAAGGCTCCACTCCCTCATACATAACAGGCACAACAAGACCAAAAAAAAAGACCCAAACAGAAGAACAGATCAAAGTTCCACAGCAAATACAACTAAGCGACAAAGAGATAGCCAACCTATCAGATGCACAGTTCAAAGCACTGGTGATCAGGATGCTCACAGAATTGGTTGAATTGGGTTGCAAAATAGATAAACAAATGAAGGCTACACTAAGTGAAATGAAGGAAAATGCACAGAGGACCAATAGTGATGGGAAGAAAACTGGGACTCAAATAAATGGAGTGGACCAAAAGGAAGAAAGAAACAACCAAACAGAAAAGAATGAAGAAATAAGAATTCAAAAAAAGAAGGAGAGGCTCAGGAACCTCCAGGGCGTCTTGAAACGTTCCAACATCCAATTTATAGGGGTACTAGAAGGGGAGAGGAAGAGCAACAAGTGGAAAAATTATTTGAACAAATAATAAAGGAGAACTTCCCCAATCTGGCAAAGGAAATAGACTTCCAAGAAGTCCAGGAAGCTCAGAGAGTCCTAAAGAAGTTGGACCCAAGGAGGAACACACCAAGGCACATCATAATTACATTACCCAAGGCAAAAATGAACAAGAGAATCCTAGAAGCAGCAAGAGATAAGGAGACAGTAACCTACAAAGGAGTACCCGTATGACTGTCAGGTGATTTCTCAAGAAACCTCAGAGGCAACAAAGGGCTGGAAAGAAGTATTCAAAGTCATGAAAGGCAAGGACCTACATCCAAGATTACTCTATCCAGCAAAGCTTTCATTTAGAATGGAAGGGCAGATCAAGATAAGGCCAAGTTAAAGGAGTTCATCATCACCAAG
>CM052549.1:29655715-29707087 GCA_028533065.1 Trachops cirrhosus
AAAGAACTTATGGCACATGGACATGAACTAAAGGGGGGAATGTGGGTGGGAGAGGGTGTGCAGGGTGGAGGGGAGTAAAGGGGGGAAATGGGACAACTGTAATAGCATAATCAATAAAATATATTTAAAAAATAAAAATAAAAAATAGAAGTCCAAAAATAAATACATTAATTTAAAAAAACCCTACTGGGTCCAGAACACTAATTATACACAAGACACTCCTATCAAATAACCACATGAGCCATATTGTCTTCATCTGCCACAGTGCCAACACCAGGGCTTACACAGGACAGATGTTCCGTTTTTGTTTCTTGGCTGAAGCTATATCCTGGGCTGGGGAACTGCAGAAAATATGTCCAAGTGAAAACAGCTCAGTTATGAAATTCCTATAGGTTGGAAATTAAAGTCCAAAGACAGAGCTCTAACATGAGAACTTTAAATTATGTTAATAAAAAGCAGCATAGAAGGCTGTCATTTATGAACCTAATTTCAGAAACAGGTAGATGCAGACCACAATAACAGAAAGGCCTTGCTCTGGCTGCTGTTTGAAGTGTCATCCCACACATCAAAAAAGATTGCAGATTCGATCCCCAGTCAGGACACATACCCAGTTTGCAGGTTCGATCCCTGCTCAGACATGTACAGGAAACAATCAATTTTTCCCTCTCACATCGATGTTTCTCTCTCTCAAATCAATAATATCCGCAATTGAGAATTTTTAAAAAAGACTTATTATTTGCCTACATTTCAAAAACCTGAAATCTGACACTTCTATCCAAGGCTGCAGCCTACTCCTCTTCAGAGAACAATTTTCCTCTGCCCTGTATGCTGTGTTTCCTGGTTGTCGGCCCTCAGTGACCCCAGGGAACGTGTCTGCACCTCAGTCTTTGCTTTCCTCAAATTCCTAACCCTTTTCACCTAAGACTTCTATTGCATTAAAACATCTATTACATGGTTTTTACATACATAAGCATACACATTTATGTAGTTATTATTTATTCAGATGATATGTAAAACACATGGGCATTTCCATGGCCCAGTACAGTTTTTCCTACTCATGCCCCAGCAAAAACGCAACTGAATTTTTGACATGGTACCATGTCCCATGTGTGAAATAAATCAGAAGACCCAGATGTACAAGGGATTTTATTATGACCACATTCACAAAAGAGCAATATCAGAGAGTTCCAAATGTGCAGTGTTAATACGATCTGAGAAATCTGCATTAAATTATAAGACTTCAGTGGCAGACACAAAATCCTCAGTAGCAGCAAGAAGAAAGGCAGAAGGCTCTGAGAATAGATATGAGGATTTTCTCTCCTCCTGATGTCAGGATGCCAGTGAGGAGAGAGCTGACAAATCCTGGACTATCACAAAGCTTCTTAAGGAGCCAAGGCTCGTTTTTTTTAAAACTTACCTAAGTTTCTGAGTTAACTACGAAAAGGGGAGAGACAAGGTTTTCTAGTTCGGGGCTATAAGTCACCTTTATTGCTTTTAAAAACTTTATCCCAGCTTTGTAAAATTTCACTTAGTTAGAAAAACAAAAAAAACAAACAAACAAAAGGAAGAAAGCTTCCTGCCGAATGTACAAATAAGAAATAATTTCAAATTACATTTGACATTTTAAAATCTAGGAGTTCCCCAACACTGATCTATTGTGTACTTTAAAATATTAAAATAAGGAAAACAATATGGAATTTCCTCAGAAACCTAAAAATGTAACTGCCTTTTGACCTGGCATTTCAACTGCTGGGACTATACCCTAAGAATCCTGAAACACCAATTTGAAAGAACCTATGCACCCCAATGTTTATAACAGCACAATTTATAATAGTCAAGTGCTAGAAGCCACCCAAGTGCCCATCAGTAAATGAGTGAGTCAAAAAACTGTGGTACATTAACACAATGGAATACTATACAACAGGAAGAAAGAAGGAGCTCCTACCCTTCATGACAGCATGGATGGAACTAGAGAGCATTATGCTAAGTGAAATAAGCCAGGTGGTGAAAGACAAACACAATATGATCTCACCTATAAGTGGAACCTAGTCAACAAAACAAGCAAGCAAGCAAAATGTAACCAGAGACATGGAAATAAAGAACTGACAGTAACCAGTGAGGAGGGGGCAGGAGGATAATAGGGGAAAGAAGGGGAAGGGTCATCAAGGAACATGTATCAAGGACCCATGGACAAAGCCAAAGGTGGGTAGGATTGAGGGTGGGAGGTAGAGGTGGATGGGGAGAGGGGGTTTGGTGGGAGGAAAATGGAGACAACTGTACTTGAACAGCAATAAAAAAAGAAAATATTAAAATAAAAAGTATTCATTAAAAAATTTGCTTCCTTTGTCTTACTCTATACGCCTAAGAAATAAAATGAAACAGGAAGCAGGACCATGGGAAAGAATGAATAACAATACTGTACAATCAACAATAAACACTCACAGTAATGAAAAGATAACTCACAACTGAAATTAAAATACATGCTCCTGTGTAATTTAATTAACTTCCCTGTGGCCAATGTCTTAGTATTTGCCTTTTCCAGCTAACACTGGTATTAATTTAGATCATTCTAAAACTACATGTGCATCACTCTCAAAGACCAGAAAGCAAACCGAAGTCATCATTTCTCTAAGGAAGCATCACCAGATGACCGTACCACCAGTCCAGTCTCACCGTAACAGAGAGCGAGGTTCACTGTTTTAACTTACTCCTACCCTCCTTTTGTAACCAGTAAAGCAGTGACAACAGCAGCACACAAATATTGGTTGAGTCCTTTCCACCACTCCTTGTGGAATGTTGGCTCCCCGCCCCGCTGCCAGCAGCCTCCCCTGCAGTCCAGGGAGGGTTGCACCTGGGACTTTTCCAACCAGAACTGGGTTGCACCCCATCCCTCCTCCCTGATGGTTGCAAAGCAGAGAAAGTATTGGATTAGCCAGCAGTGTTAGTGTCTCTAGCCCTGAAGAGAAGCTGGACTGACATCCTGAAACCACCAAGAGTAAGAATCTAGAGATGAGGACAAGAAGGAGACAGTACTGGACACATGGAATCTCTGGTCCCAGCTGCTGGGGTCCTTGGCACTGCCCGATTGCCTGACTTTCCAAAGTGCGCCTGCTCAGCCCTTGTTTCTACTCTGCCATACCATCCTCCCAGTAAGTCCCATTTTTTTTCTTCAGCTACTTCAGGTTGGTTTTCAGTTCCTAGTAACCAACAGTGCTAGTAACCATGGAAATAACATGTACAAAAGGATACAGAGGTACTGTGAGGCCCTAATGCCAGAACTAGAGCTAAGTCACTAATAGGTGTGTTGCTTTAAATTCTAGGAAAAACAGACTTCAGGTTGATGTGGACTTATATGATGGAAGGAAAGGATGGGCTTAATAAGCAACCAAAGGTTTTTATAAAGCTACTTCATGCACCCACCATGTATAATAACATTTCTATAAAGTTATACTAAATTATCACATGTGTTAAAATTTTTTTAATTTATTGTTATAACTTACAGGAGAAATTGCATAACTGCCATAAGTCATGGAGTATTACCTATTGATCAGTTATCTGCACCTTTCAGAAGCCTGAATGCTTGGACCAATTCATTTAACCAGGCACCCGAGTTGCTGTGGTAGCAGGTATTCAAATTCTAGGCATATTACCTAAAGGGTCACAGACTGACTTAGCCTTACAAACTCCATTTCTAAAGTGTCAGTAAATATCACCACCCATAAGTAGCTAAGAAATGTCATAGGATTTTTGAAAGGGAAATCAGTCTGGTCACACCAACTCTGGTTATGAAGGAAAGAGAGTTATTAAAAATTAAAGAAGTGGATTTTGGAAGAAGCCACAAAGGTACACTAGGGAATTATGGAACATATAAAGAAAGCACTAAGAAGACTTTATAAAGTAAACGACATTTCCTGTATTTCATTACTAAGGAATTTTTGTCATGTTCTATTCATTTGCCAGCCATTTATTAACCTTTGTATGAAGTACTATAGGGGGTTCAACGATGAATGAGACACAATTGCTGCTTTCACAGACAGTTACACAAATAAATATAATACAGAAATAATTGCCACAGAGCAATAAAGAAAATGGCATGACAGTTCAGGAGGAGGGAGGCCTCGGAACGATGGATCAAGCAAAATTGGCAGATGTTCACTTTCGGTAATCAAATTCTGAATACAGAGCCGCAAAGAACTCAATAGGTAAGATGTTGCGGGGCGGGGGGTGTATATCCAAAGACTAGCAATGATCACTCTTAGCGCAAGAATTGTTATCTGTATCTGGATGTAATTTGATAATTTAACAAAGAACCTTTGTCATCTGATAGGAGCGCACCCTAGAAGGGTTGAACAATTTCCGAGATCTGAACCCTCATGAACAATGGTTCTTTTCTCCCCGCTAGTGGAAGATTGTTTGGATGGACTCCAAGTCCACTGCCTGCCCATATGGTTCCAAGATGTGGTTTTTCCTACTTGTCCTGGATGCAGACAGCCTAACTCCTTTTCCATATTCCTTAAGGAAAACTGAGCTTCGTGAAGTGCTGCATCAGCTAGTTGTGGGGAACTTGGAGGCCTCCCATTCCTCTCCCCAATATTCACTCTACTTCAGGGGAGATGGAGTTTTACTTACCACAAAACAAAGGCCAATTGAATAGCTTAATTTTATGAATCTTCCCCTGGGCTTCCCTCAGTAGTCACTGCTTCTCTTAATCGTCCAAGAAAATTCAGCACATATAAAAGTTCACATCCAAAACAATTCATACTTCCTGACTGAGCCCACCAGGACCAGCTCCTTCTACAGGCACGGAGTCACTACAGCCCCGGCCGGACCACCTGACTTCAAGGGCCCCACCCAGCATGGGCCCACCTTGGTTCAGATAGTTCCTCTCCACCCCACAAGGTTCTTTACCTCAGAATTCTAAGGGATGAAGCAGGTTTGATAAGGAGAAAAGAAACATCAAGGACGAAACCCTGTAAATAGGTACTCTTGCTGTAAATAGGTACATCAGCTGCGGCACTGCCTTCTTTAACAGCCCTGGGCTCTCAGGCTCATTTTCTCAGTCACTCCCTAAGTCCATTGGCTCCTATCGATTTGATTCCTCTTCAGTATCCGTATTCCCATTTCTATTGCCATTGCACTGTGTTTTTTCACCATTCCATGAAACTCAACACCTTTTTAACAGCTACAGGTGCTACCTTATTATAACCTTTCTCCTTGCTATCTCCTTTGGCTAAAGGTAGAAGGGGCTATTTATAGTTCTCTATGAGTTTTAATGAAAAAATTCAGCTTGCTCTCATTCTTCTCTTCTCTCTCTCCATTTTCTTACTTTCCTATCATATTTCTCCATTGTAACTACAAAACTGCAGCTTAAAGATAGGTTTATTGAAGAGATCAGAATGGTAAGAGACTTTCCACCAGGAGGACACACACAGGAAACATCAGCAGCAGTGAACGCTGGAAGAGGCGAGCTTTACATTCACCAGCAGGAAAACCAGCCACATAATGAATTCTGACCTGCCTGCCACTTGAAACTTGGGAACAGAGAAGATTAAAAAAACAAAAACTCATCAAGAATCAATTTTGCCAGTGGCAACCAACTAACTTTTCAAATAAATAGTTCTAAATTGGCAGGCACACATTTCCAAAAAATTTAGTGTTGTTTTAAGAAAATTGGTGCCAATCAGCAAGTAGGACTCCATCTTCTGAGATCAAACTAAATAAAATGTTCCCTCTGATCAAAGAAGGAATAAAAGTCAGAGGCATCAACTTTCTAAACATACACAAACAATTGGCTTCCTTGTTAAAATTTGGTGACTCATCCATGATGACATCTATGCAGAAGTAGAATCTACCCACAGGTGCTAAGTCTCAATCACAAGAAGCTTCCACCATTCTGTTCTCTCATTTATGAAGTCTTTTACCACAACGGGCAAATAGCATAAGGTAGTACAACCAACAAATTGCATTTGAAGAGTTGGCACCATAATTAATCAATAGAAGTCATTATTGTGCTATTATTGTAATTAGCATGAAATTAGAGCAAGAATATACACACTAATATAATTAGTGTGAGAAAAGTATATAAAAGCACAGGTGAAAATGCCATGCCCACAGGACTCTGAAGATGGCCCCTTCTCTGAGATATTCTCCACACGCACTGAAAATGTGAGGTAAACATATATTTGTGTGGGCAATTCATTTTGAACAAAATTAACTCAACCCTACCTGTCAAACAAACATCAAGTAGCATGTATTTGCTACTTTTCTTCAATTATTTAAGTACTCTAAAAAATCTTTTTGTGTCACAGATTTTGCTTCAGACATAGAAGCCCTCTCTAGAATTTTTATCCTGAAATTACTTCTAGGCTCATAGAAAATCTCACACAGGGCAGTTCAGCTCTCTATCACTTCAAAGACACCAACTCACATCTGAGAAGGTAAAAGGAAAACCACATTGTCAATGCTCTAAAAGCTGCTACTTTATAAAAAGATTTTTAACACCACAGAGAATATAAAAGGCTCTATATCTTTCGATGACAATTTTCCCATGTTTATAGGGACTGTCACAGGAGCAAAGGACTGCTTCACCCCAGCACATCTTCCTGTTTAACGGGCAGACGGTAGGGAACAACACTGTCATTATTGCCAAAGTTACCTTCCACCTTAAATCTCCCTGGATCTCTCGGCCCTCCCAACTATAACTGCATTGCTATGGTCCCTTTGTAACACAATTCCTCAAAAAGCAGTTTATCCAAATTGGCTCTTCTGCCTCTCCTCATTTTCACTGGGGAGTGGGGATGGTATGGAGATATAAATGACATATAACATTGTATTAGTTTTGGGTTTACAACATAATCATTTGATATGTGTATATATTGTGAAATGATTACCACACATCGATCTTAGTAATGATTTTTTTGAAACCAAAAGCAAAAACTGCACTTCATTCTGCAGCTCATTTTAATGACACTTCTGTCCTCTCCACTCCACCATGGTGAGCAGAGGCCTCCGCAAGGCCAAGCCCAGTGTGCAACTCCCAGACCTCACCTGGACCGCTCAGCACTGATCTCCGCCTCCATTCGGAACCTCTCTTTTTTCCTACCTTATGACCTCTGTCTTCTCAGCCTCTTTTGCTGGAAGTTTCTCTTGCTCCCAAACTCTAAAGATGGAGGTGTCCCAGGACTGGGACCTTGGACCTCTTTTCATCTCTCCCTAGTTGATCTTAAATGTAATGGTTTTAATGTCATCGTTTTAATGTCATCAATAAGTTTGGGGAGTGTCCCCAAACTTATAATCTCCAGGCCCTACCTTTCCCTTATCCCCAGACTCATATATCCAGCTACTTTTGTGATAATTCCTTTCATATACAGAATATGGATCTCAAATTTAACAAGTCCAAAACCAAATTCCTGATTCCATACCCTCCCAATGCTGCTCACCTCCCAGTCCCCCAAATATTCTTCATCTCAACAAATGGCTCTTCTATTAATACACTTGATTTCTCTAGTCCAAAACTTGAGCATCCTTGATTGTTCTCTCTGATCTCCTACATCCAATCCAACAGCTGGTTCTCTTCACTCTACTTTCAGAACATATTTCAAATCCAACCACTTCTTAGACCTCCATGGTTTCCATTCCAGTCCAAGTCCCCACAATGATCAAAACGACCTCCTGACTTGTCTTTCGGATTCTACTTTCCTGTTCCTCTCCCTGCCCTCCTCTATACACAGCAGCCAGGGTTTTAAAAACTATCACTGTCCTGCTCACAACCTGAAAGTTTCTGACCTAGAATGAAATGCTACATGCTGACCATGACCTTCTCACAAGTCCCCTTGTTCACTGTCCTCCAGCCACCCTGAACTCCTTCCTGGTTCTTAAGAACATGAAGCCCCTCTAGTTCAGTGATTTTTCTTTAAATTTTTTATTTACTGATGGATTTTAGAGAGAGAGAGCAAGAGAGAGAGAGATTTGTTGGTCTACTTATTTTTCATCGGTTGATTCTTGTTTTGTTCCCTGACTGGGGATCAAACCCACAACCTTGGTGTATGGGCACAATGCTCTAACTAACTGAGCTATCCAGCCAGGGGTAAGCTCCTCCATATCTCAAGGCCGCTGCACCCTCTTCCTCCATGTATTCCCGCAGTTTGCTCCCTCCCTCCTCTGAGATCTACATTCAAACGGCACCTTCTCAGAAATAGTTTCCCTGATCATTCTATCAAGACGTCCTTCCCCTCATGTCCCTCTTCCCCTTTCTTTTCCTTGTTTTACCTTCCTGGCACTTCTTCTTGACCATTAGATTATATTTCTATTTACTATCTGTCTGTCATTCCCACTAAAGTAAAAGTTCTGTGGTGGCAGAAATGTCTCTATCTTGTTTACTCTTAAATCTCCAGGGCCAAAAATAGTGCCTGGCAAATAATTGGTACTCAATAAATAGTTGTTGAATAAATACATGAATGAATCATTTCAATACTGTTACTCTTTGCTAACTGGGGTAGAGAATAGATATTTCAAGTGTTTATTACTGCGATACATATGGTATAATGCCAAAAGGAACCATTAAAGACTCTTGAAGTTATAGTTTTAGAGTCTCATAATGCTAGCTAGGGGATTTTTAGACAGAAAGAGCAGCATGGGTATGAGAAAGAGGTAGGAAATAGCAGAACATCTTTTGGGGAGAATAGATAATTCCCTACAGGAGATCTGAGGAAAGCTGGGGGAGAAAGAAGCAGGACAGGTGAGAGGTAAGGCTTGGAATAAGGCTGGAAGCAGACAACGGGCAACCATGAGGGTTTTGTACACCTCCTGAATTTTGGGTTTATCTTGTAGCAAAGGAAGCATATGCAAGGAAACAGCAATAAGAATTTCATTTGGGGAAAAATTACTCCTGTCACATAAGATTACATAACCCACGTAATCATATCTGTTCTTAGTTAAGTAGCAGCTCAGCTGCTCAAGTTCTGCATAGAAATAAGACATGCCATGTAAGTCTTAAATGATTCTTTCACCCCTTACCATTCATAGCTAAAAGGTATTCACAGTTTTTTGCTCAAAAATCTTTAGTTTTCCAAATGAAACATTTTCTCAGCAGGCTCTTATTTGAGTATTTTCAACTTTTAATCAATTAGGTCTTTAATTCAAGGACACTTACATAATAGTTGTTAATTAATGCACACATCTAGTGTATACACAGTGAATCAGTTAACTCACTTATAATACTAAATATCAATACCACATTGCATAGGGAAATATTCAACAAGATTTTTCAGTAATTTTTTTAATTAGCAAAAAATTGGCATCTGATCAGATACTGAAACAGTCTAGTTTATCCAATATAAGCTTCCACTTAAAACAAAAGAGTTCAGTTAGTTGAAACAAGGAGCATATAAAAAGTCCTGTATTTTTCAGGTTAAAACAGTAAGACTGATTTTAATATTTAGTATTTACTTATAAAAAGAAGTTTAATATAGAATACTAGTTTCTTTTTTAATTACAGGCCTTTCTATTAATGATAAATGGTTAATTTTCATCAGTTTGTTAAAAAATCATTGTTTGCCTTCTATCCCTCTAGGCTCTCACTGTATCCTTAGTATGCATACTGTAATCATTACTCTCACCTTAGAGCTTCCTCTCAACAACTCATTTGACAGTTACTCCATCTCTGACTGCTTCAAAAGACATATACCAAATCCTTACTACATGTCCAAGCACTGAGGTGCAAAAATGAACACAACAGCTCCACCCCGAAGCAGATCCTGATGACAGTGATCCATTCTTGCTTCCCTCCAGCCCTTAGGTATCCACCTCAGTGTGGACTATCCCTTTAATTTATATGACCCACCTCCATCTGCTTTAATCTCTTTATGCAAATCACTTAATTCCAATGACACACTTGATCTTCCCTCCAAGATCTTTCTTACATTAGCATCCTTATGCTATAAGTCCATTTTTATTATTTTAAAGATTTTATTGATTTTTTACAGAGAGGGAAAAAGAAAGTGAGAAAAACATCTATGTGGGAGAGAAACATCAGTTGGTTGCATCTTGTATGTACCCCAACCAGGGAACTGAACCTGCGACCCAGGCACGTGTCCTGGTTGGGAATTAAACCAGCACTCCTTCGCTTTGCAGGATGATGTCCAACCAACTAAGCCACACCAGTCAGGGCTGTAAGTCCAAACTTTAAAGGAAGCAAAATAACTCCGATAAATAAACAATGGTATGGTATGAGAGCCAGCTAAACAACTCCCCGCTGCTCAGAAACCAGGTTTGTGACTAATACCAAGTCAGAGAGGATCTCAAAGGGTATCATTAAGAAAAACGAAAAAAGCAGCCCTGGCCAGCATGGCTCAGTTGGTTGGGCACTGTGCTGCAAAGCAGAAGGTCGTAAGTTTGATTCCTGGCCAGGGCACATGTCTGCGTTGCGGGTTCAGTCTCCATCAGGGCACATGCAAGGCAAACTGGTGGACTGCACATCGTTAGAAAACTGATGTTTCGCACATCAATGTTTCTCTACTTCTCTTTCACCCTGCCTTCCCCGCTCACTAAATATGTATATATTAAAAGAATGAAAAAGCAGAGGCCCCAAAGTCAATGACCAAGTAGATGCTCTCTCACTGGCACTTCTTCATATGCAGCTGAGACAGCCATTGAACTGACTCTAGGGACAAAGAAGTGACACGGCACAGGCACAGTTATGCTGTGGCACAAACTAATTCAATCTCTGCTCTTCTGATCCATTCCCTTACAAGCCTTTCCTGATAGTTCCCAACAACACAACCATGAGCATATGGTGTTGTAGGGAAAGCTAAAAGAAAGGTTCCTGCACATGTTATTCATCACAAAGACACGAGGTACAAGAGAAGGGGGAAACCTCTGGAGATGCTGTCCTGGGGGAACACTTACACAGTGGGGCCAAATCTGCCTCGCTTCCTCCACGTCAGTGTAGGCATCGCAGACTAGGGTCTGTTCCAGGGCTCACCAGCAGCTCACATAACTTTACACTTTCTGTTCAATAAATATTTAAGTACAAAGGAGTGAAGGTGTTTAAAATTTTAAAAACGACCTTTAGACATCAACCTTAATATTTACATTCCACGGAAGTCATCACATTTTTAATACCTTCGGGAAGAATACACAGAGCAACCATTTCAAAATAGAAAAAAGCAAATATGTACAAAACCTAAAATGTTTCTTATAAGAGCATGAAAAAGAATTCTGGAGTTTCATGCACAGGCTAAATGAACTATCCTTTCATTCACGTGCTTCACATTTTCATGCACCTTTTCCCAGTACACCCCACGAGCTACCGAACCCTGCTGGCAAAATGTTTGCCTCTGGGGAGAACTTTTTCTAACTTGACAGAAGCAATGCCTTGAATTTAAAGCAGTTTTTCTTTCTCATCATAACAGTGCAGTGACCTCTATGCAAAATATATTGAAAAATGCAAGACAATGCTATAAAGTAGAAAATGAAACTTGGGTTTATGTCTACAAAGATATCAAATCTATAACTTTAGTGGGCACACAACTGAAACAAAGAAAATATAAAGTAATCCTGTTCATGCAGGGACCCCTCCTGATGGTGGTGTCTCCCGAGGGAGACCTAGATACTGCTGGGAAGCCAATTCTGACTATAAGCCTTCTTCTCAAATCTCCTATATTGTCAAAACAGAGATATAGAAATGCTGGTGGAGTCAAAATAAGATCAAAATTTACTAATACACACACTCGACTGTGCGTTCTGATAAAATGTAAAACCCACAGTAAAATGAGAAATTATTTAAATGAATAAACAGGGCATCAGCCTGAGATTCAGAAAGAACAAGTCCAGTCTCGTTTGTTAAATTCATGCACAGTATTCTGTACATACTTATTGACTTGACTACAGAGCCATATGATCATGTGTAGGAGATCTCAAGACCATTATTTGTTCTTCATAAGCAAGCCAATGTCCCAACAAGGAGTGCTAAGTGGTTGGCTTTATGATGTAAGACACAGCAAGGAAGCACATCGGAACCATCGTTCTGTTCTCCAAGACTGGGAATGGTAGTCTGAAAGAGCTAAAAATAACCACCTGGGCTTAAATCTGAGGAGACAATCTCTTCTTGCAGCTATGAGAAGGATCATCTTTATCCGGAAGGCTCTGAGGAGTACTGAAACGGACTCAGCAATGAGGGGCATGGCCACACTTGAGTGTTAAAAAGATCACCAGTACGAATTTTAAGGATGGATTATAGAGGTATAGAGTGAGTCACAGAAGCCAAAGAGGGCACTACTGTAGTCACAGCATGAGTAAAAGATGAAAACTAAAACTGAGGTGACAGAAATAGAATAGAAATTTGAGCAACAGCATATGAAATCAATAGAATGAGTACGTGAATGAGAGGGAGATGCTGCAACTGATGATGATGATGATGATGAAGACAGCTGCAACTGACACTTTAACATTAAAATGTACTGGGTGTTTCAATGTGCCAGTCACTGTACTACATGCTTGTCCATTTTATCTCACTTAATCCTAATGATTATCCTAGGAGGTGGGTACTATTATTATTCTCATTTCACATATGAGAAAAATGAAGCTCAGAGAGCTAGAACACCATGTCCAAGATCACATAAGTGGTGGAGCCAGGATTCAAGCCAGGGTCTTACGATGCCAAAGCCTCACTATAGGCCAAATTACTACTTCTGTTCCAAACCTCCCAGGGGTCTGAATTCATGAGAACTAGAAAGCAATATTTGCCTAAAAGTACCTAGAGTGTTTATTATAAGAAACTTTAATTCCATACTGTCTCTCATATTCTGGTTTTTATGAGTAGCATCACGGCACTATTTTTCACAATTATGTTCATCTCCCCTTAACACAACACATGGAGGTGCCATGCTGGCTTCAGAGGCAAACAGGGATATTCTCTTTCTCCAACTGAGCCGTGGGGACTGGGGCTCTAGCAGCTCTGGGATTAAATTGTGCGCAGTCCTCCATCCAGCACACTCTTGTCTTTAAACACAGGAACCAAATAATAACACTCCCTCATTGCCTAGAAGACTTTTTCATCTTTCCCCAAATTTATTTAAGATCTGGGTAATTCTGAGATTTATCTGCTGACCCACAAATGTGGGAAGGACCCCAACATCACGCTGTCTATCAAAGTCTACCACGTATGTACACATTTTAGGTCCTCATAAAGAGAAAATACAGATATTCCAAGGTGACGGCATACAGATTTATTTTACCACTTCTGCAAATGTACCTCCAATCTATCCTTTGCCAATCAAACAATGCGGATGGTTACAGAGAGAGCAAGGTTGTAACCTGTGGTGGAGGAATCCATTGGGTTTTGGTCAGTAATCCATTCCTCTGAGACATCATTGTTATACCTCCAACCTTCTGAGTAGTTAATTGTCTATGGAAGGATAATAAAATCTCTAGATTCCTATCATATCAAATTGGTCTTTGTCTGCTTTTAAGATAGCCAAAGGGCCTCAGTATTGTGACAGGGAGTTCTGTCTCTGAGTGCTAGCTGACATCACAGCAGAACCGCTGGGTGTAATCTGCTCTACACCCCTGCCTTCAGAGAGGGATACATGCATAAACAATTTATACAGATTCATGTTTTCCTTTTTTAGGATTATTAAATTAAATTATTATTGTACTAGCATCAAGAAAGTAAACAGGTTTTTGTTTTTGTTTTGTTTTGTAGACTTTTACTTTATTTGGAATCTTAGGGTTACTCCATAAGCCCTTTAATGTCTATCATGGTTTAGATGAAGCCTAAAGAAGCTGTAACAGCTTTATGTTGCCCAGAGTGGTCACTGTGGTACAAGTAACTACTCTGGGTCAAGATCATGAACTCAGAAGCTAGACTACCTGGGCTCACATTGACTCTGCTATAACTAGTTACTCCAGCAAGTTCTTTCCTCTGAGAAAATCAGAATAACAGTGCCAACATCAGATGATTGCTGGGAATTAATCTAGTTGATCTTTGTAAAGGACTTGGAACAAAGCCTTGCACAGTAAACACGATATAAGTGTTCAATCCAAAAATTTTTTTTAATTAAAAACAAAAACAATCCTGGCAAACACTGAGCTTTTGCTGAGGCACTAAACAATGAGAAGGTAAAACCAATTATGATGCACTGAAAAACTAATTATCCTTCAAATAAAGTTTTTTTATATCCATAAGCAATATAAGAAATAGACTCCAGCAAGGAAACTGCATTTACACAAATGCATTATTCCCTGTTTTGAATATGTGTACAAAATGTGCTAAATCTATACAATGCAGAAAAAGCAAATATGAGGAGGAGCTGTCTGTTCCTTTTTTAAATGAAGTGTAATCGTCCTACAATTTTATGTTAGTTTTAGGTATACATCCTAGTGACTTGAAATTTATATACCTTACAATGTGAGATTTATTACTGATTGGACTCAAAATAAGTAGGTAACTTCTCATCCTATTAGAGCAAGCACAAACATAAAATGGTTATAATACATTTTTACTTGTCTGTCTAAAGTTAAGTCATATAACCACTAAAGATTAAACTTATTTTTGAAAGTAACAGGATGGTTATTCATCATTGTGAGCCTCCATAAACTAATCCTGTCAGAAATATATGTACAGGTCAAGCCTACAAACTATAAAATTTGAATTCTTTTTATTTTTAAATCTATTATAGTAATATAATCTATAATCCATATTTTTAAATTATGGTGGTCAGCAAGAATCACACAGCTCTTTTTCAGCACGCCCACACCTCTAAAGTGCACAAAAAGCATTGAAAAATAGGTAGAAAATATGCCTGAGGGTGTACTCTATTATTCTTCGGGATTTTTTCCTTTCCTTTTGGGGGTGGGGGATAACCTGGGTAGAAGGAATGGTGATTATATACTTCAGATATCTAAAAGTGCAAAGGTCTTTCATCAGACTGAATTCTCTTCACTCTATAACTGTATTAAGATTTCATTAACATTCAATTCCGTGTTCCACTCAATGCTGCGTTTTTATGCCCACACACAGCACCATCCTTCACAGGGAGCTTTTCAAACATTTTACACCCAGTCTTATTTCAGAAATGATTTTTAAGGTGGATAGTAAAATACTTACAACCTAGCAAGATAAAATAAAAATTCAAAGAGTTACATGGGACATTTGTTAAACATGGCAGATTAACCTCTCAGATTTTTCTCCCCTCTCCCTCTCCACACACATGTTAGAAAGGGAATAAAAAGGGTGTAAATGCATGAGGACAGAAGGAAAGTTACAGCAGAGGGAGCTGCTGGCCAAGGGCCTATAGGGAAGATGCCAATGAGGTGGAAACCAACTCACGTGCAAAAGTCAGACAGCCCCGGTGAACCAAGGACAGAGACAATGTGGAGCCGAACAGATGACAGGAAGGCTGGGTGAAGCCTCCCCAGGCCTCCACCCCTACCCAATGCAGCAGATTATTCTCTGGAGAAACTGACCTGTACAGCCTGAGGACCCGTTAGCCACAGTGGACTCAGAATCATGGAGGAACACCGAGGACTGAGTGAAAATGTAACAGCTGAAAAACACTAGGACCCTCGGATCTACTGCCTCAATCTGCTCCCACACACAGGGGCCTAATTTCTCCAAACAAGAGG
Source organism: Trachops cirrhosus (assembly GCA_028533065.1). NCBI lineage: Eukaryota > Metazoa > Chordata > Mammalia > Chiroptera > Phyllostomidae > Trachops > Trachops cirrhosus. The sequence goes on from CM052549.1 coordinate 29,671,340, forward strand.
TTAGAAGAGCCTTCACTGGAACAAGTAAACCTCTCTAAGAAAAAAAGTTTCACATACTGACATTTGTGAGACCCCTGATGAAGAGCTGGCTTGCCATTTCATCACCCATCCAAACAAACCAATCTGCCAATAAGCTTTACACACAGAGGGTGTTCGTCAGCATGTCAGGACTCATTCTTGGGAGTGATAACCATACATTCAAGAATGGCCTCCTACATCACCAAGCCACTATTATATGAAACATTTAAGGGACTTATCTATGAAAAAGAAGACCAAAAATATGAACAATAAAATGACAACAAACATAACTATCAACAAATGAACCTAAAAGAAAAACAATGAAAACAAAAACTAAACAAACAACTAGAACAGGAACAGAATTAGAGAAATGGACATCACACAGAGGGAGTTCAGTGGGGAAGAAATAGGGGGGGAAAGGTACGGGGAGGAAGAAGCATAATTAGTAGGCATAAAATAGATGGGGAAAGATAAAAATGGCATAGGAAACAGAATTCAAAGAACTTATATATACAACCCATGGACATGAACTAGGTGGGGGGAATGCTGGAGGTTTGGGGGATACAGGACGGAGGAGGATTAAAGGGGGGAAAATTGGGAAAACTGTAATAGCATAATCAATAAAAATACTTAAAAAAAGAATGGCTTCCTACATATAAGAGCAACATACAAATATAAACAGGAAAAAAGGCTCTGAATGTAACACAGACAATGTACAGAATAGAAGAATACTTTAGAGAAACTTGTACTTAAAAATATATATTTAATATTCCCTAGAAAATAATTTAAATATAGACAAAATAAATAGAACCTCTAGTTAATATTATCAGAGAAAGAAGATATCACATACATAAAATGAGAACAGGGAGCTATGTAAAAAATATAATCAATGACCAAGCAAAAGATCTCTGACATTAAAAATATAATTAGCATAGTTTTTGGATCCACAAAAACTATGGTACATTTACACAATGGAATTCTATGAAGCAGAAAGAAAGAAGGAGCTCATACCCTTTGCAACAGCATGGATGGAGTTGGAAAGCATTATGCTAAGTGAAATAAGCCAGGCAGTGAAAGACAAATAGCATATGATCTCACCTTTAGCAAAAATCTAATCAACAAAACAAACAAACAAGCAAAATATAACCCAAGACACTGAAATAGAGAACAGGCTGACAGTGGCCAGAGCAGAGAAGGGAGGGAATTTCAGGGGAAGGGGGGAAGGGTTTGCAGGAAGAAGTATAAAGGACACATGGACAAAAACTAAGGGGGGTGGAGATGGGAGAGAGGAGGGTAGGACTGGGGGGTCGGCTGGGATTGGAGTAAAGGACAGAAAACTGTACTTGAGCAACAATTAGAATTAAAAAAGAGTGAAAAAATATAAATAGCAAATAAAAAGTTAAAGCAAGGAGTTAGAAAACTAAGTTAAATCTCTTGGAAAATAGAAACAAAAGATCAAAGGATAAAAACCCAAGTGAACAAATAAAAAACTCAGAATACCAATTCCATAAACCAGTAGATCCAAAGTCTGACAAACAGAAATTCCAGAAAGTATAGGGAAAATTGAAGAGAGGTGATTAGCAAAGGAATAAAACCATGAAATTTCCCAGACAAAACAGAAGTCTCCAGATTCACCCCTTAAGCAATTTAATGGCAAAGAGTTCTTGAAAATAAAAATGGAATCTAGAGAACAATACAGAGCAATGATTTTTAAATTCTATGAGAAAAAAAATTATTTCCAACATAAAATCCTATACCCAGCCAAACTATCATTAGAGTGTGAGAACAGAAAAAAATGTCAGCTTCAGCCATGAAGGGAACAAGAACTTAGCCTCCAATATCCCTTCCTTTACGAAGCTCCTGAGTGTCCCACAAAGCAAGAAAGCACAAGCCACACCATCAAACATGGCAAAGCACTGAAGGAAGTCTCAGGAATAATGGAGACTCTTCAGACCTAAGGAGTAAGGCATCTATTGTGCAGCTGGAAAAGTGGGAGCTATGAGGGCCCCAAATCTTTTCATTATTTAAAATACTGTTGGCACATTTGGAGAGGAGAAAAGGGGTAGGGACCTTAGAAAAGTAAACAAATAAGTAACAAATGTTCACTATTAACTCAAGTTGAAACAAAAAATCATACAAGAATGGCAACTTGGCATAGTAGACCATTTTACTAGCAGTGAATACTGATTACACAGTCTTCATAATGAAAACACACACTACTGATTTAAATAAGAACTGTGATGTAATTTTGTTGAGGGAGAGCAAAAAAACAAGAGTTGAATGTCACGGTCTACACAGATCACGACGAGTAGAGGAAGACACACAGGAAACACAAAACTGCTGTTTTATGACAGCCATCCAGTTGGTATAATTTGACAGTTTAATGCTCTGTGTATGTGTGAGATTTTCAAAGTAATTTTTAAAAATAAACAATGAGAGGGGGAGAAAATGGGAAGTTGCTGTTCATAGGGAGAGTTTGCGTTCTGCCAGACAGAAAAGCTCTAGCGATCTGCTGCCCAACCTGTGCAAAGAGTTAACACAACTGAACTGGGCACTCAGAAATAGTTAAGATGGTACATTTGATGTTATATGCTTTTTACCACAGTTTAAAAATAAAATAAAAATAAGTGCATGAGAAAATTAAGTCAAAGGAAAAGCGTTTTACTTTTGCTAGACAACAAATTTGACTAAGCTTTTTAGTAGCCACAATAATAAGTGACATGATTCCATGTCTGTAAAGATTTTTCTAAATAAAGCCATGACCCATAAATCCCAAGAGAATTATAAGTAATGCTGATATGGGAAACAAGGAAATTTTGTGGCAAAGATTCCCCTAAGATGATATTATATAATTAAAGAATATCCCTCCTTAGCAAATACAGCAAATGTTTCACTTACATTGGGAATAAATAGATTTTTAATATACAATGTCTATTTTCAGAAAAAATAAAAAGGTAGCAAATGCTTAGTAACAGTTTCTGCAAACCCTGGCGGCCCCTGGCCTGGGAAGTGAAATGAGTCACAGTGCCAGGCAGGCCTGGGGCAGGAGGCAGAGGACAGTGAGGGCTCGGCCTGCTCCCCAGCACCGGCCCCAGCAGGCAGAGCCCCCATGCACTCCCATTAGTCCACATCATTAGTCTACTGACGGGTAAAAGGCTGAATCTGGCACAGGAAAAGCTGCTGGCTCTTTAGGAGTATCGACGTGCACTGTGCCAAAGCAGAGGGTGAATGAAAGTCAATGTCTAAAAACTGAAAAACCCATTCAAGACTAATTTTCTTATGCAGTTTATAAGTTACTTTTTGAAGCATAATTCCAAATATAATTGAGCAATTGTGGCATCCTTTTGCAATAAACACATAGCTACTCAATACAGGTTATATTTGAAAGACAATCTCTGAAATACAGATATGTAATGGAAGGCTTGGGTACACATGTCTAAAAACCAAACCAACAAAATAAAACACACTCTTCAACTATAGAAAAGAGAGTATTAGATGGAATAATGACATAAGGAAGCAAGCCAGAAATACAAGTTCCTAAATACATGCAATCAAGTATATCTTGAAACAATTCCCTATGTAAAATGCATATATTTCTCAAATTGGAGCACACCATATCTAATTTTCCTTTATTTTTTTATACCTTTAATGGTAACACACATGTGCTGTGGGATTATATGTTGAAACCTGCCCCTTTCCACTCAAACTCAACACATATGAAACAAAACGGCTGACCTCCTGCCCCACAAAGATCCTAGAGTGGACTCTCCCACAGTCTTCCCATGAGTCGGTTGGTGGTCATTCCATCATCAGGTTATTCAGACCCAAAGACTGGTGATGTAATTTGATATCCAAGCTGTGTAGCAAATCCTGTTGACTCTGCCCCCAAAGTAAAGGAGGACTCCCACCACCTGTCAGCATCTCCAGAGCAGCCACCCTAGTTGGATGGCGACCTGATCCACCATCAGCTCAGACTGCCGGAGCCTCTCAACTGGTCTCCTGCTGCTCCCTACTGTCTTGTCTCAGGATAGCTGATGGAGCAACTCAAAATGGAAGCCAACTCACCTTATTCTGCTCAAAAATGTCCAGTAGTTTCCCAGTTCATTAAGAGCGAGTCCATTTTACAGCAGCCTACAAGGCCCTCTAAAATGCTGCTTATGTTTCTGACCTCCTTCCTATTGCTCCCCACGCTGTTCATTCTGTTCCACCCCCAACCGCGTTTGTTCCCTGACCTAAAATACACCTCGCCCATGCAGCCAGCCACATGGCTCGCTCCCTTGTGGCTGCCAAGTCTATGCTTAAAGTCACATTTTTCTGTGCAGTCTTCTCTGACCATCCTATTTAAAATTACAAGCTTTCCCATATACTCCCTTGCTTTTTTTTTCCCCAGAGTACTTGCTACCACCTGACCATCAAGGTTTACCTATGTGTTTATTACCTGCCCTCCCACGCAACTAAGTTGTGTGATGCCCTGACTGGTGTGGCTCAGGTGGTTGGGTGTCATCCCACAAAGTGAAAGGTCGGCAGTTTGATTCCCGGTGAGGACACATGCCTCGGTTGCGGGTTCAGTCCCCGTCAGGGCACGTGCAGGAGGCAACCAGTCGATGTTTCTTTCTCACACAATGTCCCTCTCCCCCACTTTCTCCCTCCCTTCTCCTCTACCGATAAGTAAATAAAATCTTTTAAAAAAACATTCCATGATGGCAGGGATTTTTGTGTAAGTTTTGTTCACTGCTGTTTCTCATGGTTCAATAAATACTTGTGAACAAAGTGATTTCTCTCTACAAATCACCAAATTGCATGTGACCCATTAGGAAGTATATTTAGAATTTTAAAAAATATATTTCCAAGTAATTATTATCATGAATAAAATAAAAAGTCACAACACAGAGTACACTGAGGACTTAAATCTAAGTTGAGTATCAATAGAATGATGGGCACATTTATAATTAAACTTACAGGCTTTTTTCTGTTTTTACTTTTATTTGCTTACTTTCTAAAGTAATCGTTGTCAAAATAAACCCTTACAAGTATTTACTACAATGTACCTTTTTTAATGCTGTTAAAAAATACCTAGATGTAAACATGATTCTCTTACGGCCTAGTAAAAATGCTGTACACTTGTCATACACCAATTTTTTTAAGTCCTTGTTAATTTCATTTTAAAGAAATGTCTGTGGCAGCTACCGAAACAACACACAGCTAAAGGATTCTTCATTCTGTAGCTAGAGAACGCCATCTGGCTCAATGTGAGAGAAACCACACTATCATACTGAACAGTTCCAAAGGAATTTCCTTTGAACATAAATTAAGTTGTGCTATTCTATTTACTTCACTTTCTAAATAAAATTACATACATGTTGCAAAAGAAGTTAGTAGGGACATAAATAATAAGAATACTAGGTAGTTCTAAGCACTTTCCATGAATTGCCGTATTTCATCTGTACAACAATCCTTTGAGGTAGGAAGGTACTATTATTATTTTTATCTTACAGATGAGGGAACTAGAGCATTAAAAAACAAGCCACTCAATAGGAATCCTAGTAGAGCTAGAATTTAGACTGAAACACACCCTATCTGGAGACAGGGGCTCTGGCTCCACCGCACACACACTTACGTGTTACGGTATCTGCTTCTTCTAAGACAGCAAATACCAAGCAAACCCATCCTGCAAGCCCTTTACAGCATTAAATATCAGGTGAGACGTCCTCAGAGGCTTTACAGAGTCTAAAGATGTAGGCTCTAATTTTGGTGGTGCATCACTTTATTAAAAATTAAGATTCTCAGAACAAACGATCAGATTCTTCTAATGTAGCTTCATATATATCCATTAAAAAGTACATTAACTTTAGAAATTTTAAATAAAACCCGAAAATGTAGGTTCAGTTTTATAGGAACATCAATAAAGCAGTTAGACTACCTAAGTCTCATACCAATCACAAATTCCATAAACATTTTCTCAAAAAAAACAAGACCATAAGTTTCTCCTCTTACTGGATCATCAAAGAATAATTTGCAAGTAATTCACAATTTACTGGGAACTTTCAAATTCTTCCATCCATTCAGCAATGACTCAGTGCCTAGAACCTACCTAGAGAGGGATTGAAACTTGGGGAAGATATATTTCGTGTCTTCAAAGTAATTGGAGTAAATTCTGTAAGTTTTCAAATATTATTTTCAGGTATAAATTCCCTAACTTATGAAAAGCAAATTTATGAACACTCAATATCGAAAAGCAGTCTGTCTCTAACAACCATGAACTTGCCAGTCTTTTCCCCAAGGAACAGACTTCTAGTAGGAAACTAAACTACCCTGGGTTAACAGTTCCCCCTGGTGGCCAGTATGGGAAGATACGAATTGGAAAAATACCTTCAGTATTTCTCTAACTCAAAAGAAGACCAGGCTTCACAGGCCACAGCTCACTTAAACCTTTATTTTCATCCCTGCATACCCTCCCACATTAATCTTTTTTTTGCATTCGCTGTCATTCTTGCTCAACAACTTAGAGATTCTCTACCCACACCCAGCCTCCCTAATCACCCCTTCAGTCCATATCCAAAATAAGTGATCCCAAGAATAATAAAAATAAAGGCAATGTTTAATCTGTACCAGCACAAATTTTTGTGAGCCATAAATCTGTGCTTATAGTAGTCATTAAAACCAGCACCATCATCATCTATGGCTCCTGAAAATAACCACAACTCCCTTTACAAACTCCACAGTCTTTTCTACATTTTCAACCACATTTAGCCATGTTTGCTTCTCCTGAACACCTAATTATATAATGACACCAGTATTCATATTAGCACTGTACTATAACTGCACGCTCAGCTTGTCTGAAAACTGGGGGCACTGAGGGTGGAGGAATGTGAGAGCAGATTTCAAGCTCCACGAAGGTGAACAGCTTGCGAGGGCAAGACTCCTCTGTCCTGTTTAGTTACAGCTGCAACCCTGAACCCAATGTGTGGTAGGTTTTCAGGAGCACAGTCATTTTGATGAGTGGGATGGAGGAAAGGCGATCAGGATGAAGGAAGGGAAAAAGGGAAGGACTCTGCAAATCCATTGTGACGTATGGGATGGTGGCATAATGTCATCACATTTAAGCATTGTTTCTACACATGAATGCCATTCAAAACTGCCTCTGAATCAGCACGGCTTTCATCAGTGTTGGCATTAATGCCTGCTATCTCAGAGATCCCGTGTCTCGGGACACCCTCCCACTGGGTCCCTTGGTATGACAGTCTTCATTACAATAACACATTTTCAATATATCACGTTTACTTACATCATATTGTGTTTTCTGGTTCCCTTTTGCAACAATCTGTTAGCCACAGGGTTTTTGTTAATAGCTGTTACTGTCCTTGCCCGTGAATTACTGACTTGGTGCTTTAACATGCATGGTTACTATGCCATTTCCACGTGCTATGTAAACAAGGAAAAACAATTTGTTGTAAAACAAATTGTTAAATTTCTAATTAAGCAGTTTAATAGCACTGACATATAGGGAAAGCTAATTATGACTTAACTGAGAAAGATTAACTCTTCAGGTTGTTAGTTTTCTTTCAGTGTGATCACAAAATGACATGCTACTTCAAGCTATATTTCCATTCCTTATTTATTTCCATAGGTCTCATTCCTAACTTCCATTAGAAATCTGTATTCACTGGTCTATGATCCCAGGCGTCTAAACCAGACACAGGAAATCTGTGAAGCAACCATTTTCTTCAGCTCATTTCAGATGCAGGAAAGGGTCATAGCAACGTGACCCATTCTGACTGCTCTGTGGGACCGCCACAATCCAACCTGGATTTCTCGAACTTCCTCCCTAATATTTTCCTTATACCCTGAGCTTTATAACTTCATACTTTGCCATTCTAATACTGTTGGCATTGATTTAGGTGACATTGAGAAAAAAGAAACCATAATTCTAAATCACATTTCTCAGTTGTCAGATGTGGTGACTTAAATCAAGTATTTATTGGCTGTCTTTTCTGTCCTTTGGCAGTTATTGCTTTTGGCTATAGCAACTGTTCCTGTTTGCTTGAGGCCATCAGCAAAAGGTGCCACCATTGCACAATTTCATCAGTATCTCAGAGACTGCTGTTGTAATTGAAGTTTCTTCATGGCTGATAATGCCTTTCTCTGTCCTTTCAAATTCCTTTAGAAAAAGTCAATTATATTTTAATGGTAAAATTCTCTTTCAAATAATGGTCTAAATCTTTCTTTGGGAGTTGGGTAGAAGTGTTACCCAAAGTAGCACAGGTAAAAAACCTGCCTGGTTATCAAGACACCCCAATATCCCAACACATTGCTTCCCAACCCTATCACGCACTGAGCCATGAATGTGCCTCTCCATCAGTTCTTGCCCTCATTCCTCACTACTATTTCTCCTTTCAGTATGTCCGCCCCCATCTTTTACCCTTACCCCCAAAGCCTCCCTTTTCTACCTTCTACCTAAACCCTACTCACCCTTCAGAACTCAATTTAAATCTTACCTCTCAGGTAAAGCCTTTCTTCTCACAATTCTTACTTTAAAGGGAGGCTACCTCAACCCAAGAGTCCACAAGCCCAGAGCTGCTTCTTACCCAGCCTGACTTTCAGATCAGCCTTAAACAGATCCTTATTACTGGCTGACTAATGTAACAGGCCCACGTTCAAAATGATTTTTGAGGTCCAAAGGGAAAAAAAACATACTTCACTACTCTTGATATCCCTTAAATCTTCCTACTTCTCATGTTTACATGGGGTTTGCAGGCCACCAGATTATAAATTAAGAAATAGTGAAATCCCTTTTTGAATAAATTATCCCTTCTGCTCTGATGTGGATGGTTTGATCTAGTTGCAAGTTCACATTTCTAAATTGCGTAAGTCACAGCTGCTGCACTGAAAAAAAACTCACTCCCAATCGGATCCCACATTCACTCACTACAGGCAGCCACGATGAATGGGTGTTTGAGACTTCCTGCCTCCTAGGTCTTTAGTGCAGGAACAATTTGGTAGTTGGTTAGAGTTTTTCATTTTCTCTTGCTCACACAATATAATGGAACTGCATTACTCACTTAAAACACACTTGAAGCATGACAGAATGTTTAACACATGGAAAATTTTAATTGGAGACAATAATATTCCACTGACTCCCTCAACAAATCTCTAGCTTAAGATCAATGGCCATGAGCAGCAATTTCAATTTATCATATTCCCCACAACATCTTACTTCTAGGAAATAATAAAAAATGCTTTAATACCATCTTATGCACTCCATATAATAATTTCTGGTGAATCCATTTATTTCACAATATTTACCAGCACTTGTACAGGGAGATGGGATACACTGAGGGACAAAACAATCCTTCTCTTTTCATAAGATAAGGGTGACTTCAGTTTTTAACAAGGCCATTCTGAACAATACAGAACTTGCTTACAGAGTGTGTCTTCCAGAAGCTTCTCAAGAAATAAACAAAACCATATTATATAATGTTTTTCACAAGTGAATTCCTCAAATTTACTCACTAGGAGATAACTGACATTTTGACCTGTAAGTCAAAGGGCCTAAAAGCAGATTCCTAGAAGCCACAAACATACCTACCCAGAATTTCATTTCTAACACCATTCTCCAATCAAAGGCATCAGAGTTCCTTGGGGAAACACTGGGGCAGAAGTCCTAAGATAAGCCTTAACATCTAGTCATGCCATAAAGTTACAAAGTGCTAAAATGAAATGGTTTGGCACATCACGGAAACATAGGAGCCAACTTGAAGCGGCTCCCACTGCTTATTCAGACAATTTGAGCACCAAAATAATTTTAAAAACAGGAACGAATTATAAACCATTGGGGAGAATTGGGAATCTATGAGTTCACACCAATAATAAATGGGCAAAGAAATAAAAGAGGAAAGGCGGAGGTCAGTGTGGAGTGAAATAACATCATTTTGCAACCACCACAAAGAATGATTGATGGATGCTAACTCTAGGGGGCGGGGTGGATATTTTGATGAGGAGCAGCATATCTGTATGGACATAAAATGTCTCCCACATCTTGCCTATTAGTTGGACGGAAAAAAAATAGTATACAGAAATCAGCTAACGCCTTGACTGGATGATCAAAATTAACATCAGAACTAAGGAGCAGATGGACACCATGTGCCTCCAGATGTGGGACCCTGAGGACACAGCATCAGTTATGAAATATTCTGGCAGCAAACAAATATCCTGAACTTTTAATGGACAGTCCATTAAAAAACCTGTATTTAAAAACGTTGATGTCATAAAATATAGAATTCTGAAGAACTGTGTCGGATTAAGGAAGACTAACAAGACATGATGTGCAAATGCAGTTGTGGTCCTAGGCTTGGTTTTTCACTGGAGGGGGAAATGCCATAAAAAGATACTGGGTCATTTGAAAAAGCTGGAAAACATACCATTGATTAGATCAGCAATTTTCTCCTTTTTCCATTCCATGGAACACATAATTACTAAAATTCTGCAGCACACCAAAAAATACACTTTTTTGCTGATCTGACAAAAAACAGGTGTAATTTTGATTTATTCACACCAGACGGCTATTGTGTTGGCTGTTTCATTTTTTGATTTGACAGTCTAAGGGAAAAGAAGTCAGTGGCCCTTACTAAACAGTCGGTATTGCATGTTTTAGAAATTCTTGCAGAGAACTGGTTTGAGTAGGCTGGGTTTACATGAAAAGATGGGAGGTCTTCTGGCCAAGATGGAGGCATAGATAGACACACTTTGCCTCCTTGAACAACCATAAGAAGGACCACAACTACCCTCAAAACAGGAAACAACCAGAACTGCTAGAAAATCAAACTGTATGGAAGTCCGACAACTGAGGATTTAAAGAAGAAATATTCATCCAGACTCCAGACGGGTAGGGGTAGTGGAGATGGGGAGCCAGGGTGGAAAAGAGTCAGTGTGGTCGCAGAGGTGAGGCAGTGACAGTGGCAGCCTGCGGAATGGGTGTCCCACGTGTGGAGGATAGAAACTGGGAGGGGCACCTGGGGAGTGAGTAATCCCAGCCCCAGGCCAGACCTCACAGCCCAGTGTTCCAACTCCAGGAAATAAAGCCTCATAACTTCTGGCTATAAAAACCAGTGGGAGTTGGGGCAGTAGAAGAAACTGCTGGTCTCTCAGGAGTGTCCATTTAAAGGGACCCACAGTCACAGAACCTATGTGAACTCACTTACTCTGGGAACCACCAGCAGGGCAACAGCAAGAGGGGTACCAGTCACACGCACAAGGGAAGTGAGTGAAGTGACGAGAACAGGGCAAGTGCCAAGCAAGCGGTATTGTTCCCTCTCCCATGCTTTCCCCACATACAGTGCCATAAAGAAGTGAAGTAGGTTACCCACCCTGGTGAACACCTAAGGCTCTGCCCTTTACAACAAACAGGTGAACCAAGACAGGGAGTCAAAACAGCTTTACCCAATACACAGAAACAAACGCAGGGAGACTGCCAAATGGAGAACACAAAGAAATGTGGCCCAAATGAAAGAACAGATCAAAATTCCAGAAGAAGAACTAAGAGAAACAAAAATAGCCAATCTATCAGATGCAGAGTTCAAAATACTGGTGCTAATGATCCTCAGAGACTCATTGAGTATGGCAAATGCATAAGGGAAGAAATGAAGGCCACACTATGTGAAATAAAGAAAAACCCACAGGGAACCAACAGTGAAGAGAAGGAAGCTGGGGTTCAAATCAACAATTTGGAACATAAGTAAGAAATAAACATTCAACTGGTACAGAATGCAAAAACAAGAATTCAAAAAAAACAAGGAGAGAATAAGAAAACTCTGGGACAACTCAAAACATGCCAACATCTGAATCATAGGGATTCCAGAAGGAGAAAAGGAAGAACAAGAAATTAAAAACTTATTTGAAAAAATAATGAAAGAGAACTTCCCTAATATTGGCAAAGGAAATAGACATGACATGTAAGTCTAGGAAGCACAGAGAGTCCCAAACAGGTTGGACCCAAAGAGGACCACACCAAGACACATCATAATTAAAATGCCAACAGTTAAAGATGAGGAGAGAATCTTAAAATCATCAAGAGAAGAGAGTTACCTACAAAGGAGTTCCCATAAGACTATCAGCTGATTTCTCAAAAGAAGCTTTGCAGGCAAGAAGGGACTAGCAAGAAGTATTCACAGTGATTAAAAGAAAGGATCTACAATGAAGATTACTCTAACCAGCAAAGTTATCATTTAGAATGGAAGGGCAGATAAAGTGCTTCCTAGACAAGGGAAAGCTAAAGGAGTTCATCACCACCAAACCATCATTATATGAAATGTTAAGGGACTTATTTAAGAAAAAGAAGGTCAAAAATATGAACACAAAATGACAAACTCACAACTATCAACAACTGAATCTAAAACAATAACAAACTAATCAAACTAGAACAGGAACAGAATCAAAGATATGGAGATCATATGGAGGGTTATCAGTGAGGAGGAGAAAAGGGGAGAATGGGGGGAAAGGTACAGGTATTAAGAGCCATAACTGGGCCCTGGCTGGTGTTGCTCAGTGGATTGAGCACGGGCTGTGAACCAAAGGGTTGCCAGTTCAATTCCCAGTCAGGGCACATGCCTGGGTTGCAGGCCAGGTCCCCAATGGGAGCCATGTGAGAGGCAACCACACATTGATGTTGCTCTCCAAACATAAATAAATTTTATTTTTTTAAATTTAAGGTAGACACACTTTGTGTGTCTCTCTAAAAATAAATAAATAAAATGCTTTAAAAGAAGCATAACTGGTAGGTACAAAATAGGGGGATGTTAAGAATAGCATAGGAAGTGGAGAAGCCAAAAAATCTTATACATACAATCCATGGACATGAACTAAGGGGGTGCACTGCAAGAAGGAAAGGGAGTACCGGGCAGAGGGGTGTAAAGAGCAAAAGAAATTGAGACAACTATAATAGCATAATCAATAAAATAGACAAAAAAATTCTTGCAGTACACTAGTTGAAAATCACTGAATTAGATAAAAAAATATTTTATGAGTTCAAAATACACCGATGTTAATAACTGCACTGGGGAAATGTAAGAGAATATCTTTATTCTTAGGAAATATATATTATCTTATATGCAACTTACTCTCAAGTAGTTCAGAAAATATTGTTTGTGTGTACAAGAGATTGTATGTGTATCTATGCATATGTCTACATACATCAGCTAGGTAACAGAAAGCTAGAACAAATAACAATGGAAATAGTAAGATATATTTAAATGTTCTTTGTACTATTCTTACAACTTAAACTTACAGAAGTAAGTTTAAATCATTTCCAAAAAAAAGTTTTAAAATGCACTTAGCATGCTTCTATCATAAAAGAAAACCCTTCTTTAAGATAATTATACATTCCCCCTAAAGGCTTTTTTTTTAGGTTATTACTGTTTTCTAGATATTTTCTTTACTAGATAGTGAAAGTGTAAACTTTAGTATTTGGGACTGTATCTGAACTATTAAAAATAAAAAATGAATAAGGCTCAAATATAAGCTCAGTGCATGAACAAATACAAGTAAATGAATGTATAAAATACAGTAATAATCTACCACTAATTGATGTCACTACTAAATGGACAAAGCAAAATGTTATTTAAAGCAGTGGTTGACCAAAGTATTATATATGCCTTAAACATTTTAATTCTTATAAATGGACATTTATTCAAGTATCTTTTTAAGTAAGGATTTTTCTTTGAAGACGATCCAGGAATTCAGTCCTTTTTCCCCACACTAACCATAACCATAAAGCATCATCTACAAATGCCAGCACTGAGTTTCATAAGGGGGAGAATTAAAGACACTTGGGCTAAAGTCTTCTATACATGTACAATCTTTAGAGTTGTCTCACTTACAACCAAATCAACAGAAGAAAAAAGTGTTTAGGACATGCCTGGATCTTGCCAATGCATTTAACTTACTTTTCATAGAAGCAACCATTCTTTCTTCATGCACTTATATTCTGCCATTTATTGCTAGTTCTATTATATTATTAGAAACAAAGTACAATTAGCAAAATAAGCTGTTTAACCAATGAGAGCACCAGTGCACAGGTATCCTGGAGAGTAGCTGAGCATTGCCAGTCCATATGTTCTCAGAAGAAATGGAGAATAATTACCTGTTAATCCTACAAGTCCATTAAGTGGAGATCAGTATGAAAGTGTCTGGTAGATATCCAAATGGAGCCACCTCTACTCAGTATGCAATGAAAATATTTGTCTCCAACAAGTGAACTAAGCATTTCATGAATAGCTCTTAGTTTGCCAGAAGTGCACGGGGATTAAAGTGACATTTGATCAAGGTTACAGGCAAGTAGGCTCAATTTAAGAGTCTCACTGTTTTCTTAGAGACCAGCAATATGAGAGAGCAGAAATGTCTTCTGCGAGACAATAAACAATAGTTTAAAATCTGTGCCCCAAGACAGACTCATAGATGGAGAGAAGGATGACAGCTGGACAGGGAGTAGGGGAAGCTAGGAGTGGAGGGATTTAGCAAAATGGAAAAAGGACTCATGGTCATGGACAACAACAGTGTGGGGATTGCTGCGGGGAGGGCAGTGTAAGGGGACTAAATGGTAATGGAAAAAATACAGTAAATTTTAAATCAAAAAATAATACATAAAAAATAAAAATAAATAAAATGTGTGCCTCAAGTAGTCAATTCCTAAAGTATTTCCTAAAAAAAAAAAAAAACATACAAATCAAAAAGGAGCAACAAGAACAAAGGATAAGAGAGGAATAAAATCTCTGACTTGGATACTCTTTTAAAATAAAACCAAGCATCCACACTTTGAAATACGTACACTACTCCCCAATTTGTCTCTTTGTAGAATCCATAAAAGAGCCTCTAATTATCCAACAGAGTTTGGGGGAAATGTGTTAAGCGTGTGCATGGTCACATTCTAAAGCACACCCATGCATGGGTGGAATGTTCTGCTGCACAAAGTTTTAAACCATTAAAAATGAGTTCTGTAGTCGTCTAATTTGCGACCCCAATGTGTCTCCATTGGAAACATGTACCAGTAAAATACTGATAACTGTCCAGGCAGCTGGAGCTAACTTCTGTCACACCCACCTCGTCTCCACCCTCAAGGACTCAAAGGAACAAAAGTGCCCGACCGCTCCGGCATCTGACCGGCGTCGCCATGCACTCTGCACGTCTGACGTGTGATGACGAGACGTGCAGCTGAATGCGCTGTCTTGTCAGGGAAAGCCTGCAGAGGAAATCTGATTAATTTGCCCAATAAATTTCCAACATAGAACAGTGTGTTTGAGAGCAAGACAAATAGAAACTCATTCCATCTGACCCCAGGGTCTCATCTGGCTTCTTCTCAACTGTGTTTTCAGATTTATTATTCATTCTATATTTTTCTTCTACAATCAGTGAAGAATGGTGTTCTTCTAGCCACATGGCTTCACAAAGAAATTAATTATATTAAATAATATTTGACAATTTAACATAGCAAATAAACTATACTTTTTAATCAGACATTAGAAAATATGTCTAATGATGCAAGAAAATTCAAATTCACCTCAAAGAGGTTGTCATAAAACCCAAGGAAGATATAAACTGACATCCTTCTAATGTCATTAGTCAAGTTAATATTTCACAACATAAATTCAGATGCTACATAAAATGGCATTTTCTTAGTCCTCAAATGATCATATTATATTCATATATATGTACTATAGTATATATGCATGTGTATGTGTAGGTATACACACATGTACAAAATATCTATGCAAAATATATATAAATGAATATGTGTACAAATATATATAAACTCAGTATGTATAAGTAAAATTTATGCATGCACACAAAGGGGATGCTAATGCTGCAATCCCCTCCTACCCGACTACACGGGATCATTTTTAATCACATCTAATGCGTGAGGAGTAAGATAATGGAGATAATGGCCTCCGCGTGCTGCAGCACATTCCTGAGTTGGAGACATCCATCCATAACATTCTGAGGCAGCTTCTTCAATAGCCTATGGTAACTATGAATCCATAGAGCAAAAGATCATTTTAAAAATTCATTCTTACAAATCAGAGTTCCAATGACTTATACAGCAAGTCACATAACATTCCTATACTATGCCAACAATAGTGGATTGATTAAAAAAGAAAACTATCTCCTTTTATTCAGTAAATCTACTGGAGTCCCTTAACAGCATGCCTTGCCCATTCACAATGTGCAGAGTATTTTAAGACATTAAAAAGCGTACCGATTGTAGCTCTGTTCTTAGCAATTTTACCTATAATTCTCTTTTAAAATAAACTGCCTCAGGGACTGATGTTTCTAGAAGTCCTTGGAAGGACTAAACAATTTGACAAAATATGCATTTATTCTGCTTGAGATAATTTTCATTAGAGGCCATTAAAGTGAGAATATATTACTTACCCTAATGAGTTATTAGTATTAGTGTAAAAGACAAATAGAATTACTTTGGGTAAATTATCAGAAAAATTTATCTTAAGTAACAAGCTTTAGAATGTTATATCTGAACATGTAACTGAATTCATTTTGTTCATTCAAGTTACTATCAGTTAATACATTCTAAGCTGATCATACAATATTATACCCAAGCTCAGTTTCTTGAGATCTGCTCCCAACTCTCTTTGCAACTCTTCCTAATACAAATCCTTTAGATATAATTTTGGTGGATGACGGATGATTATTCTCTTTTGCTCTTTTTATTTCAAATACAGAAGTCTGTGAGCTCCTTCTTAAGCCCCTGATTGTGTTGTGGTTTGCATGTGCAGCGCCTGGAACGCAATAGGTAGTGTATGTCTGATAGACGAACGAGCAAACGAACAAACAAACAATGAAGATGACGCCGCCCTCTGGTCTCCTGCAACCCTTCTTCACTAAATCCCATACATGTGAAAGGACGAAAAGTGATGTTAAATACTGGGCTTGTTATAATGTATGTGAATAACAAGTTACCCTCAAACTAAAGAGGTTTAAAAAATGACATTAAAAAGAGGGATTCCTCCCACCCTATAGTTCCTTTCAGTACACAGTAATGATACAAAGTAAATAAGCACGAGCACCACCCCCGGGGCATCCACAGCCTAGTGGAGGAGACATAAATATAAGCAAATAACCACACAGGTGGTAAGTCTTCCCTTGGTTCTTGCTATTACTCTCTTCCTCTAAAGCTTTGGGTCATATTTATTCATTCATGTACCAATTGATGGGACTGTGAAAGAGCTCAGCAAACAACACCTTGCTTTTACCCCAAGCACTGGTCCAGGGTGCTAGGAAAACCACTTCCACTCTGTCACCTCCTCTGACCCTCTACTCAGCTTTGCAGAACTCACCAAGCACCTGTCTGCCAATGCAATGGCTTCGATTGAAATTCTGAATGTAAATTGCTTCCCTTAAAGCCCCTATATTATATACTTCTAATAGCACTGTTCTCCTACCAAAAACCGCAGCTTCCCTCCACTTCACTTTTATATTCAGTTAACCAGGGACCAGACGCTCTGCTCCTAACCATTCAAACTAAACAAATGTTTACATTCATCGCTGAGTCACAGCCTTTCTGGCCCAACTGTTGACTCTGTCAGAGAGGCGCCTACGTGGTCCAGATCCTGCCAACCACACAGCTGGCACTGTCGGGCATCGTCCTAACCCACTCCCCTAATGGCCTAAGGAAACAGCATACCCTGGGGTGAGGCATCAATCCATCAACCACAGACACTGGGCATTCATAACACTTGCCCCATCTTCCCTTTCCATAAACAAATGACAAAAATCACAAATGCCACTAAAATGGAAAAAATTGAATCGTCTTAGGCACCAATCATCAACTTCAGAGGAAACAGGCTTTATTATATATGCATCAGGGTGCAGATGATAGACTTCCTCTTCCTATTCACAAGAAGAAAATATATTATGTATTCTTCCCCAACACCTCAAAGCTGCAAAGTGAGCTGGTATTTTCCCCTCAGAAAATATGCAGAAGAGACCTCAGTAAAGTGACTACTGGGCTAGATTTGGGGAACAGAACTGAAACCATGATTTTATAAACATCACTCTATTTTCTTCAAATAAGCAGATAACAGACACCAACAATACAATAAATAAGACAGTGTGAAAATGACTACAGGACTTCGGGGGCGTAATTTTAAGACACCTTTTGTCTGGAAAATGTATAAAATTAGTCTGAAATTGACTATTACAAGCATCCTGAGTTTCACAGTAAGTTTTACAGGAACCAATAAATTTAAGGGGAAATTGGCAGGTACGTGAATGACAGGAAATTATATTTCAGGGATCATTATTTGCAACTCTGACTGTTTAAACAAGATTACAAACCACAGGGTTCACCAGCTTCTAGCACAATACTCCTCTAGTGGGTATTTGCCTAAGTATTCATAATGCCAAGTGGATCGACAGGTCTTTTCCCTTTTTGTTTCCAAAACAAACAGTGATGTACCAAATTTGAAGTCCGTCCTAAAATGTTTGCTAAAATTGCAAAATGGCGTACGTCAAAGTAAATAGGGGAGGGACCTATAAACTTGTGCCCAGATACACTATTACTTCTCATTGCTCGAGGTGCTGGGAACTCCGAGCACATAGAAAAGCTGGTATAGAGCCGAATAAATGCTGGAAATGCAGCAAGGCTGGTTTCTTTGCCCTTTCTCATCTGAAGAGCCCTAGAACACCTGGGATGGTCCTGGAATTGCGGGCGCCACTCCTACCAGTCTCCCCTCACTCAGTCTCCCCAGTATAGCTCTAAATAGTCTACCCCAACATTCATTTGGGGGTGGGGGAGCTTTATTCAGACCTTAAAACCAGAGCACTCAACCAGATGGAAATAGTTAAAAGAAATTGAAAACAATGAATTAAAGGTCAGACTAACCGTATCACCTATCAGAATATGATACATGCTTACAATAAATAAACTAGCACAGCTTGGAAACAAGAACTTTTCCTATCTTCCTTCCATGCTTTATTTCTTTTTCTCCCTAGCAATTAGTATTATCTCACATACCACACAGATTGTATATGCTGTTTATTGGTGCTCCTTCTCTAAAATGTAAGCTCTATGAGGACAGGAATTTATGTCTAATTTGCTCACTATTGTATTTCCAGTGCCTAAAGGAGTGCCAGGCATATAGTAGGTGGTCAGTACTTATTTCTTGACTAACTTAGCAAGTCAACACAAAGACTGTTCATACAGTGGTCTACCGGTTGGCCTTCCGGATGAGCTGTGAAGTTGGCTAACTCCACTCACAAGACTTTTGCCTAGCCAAAACATTCTCAACACAGAGCCTCATCTTCAATCCTCTCCTCTCCTAGTTTTCTTCTTCCTTCCTGTACTCATGGTTTTAACTCTTATTTAAAATGGCATTTCACTGTAAGCAACCTGAAATTATTTGTGAAAGTAAGCAACATGCCAAGAAACCAATAAATAGAAGCAAGATTGCTGTTGCTGCGAAAGGTTTTCTCTCTCCAGTTTACACGCTTTTGCAATCTTTGAATCATATTATAAGCTCACAGGGAGGTGGCTGATATCTAGCTGATGTAGAAAAAAGCTAAGTTATTTATTTGTTTGCATATACAGAAAAGAATAAATTACACTGGTGAACTGCATCGATTCCATTTCTGAGTGCAATTGAAGATGGTGCTGTTCATAAGTTAAGCATATAAACCCTTTAACAGAGTTGCAGTTGGCTGGATATTTCATAAGGCACTTCCCTGCAATCAATTTCATGATACCCACAATTGACTATTGATACTTTGCTAGCAATGACCAAATTTATATTTCAGGGAAAAAGCTCTAAATAGTCTATGCCAACATTCATTTGAGGTTGGGAGAGCTTTATTTATACCTTAAAAGCAAAGCATTCAGACAAAAATAGATAAAAGAAATTTAGAAAGAATGAATTAAAGGACAGACTAGCCATTCCAGATATTAGAATTGCTATATGCCTACAATAAATAAAAGAGCACAGTTTGGACCCGAAAAGATATATGCAGATAAATGGAAAATAATACCTCAAGAAAAAAATCCTGCTATAAACAAAAGGTTAATATATGAAAGGTAGGTTGAATGAGCAAGAGTTCAGGCTTTCTGATCCTCAAAACCAACTCCAACCGAAAACCACGTCAGTACTAATGAGATCCATATCATTGATAAGCCAGTACGAATTCCCCTATCATGGCCAAATACCACGTAATAAGAATGAACTATGCTCAATAAATGGGGTGCCTAAAATTGGCTATTGCAGGGGAGTGCTTTTTAAACCTTCTACACCAAAGGGGAAAATAAGTCCCAGGTGGGGCAGGGCTCGGCACTGCCTTCTGAGAAGGGTGGGGTGCCCCCTGCAGGCAGGGAAGGAGAGGTCAAGGGAGAGCCAGGCTGGGCAGCACAGCCAGATTGCGATTGCTGGGAGAGGTCCCGGCCTGTCCCAGGTGATCTAGAGCTGCCAGCACGCAGAGCA
Source organism: Trachops cirrhosus (assembly GCA_028533065.1). NCBI lineage: Eukaryota > Metazoa > Chordata > Mammalia > Chiroptera > Phyllostomidae > Trachops > Trachops cirrhosus. The sequence goes on from CM052549.1 coordinate 29,691,832, forward strand.
GGAGGGGGTGGTGCTTCCTGAGAGGAGGCAAGTGTGTCTCTGTGGTTTCTACTCACCGTTTGTAAAACTGCCTAGACAAAATGTTTTTGAAAAACATGCTTGCACAAACCATAATTATGCATTTTATGATATATTTTAGCCCTCTGAGAATCATCCCTAAAATATCTAAAACTAAAAGTTTAATTTTTTTTACCTTCCCATTTAGAAGTATAATTATGGAAGCAAACTGAGCTGTTGAGGTTACTCTGTAGCTCACTTCCCTTCTCACCTTGAACATGTCTACATCTTCAGTATTCATCTTTCATATTCTTCTGTGGGAATCTGTGGCCCCACCTTCCCCAACAGACAGTCTCTCTCTAGCTATGGCTACACCATCTCTAGATTGATAAGACCTGCTCAGACGAAACCTCCCAATACATGCCCTGACATCCTATCCAGTGATCCCCAGCCATCTCTCTATTAGCCAAGGTCCGACTCTACAGATCCTCTCCCATGATCCTCCCCTGGAGGAACCACAGCCCAATAATTAATGCATGGCTTTGTTTGAAAGGCTTTATTTTTCTTCTTGCTATATATAGACATATTCTTAAAAACACTGTTCCATCTTTGGAAGCAGTCCTTCTGTAAGACTCATTCAAAACTCCCATGCCATTTCATACCCCCCTTCACTGTGAACAACAGACCCTCTCACTACAGAACTAGGGCTGAAGGCGGCCAGCTTCGTTAAATACCCAAACGGCAAAGAGCAATTCTGTGACCAGCACCCATCCCGATGCAGTCAGCATGGTCGAACCCTCTAGAAAAGCAGTAAGTGGTGGAGCGGCAAACAAGTTTTTTATTTAGTTTATTAGATCCTGATGGCTATGTAAAAATAAGGTTTAGCCTTGATGTAAATTCAGTAGATGTCAGACTATTTAAAAATGCATCAATCCTAGTATTCCAATATTGTATTATATAGTAGTAATCATGAAAGCAAAGTAAGGATGTATTGAATAATAAATAAAGCCTGATATTTACAGTTTTGTGATTCATGAAAAATGGATTTGTGGTTATTCACATCTAATTTTTTTCTCAGTGTAATGATGCGAATAATTATCATATTGAAGTCAGGACATTTCTAGAGAAAATCTTATAAGCACTGTCTACTGTGACTCTGATCAGTGAATTAACCAATTTTAAGAGTTTCTTCCAAATTCTATAGCCTTTAATATAATGAAGTAAGCAATTCTCATTGTATCTATAAATAAGAAAATAATTAGTGTTTAACTTGAAACACTAACTTAGAATTTAAAATGTCATTTTTGTAGTAAAAATACACTGAGAAAACTTATGCAAAAAAATGGTATTAATTATAACACTAGGACTGACTCTTTTAAACTCTAGTAAAAACTATTTTTAACACTAACAACTTCATCTTCCCAAATAAAGCTTTACATATTCCACTCCACTAATATCTGTGCAGCACTTGGAAAAAGAATAAAATATTAGCCCAAACATAAAGACAAAAGCTCAGAAGAAAAGTATCACAATTATCAAAGTTCATATTTTTTTAATTCTTTGCAACTAACAGGGTTTGATTGTTATGGAAACATGATTTATTTAATTTTGTCTAATAAAAAGGGAGAGATGTGGTTAAAAAAACAAGAAAATGTATTGAGTGCTTAAAATAGTTATTATAATGGTAACAAAAAAATCAGTGGGAAAAATTTTAAACTATTTTATATTGTGACCAAAAAAATCTCAGTTCTCAGTTTTTAAAAACTCAAATTTGAATGTGACCACATCTGTGAGGTCAAGTCTTCCCTGACCCTTCTGGGGTGCGGGCATCACTCTGCCCTCTTTCTCCCATCACTGGTACCCATGATGCATCTGACACACTGAAGTACATCTGCATGTCTATCTCCTCCCTTACAGCCCCTCCCTGCTCCTTGAGAACCACTACCGTAGAGTCCCACAGTGTCTGCCCTGATAGGAAAAGGTCCCATCCCTTAGACAAAGTGAAATGGAAAGAGTGTGAGAATCACGGTCTTAGACTGTGGTGTGTCTGAGGGAAGAAATTTAATAACTGCTGAGACTGGAAGCAGTTGAAAAGTTCCAGCTCTATCACTTGAACTAAAATCAGTCTTCTGAATTTTTTTTATCAAATCCTCAGAAGTAAAGACAGAGCTTTTGTGTTCTAAAAGGTCAGTCAGCATTTAAACAATGACCAACTAAAATGTTTCTGACCCAGCAACTCCACTTCTAGGTATTTATACAAAGAAACTCAAAACACTAAATTGAAAAGGCATATACAACCATATGTTCATTGCAGCATTATTTACAACAGCCAAGATATGGAAGCAACCTAAGTGTCCAACGACAGATGAATAGATAAATAAGTGGTACATATATATAATGGAGTATGATTCAGTCATAAAAAAAGAAGGCAATCTGGCCATCTGCAACAACATGGCTGGACCTAGAGGATACTGTGCTAAATAAAATAAGGCAGACAGAAAAAAACGCATGCCAGATGATTTCACTTATAGGTAGAATCTAAATAACAAAATAAAGGGACAAGCAAAACAGAAACAGACTCATAGAGAACGTTTTGAAGGTTGTCAGAGGAGAGGGGGGCTGGGGAATGGTTTAAAAAGATAAAGGTAAATAGAAGTACAAGTTGGTAGTTACAAAACAGTCATGGGGATGCAAAGTCCAGCACAGGAAATACAGTCCATGATACTGTAATAACTATGTATGGTGCCAGATGGGCATGAGATTTCTCCGGGTGATCGCTGTGTAAGTATATAAATGTCTAATCACAGGGTTGCACACTTGAAACTAGTATAATACTGTACATCAACTGTTAATTTAAAAATTAAAAATTGTTTTTTAAAAAGGAGAAAAATGTTTCTGACATCTTAGAATAATTTTCTACAGACCTCTCTGTATTATATCTGTATACGAATGAAACTTACACACAGATGCTTAGAGCAACCTTATTCCTAATAGCCAGAAGGTGAAAACAACACAAATTTGCATCAACTGATGAATGGATAAATAAAATGTAACATATAATGAAATACTGCTCAGCCATAAAAAGAAATACAGTACTGATGTACTCTACAACATGGAGGAACCCTGGAGACACACTAAGTGAAAGAAGCCAGACACAAAAGGCCACATATTGTAACTGTATGATCCCACTTGTATAAAAATATTCGGAATGGGCAAATCCATAGAGACAGAAAAAATATTAGAGACTGTTTAGGGCTGGGGGTGGGGCAGAGGGAAAGGGAGGTGGCAGGGATCGCATCTAAGGTTTCTTTTTGAGCAACGCAGTGTTCTCAAATTTACTGGGGCAACGCTTGCACAACTCTGAATAAATAACCACCGAATTGTACACTTTAAATGGGTGAATTGTATGTTAGATCAATAATGTCTCAGTGATGCTATTACTAAAAAAAAAATAGGAACTTCTATATTTATATATGCTTCCATATTCACCTATCCTAGCTTTACTCAGATTTCACCTCTCCCAGTCACCTTCCCACATTAGGTCCAAGTCATTCGGGAAGTTGATTTTCCTCCCCCTCCACTTACCCCCTCCAAAGTAAACTACATTCAACGTGAGCAGAACTGACAGCCTGTCCTATCCCGGACACCAAAGGCAACAGGACGCTTTCCAGCAGAGCACAAACGCAGTTGTCTTCTGTGTCCTCTGCGGTTGCGGACAGCAAACTTTAGTGGGTGTACGTCACGCCGATTCAGTTTTCGCTTTTACGCAACAATATGCTAAAGGAAGCTATATGTAAAGATGCTAAAGGAAGTTCTTATCTTAGGCAAGTTTCATAACTACCGCAGTGGCAAATTCATTAGAAACAATTTCACTGAGCATCAGGAAAGATACAAAGAATTAGCCAGGGTGGTATATGCCAACATTTGCTGGGGGGGAGGTGCGGGGTTGGGTGGACCATTACCCTTCCTTCCCACGATGCCATCAACTGCCCCTATTCAACCACCCCAAATAACATATAAAATTTTTTTTTAATATTGGCTTTCTATCCGAATGAAACTTCTAGGCAAGCCATCTTGATTGCCATGAGCAGGGTTCCCCTTCTTAGCCTATTCTAATGTGACCATCTTGGGTGTCCACTACCGGAAAAATCAAACACGGGCATCAATTTTTCCTTAAGAAAAAAGACTCTAACGTTATTTCCTTTGCTTACACCATAACATTTTCATACTTACTCTGATAATCTTATTCAAAGCTACAGTGAGAGTCTATATAACCCTCTTTTTATGCAGTTGGCAGAGGGGAGAAGATGGTGGCTCAGTAAAGATTTTAAAAAATAATCATTTTGAGAATTAGGAGAAACAAATCTGTGACTGCTAATAGTTGCTTGACCTTACATTCAGTGCACTGAGGACCCCGCTTCCCTCTGAACGCTGGAGGTAGGCGTGCTGGTGGTCCACATGAGGACCCAGCTCCCACTGGACTCAACGTGCCCAGGGAGCATGGACGGGATGGGGCGGGGCAGCCTTGCAGCCATTCCAGTGGAGCCTGGGCACCAAACTCGGAACGATGAAAACATCCAGCTGGCAATTCCCTAAACAAAAGGCTCATCCATGTAAAACCCTCCCTTATTCTTCATTTTTTCCTCAAGAATTTTACTAGGGATGGAGCAAAAAGGAAAAAGGACTCAGATGGTCATGGACAACACTGTGGTGATTGCTGGGGGGGAGGGGGTATAAGGGGGATAAATGGTAATGGGAAAAACACAATTAAAAAATCTTGCAAAAAATAATTTTACTGCAAGCCTCACCAGCTTTTCTTCTTAAGAAAGAGGTTCTTTCTTAAAAACAAGCCCCAACAGCCTTGTTTGGAGAAGACATAAAGTAGCAGAAAAGACTGCACGAAGAATAAGGAGACCAAGATCATAGTTCAAACCCTGCTGTGTGAACTTGGGCACATTCGATAGCTTATATGGGTCATAAAATTTTCTCTGAAATGAATGAGCTGGAGGAAATGACCCCGAGTCCACAGGGTTAGAGTAACCTGAGGTACAATACTGCACTGGGCCTTTACCTAAAAAATATACTACCTAAAATAAAATAATGTTCTGAAAACCTTAACGCTACTTCCCCAATTATGAATTTTCCGACAACCTGCTACTGTTAGTTCCCACCTTCTCCTCGTGGCTATTAGAAAAGTGCCACAGTGTAGCTCACTTGGTAGGTAGCGCCATAGCACTTGTAAAATGTAACAACACATCCATCTTCAATAAAATAGCAGAAATGACTTCTGCAGCTGCAGGGGGAAAATCAGTTTTGTGGTTCACAGAAAGTCTTAGTGAATGTCTATCCATCTTTCAATTTAAGACGAATCTTTCTGAGGCCCCTCCCCAATAGCTGTGTTATCCATCTGTTTCATAGATATGTCTGCTCTTACATTTGTCTGTCATTCATTCATTCACTCGTGTCTCTGCCTCCCTGCTGGGTTGTCATGTCCATGAAGGCAGAAAGTATCTTTTATATCTTGTCTTCAGCTTCTAGCACTCTATCTTTGTAATAACCACAACTCTTTCAGCTGTGACTAGAAAGAGGAATATACAGACTCATGCACCTGATGGGTAGAGAAACAGTCTAACCTTCAGGCAATGCTAGGTTCAGCTGTTCAAAGGATAGTTAAGAACCCATCTTGTAGCTCGCCTTTCCTCCTGCTGGATTTATAGACAGACAGACATCCCTCCCTGGAGGTAAGACAGCAGTATCTGCAGACTGTGCCAGTTTTCTTTCCCACTAATCACAGGTATCTCTCACTAGCCATTTTGGGTCTATGTCCATCTCTGAACCAGCACTGTGGTTCTAGAAACACAATCCTCACTGGCCAAGTCAGCACACTGTGCCCACTCCCCATGCCTCGAGCAGGAGCATGTGTTGTAAGATCAGCCTGTAGACGGACAGACCATGGAAAAGGGACTCCACAAAGAACAAACCAGCCCCGTTTCCAGAAAAATAGAAAAAGTAGAAAGAATGGCAAACACAGCAGATGTCCGTACAACTTGTTGGTTTGCCTAACTAAATGTAATAACATGTGCAACAGAGACTTTGTCCCATCATAAACTCTCACTGCACTCCCCACTACAGAAACAGATTCTGATAAATTATGTCATGACCAGTTACGGATGGAGGGGTGGGGATGGGGGATGGGGTACACAAATGGATGTCAGCAAAGAAAAATAGCTATCTTTCCAGGTCATCCTAAAAGCTAAAGTTAAAATGTTGCCTTTATGAATGTGGCCCCTTCCTAACACTATATGTGAAAATTAACTCAAAATGTATCAAAGACCTAAATGCATGAACTAAAACTATAAACTCTCAGGAAAAAATAGGCATAAGTCTACACGAACTTGGATTAGAATAATTTCCTAGGTATGACACTAAAACCACAAGCAACAAAAGATAAAATAGATAAATTGGACTTAATCACAATTTAAAACTTTTGTGCTTCAAAGAACATCATCCAGAGAATAAAAAGATAACCCAAAGAATGAAATAAAATATTTGTAACTAATACAAGTTCAGTGCAGAAGGTATCCAGCCATGTTATATGAAAAATAGAGACATTTACTGTAGAAGACACAAGGTATAAGAAACGTTGCACATAGGACAATGATGCCTCAGTCCATTTCAAAGTAGACACCTTGGGACCTCACACAGTTGTCCCAATCACCATCAGCTGCCTGGTTGTATTTTCCTGAATCTCATCAATGGTCTGAAATCTCTTCCCTTTCAAAGATGATTTTAGTTTTGAGAAAAGCCAGAAGTTGCAGGGTGCCAAATCTGGGCTGTAGGGGGCCTCAGTCACCTGGGTGATGAGATGATTAATCAAAAAACTCTGCATGAGATGTGATGCATGAATGGGTGCATTGTTGTGATGAAGCTGCCAATCACCAGTTGCCAATAGTTGTGGCCTTCTGAATCATCCAAATAGTTTCCACAGAGGAATGTTCAAGCTTCATGCAAAATTTGGCGCAGATTCATTGCTCTTCTCACTCAATTATTTTGAATATGACAGCCACACAGTGCACATGCTCACTCAACAGCATCTACCACCCCCACTGACTAGTACAGTGAAGTCATCATTGTTCACCCATACACATTCCAGTCCACTCTCCTTGGCTGCCAGGTTACATTGATGTCACACAAACCATTCTCGTTATATTAACAATAGCTGGACTTTTTATGGACAGACCTCTTATATCTGGTAAGGGACTAGTATTTAAACACATAAAGAACTCTTGCAATCAATAATAAAAACACAAATAACCTACTTAAAAACTAGGCAAGTATTTAAATAGATATTTCTCCAAAGAAGACTGTAATATGTTACAAATGGTCAATAGCTAAATGAAAAGATGCTTAACATCCTCAGTCATTAGGGAAATACAAATCAAAACAACAATGACATACCACTTTACATCTACTACAATGGCAAAAATACAACAGACAGAAAATAACAGGTACTGGCAAGGATGTGGAGAAACTGCAACCACCATAAACTGCTGATGGAAATGTAAAATGTCACCGTCGCTTTGGTAGTCTCTCAAAAAACATATATAAAGTTATCATATGACCCACCAATTCTACTTTTAGGGATATACCCAAGAGAAATGAAAAACATGTCAACACAAAAACTTGTGCATGAATGTTCATCACAGCATGTTTCATAATAATGAAAAAGGGGAAACACAGCAAATGCCCACCAACTGATGAATGGATAAGCAAACCATGACACAGCCATACCGTGGGAGAGTACTCAGCTACAAAAAGGAATGAAGTACCACCAGATGCTACAATATGGGAAAACTTTTAAAACATGAAGCCAAGTGAAAGAAGACAGTCACAAAAAAAGAACATATAATGCCCAGAATAAGCAAAGCCTAAAGAGAGTATTTAAGTTAAGGGGGAGGAGAAAATGAATGACTGCTAATACATGTGGATTTCTTTTGGGGTAATAAAAATGTTCTGGAATTAGTGGTAGTTGCATTAACTTTGTAATTATCCTAAAACCACTAAATTGTGCATGAAAAGAAAGAATTTTATGGCATGTAAACTACCTCTCAATATTTTTTGAAGCTTTAATATGGACTGATTATTTGACATTACCAAGAAATTATTTTAATTTTGATAAATGCAACAATTTTATTGAGGTCATATAAGGCAATGTCCCCTTTTGTAAAGATGCAAACTGAAGAGTGTAGAAATGAAATGAGACAACGAAAATTTCAGCAAAAGAGGGTACATGATAAAGAAAAAAAATGTAGCAAAACTTTAGCTGTTGAATCTGGGTAATAAGTATTTTTGGGTTAAACATACCCTCTTCTCTACTTCTGTGCATCTGAAATTTTTCAAATAAAAAATTATTAAAAGAGATTACGATACAGATTTGCATGTCTTGTGGTTGGACTATGAGGCAATTAAGCCAGCCAAGACTTTGGTGGGTCTCCAATAGTAATGAGTAAATAGCAAAATACTAAAACCAAGTTGTGAAGTCCATTCAAAGAAATGAACAAAGTATGTCTCCTGTTTCCTCTACTGCTAAGACATTCCATCCTAAGCTATTTCCTCTTATAAACCAAAACCACATTTAAAGGCAATATTTTCCCAAACTATATTCCCAAACCAGACATTCCTTAAGACATTAACAGATGTACTCCAAGTGAAGGGTTCCATTGCCAAAAAGTTTGAGAAACACTAGGTCAAAGTGAATGTATTGGCTACACTATTTTCGGAGTCATTAACATGTTCACATGTACTGGGAGCCATCCAAGGGAGCTGTAATATCCCTAAATCGGGAAACTCATGTAAATCAACTTATTTATACAGCGTACTTATGAAGCTCATGAAATATTTCCCTTGCAATCCTGGCAGAGAATCAAATCACTTCTAGAAGCTGACATAAATACATTTTTTTTCTATTTTTTAGGATCCATTCGAACCAGAGTTTATGAAATGCTGGTTTATAGATAAGAAAATATCTTGTCTTTGTTTAAGAAAAGATATTTAAGCTGAGTCTGGAAATCAGAGAAGAAGCCAACCAGGCAACGTATTTACGGCAAAGGAACTAACAGGCACAGCAATGCAAAAACAAAGGGACCCACGAATCATTTGGGAACCGAGAGAAGCCCCCTATGACTGGAAGACGGGAGTACATGGGGCAAGAGGGGCTGACAGAAGATGAGGCGGAAGGGGCAGGCAGGGAAAGGCTTTGCAGCGCTACTGACTTTGACGTGTGAGCCACGGAAAGCCACTGAAGCACTGAACAGGAGTGATGTGGCCAAACCTGCAGTTCTTTTTGGTGTCCCCAGATATGCCACACATTTATAACCTGGAAGCATGATGCTGTGCTCTGGATAAGTCACATGCCCATATTAGAATCAACTTGCTAAATGAAGCAACTTCCCAGGTCCACGTTTATAATTATTCAAACTGCAGCCCATGTATAATTCAATCGTGTAACACTACTACTATTCCAACTCCTACTATTGACTGCAAATGCTGAAATTTTTAAAAGGTTGATTCTCCTGTATTGCATTCATGGAAAATACATCTCCAAAACCTCTTTTTCTCTCTGATGCTTGGATTTCTAGAAAGAGGAGGAAAGCTTCCAGAACATGCTGCCACTTAAAAGTATTTCCCCTCATTACTTAAAAGCTACTCTACAGTTATTTCTCGAGTTGCACTTTCCATTATCGACCCTGGCTGCAGCTGAGGTTAAACACTGTCCCCTTGCTGCCTGGCTGGGAATTTGCTTTTTAACGGGTTTGTAGGCCATCCATCATGCTTTAAAAAAAAATGAATTAGTTGAGAACATTTGAAGATCTACTGATTTAATATAAAGTCTGGATTTCTTGAGTCCCTTGATATTTTTGAAGATCTGTCCATACTAAGCTTGGAGTTTTGCAGGATACAATCAGCTAGAAATAAAACAACAGCACCCCCGCTCCATAGAGGAGCCTTTTGAATATGCCAAGCACCCCATCCACCCTGCACTTTGACCATTTACATTCATGCAATGTGGATTGCAATGCCTGGCTTTATTTTTATTAAATAGGCTTACATGGATCTAAATTTCATCCAAAAACTTGAATAGTTTATCAAATTAAATACATAACATAATTAACAATAAAAACAATACCCACAAATTAAAAGAAACAAGCAAATAGATTTTCCATGCATCTGTTGGATATAAGGACATAAAATTCAATAAGTAATTACTGCAGTTGAATCATGACCTTGCCTAAGTGAAATATGACTTCAAATTCTTTTCCCCTGAGTAAAAATGTTAGGGTTCCAAGATAGGGCTGAGCTCATCATCAACTGAGATTTACCAAAATTTCTTCCCAGTAGGACAGTTCCTTCCACAATTTACAATTCCCCTCAAGCACAGAGCAGATTTAAGATTGCTATGCTCTTGCTATCAGTTACCAGTTTAATCCATGTAGGTAATGTCTAAAAGAAGATAAAGCCCTAGATCATTTATGATTGATAAACTTTATCAAATGTATTAAGTTCTCTATCAAATGTATTAAGTCCTTTAGCTACTGAAGTCTTTAAAAATCTATTCTTAGCTCTTTCAAAAAGGAAAAACATTTTATGCTGGATGTAAGTATAGCTTTCATAATCTCACTGAACTGCAGAGAAACAAGGGGGACTTGAAGGGATTATTTGCTCCTGCTTTTCTGGCTTCAGGAGGGTGCCTGTAATAATTCAAGATTATAATTATCAGATGAATATCTAGCACAGAGCAAAGGCCTCCAAAATATCATCTAAATGCAGGTGGTCTGTCTTCTGATGGAGATAAAAGAATCACTTGTCTCTACTTGTGGTCTTAAGTTTCATAGAAAGATGCTCTTTCCTTTGCCTTGACTGCTGTACCCTGAAGCTCAGTGTCGAAGATCCTTGAGTTCTCTGCCACGTAAAGTAAGGAGAAACAAATTATTACTGTCATTGCAATAGTAAACAATCAGGGAGAAAAAATTCATTTACCTTGACCCACTTTCCTAGTTCACCACATCTTCAACAGTTTTTTAAATATTCATTAGTTTCAGTACTAGTGCAATTTAGCTACTTCGGCTGACTGTAACCTTTCCTTATGCATTACTTCATTTGAAGGCTAGGTTTTTCCTACTTTCCTCTAGACTGTAAATTCCATGAGGACTAATATACCAAGTTTTCGTCCTTCACCACTATACTCCTACAACCTAGCACGCCATCTGCCATAGAGTGTACATTAAATATTGAATGAATGAATGCTCCTTACACATTATTAACACCAACATCATTTTAAGCAACATTCAGAGAAAAAAATCCATTGAGAAAGGTTTTAAGCAAAATATAAAAGGTAAGATATAAAAATGTTTTACCAAAAAACATATTAGAAGATATTATATTTAAAACCCCTTCAGATTGATAATGTAAACAATTTCCAGGGGCTTCAGACTCTGTAACTGTAAAAACCCAATATTTTTTAGAAAGTCATTTCTATTCTGCAGAGGAAAAGTACTATAAAATACAAGCATTGTCAAGAAGCTCTTGAACCATGAAAATTTTGGAAATTTATTTTTGTTTCATTACAGGTCAATGAAGGTTACAATGAGTTTTTAGATTAACATCCTGAAGAAAGGAATATGGCAAAACTCTTAGGCAGGAATTTTTTGCTAATAAATATTCAATGATGGGGAATAGCTCTGGTTTCCTACACTAGAACAACAGGGATGAAGGAACCCCGGCTTCTCTGCAGAGATCAGAAGCAGAAGGCATGCACACAGATGTACTGAGTTTAACAGCCGTGATGGAGAAAAAGCAAGCTGAAAAGCGCAGGTCCCAAACGCTCGGGTAGGAGAAGACCCCTGCTTGGCTACTGCGATGGACCGTTCCATCAACACCAACAGTTCCCTCCTGAGCACCTGTCACATCCTGTCACTAAGGAGACAGTGATCCAATATCAGTACAAATCATAATGCTTAACTCAAGAAGCCCTCAATTTCAGAGATAAAGTGAATGCACAATAATCTATTTTAAATATCCAAGGCATTATATATGAAGTGAAGGAAAGTGATGTAGATGTGTTATAATCTATATGGAGAGATTCATGAAAGAGAGCAATGGGGGAAAGGGGTCTCCGTGGAAAAAACAGAAGTGTGTGTGTTGTGTGTATAGACATTCCACTCATTCCACTCAACAGAACACTCCTCCCACTTGTGTGCTCAGGCTGGGTTTCACACCCACTTCCTCTAACCCTCACACCTAATGAATATATAGATGTGCATTCACATCTCCATCTGACAGAGGAGCAAACTGAGCAGGTGGCATAAGCTGAATCAGGTCACACAACTAGAAGGTGGAGGAGCCCAGATTTCAATGTAGGATCATCTGGTGGCAAAGCCTCACCCCTTTTTAAAACTCTTAGGAGCAAGGTCACAAGACAATGACTATATAAATCTCTCTAAAGATACTTCTTCTCTTACACAAAAACTTAGAAGGCATCTTTCAACACATAACCCTAACAGCTCGTGGTTGTACAGCCCCTACTCTGGGCCCAACACTGCTGTACTTTACAAGTATTTGTTCGGAGCATCCTTGCATTAGTGTAAGTGTATGTGATTTTGCAGATTAAGAAACTGAAGCACAGAGAGGTTAACTACTCAAGTCACTCTTCTGGTAAGTAACAGGGCCTCTTATCAGCATTATTCCATACCACCCCAATAAAGCGTTGTTCGAATAACAATCAGCCCCACTGCACAGAGTGGTTCCTGAAATGCCCCAGGCAGGTCTGTCTTCTCCAAGGGCACCTGACCCAGGGACAGAACTGAGTGGGACTGCTTCTCACTGGTGCAGCATGGCCTGGGTGCTGGCTCAGATGCCACCGCCCCTCAGCTGTCACTGCACAGCTATGTAGCTTCTCGGGGTTTCAGCTTGATACCTACAAAATGAGTCTTTCATAACGATAGCAGAATTTCTTCCAGTTCTAAACGTCTGTGGTTTAAATCAACAGACTTGCTTTATACCACCACTCCTAATTATAAAACGTGAAGAAAAAGAAATCTGGGCATGAACTGTGATCTACTATGTTTGGAATAAATGTAAATTTCTAACGACCTACATGCACAAAATACATCATTGTGGTTCCAATCACCATAAAATTAGTGTTCTAATTTCTCTAAGTTAGAATCACAAGCTTAAAGTATTCCCAGGGGTACCTACAAAATTGGTTAAAATAAAGAGCATGCAAACTTTTTGTCCCAAGTGAAGTGACCTCATGGAGATAAGGGCCAACTTTTCTTACTCCTTTGTTGAAATACGATTTTGTTTTTCTTTCCTGGAAGTGTTCTAAGACTCCTGCCAGACACAGCTCTAGCAAATAGCATGCTTAATCCTTCTGTAATGCCGGCAAGGGCCTTGGTGGCTCCCAGGACAGCTGGTGCAGTTGCTGGGGACCCCGCCTGGAGCAGCTGGAAGCCCAGCCGCCTGGCTGCATAAAGTAGAAGCAGCCTCTTGCACACAAGCATCAATATATTTGTAACCTCCCAGCCCTTCAAGTGACAACAGAAGGATCGACCCCAGCAATTGTGGCTGTAGTAACAAACCAAGCTTTGAGGTGAAGAATGCTTAGTGAAGTCCCAGCACATAAGGGTCAGAAATCCTTCAAACCAGCCATCAGATGCATCGCATGGAGAAGGCATCTGATCCTAACCTGGGTGATAACAATGAGAGTTGGGACTGACACCACCAGGCATAGAAGGCACATGGTTGAAAAAGGGTTATCTGAGTCTTTGGAGCTGAAGGCGAAGTCTAGTGAAAGACCCAATTTCATCCGTAATACCAGCACACATTCCAACGAACTTGTAACAATAGGCTCTAAAACAAGACTAAGCACCGAATTTAGCAGGAGGGCCTCCACTGGCAGCTGTGCAGGCCGGATACCGCACGGTTCATTCTAGGGGCTGCACTTTATGTAAACTGTCTATGAGGATCGCCCCCGGAGCTTCGCACTGCAGTGGCCCTACCCAGCACACCTCTAAAATGGCACCGAAGCCAGAAAGAGAGCAGCAGTAGCCACGGGTACCTTCTGCTAACAGAAAGGTTGCAAAATATAGTCGTTTTTCATTTCAGCTTGAGTAGACCTCAGCAGGCAAACCTCAGACTCTCAAAAGGTTTCACTGGAATCTTGTAACAGACACAGAATTCAATGTATTGTGTCTCAACATTTTGTGAGGAAAGGTTTCTGAGTCACTGGGAAATGACCCAATGACCAACATCTGTCCTGTCTCTAGGGGCCAAGTGGTGAGGCTGAGGGCCCCTCATGTGGTGGCTTCATGCCATGGTTTTCCCAGTCACTACTTCTCAGACTCAGCAGCCACAGGGTTGCAGCTGGGCTGTATGAGAATATTCAAGAAACCTTTATGCTCTCCTGGGATGTGAGGGTAGGTAAAGGCTGGTGTGCATTTTCCCAGTGGGCCAAATAGGCAAATTTTGCTAAATCAATCCAACTAGGGGAAGGTCACATTTAGAACTCTTGGAAAAGTCTAAACCGCAAAGAATGTTAGATGAAAAGTGACTACTTCTCTGTTATCTGAAGGAATGCAAACTAGGTTTTGAAAGTCCATTGAATTGATTACCATTTTTAAATTATAAGCTAGAAAGTATGCTCCTATCTGCACTGGATTATACTACAGCTATATGCACATTGTATAGCAATATGTGTTCTTCTGCCTGTCAGTGTGTAAGATTTTTGTTGCCAGAAATTCTCTTACATCTCTCCTCTGCACTTAGCACAGCACTAGAACACATTACTAACAGTTACCACTTAATGAGTGTTTATCAGGTACCAAGCAAGGACCTAAGTAGTTATGCATATTAATACATTCAATCCTCACTGCAATGCTGTGAGGTAATAAGGAAGATTATTATTACCATTTTACAGAAGAAGAAGAAACTGAGGCTCAGACAAGTTAAGTAACTTGCACAAGCCAAAGAGCTAGTAAACAACAGAGCCAATATTTAAATCCAGGGAGTCTGGGGCTAGAGTCTATGTTCTTAGCCCTCACACTCTTCTTTCTCAACATTCTGCACACTCAGTAAATGTCACTGGAATGTTTATCCACGGATCCTTCATTATGAAAGTTCTTTAAACCATCATCTTCTAAACAGGTCAAACAGCTGATGTCACTGATGTCATTAATTTAAGCTTAATCCTTAACCATTTCAC
>CM052549.1:29707587-29726722 GCA_028533065.1 Trachops cirrhosus
TCAGAGAGAGCAATTTTCCGAAAGAATACATCAGAAGTTAGGAGCTAGAAAGAGATTCTCTTAGAACTACTCAGGCCTACATACCCCTTGGGAAGTCCTTTCTACTCCCGTCAGTGTACATGGTCCCCAGGTGGGAGGCAGCTGCTTACGGGGCTTCTGCTCCCTTGGATGATAGGTATAATGAATACTTGTTACATTACACAAAGCCTCTCTGCGCTTACACATCTATTATACAGGACAGAAGTGGTACCACAGGTGGAGAAAGCAGTTTACTTCCTGCAATATTTCATAATGAAATAGGATGGGTCAAAGCACTCAAGATAATTCAAATAATCAAGGTTCTCCTTCAGCAGTTGGTAGGAAGAGATCCAAATGCTGATTAATTATACACAGTTTTCTATCTTTTACCCTAAAAGTTTGATGGCTTCAAATCACTTGCTACAGTAGACAGCGATATACAAATAAGCCTAAAATAGCTACTTTTAAAATTAGACTTAAGCTTGACAACAGCTATGACTGGATTAATATTGCTTACAGTCGTCTAAATGTCACTTTGACAAATGACGTGTTTGTCTTGATGACATCTCCCCCCCAGGCATATGGCGTTTGCATTAGCTCCAGTGTTATCTCTGTAGCAGGAGAATATGCCTCGTTGTTTTCAGAATATTCATAATTCACCAGGCCTTTCTTTGGTCGTGTTTCTTAATTGCTCATAATGTTGAGGAGAAAGTTCTCTGCACAGATGCTATTTAGTGTGTCTGTGTTTGTGTGGTTTCTTTTAATTATTATTAATTTCAAAGAACGAACTGTTCTCTTTGAAGCAAGCATTTAACAGTCATGATCCAAATTTTAGATAAAAGCATTAACTTATAAAGTGTAACATAAAAAGGATGTGAGGCTAAGTTTTATCATGTCAACTTTGAGCAATGCAGAGAAACTTTGCAATTATGAAATCACGGAAGAATATAAATTCATGATATTCAACAATTCCATTCAACAAGCATTTATTAAAAACATACTTTGCATAATATTCTGTGATAGAGGTATAAAGGATAAACATACATCAGCCTTTAATTCTATCACAAAATTGGCATTGCAAAATACACAAAGCATGGAGGGATATAAGGGAATTGATCCAAACATTTATCTCTAAATGCAGTTTATCATAATTCAAAAATATTCTCTGAAGAACTAATGAATTTTAAAATCAGTTCCACACTCAAATACTCCTCCCTATTTGCCCTTTCCACCAGTGGCATGAAAATGCAAACAAACCAACTACAAATCTTGCAAAATAGACATTTCATGAGATTAATGAAAGTGATTTTGGAAAACTGCTTGTCACATATAAGACCACAGGGAATGAGGGTCTCTGCATCCTTGTTATAATGAACAATTAAAGATGGAAAAAAATCTATAATTTTATGGATGCTTTGCAAGAGAATGAAATGATTACAAATTTTTATGAATCCCTTGGAAAAATAAAAAATGAATAAGTAGGGACCCTCTATATAATTACGCTTAAATGAAGGATAGTATATGTGTTCCCGTATAATTATCAGAAATTATTATTACGAAAAAATTCATTTCTTTTCTCTAAGAATTAGCACAGGGTTGCACATGAAAACTAGAACAAGTCTTATTTTCATGATTATCAGATTATTTTCTAAAATACCAAATCCCAATCAAACCTTAAATGCGTATTGGCCATGAAATGCTGAGCTCCATTTTAAGTGGATTCACCCTCAGTGACCTTCTTCCATGCCAATTACCCCCGAGCCTCCTGTATCTCTCTAGTTCCAACTAATGAGCAGCATCCTAGCCCCATCTAAGCTCACTTGAATTATCTGTGCTGGCAGGGGCTTTCTGTGGATCCCACTGCCATCTTTCCTCAACTCTCCCAGCACCACTGTGGACTCCCTCTTGGACTCTCAGCCCAGGGCCCACTCCAGCCAACTACTGAGCAAGATATACAAGTCTCCACAGTCCATGTATCTCAATGGGTTTCGTTAATAACTCTGAAACAGACAACCTAATTGCAAAAAACATCTTACAACAGCGGCCCCTGGTCTAAGGACCTTAAATTTTTCCTGGAAGACTAAAACATACTATACTTTTATTCACTTGACAAACTTAAACTTTAACAGAAAAACCGCCCTACCACCACCACCACCAGCACTCTGCACACCCCTTCACACCTCAGCGCTTGACAAACCCCTTGCTCCGAAATGGTCTGTCGTCCCACACCGAAAACACAAGGGAAGCAGCACAGTGGGCCTCAGGTGGGCAGTCTGCCTTTCTGAGGAGCTCTGAGCAAACAGTCACCAACTAAGCCAGGGCACCTGACCACGTGTGGCGTCTTTCCCGAAACACATTCTGTAACTTGTATGGTGCAGGTCGTCTAGTGCAGGGGTGTCAGACTCATTTTCACTGGGGGTCACCTCACCCTCGAGGTTGCCTTCAAAGGGCCGAAATAATTTTAGGACTGCATAAACATAACTACTCCTGAACTGTTAATGAGTTGAAATTACATTCAGCCCTTTGAAGGCAACCGCAAGGCTGCTGTGGCCCCTGGTGAAAATGAGTTTGACACCCCTGATCTAGTGAATTCAGAGGCTTTAAACTAGCAGCTTGTGGAAACAAGACAAAGCCAGGACATGGGAATCCTTGATTCCAGGATGCTTCCACAGAAACAGGTTCTCGGCCCCGTCAGTGCCAAATGTTTGCTATGCAAAGCAGCGCCACCTTTTGAGAACAAACATTTGGAATCCAGAGAGATCGTCTGCACACACAGAGAGAGAAACTGTAATATAAAGGCAAAACAAGGGAAGTAATTTATACTGTTTTTCATTGTGTGTGTATATACAAGGTCAGTGCAGAAGGTATCCAGCCATGTACTATGAAAAATAGAGACATTTACTAAAGAAGAAACAAGATACAAGAAACATTGTACATAAGGCAATAACACCTCAGTCCCTTCAAAGGAGGCACCTTGGGACCTCACTCAGTTCTCCCAATTGCCATCAGCTGACCCGTTGTATTTTCCTGAATCTCACTGACAGTTTGAAATCTCTTCCCTTTCAAAGGTGACTTTAGTTTTGGGAAAAGCCAGAAGTCACAGAGCACCAAATCTGGGATGTAGGGGAGCTGAGTCACCTGGGTGATTTGATGTTTCACCAAAAACCCCTGCATGAGACAAGATGCATGAGTGGGCGGGGTTGTCGTGATGAAGCTGCCAATCACCAGTTGCCCGTAGCTGCAACCTTCTGAATCACCTGAATAGTTTCCACAGAGGAATGTTCAAGCTTAATGCAAAATTTGATGCAGATTCATTGCTCTACTCGCTCACTCACTTGAATGTGACAGCCACACAGTACACATGTCCACTCAATGGTGTCTATCACCCCCACTGACGAGTACAGTGAAGTCATCATTCACGCATGTGCATTCCAACTTCCTTGCCTACCAGGTTTCATCAGTGTGGCAGAAACTATTCTTGTTATATTAACAACGGCTGGACTTTTTCCAGACAGACCTCGTAAATACATATTTTAAGAAGTAAATAGGCATGACGGCACTATGATTTAATGATGAAGTAAGACGTTTGCAACCATGTTTAATGAGTAAATTTGAACTTAAAAGAAGTAAAGATATTCACCTGAATATATGCAACACTTTTTATAGGATTTTTTTAATCCTCATCCAAGGACATTTTTTTATTGCTTTTAGAAAAAAACAGGGAAGGGGAGGGAGGGAGGGTGGGAGAGGGAGAGAGAGAGAGAGAGAAACATCGATTGGCTGCCTCCCATATGCACTCCAACCAGGGTCAAACCCAAAACCTAGGAACGTGCCCTGACTGGGGATCAAACTCACAACCTTTCAGTTTATGGGATGATACTCCAACCAACTAAGCCACACAAGCCAGGACATGGGATATTTAAAAAATTTTTTATCCCCACCTGAGGACATTTTTTCATTGCTTTTAGGGAGAGGAAGGGGGGAGAGAGACAGAAACATTAATGTGAGATAGAAACATTTATTAGTTGCCTTCTTGTACACACCCGACTGAGGATTGAACCCACAACCCACGCATGTGCCGTGACCAGGAATCAAACCCACAACTCCTTAGTCTACGGGTGGATGCTCCGACTAACTAAGCCATACCAGCCAAGGTAGGCATGCACTATTTTTAAATAAAGACGGGGTGAGGGAAAAGAAAACAGACGTATATTTATAATCATCATATTGCCCACAAATGTGTACTGGTACGGTTGAAATACCACAAGCAGCACTGCCTCTGGTGATGGGATTTGCCAAAATGTCTTTGTTAAGTTACCAATAGATCAAAGTACAACTTCTAATGTACTTAGCAGTTACATTACTGAAAATTCCATATATTAACATGGGCCCAAAAATTGCTTGTCTTTATATGCTAAATGGGTTAGGTTTTCGGCTCAGGTAATTATTTGTAGGTTTTTCACCAACAGACTCTCCAATAGGGGCATTCTGAGATTTTGCAGAATGCATAGTATAAGCTATTCTCTATACTACAGAATGTTAGCACCCCCAGTGCCCCACCTACCAAACACCAGTACACACTCCATTCTTTTGTGTTTTTTTAAAGATTTTATTTATTTACTCTTAGAGAGAGGGGAAGGTAGGGACAAAGAGAGGAACATAAACATCAACTGGTGCCTCTCGCATGCACCCCAACTGGGGACCAGGCCCGAAACCCAGACATGTACCCTGACCAGGAATTAAACTGGTGTCCTTTTGCTTTGTGGGATGACACGCAACCAACTGAGCCACACTGGTTGGGGCCACACTCCATGCTTCTGGACAATAAGTTAGCTTCTCCCTGATTTCTGTAAACTTCCTGCGGAAGCAGTACCAGTCCCACTGAGATGCACTGCATGAAGCCGTCCTAACAATATTGACTGGAAACTGACAGACACCAGGCCCAGTACTGGACAGGAGGGACAAAGTGGTGGGGAAAAAACAGAGCTTAGAGCAGAGTGGAGAAAGTGACACTGAACAACTCCCCCACATAATTATAGCAATACAAAATCCTGCAAGCGCTTTGAAAGGAAATTATAAACCACTAGTTTAGACGGTGCGGTGGCCTCAGACTTTAGGAGTTTGTAGATCAGTAAAATTATTTTCTTTTATTAACTTGGAGGGATAAATAGGGATGTCAGCTTCTTAATTTTGCCATGAAAGGATATTTAAAAAAAAAAATAACTACCATGGTAACAAGAAGGCAGGATAAAAATTGTATCTGAATTTTAAGAAACTGAAAAACAAAAGAGTACTTTTAGCATGGTGGAAAACTTCACTCACTGCATTATTAGTTTTCTCTTTTTTTGCTGCAGGCTGATAAAAACTTAACAAAGACTGGCATTTTCTTACCACAGCACAGCACCCTGGCCTCTCCGTGGCCTGAGGACCAGTGCCGTGGTCATCCCACGAAGATTTTTCAAATGCGAAGTCTGAGGCCCACCTCCTACCTACTGCACCAAAATCTCACTGTGACAGGGTCCCCAGGTGATTCACATCCACATTAAAGTTTGAGATCGCTGTCCTGGAATAGATTATAATGACCCTCCAAAGGCTGAAATGTAATGACCCTTAACACACAATAACCGTTTTTGCAAAGAAGGTAATTGAGGGGCCTTAGAAAAATGAGGGCACAAAATGAAACATAAAGCAGATGAGCTAGCACCCTAAAGATCAATCATCTTTCACCTTTTAAACCTCAGGACCTTGAAAAGTAATTGGGGGCAGGGGGACGGTGACAATAAAGTGTCGATCACAAACAAAACGCACAGCTTGGCAGCAGACTTCAGCAGCATCAAAGTGAGCTCTGCAACTGCTGTGAGTGCGTCCAGGGTCTGCGCGAAATGCTGAGTCTTCTCCTGACTACTAAGTCTAGCCATAGGACGAAGCAATTTACTACTGGCAGTCAGTCGTTTAGGTGACCTGACATGTACTACGTCAGAACTCGTGTTTTAGGAGATTTTAACCCACAATTAGTTTTTCTGACAAAGGAAATCTCTCTAGATATGTGTTAAATATGGGCAAAAAGGCATGGACTGGTGCCTGTTTTCCAAGCCACTTTTATCAGAAAATAGTTGCCAGACAGTGCAATGCCTTTCTGAGACAGAAGAAAAGTCACAGTAAGACCCGTGCTGACCAGGAAGGAGGCCACTAGCCACATACACGACCACTGACCACCTGAAATGTGGCCAGTCCAAACTGAGATGTGCTGCAAGTATAAAATACGCAAGCATATTTTGAAACATAACACAAAAAACTAAAAATCTCAATAATAATTTTTATATTGATTACGTCAAAATTGTAATACTTGGATACACAGTCCCTCTTATCTGAGGTTTTGCTTTCCATGGTTTCACCATGGTCTGAAAATATTAAATAGAAAATTCCAGGGGAGGGGGAGGGGATAATGGGGGAAAGAAGGGGAAGGGTCATCAAAGAGCATGTATAAAGGACACATGGACAAAACCAAAGGGCAGTAGGATTGAGGGTGGGAGGTGAGAATGGGAGTGGCGGGGGGGGGCAAATGAAGACAACTGTACTTGAACAACAATTAAAAAAAGAATATTCCAGAAATAAACAATTCGTTAGTTTTAAACTGCGGGCCATTCTGAATAACATGACGAAGTTTTGTCCTGTCTGGTTCTGTCCCATCCGAGACATCGTTTGCTCAGAGTGTCCACTCTGTAGAAGCTACCTGCCCGGGAGTCACTTAGTAGCCGTCTCAGTGCTCAAACTGGGGCAATCTTGAGGGGCTTGTCTTCAGGTCACGTTTTACGTAATGCCATGTTTGTTTGACTTGTACTACAGGATATTGTTATAATTCTTTGATTTTATTGTTCGTTATTATTAATCTCTTACTGTGCCTAATGCATAAATTAAACTTTATCATAGGAATGTGTATGTAAAGGAAAAAACAGAGAGAGACAGAGTTTGGTACTTTCTGGTTTCAGGCTCCACTGGGGATCTTGGAACACATCTCCTTCAATGAAAGAGGACTACTATATAGTAATGAGTTAAGAAACATATACTAAAATTAAAGTAATCTCATTTCTTTTACTTTTTTGATAGTACTACCGTAAAAAAAACATTAATTATGTGTGGCCTGCATTATGGTTCTACTGGACGGTGCTGGTCTAAGAAGCTTACTATGTGCATCAACCACAAGTTTAAAAAAATTATGTAGATAGACAAATCCTAACTCCTAAATCCTAGAGAATACCTGCAGAAAATATGTATGTAGGAGGTAGGCAAATAGAAAGAGTACAGGAGGTATTCAGCGGTAAATATTTTCATTTTAACAAATGCTGAGCAAGAGAACCCTTTCTGAGCTGTCTGCAGGGGGCGGTCCCAGATTTTACATCCTAAGAAGAGGGAAATATCAAGTGTTTCATAAAAAGAGCCAGGGGAGGGGCTGACACACTGAAGTGCAATCACAGTGATGATGAGTTCACTCAGAGTCTAGGAATGCAGAGGAGTGGAAAAGATAAACAAATTCCATTGACAACAGCCAATAATTTCCTGGCCAGAGCCATTCAGATAACTAAACCTTCGCAGCCCTGAGTAAATGGGGAAAGTACAACCACAATCTCAACCCTTGAGTCAGATTAAGAAAGGTGCTACACGTGGAAAACACAGACAGAGGCTGGCCGTACTCCTGTGTAGAGATGTAACTGTAAATCAGAATGAACTCTCAGCTCTTCTTCCACAGCACAAAGAAAAAAAGCAAAAACTTCATGAGATTAAAGAGCAGACTCAAAGGTCTTTTTTTAATAGCAAGACCTCCGCACACACCAATGTTAAAATAGTGTTCTGAACAATGGGAATTGGTGCCAGGTCAGTAAGTCTGGCAACCAGACTGAGAATGGGAAGCAAGCAGAGTGGCTGAGGCCATCTCCAGTCCGAGCAGATTCCTCTCATTCCTGGCCCCGGGAACAATCCCATCACTTAGGAAATCTGGACCTCTGCCAACTCGCTGCTCCTGCTGGGGGATGGGTGAAGGGGTGGAAATGTCTGGGCAGCTGGCTTTTATCACAAAGCTTTCTCTCTTCCAAAGGCTTATAATGAATTTCCTAGACATGATAGAACACAATATTTTAAGTGATTAATAGTACAAAATTATCACATTTAAAAATGAATGTTTAAGGTATAACGGGCCAATAGCTCCATGAAGAAAATCTGATGCAGATACTAAAAAATTATATTCTAGTGGATTTAAATTCCTTTCATTAGGTTTAACCTCAACAAACCTACAGAGAAGAGAAAAAGACTAACATAGTGCGAGTTTAATAGAGGTGTCAGGCTCTTCCCTACATCACCATCACCATCGCCATCCCCATCCCCCACTCCAAAATGCACAGAGAGGTTAAGCATTGCACAACCGAGAAGAGTCGGAGCCTGGAAAAGACTGCAGGTTGGTGACGCCAGGCAGCGAGCACCTGGACTTCCCAGCCAGTCCATGCCACTGCCTCACAGCCTTCACTCCCCGATGAGGACTCTGAGGCTCAGGGGAATTAAGAGACTGTCCACTGTGTAAGCCACGAAATGGTGGAGCAAAAACTCGAATCCACATCTAATGCTAAATTCTTCTCACATGCAACTTCCTGTTTCTGCCAAACCTTTGTCCTAGTTTGTAATGCTGTCAGCGTGTCTTATTCTCCCCTTATTCTCAAGGGGATGGTGGCTAGCCATTTTGCCCTTCTTTCCTCCCAGCCCAACGGCCAATATTGCTAGCACCACTTGAGCTGTTGGCTCCTGAGGCATCTGAAGAATACAAAACAGGATTTATGCTCTTCATAGCTACAGAAAATTAAGTATACAGGTCTATAAATCTGTCACAAAATATGGAAAATAAAATGCATTTGTCTGAAAGGGCACATTAATAGATGACTCGTATTATTTGTCATTCATGTTATAATATTGAAGAAATGACTGTCATTTTGAAATCCACATTGCTAGGACTTTTAGGTCACACACCTCCCCTGATTTGAGCCTGAATGCAATGTCCTTAAACCCTGACTCTCTCAGGAGAGGCAGGAAAAAAGAGTGAGGACAGGTGGGTGGGAAACCTGGGCTCTGGGCCCAGCATCACTGGGACAGCACAAAATCGAGGCCTGAGGCACAGACGCACCTTCTCAGGAGTGCAATTTCCTCCTTGCCAAAGCAGGGATTAAAATATTTATCCACTACTTCACAGGGCTGCTGCAAGAATGTACTGACATCACATGAGAAATTGTTTTGTAAACTCTGAAGCCTTATAAAAATCTGCTATGATATGAATATGCACTGACATTGTTGCTGATATGAACCGGCCTGAGACGGGGTTGCGGGACCTCTAATGACGACAAAGAAGGAGACGGCAGTCCGCCCCTCTAATCCTACCCGCCCCCGACCCCAGCCGAATCATCACTGGACGTTAAGGTCCAGGAACTGTGTTCTCAAACAACAGAGAGAGATAATAAGCACTGATTTAAATAAAAGGCTTGAAAACTCCAGGAGGGCACCAACAGTCGCCCCTGGAACTGCCATCCTAATCAAATCTCCAAGGGGTGGCTGAGGCTGCTTTAGGGGAGCTTTCATCGCTAGACCTTCTGATCAAGTGAGAGATGGGTGGGAATTTTACCTGAAAAGCACTCAAAAACGAATTGACATGAACAACACTTAGAGGTGTTTTACTTTTTTTAATAAACTGGAAAAAATTAAGAAAACAAACCCGATACCTTAAACTCTAACGTTCAGAACACTTCCCAGATCCTTTTCAAAATTTTTTCCCTCCTTGTTTCACATCATCAACATGCCCCACCCCCCACCCCGCCCCAGTTTCTGCTATCTGCCCTGCCAAGGAGAGGCATCTATGGACAATGGCTCTTTAAAGAGAGGAGCAAAATAACGAAAGATCCTCAAATTCAACTACAGCAACAGCTGCCCCTCTCTTAAAATAAAAGATGTCTAATTATTGGTATTCATGTGGTCAGACTGTACCCTCAGAAGGCACAGATCCACTCTTTTCAGTCCATGGCAGAAATCCTTTTAAGTCATTTGACGTCCTGTACTGCGCAGTTTTAGACCTGCACATATGTCTCTGTTAGGGGCACAAGACTCACATAATTACAAACTCTAGAGTCTAGAAGGAAAAATTTAAAGAAGACAAAGAACGATGACAAAATGTTTAAGATAACTAAATAAATCATATATTTTTTTAAATTATAGTACAGGGAAGCCAGTGAATTGACAAATGGTATGCTACAACAATAATGGAAACTATGAATATTCATTACATAATAGTCATAATAAAAGGAAAAAAAACCAGAGTGCAGATGGGGTAAAATTCAGAAAGCTTTTAAAAGGAAAGGAAAAAAAAAACAAGAAGAAAGAAAGAAATAAAACACACAGCCTCAGGCAATGCTACTTAGGTAAAGGTCTTGGATGGAAATTTTGATCTAAGATAAGTTGTGCCAGTAAAGAAGGAACTTCCTTACATACAAGTAAATAAATACACAATATAAACTAGCCTGAATGACTGGAAGACTTTCGGTAAAAATAGTCGAGGTAGCCTTTGCTAGATGTTTGGGATCAGGACAATACCTCTTCCAAATCACTGATAAGGTTAGTAGGTACTGCCCCACTCTCCCACACCCGCACTCCCCACTCAGAGAAAGGGCAATCTTCAATAAAAATCCAATGCACCAGTGTGTAATCTCTGATGCTTCATTTCTTATATGTCTTGGGAACAAGGAGGGAAAAACAAAGATATAAACAGAATTAACCCCAAAACACATGCTCATGGATCGCAGCTTGTTTTCCCCTTATCACAAGCTGGAGACTTCTGGAAAAGGTCACCACACAGGATCCTCAGTTTTTCTACAAGATCATTTCAAGGTAAGGACAAAAACCCCATAGGATCTACCTGAGCAAAAACACTACCACACAAATGAACAGTCACTTCACGGTTTTTTTAAAAAATGTGCACAGATTATTCTAAATTGTGTCCAAACAACAGGGTCGAGAGACAGGATACTAAATTATTGACAGTGTACAACATCTGGCCTGTACTTCTTAATTAGATCAGAAAGAATCCCAAAGGCAAATGCAAGAGGATCCTTAGAACTGGAGCAAGCACCTACCCTAAGCAGGAAAATCAATTTGTCTGCAGGACCGTCATTTTGTTTCTCAATTAGTCCCACAGCCAAAGACTTCCTAATACATACTTCCTGTTAACTCGCAACTTAAAATTCACACAATTCAACAATGAATGTAACTCAGCAGCATTTAAATGCAAAGAACTTCCATTCCTTTTACCAGACCAACAATCCAGCAGGTCCCTCCCAGCTGCTACCTGAGCTGCTGGCAAGGGTCTAAGTCACCCCCCAGTGCCACCACATCACTAGCCCTGCGCTACTTGCTTAACTTCTCCAAACTTCAGCCTCCCCATCTGCAAAAGTAGCAATAATAATGCCAACACTATTGAGATGATTAAAAAATCTTGTGTATAAAGAAAAAAACATTTAAGGATAAAGGTGGTCAGATATATGTTGACAGAAAATTAGACTTTTGATGGTGAGCACACAATGCAATGTACAGAGGAGGCATTATAGAAGTTTACACTTGAAATTTATATAATGTTATTAACCAGTGTTACCCCAATAAACTTAATTTCAAAAAAAGAAAAATAATTTTAGGGTTTGTTTGGGTTTTTTGTTTTTGTTTTTGTTTTTTGGTCTCATCGTCAATAAACAATTGAATTCTGATGGCATTCTAAAAAAGAGGGGAGAAGAAATAATGTCATGTCTGGATCATGGAAATGTCCTAATCAAAAAGACCCCAAAAGTGTTGTCTGTTTATTCGTTCAAGTGAAACTCACTCAGCACATGCTACGTGCAAACACTGTGCCGAACAAATGAGATAACCAAAACCCACCCCCCAGCCAAGCCCCACCAGTGGTCATTCCTTCCGCACGGTTACGGCACGGTTACGGAGGGGCCACTGTGATGGGGGAGGGGGAGAGCAGTGTAGGAGGTAGCCTAAGTCTGGACTTCACAGCATCAGCTGCCCCATCTTTAAAATGAGGAGGTTCCTAAAATGAGATCACCCGTGCCCATGACAAAGCTAAACAGGCACCACGTGACCCCAGCTTGTTCCCCACAGATGTGAGGGTTCACGTGGACAGAAGGATGACACAAATGTCACTGGTGGATGCGGACCCTGTGAGGGGCACAGTCAGACGTTGTGAAGGAGAGTGCCTGCTGTGTGCCAACCGGTTAAAGGATTTACAAGCATTATCCGATTAATCTTCACAATAAATTTGCCAGGCAGAGATTATAGCCATTGTTTGGACACATAAGGAAAAGGAAGCACCCAAAGGTTGTCGGGGTGGAGGAGGGATCGATCCCACCTGGAATCCCAGAAGAGAGATCCCAAAGCTCACCACCCTCCAGTAGAGGGAGCTCAGGGTGGAAAGCCCTGGAGAGCAGGCAGCGTCACAGCCACAGACAGCCAGTGCCAATCACTCGAAAACAAAGAAATCTCCAAGAAAAATACCCAGCCCTCAACCACTGAATCAATAATTCCTGTGACTCACCCCCAAATCAGTGATGCTCACTGATCCCCAAAATGGTAGTAAATGTCCCACCAAAAATTCATAAACATTTGCAGGTTTCTGAGTGGACAACAATATTATGTGCTAATTGCAACATCTTGCAGGGCATCTGTGGCTCTCATTACAGGAGCATTTAAATATACAGACTTTGAGTGCAAAGAATGTCAAGAAGATATTGACTAAAGAAGCATATATCTCTTTTTTGAAATAAGTAAATTAAAAATTCCTCAACACAGCCTTCCAATAATTAAATTTAATCAGCAGTTCTCTTATACAGGATGCTTTAAAAATTCACCAACAAAACTTACAATAAAATGTACCTGAGGCCCCTTTGGTTATTAAACACCTAGAAGTTGAAATAATCAACATTTTATATTCACTGCAATTGCTTATATTGGAAAAATACTCACCAGAGATCTAAAGAAAATAACAGCTTTAATTTAGAAAGTTACAAGCATCAAGAGAAAAAAATAACTGATAAAAACAGGAAAAGAAGAGAGAAAAATAGCACTTGCAGATGATATGTTATACACCTAGAAAACCCAAAGGAAACCTCTGAGAAAATACTGAAACCAATAGAGTTCAGTAAAATAGCAATATACACAATAAATATATAAAATCTATGAGAGCGGAAACAACAAAAATTGAGTCTCATTCTTAATTAACGTTTTTAAAAAGATGTCTCAAAATAACGAGTGACTAATGAAAAAGGCAAGTCACAAAGATTAAGAAAGCTACAATACTTCATAAAAAGGACTTGAACAATAGCAAGATATATCATGTTCATGCATTAAAAAAATAACACTGTAAACTGAAAAGAATATTCTTTTAAAGGTATTGAAAGAAACCTTTTACTAAACATAAAAATTTTATTTTTATAAATTCCTAATTTTTCTATATCATCTGTATATTTTATCTTTTTGTTAGTATCAGATATTATTTTATATCTTGTTAAAATATAGTACTGCATTAGATAGAATAACAAATGAATATCAAAATTCTGACATCTAATCTGTTTTGAGGTTGTATTTTCATCAAATTTCCAATTGTCTTAAATACTTGAGTATGTGTTAACTGACTTATTAGAAATAGGTTTAATAAGATTGAGCAGTAAACACAGTGAAGGAGGAAAAAAGTGGCTGGCTTCATTTCTGTCCCTTCTTTCACTCTCCAGATAAATGCTATTTGCAGTAAAATAACAGTAATGACAGGTACTATAACCACGATCAGCACATCACACCAGCCACTGGCCTCAGAGGTAAAATGCCCAAATGGAAGTGGAAACCAGTCAGAGGCTCTCACATGTAAGTTAAATGCTCCCCAAATAAACAGCAGGAAGGGCTGGCAAATACATTCATTTTCAAAGTAAATATTAACTTAATGAGCTTGGTGACCGGAAAACTGATTCTGCTCTCTCGAGATTTTCACTTCCCTGCTCCTTGTCATCAAAAACAAAAAGAAAAAAACACTAAGCGGGCACCAATTCTCCTACGTCTGAGCCCAACTAGTACCAGGAGAGGATCTAAAAATAACTCCTTATGTCCTCGGACCTTCCCAACTCAAAGTAAACCTAACCACACACACACACACACACACACACACACGCATGCACACAGACACGCATGTGTGCGCATGACAGAACTGGTCCCTGAAATGCAGTGGGGAACCCAGGATGCTCAGATCTTTTTCAAGGGTCATAATTCTGCTAACTGCAGAACAGGGGCCAATCATGCCAACGCATCAGCATCTCCCCCTGCTACTCTGCTCTCCTCCTTCCCTGGCCTGCTCCAGTCACCCAGGACAGAGTTACGTCTGTCACAGCAGCAGGATGGCACAAGCAGCCAAAAGGTCATAAATTGACTGGGCCCACTGCCAGGGCAGTGAATGGGCTCCCGGTGAAGGAAGCACAGTGGCTTGTGGCTACACATGGTCCCTACCAAGACCAAGCAGTTTTGGGGGCGGTGGCGGGGGGACGGGGGGCGAGGAAAGAACACCCAATGATACTGGAAGTGTCAGGAAAAGGAGAAAGAAAGAAAAAATAGGTCTGTTTTTCTCTGCACCCACTTATCAAAAAAAAAGGAATACAAAGCACTCACAGTCTCTCTTCATGCCCACCTAAAGTCCTTTTTCTTACAAAGATGTAAATATTTAAAAGCTCAGCCTGTTTTCTCTGTCTTCTTAACCTTCACAAAGGTTTCAGGTGTCACAATATGAAATAAAAATGAAGCTAGAATCACTTCACATGCACAAGCTAATAGTCAGGATTTGGAGAGAAAGAATAAATATATTATGTCATGTATTCTGCTCAACAGTAACTGTTTGCCTTGCTGAAGGGAGGCAATTTACACCCATTGAAAGATCCTCTGAGACTGTTTTCTGAACACGCCAGTTAAAACACATACCAGTTACAACACATACCAGTATCGCTCTCACGATGTCTCCCAGCAGGCTGCTGATTCACGATACCTCATCCATCTGTTAACCTTCCGTAACCTTCATTGTCTGCTGAACCCTAACGTCTCACCGGATATTCGTATTAAACTACTACTACTAGAAGGAGGAAGCTTATATCTTCAACAATTCCTCCCGATCCCCACCCAGATACAGAGAAAACCAACAATACAAGCAATGTAAAGAGTAATTTAAAAAAGAGACCTGCTTGATCTCACACCAACCAACTATATTCTCTTTGGCAATTTATTTAACCTCCTTGCACCTCAGTTTCCCCTTGGTAAAATGGGCGGAACTTGGCTCAAAAATGACATAGGCATCTACTGCAGGAATCTTTTCAGTTCACCTGCCCCTACCTCTTAGTGGGAAACCATTCATCTGCTGGAATTACTACCGAACACCAGCTGCATCTTTGTATGAACTTTAGGTGCACCCCATCTACACGCCGAGTGTCCCTCACACAGTGCCCGTGTGCTGTCTCTCCCTTCCCCTGCAACGCAGCCCAGTAAAATGCGAAGCACACGCTGGAATCAGAGAGACTAGGTTAGAATCACAGATTAAACCACTTTCCAGCCGGGGGGCGTTGAGCAAGTCAGAACTTCAATGACCCCAAATGTCCATATTATCCTTTTTTCAGATGTTTCCCCCATGCAGAAAACTAATATGCTTTACAAAGCTAAGATTTTATTCCTGTGTACACAATGGTGTTTTCACTTAACATTGTCATTTTTATTTAATGCTTTTTACTATTCTGTAAATTTTCTGCAATGAGTATTACTTTTTTTAGTAGCAAATATTAAAATTGTTTAGTGAAAAATATGTAACTGTGATAAAAAGGAAAAATTCAGAACCTGATAAAAGTGCAGGGTGAGTTAAATATGCCTACATTGCCTGAAAAAAATGTTTTTCAAATTGAGGGAAATGCATATATATAAAACAATTTAAGAAGGGAAATGAAGGGAATGCTGTAGATACTAAAAATATCTGAAATTGTTGTCATCCAATTATGGTCATTCATACATGTTTTAAGATTTTCATCTTCTATTAACTGTAGAGAAATTACTGTAAAGCTGACCAGTATACCTTGCAAAGTACATATTTATTTATATTTTCCTTTTATGACTAAAGCGCCTTTTTCTTACACATATAACACATCATCTAGACAAAGTAATGCAAACCTCTTGAGGGAAGTTCTGAGCTCAATTAAGGCATCTGGGGACAGGCCATATGTTACCAAGCATTTTGCACACCTGAACCCCAATATCTAATGACTCAAGGATGCTCATTTATAAAATTAAATAGTCTGCCTTTTAAGGGAAGAGAAGCAAGCACTGCAGAAACTCTTCATCATGTTCACCTAAGACAATATAAAGAAGCTATAGTGCTGATTGAAAATAAATGAGCACATACAACACAAAAGAAGTTGTAATTCATTCCTTGACTGACTGTTACTAACCCACAATTTTATCTCATCAATTTTATCTCTTCTTTATCTATAATTTCTTAATTAATAAAATTTTTATTAAAATTTTAAAAAAGCATAAGTTATCCTTATTCATTTTTATCTATTATGGAACAGCATCTACTTAGCCCTTCTTTGTTTTAAATTTCTTCATCAATGTCTTAGTTTTTCTTTTGGCTAATACATCTGGAAGATTAATATGATATCAAGCAACATACAATTGTAGATCTGGGGCTATATTTTCTGAACCAAAATCAGGATGCATGATCTGAAATCAAGAGCTGGTCAAAAAAGATTCAGGCTGCGTGTGACTGTACCAATGTCCATCTTCAACCCCTTCCTAACAGTTCAGTAACAGGTATTTTAGAAGAGTGGCTATCAATCTTTTCATCATCAAAATACACTTGTGGGCTGTGAC
This sequence comes from Trachops cirrhosus, assembly GCA_028533065.1. Lineage (NCBI taxonomy): Eukaryota > Metazoa > Chordata > Mammalia > Chiroptera > Phyllostomidae > Trachops > Trachops cirrhosus. The sequence goes on from CM052549.1 coordinate 29,724,568, forward strand.
ACACTCAAAAACTAACCCTGGTAACTGCAGCAGCAGTATTTTCAAGGTGTGGTTTGGGGTAGGGTGGTGGAGAAGCCCACACGGAGGAAGCTTTCAGAAAACGCTTACAGTGCCCAACACTGTTTAACAACACTGTGCAAGCTCCTTCCTTTTTGAAAATCCTTTAAAGCAGAAGAAATAATGCTCTAAGGTAACTAAGCTATAATCATAGCCCAGCCATAAGGCGAAGAACAGACTAGAAGAACATATTTCAGTTTGTTGCCACCAAGACATATGTCACGGGTGATAACTTCCTACTTGACACATTCCTACGGGCAAACTCTGAAATATGCCAAATTCCCGACATTCTAACTGCAACTTAGCCCCTTTCTTCCCCAAACAAGTACACCAAAGCAGCATGGACAGACTGACATCAATCTGCTTTACAATATTTTAAGGAAATTATTTGTATACTTCAACAGGCCAGCTGATCAGAACACAGAGTTAGAACACTGTGTTTGATGTCAGCTAGACGAGAATGGTAATTCCCTGAAGGTAAAGGTATCTTCTCGAATCACGCTTTACAGACTGCTCACACGAGGGTACCCACAGGTTCAGAGAACACAAATAAGCAAATGAAATTGGTGACTCTAGAACTCCCCAGGTTCTCCATCCAATTTCAAGTCTCTTTCAATATTGCAAGTCAGATATGCTAGGCTGGAAAAACGTGTATCAGTGAAAAGTCAAATAAGTACTCTACCTGACACAATGTTGGCTGAGTACACAGTTACATGTTGAAACAATTTTTTGTACTTTATTTTAACTGGTCATAAGAGCCTTAAAAATCTTTTTTCCACACATTCCTTACCCATGCGTACAGGATTTAATATGGAATTTAGAATCTAATGAGTAGCTATTTAAAAGAACATACATATAAAAATCATTAATCTCATTTTTTTAGAAAGCACATAATATTGTATTACAAGACACTATAGTAAAAAGTACTGCCATATACATTTTTTAATTTTTAATAAAATCCCCAAGCTCACATGTTAAAACAAAAGAAAAAGGAAAGGGGAGAGGAGGGAAAGAGGAGGGCAAGGAAAGGTCGGGAAGGGAGGGGAGGGGAGGAGAAGGGAGAGTAGAGCTTCAGACCACATCTGAAGCACCACCCAACCACCTCCACAAGCAACACACTCAAGGGGCTGACTCAGGGGACATCAGAGTTCTGCCGAAGAAAGTCCTGCTCCGTGGAACGGGCCCCTGCACCGCTGGTCCTCCACAGTGGTCGCAACCCGGGAGATGTAGCAGCTCTACCTAATACATAGAAACAAGCACAGGGAGGCTGCCAAAATGAGCCAAAGAAACACATCACAAATGAAAGAACAGAACAGAACGCCACAAAAAAACCTAAACAAAATAGAGACAAGCAATCTACTAGACTGAAAACTAACTGAAATGAAAAACAATTCACAAGGAATCAAATCAATGATCTTCAATATAAGGAAGCAAAAAACACTCAATCAAAACAGTGAGAAGAAAAAAGAATCCAAAAAATGTGGATAGGGTGAGGATCCTCTGGGACGACTTTACGTATACCAACATCTGCATCATGGGGGCGCCAGAAGGAGATGAGAGAGCAAGAAATTGAAAACATTTGAAAAAATAATGACAGAAAATGTCTCTTGCCTGGTGAAAGAAATAGACATTCAAGTCCAGGAAGCACAAAGAGTCCCAAACAAGATGAACCCAAAAAGGCTCACACCAAAACACTTCATAATTAAAACACCAAAGGTTAAAGACAAAGAGAATCTTAAAAGCAGAAAGAAAAAAACAGTTAACTATCTACATGAGAGCTCCCATAAGACTGTTAGCTAATTTCTCAACAGAAACTTTGCAAGCTAAAAGGGACTGGCAACAAATATTCAAAGATATGAAAAGCAAGGACTTACAACCAAGATTACTCTACCCAGCAAAGCTATCATTTAGAATGAAAGGAAAGATAAAGAGCTTTCCAGATAAGAAAAACTGAGTAAGTTCATCACCACCAAGCCAACCAGTATTACATAAAATGTCTAAGAGAGGAAGAGAAGGAGGGGAAGGAGGAGGAGGAGGAGCAGAAGAGAGGGAAGGGGAAGGAGAGGAGGAATAGGCAGGGGAAGGAAGAAGAAGAAAG
>CM052549.1:29727222-29840761 GCA_028533065.1 Trachops cirrhosus
AACTATCTACATGAGAGCTCCCATAAGACTGTTAGCTAATTTCTCAACAGAAACTTTGCAAACTAAAAGGGACTGGCAACAAATATTCAAAGATATGAAAAGCAAGGACTTACAACCAAGATTACTCTACCCAGCAAAGCTATCATTTAGAATGAAAGGAAAGATAAAGAGCTTTCCAGATAAGAAAAACTGAGTAAGTTCATCACCACCAAGCCAACCAGTATTACATAAAATGTCTAAGAGAGGAAGAGAAGGAGGGGGAGGAGGAGGAGGAGGAGCAGAAGAGAGGGAAGGGGAAGGAGAGGAGGAATAGGCAGGGGGAGGAAGAAGAAGAAAGGGAAAAAGAATAAAAATATGAATAACAAAATGGCAATAAATACATATCTATCAATAATTGACTCTAAAAACAAAATAAACAAACAAGCAAACCAATTCATAGACAATGTTTTAATGGTTGCCAGATGGGAGGGGGGTTGAGAGGTTTGGTAAAAATGGTGAAGGGATTAAGAAGTATAAATTGGTAGTTACAGAATAGTCACGGGGAGGAAAAGTACAGCATAAGGAATATAGTTAACAATATTGTGATAACCATGTATGGTATCAGATGGGTACAACACGTATCAGAATGATCACTTAGTTATATAATGTCCAATCATTGGGGTGTACCCCTGAAACTAATATAATATTGTATGTCAACTGCACTTGAAAAATAAAAAATGATTTAAAAGGAAAAGAAAAACCTGACTCCTGACTTAGCTGATTTCAATGATCATTATGGCTCCTAGCATAAAAGCCATCTCAAATACAACCAAGCAATTTAAGGATTTGGAGATTAAAAATTAGTGGCTCAAATTTCAGTCAGAAGGAAAACGGGTATAATGTACTCCCTGTAGCTGGGCCCATTTTGTACTTGAAGAAAACTGTCAAGTACCTAGGCTGTATGGAGACTTCCTACACCAAACGTCAGCTTCCCGGAAGGGATTTAAACAAGTAAATGAAAGCGCTGCCCAAAAGGGAGCACCAACCGCCCTCACAGGACAGGCTCCCCACGGGATAATGGCCGGTCCCTGGGATGCGTGATGCTCACAAAGAGAAAACAGACACTGCTCATGCTTCCAGCTTCTGTAACATTCTGTCTATTGGGAATTAAGAATATAAAAGTGACTAATTCTCCTCTAAATGTGTACATTTTGCATTTTGTGACATGAACTTACTCTCTGAATCTTTACACTTCCCAGACATTCTAGCCACAGTCTGGGACAAGACATAATTATGGTAATTATGCTACCATAATTAGGGAGATGGTAAATGTGATCGAACTAAAGGAAAAAGTGAAGTGCAGAAAGTTTCAAGCATCCGAAAATTTCACCTAAATTTCCAGTGAGAGAGATAGAGAGGAAGTTCTTTTTTAGTCATCCAAAATGTTGAATTTGAAACATAATGACTTACTGGCATAATCAGAACAGTCTGTAAATTTCTAGACATCTTGCATGGAATAGGTTTGTATCTTCCAGGGTTGGCAGACACCACCACGATGAAAACAAAACAGGCTATAAAGTTACATAAAATCTGTCTCTAAAGGGTGACATTGCATCTGTGCCCAAGCCCCGCACTGAAAGATGATAGGAGCTGGTCAACCTATAAATGTCATGGGACTAAATTCTTCGAGACTGACTGGATTGAGAGTCAAGTTCAGTGCACAAATAGAGCCTCACATAAAACAAACATCAATAAATATTTGATGTACAAATCTCTGAATTGAAGGGAAGTATCACGACGAGAAGACGTTTGGGAAGGTGGGAACAGAAGAGTGACAGATGGAACAGTGAGATCAATTAAGAGTCCTGAATTCAGGTCATGGCAGCTGGAACACCGATGACAACATTCAAATAAGAGGTGACCATTTGATAAGGTAGAAAGGCAGGCAAAAGATAGATCATGAAAAGCCTTGAAAGCCAAGCTAGGAGTTTGGACTTGAACCTCCAGCTGACAGGAAGATGGGTTTGTATTTCAGACCTGTCATTCATTTGGCATGGGAAGCAAGCAGGGCAGCCAGTTAGACCACTGCAAGTCCAGGCAGGACAAGACGAGGCTGAGTGTGCACCTCCACGGTGGGAACAGAGATGGCAGGAGCAGACAAGAGCCAATTCCTGGACTTAGGGCTCGGTGGGAAATTTAGGATGGTGTCAAGTTTTTGCCTTGGAAAGTCACGTGGCTGTTAATGATAATCACTGAAATAGGACAGAGAACAGGTGCAGGTTCAGGGAATATAAGAATTAGTAACATTTTCTAAGTGCTGAGATCAAGGTGCAGAGGCAGAAACCTCTGTCGGGCAGCTGGAGTTGAGTCAGCCACACTGATGTGAGTATAACCCATAGGGTAGTCAAAAGCAAGGGACAGACAAACCACTTGAGGAGAGCTCGAAAAAACAACCACAGAGAATACAGGGTTTCCATTATGATGAAAGAGATGGGGGAGACTTAACCACACTTGGAGCCTATGGTGAAATATCTACATACAAAGGAAGAGACAGAAAATGTAGATAAGAAAGACTCAATTACACAAGTTTCTGTCATGGAAAGGAATCAAGAAGAGAGGAGGAGGAACGAGCCTAGAACAGAAGACAATCCTCCGAGATGGGGGGTGGGGTGAGGAGTAGGATGGGAGCAAATGAAGGTACCTGTGTGGGCACAGCGTGGATGCCTAGTAGTACTCAGTGTTGTAAAAACTCGGAGACTGTTTATGAGTTGAACCGTGCCCACCAAAAATTCCTGTGTTGAAGTCAACCCCCAGTGCCTCCAAATGTGATCTTATTTAGAAACAGGATCATTGCAGATGTAACTAGTTAAATTAGAATGAGGTCACCCTGGAGTAGAGTGGGCCCCCAATTCATTATGACTGGTACCCTTATAGAAAGGGGAAATTTGCATATGCAAATGCTCACTGAGGGAAGACCATGTGAAGACACCCAGGAAGGAGAAGGCCATCAACAAGCTAAGGAAAGAGGCTTGTTTGGGATAGATCCTTCTCTCACAGCCCTCAAGAGAAACCAACCCTGCCGACACTTGGACTTTGGACTTCTGGTCTGCAGAACTGTGAGACACTAAATTTGTGTTGTTTAAGTCACCCAGTTTGCAGTAATTTTCTGTGGCAACTCCAGCAAGCTAACACTGAGGGAAAGTCATCTACTTAAAGGAAGGCGAGGTGGAGGAGGGTTGCTAGAGGTTTCAGGGGAGTGGAAAGGTTTCAGCAGGAAACAGGCCAGCCGTACAGTGTAAGTCGTGCATAGTTGCCTCAGGTTCCAGCTAAGGCTGGAGATGATAAATTTATTTATAGAGTGATTTCCTCAAGCAGCTCTTGGCAGCCACTGGGTAAAAAAGGAAAAGATGCCAGGTCAAAATCAAGAGCTGGCAGAGTAGATTGCAAGGAAAGTACAAAGAGGCAAGGCCATTGAGGATACTTGCAAGAAAGTGATGTACCGCAAGTGAACAGAGAAAGAGGGGGCTGGGCTGTGGGCTGGAAGAAAGGGACAGGGCAGGCGAAGGAGGAGTTATCTGGAAACTGGAGGCCAGTGAAGAAGAAGAAATAGAGGGAGTTCCACAGGAGTGAGAGAGCTAGAAAGGCAAGATGGTAACTGGGGTTTGTTAGTTTAGAGGAGGAAGTCAGGGAGACTGAAGCTAGTGTGTTGCACGCAATGTATACATCACTCACAGAGACACAGAGGCCTCCCATGATGATGACGACAGTTAGGGTGAGAAAAGACTGCAACAGCTTCCCCCAACCTCAGCATATGGAAAAGAATGACCAAGAATATCCCCAAATCATATTTATACCGAAACCCTGGACTCTAGATCTCATAAAAATCACCACCACATTTATCATTGCAGGTATGCACAACAACGGGGAACATGGACTAGAAACTGAAAGCAATGAACACTGTCCCCATACAGGAGGTCTGTCCAGAAGCTATCCAGCCATGTACTATGAAAAATAGAGACATTTACTAAAGAATGTACAAGATAAAAGAAATGTTGTACATAGGACAATGATGCCTCAGTCCCTTCAAAGTAGACACCTTGGGACCTCACACAGTCCTCCCAATATTTTCCTGAATCTTACCAATGTCTGAAATCCCTTCCCTTTCAAAAACAATTTTAACTTTGGGAAAAGCCAGAAGTCACAGGGCACCAAATCTGGCCTGTAGTGGGGCTGAGTCACCTGGGTGATTTGCTGTTTCACCAAAAAACTCTGCATGGGACATGATACATGAGCTGGCATATTGTTGTGACGAAGCTGCCAATCACCAGTTGCCCATAGCTGCGGCCTTCTGAATCATCTGAATAATTTCCATGGAGGAATATTCAAGCTTAATGCAAAATTTGGTACAGATTCATTGCTCAAATTCACTCAGTCATTTTCAAAGAGATGGCCACATAGTACATATGCTCACTCAATGCATCTAATGCCGCCACTGACTAGTACAGTGAAGTCATCATTGTTCACGCATATGCATTCCAGTCCCCTCTCCTTGGCTGCCAGGTTACACTGATGTCATGCAAACTGCTCTTGTTATATTACCAATGGCTGGACTTTTTTCCAGACATAAGTCATCATATCTCACAAAATGATTACACTGAGCAGATAGGAAGCAAGTTAATCTATAAGAAGGTACCTGAAGAAGTTACAGATCAGATGTAAAAATGTGAAGTTATTTGCTAGGCTCTGTACACATTTGTCTGAAACACAAAAGATAAAGCAGCTGGATAAAGCCAAAATGTGTTGGCAGCCCCTGACACTTTGCAAACATGAAATAACTGAGCAGAGAGAATAATTAAACTCATAAATGACCACCCATTTTTTTCAAACAAATAAGGACTTAACTTTCTGGATCATATACCATAAACAAATAAAACTCTTTGCATTTTGAAGGTTTATTTCAATCCCTAAAATTTCTGTATTTCTCCCCAAAAGTCAAGCACAATCAACACTTTGTTCTGACTGAGCTAAAATAACAGAAGCATGAAGCAGAGTTAAAACTAAACAATTTAACCTCTTAATTTATGCACAGAGCCATTCATGAACTGCTGTGGCTTTAGACTTTTCCAAGTCTTTCTATACACATATATATTTACATTTAATTGGAGCTTTTTGCTTCCAAAGTTCAAACGGTTTTAATGTGGTGATTTCACACTGGAGCAGATTAACTGTACTTGTGACCTTTTACACTTTAGATATCATTACTATTTTAAAACAAATGAAATAAAAAAAACAAGATTCAAAACTTCACCAGAAGTCACAGTGTTCATTCTTCTTGGGAAGAAAGGAGCCACCGAGGGGGACACGCCATGGCCATTCACTGGGGGACCAAAGATGAGAAAGAAACTGGGAAAGTTCTGCAACAGTATCACAGATAGGAAGTTGACACTTACTAGAAGCTCTCATCACAATGTCACCAAAAACACTGTGTCCCCTTTAAGCTGTGACACAAAATAGCAATCTGCTTTCATCCTGCAATCTGGCTGAAGCATCTGTTTCTCCAACAACTATTTACTTAGCCCCTTCGTTTTAGCCATGTGCTGGGTTAAACCCTAGGGCTCCAAACAGCAGAAATTTCTGTGGGGAAAAACAATAAAAGGACAAACTAAAACCAATAACACTTATTTGGAATATCCTTATGATGAGTTTGTCCACCGCAAATGTGTAGATTAAACCCACATCACATAAAATGCTTCATATTTTAATCAGGACCCAGATACACAATGAATTAAAGGCAAAATGATCATTCTTAGAACGTCCTCTCTCCAAATACAATTTCAGCAAAACTCCCTATTCTTACAGAAGTGCTATCAGTGTAACCGCCCGAGACCCACAGTACTTAACTTCCAGAGCGCCTTTTCTCTCTCCAAGCATTAGCACGCAGTTCCTGAATGTAATTCCAGGCTGGTTATGAAAATTAACAGTCACGGTATTTCAGCCTATTTAAGAACTAGTAAACGAATATACTTTTCAAACAGGTCCATATTTTTTTTCTTCTCCTCAAGGTCAAACACGAATACACACCCTAGAAAAATTCTCTTCATAAATCAGCCAGTAGCAACTAAACTCAGTTCCAGGCACCCTGGAGGAGGCCACTCCTTGAGACCAGGAGCTCCCCACCCCAGGAAGACGGAGAAGGGAGGAAGCTGCCACACCACTCTGCCTATCTAAGAAGTGACCCAGGCCTGGGTTTTAAGACTCAAGTCCTAATTGAATTCCAACACGCAGTTGAGCTCCCCCGACTTTGAGAGGAAGACCACAAAACAAGTTCAAAAAACTTCTATCACTATAATCTGAAGATGGTCTTAAAAGAAGTCATGACTTCCTGTTCATATAACTACATTATGCTCTTTTCTGACCTTGGTAAAACTATAATTTTATACTGATTGTTACAGAGGATTCTACCATACACCTAAGCATAAAAAGCAACTTGAAGGCCACAGTCTTACCTGATTGATTTTACAAATAAGAATGGAACCCTGGGTAAATTAAATGGCTTGCCCCAAAAGGTAGGAACCAGCAAATGAGAAGTCACTTTGTTTGACATTCAGCTCAACATTCTTCTTATTGGCAACAGATATTTACTCTTATTCCACAGTTGCTGCATGTTAACCAAATTCAAAACCTGAGGGGTTACAGCACTGCATGCAGTCATCCTCCGAAGGAACATGAAACACGGTAGGTTTTAGACAATATTCTCACAGTTTTAATTAATGTGCGAATCACCAAAAAAGCCTTATGTGGAATCGTAGAGGAATATTTGAAAATAACTCTTCTCAGAGCCCCATTTCTTCATTTCGCACTAAATCCTTCATCCTCCTGGTAGCCCTCCCAACTGGAGAAGGTGGATGCCGCGGTGAGAGCATGGGTGTGGAGGAGCAGGAAGACCAGGACAATGATAAAACCAGTTCAGAGACATGTACTTTGCGCCCATCACTATTCTGGAACCTTTGTAAACTGAGCTTATTTAATCCTCACAACAATTTTGTAACAGGAAAGAGTCTGTCAACTGCTCGAGAGGGTGGTTGAGTTAGGGTTTATTCATACACAGGCATGCCTTCACTACCACTGCCTCCCAGGCTCCGGCCCTGGGTCTTCCCCTGATTAACTGGAAACAACCCAGCTCCTCTGGACCTCCATTTCCTCATCTGTGAGATGACAAAGGGGGCCCCATGACCTGCACTGTCTCTTCCAGAGACCTGCTGATGTGAGGTATTTATCCAACCTCTCGTGGTACAGAGGAAGAAAAACACTCTGTAAAAGCTATGGATAAATTTTCCTCAAATTACAAACTGCAGACTTTGAGTGTGCGGAGGTTTCGGGGAAATGGCAGGTGGGTGGGCAGTAATGGGTTTGATATCTACATCGTTAACTTTCATCTAGGGTCCAGCCTCAGGTGATTTTGAAAGCCACGTGTCACAGCCACGGGACGGAAGAACGTGCAAACGAGAACGACGGTGTTTAAACAAGACGAGAGCTTTTTTACATCCCTAATGATGATTAGGAGTCATCTGTAAAAACACAGGAAAATGACATGTTTGTCACAGGTTAGAAGGAACAAAGCAGGACATAATATGTGGAATGTGGGTTTGTGTGGGTTTTGTTTTTTTTTTTTTTTTTTGCTTGTTTTTTAACATGAGGAAAGAAGCAAGAACTTTCAACAGTGGTTGTAACTGGATAATAGGATTTGGGAGAATTTTTGTTTCTCCTTTTCCTTATATTTCTTTTTTATGTGATCTTAAATTACCCCCATAATTAGAGGAGAGATTTTTCTTTATAAAGAAAGAAAAGGTACCCAATATTCTCACATTGGTTTCTTCTGAGAAGAAAGAAAATGCTCTCCTAACAACATCTCAGTTAACACTGTCGGAATTCCTGAAATGCAGGTTTAGGGAAAACATCATTATTACCTGCTACAGATGGGCAAGAAAAGATTCCTCTATTGCTTCCAGCCTGGAGTAACTAAGTTTCATAGGATGTTGCAGGAATGCTGGCAGGGGAAGTTGCTCTGCAGTCCAGGGACCACAGCTCTGCAGAGCCGGGTCTGGAAAAAGAACAGGTGCAGTGGACAAAGCAGCAGACCGTGAGAGCCAAATGAGGCTGGCCCCACCCAGAAATCCCGGTCTGAGCGGGTTCTCCCCGGACGGTCCTGCCCTGCACCACAGCCAGCCACATGGCCAAGGGGACTTTCCGTGAGCACAAATGTCCTTTCCTCTCTGAAGCACTACAGCAAAGGTAGCATATCCCATGGATTCCGCAGCTGTTAAATAATCACACCAAACTACACTACGCTTTCATTAGGCCTCAGGATAAGCACACTGTGTAGATACATCTGTATTCATACATAAACATGCAATAAATAGGTATATATGTGTGGCCCAGTTTACAACACAGATCAATTACTGTGGCTTTGGATGGCAACAGTGAACCATCACTCTATAGCACTCTTGAGAGCATTCTGTAAACAAATTATTTCTCTGGTGACTCCCAATGATACAGAAAAAACTCAGGAAAGAGTACAATTGAAAAATCACATTCACAATGCTATTAATTACCTCTGCCTGACTTGAGCAGGGTTTTTTTTGCTACTTTGTAGCAGGTAGATAAAGGCAGATCTGATATACAAAGAATAGGAAAACTAGAACAGGAAAAGTCAGCTCCTCCTCTGGGAGTCTGAGAGACGATCTGTGGCGTCAACACCGCATCACACCCTGGTTCAGAGGAGGTCTGTGAGGAGCTGAGGAGCCGAGGTGCCCGCTCCCCCCAGCTCCAGACCTGTCCTGAGCGTGCGCATCGCCCTGGGCTGGGCAGCGCTGCCACCACTGAGAAGGCAATGCCACCAAGGCCTGCAGTATCCTTTGTGTGTCTGTTAATTTAAAAGGACATATTCTGTTCATTCACTTGACTGAGTATTTAAAATCAGAAAATAGTATGATGTAACTAAAGGGACATCATCCCTAGCTGGGTTTTTTAAAGGCATTTATTTTTCTGTTTCTAAGTGCGAAGTTGGCACCTATTGACTTGACCTGACAGTAATTAAATACATCTAACATTAGATAAGGAAATTTAACCTACCTCGTCAAAGGTGGTGTCGTCTTTCTTCAAAGCTGCAAAATAAAAAGGGAAAGTAAACAGTTATTGTGAAACATCTCGAAGAGGCCAAGTATCTAAGTTCTAGAAAACAGAAAGAATACCAAAGCAGTATGGTGTTTTCATTTCAAAAATAAAAGTGTACCCCAACCTGAATAACAATGTTACGATACAAAGATGAAAACTGCAAATGAGAGAGAGAATTACCCAGCAGGCATCTTTGAGAAACACTCTCATAAGTATGTAAATGATACTGTCCTCCCAAGTAGGGAAAAGAAGTATGCATATCTCTCCGCTATCTTCTTTAGTAGGAAAATGTTTAAATGGAAGTATGAAAGAATCAAAAAGTAATATTAAAGAAATTTCCCTTGAAATTCTGGTTTTTGAGCACATATCATTATGCATGGTATATGGTCCTCCCAAACCGACAGTATGACCCCCACTCTGCACAGTGCCCTGAATGAAATTTTCATACTGAGAGAAGTTTAAATATGGTAATGAAAGACCAAGCATGTACAGTAAGCACTGCAGAGACATAACTCAAACATTTTAACATGAGAAATTTTATAACAAAGTATCAACACAGGAATTCCGCAATACATTCATAGTATTTTAAAGGAACTAGTGAATACTTGAAATTTATTTTAAATATACATGGCTTCAGAACTAGAAAAGAGGAAAAGAAGTGTTTCATGAATAGCCGGCAAACACCGAATTCCTTAAATCCTACAATTACTTAGAATGTTTCACACTAAGGTAATGTACAAAGTAGCTAAGTTAGCTCAAATCACTCATTGGAGAAACGTTTCAAATTTACGGAATTGTACATAGGCGTTCACTGGTCTACACACTGGTTAGTTCCATTCCACCTAGAAGTACCTGGGTAGCTCGTACTGAGAAAGCCACGTTCCGACAAAAGCAAGGGAAAGCAAATTATTTTGGCAATTAAGCTCTGAGACAAGTCATGGGCCTAAACTGAAGTATCATATCAAAGTTTATATTATATAGTCTAGCAATCTTAAAGAGGTCATTTTTTTCCTGTTTCATACTATAAATTTGTCTTTTTTAAAACATCAGTAAGTATGTGGTTATGGAGGTGCGTCAAGGGGGATGAGGGCAGGCTGAGGGACATAGAATGTTTCTGAAAGTTTAATTCTTAGTCGCCTCCTTTTGCCTAAAAAACTGATCTGTAGTAGATTTCTCTGCTTCCTTTATTTGAGAACAATTTCTTCTTAGTGGAAAATTAAAATACAGCCTTTTCTTACATACAATTATATATTTTATTATGTATTTGATTAAACTTACATTAAATCTAAAATAACCTATTTCTATCAAAATGATAGAAATACAGGGTGGGGCAAACGTAGGTTTACAGTTGTGAGTACACAGAGAGTGTATTCTCATTATTTTTATTAATTATTGTATTATTTTCCATACAAACTACTGTGAACCTACTTTTGCCACACCCAGGAGATAAGATCCTAGATGTTCTTGATGGCTAGTGTTAGTTCTTAATCATTAAATTTTAACTCAGAATGTAAAACTCCTCCTCTGGGGGGCTCTCTTTAAGCACCAGTCAACACTCTTACTGAACTATACCCCTTGATCAAACCAAGGCCTGTCCTTTAATTAACATACTTGACTAGTGATTCTACTACAAAATATTAATGACCTACGTAAATATAGACAAGTGGGTCCATCTTAAAAAAAAACATTTTTCTGGAATAAGAAATGATTAGATCATTGACTCCAAATATGAAGTCAATTATTATACAGCTTCATACCTACCATATTTAACAAAGATTAATGGAAAACATTATGTGGCTACCATATGAGACAAACAGCAGCAAGCTTGTAATTCACAATACAAACTCTTAAATATATTTCCTTTGGACATGATAAAAGTTCTGGAACTTTAGCCATGGTTTTTCTTAAGCAAAGTATCCAATAAAAGCCACAGCTGATACTATCCCTTAGAGAATTACAAATATGGAATGAAGACCCTCAAGTTGAGAGATGAGGAAAGCAGAAAGCTAGAGTGTCTTCAACACTCAGAGTGGGTTGTTGTCTTCTTGCCCCTTAAGTCCTACCAATTCCTTTGACATTCCAGATAAAGAAGTAGGGTCTGTAAATAGAAAGAAAAGGAGTAAATAGAAGAGGGGATTGCAGGTGTATTTTCTAAGATGTAAGTGCAGAAGCCAGATTCTCTCCCTGGGATACTACACTTTTCTCAAACCCTGGATACTAGAGGTGGGAACGATTTAAGACCTACTGCTTCACTGAAACCCTTCATTGCTATACTGACATCTTACACAGTTTCTTCTAAATACTGAACCCTTGCCCTGAATAACAGTTAATAGTAACAACAAAGGCCAAGGTGTCATTTCAAAATATTTATCAGGTCACTGATGACCTAAACAAGCACACAACATCTCGTTTTTTATTACATTCCATGACTGTCATTAATCCTTCATGCAAGTGTAAGCCTACAATTGCCTTCAAGGATGTCATGGAGTAATAAGCACATTACATGCTTCTGGGTTAACAGAGGGGCATGTATTAAACCATTTAAGGTAATCGGATATTCTAATCCGTCCTCTGCTCAGACACTGCTTGCTCTAGAAAGCTTTCCGTGACCTCACCAAGACTAAAGTGGTGCCCCTCCTATGTTCTTCAGAAGCAAATCACTCTAATCTTCAAGGTAGCGTTTTTCACTCTATACATATTGCCAGTCTCATTCCTTGGCCTGTCTTCTCTTAAAGGCCTGAGGACAAGGACGAGTAACAATGGTCACAGAATCTGAAAGCTAGAGTAGTATCTAGAACACAGGAGGCACTCAATAACTATTTGTTGAATTAAAGGAGTTACACAAGTATACCTCAATGGCAAAAAAGACAACACTTTACATTTCGAGGCACTGGAAAGTTTTGACATATGAAAACCATGCACTATTCTCTCCTATGGAAGGATCCTAGATGTGAATTCCATTTCATAGTTTTCAAATTAAAATCTTTGGAAACGACATTGGAAGAGGTACAACAGTTACATTTTATCTGACCCTTCAACCTTACCCATCCTCTTTTCTGACAGGATGGACTTATCCAGTGACAACTGGCCTCTAGAATTACACACTTACGACACATGGTAACAAACCCGAAAATTCATTTGACTCTTTAAAAATTAAAAATTCATTTAACCACAGACTCTGCCTTTTACTCAGTTCTCACAAAAACTCTTCTAAAGAAATGGTATACATGGGTTTCATCTCACATATCACAGAGTATAAACTTCTGTTCTCTCAGAAAAAATCCAGATAAGGGTGAAGAAATGCATTCAAATGAATATGAAGAAATGTCAGTTGGACCTTAATCTTACACCAGATTTTACAGAAAGCTTTTCTCCTCCTAGGCTGATATTCAAAAATAAAAAAGAAAGAAAAGAGGAAATAGATTTTAAAATAAATGTTTTGAATAATTAGTTAGCTAATTCCATTTTGTCTTTGTTTATGCTAACTTAAATTTTTAAAAAGCAGGACAACTGTAGTAATTTCTGAATAAGTCCACATGCTGACACTATGGATTTAGCAGAAAACCATAAATACTGCTGAAATCAGTGGATGACTTTGAAATTCAATTACCCCCATATTGTAAAAGAACCATAGCTATATAATAGTCACTCCCTGGCAGATGTCATAAATTGGAGTGTGATGCCTTGAAAGCCAATGTGTTTCATCAGACCTTTTATAATACAGTCATCTCAGCTTAGCTGTGTTTGAGGTGGGCAGTGACCAAGTTGGCATGATCTCTCATGTAGGAATAATTTACACATTAGCATTGCCACTTTTATATAGTCAGAATTATTAACAAACATTTATTAGATATCACATACCTTCAAAAATTGCCTTTATTTTCTTACGGCTAGACATTAATACTGTACATTTTTTCATACTCATATAACAAGCTACACTTTTGAATCATACTAAAAGTTGCTTTGTTTACTTCAAAAGCCATCACATATTATTACAGGGAATGAATATATTATAATGTTAGATTATTCAACAGGGGCAAGCACTTATTCTGTGATCTCCTCATGAAGTGTCAATGAAGAAATGAGGAAGACAGGGAATAAACAAAAAAACTGGACAGAATAATAAGCCTCCAGCAATGACTTCCACCATGTGACAGATATTACACTAGATATTTTATGTACTTTATCTGATTTAATCTTTGCAACAACCTTAAAAAATGTTTACAACTGAGACCTCTGAGGTTTGCAGAAATTCTGCTAGTTGCCCAAGGTGCACAGCAAGCAGAGAAAAATGGGTTCAACCCCAGACCAGCCCAACTCTAAAACTGATCCTATTTCTAGCCTGGCTCTACTGTAAAGTCGGTGGCCACTTCTTCCCTTACTTATCTTGCTTTCCACTTAGAAGATAATTATGTCAGTATGATGGAATATGCAATCACGAATAATG
The DNA here is from genome assembly GCA_028533065.1 of Trachops cirrhosus. Taxonomy (NCBI): domain Eukaryota; kingdom Metazoa; phylum Chordata; class Mammalia; order Chiroptera; family Phyllostomidae; genus Trachops; species Trachops cirrhosus. The sequence goes on from CM052549.1 coordinate 29,740,823, forward strand.
ATATTAACATGTTCTGAACATCTATTGAGTCTTTATTACATACCACACAGGACCTCACGTGTATTATTTCACTAAATGCCAATAACAAAATTCATTTGCACATAAAAAGTACCTGAAGCTCAGAAGTTGAGGGACCTGTCCAAGGTCACTCTGTTCCAAGTGGAAACACCAGAAATCCCGAGTGTGTCTGACACACAGCCCACAACACCCTTAATCTATGCACTATATAATCCCATTGTAAACCTCAATTCAACAGCCTCCAGGACCTTCAAAACCGTTAAGTAATCAGATTGATTTCACTGACTTTTTATTTTGCAAATAAAACATCAACAAAATACAGAGATAACAAAGATACATTTTTCTGTAATGCTACTTCTAATAAATGCCTTGAGCTTAATATTCAATCATAATCACTTTAAATCTCTTTATGTTCTTTTACAGTATTGCACAATGAGAGCTGCTGTTCAGAATCAAGATCTTCATCAATACAATCACCAGTTATGTTTACTGCACTGTACTGTTTCTGAAAGGAAGTAAAATATAATAGATCTTAGAAGACATTTTAACAAGAGTCAGAATTAAAAGGAGTTTCACATCACTAAATCTCAGGAACCTAGAAAGTCCAATTAACTATAATACCCCACTTGAAAGCACTGTAGTTAACCCAAATTTTACTGATTGCTGATCAAATTCTTGAAATTATTTAAACATAAGGATTTTTTATATTAATGTTCTTGGTTTCTTACTGAGATTCAAGTGCAATGAATTATTTAACACAAAACTGGAAGAGCTCCAACAGAGTCATTAGCATTAGTAAATATACAGTAAATGTGTTTTAGAACAGGGCTTAATGGACTCCAGAACCGTCTCTGTGATGGTTTGGGTGAGCGGGGCTGAAACATCCTCCCGAATAATAAACACCAATTCAACACCTTTCTCTCCCACTCTTCTTGGTTTAAAACTTCATTTGAATGTGCAGACTCTTCCTGTGCATCCCTAACCTGTAAAAATAACTAAATACTGGTTTCATACCATAACTTTACAGTCATCTTGGGTAAGATTTTGTATCCTAATACTAAAGTTTAAGTTAAAAAAAAAACAAAGAAAACTAAACGTTGACCCATGTTTCCTCTTACTTGAAAAAAGTTTGCATATTTTCCAATGCACGTATGTAATAATTTTTAAATAAATGGATAGAAGGATGACTACAATACTCACACACACTCCAGGGTTTTATTTTAAAGAATTAAGCACCTTTTGCTTAATTTCCATTAACACCCTCATTAACGATGATGACAGGTTAAACAAATGAAACAAAGCTAGAAGGCTTCTTAGGGGCTCTAAGAGGTTACTTTTAGTGCCAGCACGATTTTCTGGCTGGAGCAGTTACCTATGTGTATGAAAGTTATGTTAGAGGTGGTAGCCACTGTCTTAGTGTTTAAAATGGTTTTCTAAGGCCAACCCTAGAAATCTAGCAAACCCATTCTACGTGATCCTGTTGTCACCCTGCTATAATCTGTCACATTGATTTATTCTTAAATGTCCTAAACATTTCTCAGTCGGTTTTTATTTGTTGCTCAGTTGTTTGGCTGGTTGAAAGACAATAGCTCCGGAGCTCTAATAAATGGAAGTTTGAGAGACATTCCTAAATGTTCAGACAAGTTCAGGGCGCGCATTTCTCTGCAGCAAATGGAAAAATTCAGAGACGTGGGGACTGAACACCCAAATCTGGCTTTCGAGGACCTGAAGTACCGAACAAAAGGTCCCAAGGTATCTGTCCCACTTCTCTTTAGATTAGCTGTGTTAAACAATACCAAGGCACAACTGAACATTTCGCCAATTTCCAAAGCTAAATTATTGACCAAACACCCAACACCAAAAACTGCGCGGAAAAAATAACAATTGGCCCACGCGGCCGCAGAGTCCCATGTGCGTCTGGGACCGGGGCGTCACTTCGCCTGTCCCCCGCGGACGCGAAAGCCTCAGTGTACTGGCGAGGGCAGGAAACCCAAATTGTAGGCTTAAGATCATCCACAAATGAAACCCCACATCCTGAAAGAAAGGGGTGTCTCTCCTTTCCGTCATCAGTCCCCCCTCCCCACGGTCCCGGGCACTGTTCCGTCCACCATACGCGTGCAGCTCAGCGCACCCCACGGGAGCCCCGGGTGGACGCTGCACTGCTGGTGCCAGAAGCACGGGGCTGAACGAGCAGGCACTGGGGCGCGGGGTTAGGTGCCCTGGGCAGCGCGCCACTCACCAATGCGACTGAAACTCTCCGACAAAGTTCTCCGCAACTTCTTCATCTTGCCGATCTTCTCGGCCGGCTGCGGTTCAATGAGATCGCACATCTGGGCGACACCGGGCCACAGCAACTTCCCCAAACTGGTCCAGAGCAGAGCGCAGACAACGGCTAGAGCAAGGCTGGGGAAGGCGGTGCCTCCTCCTCCTCCTCTACCTCCTCCTCCGGCCGGGAGGCGACGCGCAGGGCTCTGGAGGCGAGAAGCGAGCCGCAGGCTCGGCTCAGGCCTGTGCCACCACTGGGCAGGCGGGGGCGTTCTCCGTGGTGCCGGGGGCGGCCACGATTGCCGCGGCGGTGGCTGCGCACAGCACCGCCGCCGCCCGGCTCATTTTCCCTTCTTTGTAACCCGGAGCCGCACAGCTGGCAGTGGGGGCGGTGCAGCCGGAGGCGAAGAGAGGGTGGGTGGGGGACAAGGTGCGGGAGCCTGGGGTCTCCGAGGGCACGGGGCTAGGACCAGAGCGTTCCCAGCCCCTTTCCGGCTCTCAGGTGAAAGAGCCGCGGCACAGAGCTGCTGCCGCCCCGCCCTCACCACCCCTGCTGCGGTCTCCGCCACCCGGCCCCGCCCTCCCTTCGGGCGACTGCCTAGGGAGTGGGACCCAGGCGTGACCTCGACTCCCTACTCTCAGCCCGCGTCCTCTGCTGCCTCCCCGCCCCGCTGGTGTCCCCGCAGCGCCCCCTCCAGGCCGCCCCCCACCCCCACCCTCCCAGGGCCCTGCAGCCCCGCCCTCACTGGAGGATCCCGACCCCGGCCCTAGTAAGGCCGAGAACCCGCAGGGCTGGGAAGCGACCTCGACTGGGGACCGCATCTCCGGCTGTGGAGAGGCCACTGAAAGGAAAAGGACTGAGTGTAGACCGTTTTATCTGAGCAGTTTGCTCCCTGCCACGAATGAGTGTGAAAAGAGCGCGGAATTGGGGGGAAAAGGAGGTGGCCGCCACTGCTGCCTCCCATCGGGGGAGTGGGAAGGCTTCGAGGATACTCTTAGGCTTAACGGTGACTTTTTTTTCTTGATTTTGCCAAGCAAGCTGGGAAGTGGAAGATGCAAAAGGAAAGGTGGGCCCATTTAGAGCCAAGAGCAAAAGTGGAAGCTTCAACTGTAACCCCGCAAGGCAGGGCTAGGACTGTGTCCCTCATCCCCTGTCACACTGAGCCGCAGACATTGGAATGTGGATATGAGTGATTTCTGATATGAATACTCAGTTCTACAGTAAGGAGCAAACAGAAGTCCTTAGTCTATTTCCCATACTCAGAATGTTTCTAAACTAGAAGACTTAGAGGCCAGAAAGATTCTGACCTCCTCTTACCCTAACTCAAAAAAAATGAACTTTAAAAAGGGGGTGGGGGAGGCAGGAGGTGCTTTATAAAATCCCAGAACAAACAGTTCAGGCAGCAAACACACATCATCTTCATTCTACTAAAACGAGGGTTCCAAATGTCAGTCTCCCAGGGGATAGAGGAGGAAGATGGGGGAGGGCCTGAATATGTTGATTTGGGGCCAGCAAACTCCTTATGAATAGAAATTTAGTAATCTTGAGTCATCTGGCTGTGCAACAAGAGCTTGTGAACATGTGACAATGCAGTTTGGTTTAAAGGAAGTTTTGGGGAGTTTGTGTTTTGTTAATAGATCTTTATCTTAAAACAAAACTAGCCCCCCGCCTTCCTCATATTGTGAGGCAGAACTCAGATTTGTTCTCAGTACTGAGCATATTATAGGGTTTTGATAGATTACAGCTAAAACACCGGAAGCCAAGCCAAGTGGGAGCCCTGGAGGGTGGGGAATTGCCAGGAAGTCAGTATGAGTTCAAATGCAGGGATGTCGGTTACTGGTGACCATATCTGCATATTACAGACAGGACTAAGTGTGGCCTCGGGCAGAAAAAGTTTCACTTTTATCACTTCCTCAGGTTGGTTAGGGAGAAAGTTATCAGCAGCTAAGAATGAAGACAAAAGCAACCAATCTAATTATTGATGGGTTCCAAGAGTCAACAAAGATAAAGAAATAGTCATTAACTTAATAAACTCTGACTAGTATAGATCATGGCTGTTCTTTTATTTACTCTGAAAATGGCTATATGTATACATATATTCCTCTGTTTTATCTCCCCAGTATTTAGGATTTACAAATCTTTAAAAGGTCAACCTTTACTTAAATAAATTATGATATATGCATACAAAGGCATAATAAGTAAACATTTGTAAAAATGAGATAGCTCAATATATACCAATGCATAAAGATATCTAGGGTAAGTGAAAAAAACCCATTTATCATAAGTACATTTTTGTGTGAACAAAAATATACATGTATATGTTTCTATATGCATAGGAAATTTCTGAGGGGGAAAAAGCCAGAATTCCGTTAAGTGTGCATACCCAGAATAGGAAGAACATTTGCTTTGGCCTTTAAACCTTTAAGTATAATTTGAATGTTTTACCCAAAGAATGCATTGCTTTTATAATAATAGAAGTACTAATTTAAAACATAGAAAAACATTTACTTTAGTTTTACCTTTCTCACTGCAAAACTTCAGCTCTCTCACCTCCAAAAATACTTCACCAAATTACAACACTGTATCTGGCAAAAGAAACAGTTGGTAGTAATGGACTAGGTAAACTCTGGCAATTTTGAATAACCAACTTCCCACAAGATGCTTATCTGCTTCCTTTGTTGATTATATGTTAAAATGGCTCATTTTGCAAAGAAGTGTGATAACAAAAGAGAAAATTTTAAGTGGATTATTTAAAAATGTGTACTCTTATGTTACAGGACTCAACTCTTGATACAATTGTTTCACACTTGCCTTCATCTTAGATTGCAAGGTCCCTGAGGGCAGGGACGCTCTGCCTGATACAAAACGTACCATACCCAGGTCTCGCAGTGGGTGCGAATCAAATGTTTGTCAAATGAATGTAGACTGTAGTGCTGCCACTGAGAAATGAGGTGTTATCCTCAGAAACCAAGATGACTATCCAGTGTCCATGTGGCATGTGTATCTTCAGTGGGAGGAAGGATCAGAGGCAAGTCTCCATCTGAACTTCTGGTTCACAAGGTTTCGGCTGGCCTGAATTAAAGGTGCAGTGTCTAAATACAGACAAGCTTACCTAGGGGCGTACTCAGCATGGATTGACCTTAATCAAATTCATCAATCAGAGCATACACATGTATTAATTAGGCCTGGAGTAGTAGAAACAGTAGCTGGAGACCCGGATTCATGAGTTCTTGTCCCTACTCTATTGCTAAGTGTCGTGTGGCCTTAGACAAGTAAGTGACTTACCCACTTTCTTATCTTTAAAATGAGGGGTTTGAACTATATGACCAGTCATAGCAGCAAAATTCTGATTCTGACTTGAATGGTTAAATTGCTCCTCTTTTAGCTTGTGTACTAAAAAGTAGCTACATTAGTAAAGAGTAATTAAATCACAAAGGAGAGAGACAAAAAATTATGTGAAATGTAATATATAAGTTGTGGTTTTATTATAAATGGGTCTTATCCATGTAAGAAAAATAGCAGGCTAATATGCTGGCAGTAAGTTTCAAGGGAATGAACCCTAATCTAAATAAGATGAAATAGAGGATTTGGTTAGAATCAGAGGCAGATTTACTGACCTGAAACAATATGAAAAGATATTATCAGGAAATAAGAAATCCATGAAACAAGGATGATAAGAATGTGGACAATAGAGTTGGAAAATGAAGTTAAAGAGAGAAAACATTTGTTTATTTATTAATGTAAATTTTTAGAATTTAGCCAAAGCATAGACAGTTAAAGATTAAGACATATAGTTGAGGTATCATTATTAAAGTGGTGGAAATTTACATAATTAAATATCCTCTTAGAACTCTAGTAAATTATTTGTAGAATCTAATATTCTCCTGTTTTGAGCACATCCAGGAACTGAAGTAGCACAGGGTTAAGTGACCTATACCAATGTTCCAGTGAGTGACGTAGAATCCAAAACTCCTGTCACCAACTTGTATGTCCCAACTGTCGAATAATTTCCAGTCTTAAGTGTTCCTCCTCCTCCTTCTTATTTTTTGACAAAGAGCAAGTTAAAATCAAAAAGGGAGGAAGATGGAAAGTCACAGGAAATGCTCTAAACCGTTGTATTCACACTCAGATGAACACAGCCCCCCTCATTTCTCCCCCTCCCTCTGCTATCAGCCCGCCATTGCCTAATTCTAATTCGAGTCCTTTTTACATTTACAGAAATCACTTCCTGCTGACACAAACCTCCAGGCTTGTTCAGGACTAAGAGCTATATTTGTCTTATAGGCCATTCTGCTTTTCATTATATATTCCAAGAGACTTAGTGAACTAAGTAAACTGATGTACTTGCAAGTGACTGTAGAAAAAACAAAGAAGTCACTGAAATATCCAAATGATGTCAATCATAAATTAGTTCAGAGTAGTTTTATAGAAAAACTACCAGAGTCAAAGTGTGCATTCAAATATGAATAAATTCACCTCTCCTATTAAGCATGCATAAATATTATACCGGCATCTTATTCCTCTTATTCATTGTTACATAATTTGTACAATAGAAATTTGTAAAAGAAAACATCTACCCCCGTTTCGAACCACCTTACACTATGCTACACAAGGAAATGTGCCTAGAGATGCCTCCAGGATGTCCCCAAGATCTTCACACAGTTTCCGGTTTTAGATTGAAACACATTTGGGTTACCAAAATCTTTTATAAAACATTTTTTTTGTAGCATGATGTGTGGCTTTTTTTTCTTTTGCTATACTTTGAGTGCAATTATGGTTGTCCTTATGATATAGACAGTAACTATTGTGAAGAAGAGAGAGTTCAAGGAATTGGCCAAATTCAAACAGGTTAATAAGTGGATCAAAACTACCAAATGCCAGCACTGAAATTTGATTTTCTCTTCATTAGGAAAAGAAATTAAAAGTGTGGTATTGAAAACGAACAACTGACTCAGAAAAGACACTCCTTTCTAAACCAGTGTAAATGAACTGAGCACTTTGAAACTAGCACTTGCCGAACCACTGGAGCAGACAGCAGTAATGTGTTAATGAAATGCAGCTTGGTCACAACTACCATTAATGCAATAGTCCTCATCTGTGAGGATGAGTCACATCAAAATTACTTGGTGTTTCAGTCTGTTTGGCTTGCTATAACTGACCACCATAGGCTGAGTGGCTTGTAAACAACAGACATTTATTTCTCACATTTAGTTCTGCAGGCTGGAAGTCCAAGATCAGAGGCACTGTGGGGCCGCTTTCATAAGAGCACTAATCCCATTCATGACAGCTTCACCCTTCTATCCTAAGCATCTTCCCAATGCCCTCCAAATACCTCCATAGTGGGATTAGGTTTCAAAGTATGAATTGGGGGGAAGGGGTTTACAAATATTCACTCTATAGCACTTGGGGAGCATTTTCAAAGGACTACTCCAGAACTTCCTAGTCAGGAACTGGAGGGGCAGGAGGAGAAAGAAGCACTTATAAATTGAGGAAGCTTCTGAGATAATTCTTGTACAACCCCACCAAGTATGAACTGCTGATTTACTGCCTAAAACAGCAATGTGATGATGGCAGGTGTTTGACATGAGTCAGATATAGAAGACAACAATATAGAAGACACCACAGAAATACCCGTGGAGTGTAAAAGACAATAAGGTTGGAGAGGGAATATCCTAGGCATGTTTCAAACACTAAAAATAATAAATAAATAAATACATACATACATACATACATACATACATACAGGGTTAGGAGCCCAGAAATATTAATTCTCACTTCTAGAACCTCCTCTCATGAACTATATAGCATCACCAATTCTCTGCTTCCTCCTCTATAAACTCGAGAGAGACAACTATCCTAGTCCTACCCACCTACAAATTGAAGGGGTCATTATCTCCTTTTGTTAGTTGAGTATGATTGATTTCTTCTAAATACAAAGCAAGAAAACAGGGCTAGGCCAATGTAGTTGAACAGAAAGGACTGAGAGAATCAGTTTTCAGTACTACTTCTGTTTTCTTAGCATAAGCAAGTAACTTCACTGTCCTCATTTGTCCATTCATCAAATGCATTTTGATCACCTCCCGTGTCCTGGGCACTGAGCTCAGAGCTGAATTTACTGCAGTGAAAGAGGTGGAGCACCGTCACCGCCCCTGCCTGAACAGAGCTGACAGGCTGGTGAGGAAAAATAAAAAGTGACCCCTTTTACAGTCAGGGAAGGAGTGGGTCCTGTGGATGCCCTACAGAAGGGAGAGTTCTCCCCAATCTGAGGATAAGAGATGTTCACCCCAAGCAATCACACCTAAACTGAGACCTGCAAGATCCACAGAGGTAGCTGGCCAGCCAGGAGGAGTTCCTTGCAGAGGGATCAGTACTTGAGGGGGCCAAATGGCAGAGGGAGAACTTGGTGCTTTCAAGAGACTGAAAGGAGGTCTGAGTATGGAATGAGTGTGAGATGAGGCTGGGGAATGCAGCAAGGGCCAAAGGTAGATACAGCGCAGGCAGGGTGTGCTTTAATTCCTATTAGAAGAGTCAGACAACACTTACGGCAGTCTCTGTTCTTCCTGAAACCCACTAACACTATAGTGAATGTTTTTTTAAGTATAATTTCACAAATGCATAAATAATGAAAGAAGAACCACACTAACCTAATTTTAGAAGCTGAAAAAATTATAATTAAGGAGTAACTGACTTGTCAGTCCCAAGAAAGCTAATCCTAAACCAACAGTTGGCAAGGCTGAGAGGCAGCCTACTGAAAACGTGTAATTGAAAGTCGAGACACCTAGCCTTCTCTCCTCACCGTCTTCTCATGAAACCCACGGTGGACAGGCTCATCCATGTAAACTGAGCTTGCCCCAAATTCTGTAGTGTTTCTCTCCTAAATATGGGCAGACAGCCAAGCATACCCAGACAGTTGTTGGAATATTCTTATAAGAGAGATAGAAACCAAAGCCAACTAACCAGAAAAGTAATGAGGAAAACATAAAGATTATACAGGAGATAAAAAAAACCTATTATGAACATCTCCAAAGATTCAAAGATAGAGAAAATATTATAAGATATTACAGTCATTACACAAGTATTGAATCCTATAAATGTTTTTAAAAGCAGCAGTCAGAGGGCAAGAATGAGCTCTTGGATATTGAAATAATCATAGTATAAAAATAATTTCAAGTGAAGGTTTAAAGTAAACTGGTAAAGCTGGCAAAATCTCAGGAAGTAAAACAAAAAGATGAAAAGAGAAGTGATAAAAAGATGAGAGAGGTACAGACTAGTCCAGCAAGTTCAATATCTGAATAATGGGAGTTCCAGAAAAAAGAGAACAGAGAAAATGGAGGGAAGAAAATTACTGAAGAAAACAATTCAAGAACTTTTCCAGGAATGAAAACACATGACTTTCCAAATTGCCTAATGAGTTCCCAGGCCAATGGATGAAAATAAATCCACATTGACACATCTTATTGTTTATTTTTTAAGTATTGTCTTATTTCTATTATAACTTTAAACCTACTTTTGCCCACCCTATATTCTAAACACTTTCAGAAAAGGAAAACAGGATTCTGAAAAGAATCAGGTATCAGAATAGCCTCAGACTTTTTGACAACCACACTGGATGCTAGAAAATAGAAAAAGGAAATGATTTTTGATGTAGTATTTCCCAGCCAAAGTATTAATTAAGTGGGAGGGTAGAGTATAGATTTTTCAGACATGAAAGGTCAAAAACATTAGCTCATGGGTCCATGTCTCAGGAAGCCATCAAGGATTTGTTCAACCAAAATAAGAGAAGAGAAAACGGAATCGTACGTGAGAAAGGCAGGTTGATAGTGCAGAGAAAATCTAAGCCCACCGCTGTGAAGGAAGCCTACAGATCAACCAGTCTGTGAACTGGAGTAGGGCAGGGACACTGGGAGAAAGATCATTAAGAAAATGACTTGGATAAAATGACTGGTATTTAAAGCATGCTGAAGGCAGATTTACAAAACTGGGGGTGGGGCTGCTTGGGGGATGTATTAATGATAAGTACATAGAAATTTCATAGATCAGTGTGCCCAGCAGTGGGCATGATTACTCACTCAGGAATTTGTTTGGATGTCTACAAACAGGGAGCAATGCACCCCACCAGTGAACATAAGTAAAGTGTATTTAGTACTAGGACTAAGCTGGGATTCCCAGAAGAGAAAAGGCTCATACAAGAGTCAGATGAGGCCCTGGCTGGTGTGGCTCAGTGGATTGAGTGCAGGCCTGCAAAGCAAGAGGTCTCTGGTTCAAATCCCAGAGAGTCAGATGAGAAGATGAGCAAAGGGCTGGGGTGGTTTGGGGCTTTAATTGTAGTTAAAGGGTAGAGTCAGAATAGTGGGGAATTCCGCTAGCATGGGCTAGAGTCTGTGCTATTTGAGATTCTCATCAGCTATTGGAGGTAAATGCCTACAGAGGTCTTCTTCTCTTGACTGCCCAGACGTGGAGCAGATAAGAAAGGGAAGGGTGGAAACTGAAAGCTGTCAAACATCAAACATGGAGTCAAGCCTCTTTGTTACAAAGTACAAGAGGGAGAAAGACAGTTATTAACCCAAGAAAAAACAAAAACAAAAAAGGATGTACAGGAAAAGAAAAGTATTAATAGGATAGTATAGTCTATGGCGCACGTGTAAATAACACAGTCATATCAGTGCAGATACTGAATTCCATATATAATTAAGCCATGGCCATGTTGAGAAGATGAGGAGGGGAAGTGTTGCATATGTGGTGGGCACCATAGGATTTGGAGAAAATAAGCTAAATCTTCATCTTCTAGAGTTGGAAGTCACTGATTCTTTCTTTTTTTTTTTTTTGATAGCAATGCAGCCCTGGCCAGATGGTTCAGTTGGTTGGAGTGTCGTCCCATATGCCAGAAGGTTGCCGCCTCATTCCCCAGTCAGGACACGTACTGGTTTGCAGGCTGGATCGCCAGTCAGGGCACATGCAAGAAGCAACCAATAGATGTTTCTCTCTCACATCGATGTTTCTCTCTTTCTCTAAAATCAATTAACGTATCCTCGTGTGAAAATTAAAAAAAGAAATAAAAATATCAATGCAAACGTGTTCTTTAGAGATAGGGAGATAATTCCAAAGGAATCAGGTGAAATAGTCGACAGTGGTTACCTCTTGGGAGTCAAAGAAATGGTGGACAGTGGTGCAGAAGAGGGTCTGTGGGAGGACTGCTGTTTCTCTGTAACAAAGTACATGAAGTTTCACTTTATCCCAAAGGCAATGGGGAATTACCCATCACCTTGGAGTTCTAAGCAGTTGGGCTCTGAGCATGATAGGATATTCTAGTTACTTTGTGGAGAAGAATAAGAGGACGAAAGAATGGATGTGGAGGGGTCCATGAGGAAGCTTAGCTAGTCTAGCCTGGAATCTGGACAGAAAATCATTTTGGTCTGGGTTCAGGTATGGTGACAGGGCTGTGTGAAAGTGGACAGATTTATGAGTATGTTCTGATCGACTGTATTGTAGAATAGAAGAGAGGGGACTTAATGCTGGCATTGCATTTCCTGATTTGGAAAATGGGTGGGTGAGTGACAGAGAGCGATCTGATCTGATCAGATTACTGGGGAGAAGTAGGGAGGGGCCATAGAAGGAGTTTGCCTAAGCAATGGTAAACAGAGACTGGCTGAGAAACTGAATGCCTTCAGAGCACATGGAATTATGGGCCAGAAAATTTCAAACAAAAGGAGGGCAGAGACTGGCTCTCTGGCTCTCTTCCCCGAGGATGCCTGGATGATTGTGCTACAGCTGCCTGTGTTTCCCAAAGGACAGTATTTTGGATGGGAAGGAACTCCAGGCACTGCCTAGGGTCAGGGTGGGTGGTCAGGGTATTCTAGAGGGGACAGGCTCTGAGGCAGAAGCCTGCCATTCTTCCAAAATTGTGTAGCTTTTGTATCTTATGTTGTTTTAGTTTGGAAACTAATCCTATAGAAAGAAGATAATTTAAAACTAACAGGGGATGGGGGATGGAATGATAGGGGAACTCAAGAGTTAAAGATTTTAGCCTTAATTGATAAGCTTAACTGGTAAAAGCTGTAACTAAAGAGTGAGTCTTAAGTGACTAATGCTTGTGGACAGCTGTTATTCCAAAATTGTGTAGCTTTTGAATAAAGACTCCTTTCCTTTTTCACCAAACCTCTGCTTCTGGGATTTTGCCTAGAGGGTGGCTGTAGGAAATGGATTAACTTCAGCTTGGAATACCTAAGTGGAAAGGCTGCAAGGCTCTTGCAGATACAGACCTGGAGCTCAGGAGAGAAAGTTCCGCTGGGGATGTAGATTTTGAATCAGCCACATAAAAAATGGCTGAAGTCCTGGGGGTGGGTGAGGTTGCTCAGAAGGTGGGCAAAGAGTAACCAGCCAGCATCAAAGGCAGAGCCTGAAGGACTATAAACAAGGGAAGAGAAAGAGGAGTCAGCAAAGCGGGGGTGAGAGGCAGTAGGAAGGCCAATGTGCGGTGGAAGTCAGGGAAGAGAATGTTCAACGGTATTCAGTGGAGCTGAAAGGGTGACTGAGGAGGCACCCTTTTGCACTGGAGATGCAAAGAGGAAGGAGTATTAGTAACCTGATAAAAGCTGTGTCTGCAGAGTGGTGGGGTAGGTTGAGCTGTAACTCTGAGCCATAACACTCACTTTAATCTCTAACTAAAGGTAATAATAGGACATTTTCTTGAGTGCTTATTATGAGCCAGATACTGTATGAAGTACTTTACATGCTTTATCTCATTTAATCCCCAAAGCAATATAATTTCTATGAAATAGATGCTATAATTAACACCCTCATTTTCCAGATGAGGAAGCTGAAGTTTTAAAGAAGTTAAGGAGTTACTCAAAGGAACAAAGACAATAAACAGATAGGCTGAAATTCGATCTCCAAGAGTCTGACTCTGGAGTGTACATTCTTAAACACTGCACTGTACCCTCTAAACAATCTGCCAAAAATAACACTCTTCAGTCATTCTTGTATTGAACCTGCTGTGTGCCAGGTCCTCTTCCCAGACCTGGTGATCCAACAGTGCACAAATCAATGCCCCTGACCTCACAGAACTTACTTTCTGGTGCAGGAGATACAGTAAACAAATTTAAAAAATGCATGTGCACTTTCAGTGCCTAGTGTAATGATCACTAAGAAAGTGGCAAGTAGCTGGAGACTGGCTAGAGAGGAGTGCTATTTTAGATCAAAGGCCTTCCTAGGATGACATTTCAACAAATAACTGAATGAATTCAAGGACTGAGCCATGAGAAAATGCATTCCAGACTGGGCAAGGAGGAAGTGCCAGGACCCTGAGGTAAGAGTGAGAGTGGGGGTGGGTGCAGAATGAAGAAAGGGAAATTGTTAGACCACAAAATTGGCAAGGGAGGCATAGCTGTGTCATGTTCCATCTCACAGGTAAGAGTTTGACTGTTGTTCTAGTAATGGTGAGAAGTCTTGGGAAGATTTTGAGCAGGAAAATGACAAACTGTGACTCATATTATATTACCTTGCAATACAACCTGGACTTTGGATTCTGGGACCATCCCAGAATCCATGACCATTTCTAGTATTCTCTAAAAGTGAGATGCCATGTGGCTTCTGAGCACTTGAAATATGGCTGGTCCAAACTGAGATTATTCTAAGTATTAAATGCACAGTGGATTTCAAACTCTTAGTATTAACAAAAGAGTGTAATATATCTCATGAACAATTTTTTAATATTTACTACATGTTGATGTAATAATTTAGATATATTGGGTTAAATCAATACAAGACTCAAATTAATTTCACCTATTTCTTTTTACTTTTTTAATGTAGGCACTAGAAATTTTAAATTTTTTTATTGGCTTTGAAAGAGAGAGAGGGAGAGAAAAAAACATCAGTTTGTTACTCCATTCATTTATGCATTCATTGGTTGGTTCTGATATGTGCCCTGACCGGGGATAGAACCTACAACTGTGGCAGTCAGGACGATGCTCTGATCAACTGCGTTACCCGGCCAGGACAGTACCAGCAAACTTTAAACTGCACATGTGGTCGTGTCATATTTCCATTGGCAGCACTGGCCTGAACAACTGCTCTCAGCTTCAGAAGGTTATGAAGACAAATGAAATAACTTGTGTAGGGCTCTCCGAGTTTTCTTAAGGAAACACATTGTGTAACAGCAAGATAAATTATTGAGGATCCTAGTCAGCAAAAAAATGTACTGTTCTTTACAGGCCAAAGATAATGTCACCAGCTTGGTAGTGGTTTTGTGTTGTTTTTCCAAGGTGGTGATGAGTTTGCACAAAGCCCCGTGCAACGTTTCTCTCCGCACCCATTCCATCCGCATCTGGTGCTCCCTAATGACCAAACAGCATATTTCTGAAATGCCTGGCCCAGGTTAAGAATGTAGTTCTCTAGCCATGGAATTTTTACTCTGTGCAAAGTACTCAGTCCTGTATAGGTTTCAGAACTGAGTCCTGAACCTCAGCCTATTTAACAAATTCTAATTATCTGCTTTACTCAACCAAGCAGATTTCAAATGTCAGTGATTATATCTATAATTATAGAATACTCTTGGCTCTTTTTTATTTAATTCTAAATATAGTTGATTAGATTGTACTTATAGTGAAAAAATGTGCACACATGTTGTGACCAAGAAAGTTGTTTTTCTTTGTGAATTTATATCTATGAAAATCCCACAATGTTACAAATCAAATCATGTTTTGACTTACAAATGACAGCATTAAACTATTATTTTAAAGCATTGGTATTATTGGGGATGATATATCTATATTACTTTACCCTAGGTCTTGAATAACAGTGAGAAGACAGAAGCGTCAGGTGGAAGCTTCCTCAGCATTTTTGCCTACTCACTTCTGCTCTCTTCTCTCTTCTCTCCTGTTAGGGAGATGGCAGGCCTTTAATCTTCATTTTCAGTCTCAGCCTTTGTGTTCTGGATGTGGAATCTTTCTCAAGGACCTTGTTGCTTTGCTTAGCCCTTCTCTTCTACCAGTCACTCTCTCCTATCTACTGGATCATCTCTAACAGCAAACAAACAGCTTTATAATCTCCCATCCTCAAACACACACACACACACATACCCCTTCCTCCCTTGACCCCACATTTTCTTCCTTTTAGAGCTTCTCTACTCCCCTTCACAGCAAAATCTTTCAGAAAGGTTGCCTAAACTGTTTCCATTTCTCCACCTCCCAGTCTTTCTTCAAAGCATTACAATTAGGTTTCCTTCCCCCAGTGAAATTGCTCTTATCAAGAGCAAGGTAAGACCTCCATGATACGAAATGCAAAAAGCCTTTCTGTCCCCATCTTACAGTGCTCTGGTAGTCCATGCAGTGCTGCTGGCCCCTGCCTTTGAAATACTCTTCTCTTGACTTCCATGATGCTATACTCTGGTTTTCCATCTGTCCAACTGGCTACTCATTCTCAGTCTCTCTCCAGCACATTTGTTCCTAGCAGACCTCTAAATGTCGTAGACCATCTGATTCCTTAGCACCTTCTCTTTCTGTGCACTCTCCCTAGGTGGCCTCAGTCATTCCCATGGTTTTAAATGCCAACCATTGCTGATAATTTCCAAAGGCCTGCTCCAAATGTAAGTTCCAGATTCACATATCCATATAGCTGAATCTCAATTACATATCTCAAACCTACCATATATACCAATACATAAAATATTTGTGTGTTCTTCCCATACTAAGAGGAATAAGAATAAGTAGACAAAGAAGGGGAGGAGACAGGGAAAGAAGGAAGGAAGGAAGGAAGAAGGAAGGAAATGTTATGTTTTTGCTCTAAACAAAAATCAAGATGTCCCTTACTTCCCATACTTAATCATATTTAATCCATCAGCAAACTGTCTAGCCCTCTGTTTGTCTCCACTGCTGCTCACCCGGACTGCTGCTATATCTTCCCAACTGACCTCCCTGTCTCAGCTCTCATACCTGCACAGTTCACTTTCAAAACAGGGATCTTTTTACATCATAAACCAGTTCATGCCACTCTCCTATTTAAACTCTTCAATGGTTTGGCAACTTCCCATTGCACTTGGAATGAAATCCAAAACCGGACCATCACTCACAGCTCTGCACGGTTAGGCCCTTCCCTAACTCTCCAGCTTCATCTTGTGCCACCTGCCTTCCATTCCCGCTCCTCCCCACCCTGGGACCTTTGTATTTGCTGACCTTTCTACCTGGAATGCTGCTGGACTCCAGCCTCATCCCTTCATTTGAATAACAGGCTTCTATTCATCCTTAAAGTCTCAATTAAATGTCATCTCACAGAGCCTTTCTAGATTACCTGTTTTTAAACAACTTCACCCATTTTTTTAATAGAGTGGAAGGGAGGGAGAGAGGGAGAGAAAATCAGTGAGAGAAAAAAACATCTGATTGGCTGCCTCTCACACACCCACAACCAGGGACCTGGCCCTCAACTCAGGCTTGTACCATGACTGGGAATAGAACTGGTGACCTTTTAGCTTGCGGGTTGGTGTCCAACCCACTAAGCCACGCCAGTCAGGGCTCACCCACTTACTCTTTTACAAGGCCTTATTTCTTTCTTTCCCAGTATTTGCCACAGTTCTAATTGTTTATTTGCTTTCCTGACTTTCAGCCTCTGCCCCTCACTCATTTCATTCTAGATAAGAGGTTGGGATTAGACACTGAGCACCGTTTCCATGCCTCTCTTCTCCCTGCTCTTGGAAGCTAGCCTGTGTGCTGAGTGTGTACCTGTCTGTACTCTCTTGTCATGAGTTTCATAAGAACAAGCCTGTGCTGGCTTAGCACTCACTGCCTGTGGCTAAATGTGAAGTCCAGTTCAGGACTGAAGTATTAGGAAGACCACTATGAGTACGCAGATAAGTCATGACCACAGCAGACCCATCAGTAAAGAATGTTGACATTTTAATCTGGATCAGGTACAAGAAAAATAAGTGCTACATGTTGACCCTTATGAACAACAATATCTCTTTCCTGAAATTAATGAAACTTCTTTCAATCTTCTTAAGCAATGGTATCCTTTTTTAAACAATGTGTATATTAGTCACAATATGTGAAAAAAATAACTAACAAAGTAAATGTGGAGATGTTCTGATTACAATAATGATTACAATAATTATCACTTTTTATGTAGTAACAGGAAACTCATTCACATTAACAAAAGAAAAAAGAAAAATATTAGTTCATATAAAAGAGTATTTGGGAATGTATCAGTCAGAAGTTGATCCTAGGTCAACTATGACTAGTTCCTGTTTCTTTCTCTGTATTTTTTGGCTCTGCTAAGAGCTCTGAGAAACTCAGACTGGAAAAAGAAATTGTACTACAGTGTTGGATCTTTTTTAAAGAGATCTCTGCTCTCCTGGTTGCAAGATGACTGCCAGAGGCTCCCGGGGCTACTTCTCTTCACTCACATTCACAGCAAAGAAAACATCTCTCTTTGGCAGAAGCATCTGCCAAAACATACATTTAAAAAAAATTGGCTCTGGCTATGTAGGTCAGTTGGTTAGAGCATAATCTTGATATGCCAAGATTGCAGGTTCTATGTCTGGTCAGGGCACATATAAGAATCAACTGATGAAAGAATAAATAAGTGGAAAAACAAATTGATGTTTCTCTCTCCCTCTTTCTCTAAAGATCAACAACAACATTTTTAAAAATTTTTATATGCTTTCTTTCTCCCTAGAGGTATGGCAAAATCTCTTGGATTGAATTGCGTGCTGTCTTGAACCAATCAATTCCTACAGTCAGGAATGTGTGATATACCGACTAGGCCAAAAACCAAGTCTTACCCACGGTGTTCTAGAACATACACAAGCCCACCCACCCAGGAATCAGCACCAGAAAGACACAGCTTGCTTGTGGGTAGCAGAGGGAAGTGACTGAAAATAGGGCAAGAGCCGAGCAAGTGGCATTGTTCCCTCTCTGACCTCTCCCCCACATACAGCACCGCAACGCAGCAATGTGGGTTGCCCTGCCCTGGCGAATAGCTAAGGCTCCGCCCTTACAAAGTAACAAATGTGCCAAGATAAAGAAATATGGCCCAAATGAAAGAACAGATCAAAACTCCAGAAGAAGAACTAAGCAATGAGGAGACAGCCAACCTATCAGGTACAGAGTTGAAAACATTGGTAATCAGGATGCTCACAGAAATGATTGAGTATGGTCACAAAATGAAGAAGTGAAGGCTATACAAAGTGAAATAAAGAAAAATATGTAGGGAACCAACCATATGATGGGAAGGAAACCAGGACTCAGATCAATGATTTGGAACAAAAGGAAGAAGTAAACATCCAACTGGAAGAGAATGAAGAAACAAGAATTCAAAAAAATGAGGAGAAGCTGAGGAGCCTCTGGGCAATTTTATACATTCCAACATCTGAATCACAGGGATGCCAGAAGGAGAAGAGGAAGAGCAAGAAATTGAAAATTTATTTGAAAAGATATTAAAAGAAAAATTCCCCAATATGTTGAAGGAAATAGACATTCAAGTCCAGGAAGCTCAGAGAAGTTGGACCTAAGGAAGAACACACCAAGACACATCATAATTACATTACCCAAGAATAAAATGAAGGAGAGAATCCTAAAAGCAGCAAGAGAAAAGGAGACAGTTACCTACAAAGGAGTTCCCATAAGATTATGAGCTGATTTCTCAAAAGAAACTTTACAGGCAAGGAGGCTGGAAAGAAGTATTCAAAGCCATGAAAAGCGAGGACCTACATCTAAAATTGCTCTATCCAGCAAAGCTACCATTTAGAATGGAAGGGCAGATAAACTACTTCCCAGACAAGGTAAAGCTAAAGGAGTTCATCATCACCAAGCTCTTATTATATGAAATGTTAAAGGGACTTATCTAAGAGATAGAAGTTCAAAAACTATGAACAGTAAAATGACAACAAACTCAAAAATATCAACAACTGAACTTAAAAAACAAAAACTAAGCAAACAACTAGAACAGGAAGAGAATCACAGAAATGGAGACAACATGGAGGGTTATCAGTGGGGAGGGGAAGGAGGAGAATGGGGGGAAAAGGTACAGAGAATAAGAAGTATTATTTGTAGGAACAAAATAGACAGGGGGAGGTTAAGAATAGTATAGGAAATGGAAAAGCCAAAGAACTTATATGTACAACCAATGGACATGAACTAAGGTTGCAGAGGAGGATGCTGGAGGGAGGGAGGTGCAGGGCAGAGGGGGATAAAGGAGAGAAAAAATGGGACAACTGTAATAGCATAATCAATAAAATATACTTAAAAATTTTTTTAAAAAGTAATTCAGAGCCAAGAACTCAAATTAAGAGAACATTTATTTAGAAAGTTCCAGAGGTAGTAGCAGTGAGCCAGCTGGACTTCTGAAACAAATTACAGAAGCAAAAGAAGAGCCCTTGGATCTTATGAGAGAGAAAGGCAAAGGTAACACACCTGGGGGAAAGAAGAGGGGGAAGAGAAGAGTGTGGGAGTGTTCCCAAGAGGGAAAACACACTGAGTCCTTTGTCTGGAGAGTTTTAAAGGCTGGGAGTTTAGGGGAGGTCTTAAGAGAGGATCTCAATAGAATAATCATCAGCTTTATGCTGATGTGCCAAAATGAGATTCCCCGACCCCCCCACCCCCTCCACCCCCACCCCCGCCCCACAACTTTATCTGTTCTTGGGTGTGGTTAGCCCTAATGGCACTAATTGGATTTTTGTTATCTGTCTCCCTGGGCAGGGTGATTTAAGCTATTTACTCTCTGGTTGGGGAGAAGTAGTGTAAACCATTTACTCTTCAGTGTTCTTGGTTTAGGGAAGATAGAATTTTGTGATTTGCTAGATGGCTATAAACTGCTTGGCTGGTTAGCTATCTGTCTCAGTTTCCCTACTCCACTGGTCCTGGACAAGTTAAGAATAGATGTTGAATGGAAGCAACCAGTGTATGTAAGCCTAAGAGCCCTGAACATCTGCAGCCTGATAGACAGCCCCTCTGTACAGAATCAACCTCATGATTTAAAATCCCCTCTCTATCTTCAAGAGTATTTTGTGATCTTTCTTCCTCCCTCCTTTGCTTTTCCTTTTCTCTTGCTTTCTTTTCTATTCTTTTCTTTTCCTTGCCTCTTTTTCTCTTTCTTACTTCTCTTTCTTTCTTCCTTTCAGTTGGATTGGTTAGGATACTTAAACATCTGTGCCCATATGAAAGCACCAAAGTCAGTGTTCATGCTGCCTGTCACTACCAAAACCAGCAGTGACAAAACATAGATTGAATCTTTATGGCACTTCATTCAGATGCCAGCAATCTGAGAAAATAGTAGGTTATATACCCTCAAAAATCAAAAACCATCTTAACAGCTCATCTCAAGCTGAAATTTTTGTAAGAAGAAAGGGTAGGTAAGGAGTTTAGAAAAAGGGTTAATTGGATAAGAGTTGCAGTCTGGGATGATTTTCCTAGTACTTCTTCATCCGTTGCTGAACAACTTAGATGCCATCTCCAATCACCTACAGACACCCTGGGGAACAAAGGTTGATTTGCTTGTGGACCTCCTGGAGTCTTGCATTCTAGTTCCTGAAACAATAGCTTTACACAGGCATCAATCACTTAAGCCTGCCAACTAAAATCTTTAGACTAAAATCTATCAGACTAAAATCTTTAATTCTTGAGTTCCCCTATAACATATAGTTGCCCTAAGGGAGCTTTTGGAAGAGCTTAATGTTTAAGAACTAAACATGATGAGAAAAAAGGCCCATTTCACAGGACAAATATCAAAGACCGGCCACAGCATTTACCAGCAGTGCTAGCAAGGGTGCTGAAGTGTCAAATGAGCTACAGGTTGGAAAAACAAATGCTAGAGAAAACGGGTCCTGAACAGGGAGGTGAGGAGGGAGTGTGAAGTCTTCACAAGGGACATGAATTATTTCAAGGGATTCCTTTTCCAGATAAGCTTTCCTAAACTGGACAGACCAGGAAAGTGAATGATCAAAGCATCAAGCTATCGCTCCCTTCCTGTCTCCTTTGAGCAATCACCCTTTATCCCTTGATGAGAGAAAGGCAAACCTCACACTCACCCCAAATCTCCTAATGCATTGCCTGGGGTGTAAAACCTTCAGTGTGCTCAAGAAAGAGGAAGCAAGTGACTCTAATGATGGGGTGATTCGTCTTTTTGCAAATCTGATGGACTCCAACCTCTGCTTTCCACCAAAGAGAAGAGCACCTAATCAAGTCATCAGACGAGAGGTTACTAAAAATAATCTCCATGATAGATTACCATGGATTTTTTTGGCATGTGACTGAGAAGAATTCAAAGAATTGAGCCCTGTTGCTATAATAAAACTCCGTCATTTTTATTTACTAACTCATTTAAGTGAAGAGTTTTTCAACCTATAGCTACCAAATCATACATTCAGCACTGATGTTTAACCATGTTATATTTATTCCTGAATATATGAAGGAAAAAAGCATTACCCATCTCATTAAGAACAGCAATTCCAACACAATTTTACATTTTATGTTTAGTAATTATTCACCAGTATTTGTAACATATTTATGATGTTATGAGGAATTGTGTGGAAATTTCTAACACTTTGAACCTATGCTAACAGAAAAGTTAATATTATTCCTATTTATTTCTATACTTTTGTTGCCTAAAACTATGTTGTTTGTGAGATAAGTATTTTAAAAATAAAATATATTAAGAAGTAGAATGGGAATATTATTTCAAGAAGGAACATGAACAAAACAAATTTCTTAGAAGTATGGAAGAACTGAATTATGTATAGTTTAAAAGTATGATGGGTACTGAATTACTACATTATTTAGACTCTACTGCATAAATATCAAGTAGTGATGTGACAGTTTATTTTCAAATGTCATTATAATGTGTTGGAATATATACATATATATTTGCAACTCCTTTAACATGATAAAAATTTTAGGTATCAACTTAAAAAAATGTGGTGAGAAATGTATTGCTTCTTAAATTTTGGGGGGCAAAAAATAAAAAGCAAATAAAATATTTTAGGCATACTTAAGTGCAAATGTCTGGGGACAATGCAAGAAGAAAATGATCTAGGTAAGAGCAGGCCCACATTTGAGACTGATTGTGCAATGAAATCTTATCATGAAGGACCTGTCTTCTCACATTTGCTTTGGTATCTTGTATCCAAGAGAAAGATCAAACCGAGAATGACGGAGTAGGCATTGGTAAAGGAAAAAGAGAACTCGAGATGGAAGAAGAAATTGTAAAAGTGTACCCATCTCCCTGGGGAGCCAACAGAGGTTAATAAGAATAGCAAGGATTTGAGTCAGCCAGAATTGACTCAGAACTCTGACTCTGCTACTTATTATCTATGTGGCCATGGACAAGGTGCTTAACCCACCTCATCTGTATTACGGGCATAATGCAGTTTATCACATGGGGTTAAATTTCACAGAGGATGTAAAACGCTTTGCACAGAATCAAGCAAAGAGTTACAATAATTGGTGGTTTTTGTGATTCTTACACAGCCATGGGCCTTGGAACAATCATCTACCTCAAGCTTCACTTTCCTCCTATATAACACAGTAATAATAACATCACCTCCTAGGAGTACTATGAAGATTAAATTGATAATAAACCTGAGAACACTTATCACACAAAGAAGACATTCAATAAATATTAGTTCTTCCTCACCTCTTCCTTCCTTAGGTTCCTATTGACTTACACAATTCAATGGCTTCCTTGTTGGGATGTGATGAAAAACAGTCTAATTCCAAATGCCCATGTACAAAATAGGCTACTATTTTTATTGTGTCTACTAGTAAAAAGACTAAATCTGAAATGATTCTTTTTCTTGCTGAAAAGAGTCCAGGGTCTCATACACAGATAACTGTATCCTTATAGATATGACTTTTCTGCTTTACTAGCAAATCTCATTAGTAACAAAATTATTTTCTTGAAATTGTGGAAGACAGAGATGTTGCTGACGTTGATGATGTAATCAATCCTCTCACAAAAAGGACCTACTTACAAACACACACATGCACACACACACAAATCTGCCTGAGCATTTCCTTTTCTCTTATGAGTGAAAAGATAAAGCACTCATTTTCTATAGGAATAAAGTCTACTGACTGATGTGATTCCCTTGTTCTAGATGACACCAAGTATGCCCTGTCTTTGCAACTGGGTGTATGAAACAAAGCCTGGTGTAAGATGAGCTAGGATGCCGGGGAGGCAGTTAGGGAACCAAGTTTCATTGAACAGGCAGGGACTGTCTGAAGCCACTTTCCTTGTTTTAATTTGTGGAATGATGTCCCGTTGGTTCTTTTCAGAACCAGGCTACCATATTGCTTTTCCCTGTTGAGGAGAGGTGTGTAGTGACCCTAAATAGACAAAATGCATAGGAAGGCCCCAGATCAGCCAGGATCCCAGGAAGAAACAGACGGCACACTCCAAGGGAGTGAAAGAAGTATTGTTGAGGTTGGATAATGGGTGTGTGGGCATCTGTTATACTAGTCTCTGTTTGAAATTGTCTAAAATAAAATATATAAAAGCAAAGGGAGGAGTACAAAAACAAGAGACTAGTGATAGTGATTTACAAAGGTGGACAGAGGTTAAAGGAAAACAAAGGAAGGTGAAGTCTCCCTCTTTTCCCTCCACGTCCACACCACACCCAGGACCGGTGACAGTGGGAAGTTCTCCCAGGAGCAGCTTGAAGGCACAGGGACCCAGGGAGACCTCCTGGCTATAGGAAAGGCCCCCCCACCAGGGGTCGTGACCTTGAGTGGAGGAATGCAGCCCCAGTCAGGCAAGGCCCAATCCATAATTTGTGAAATCCAGGCAAATTTTAAAAAGCAAGAAAAATTGTGGTTAAGGGTCCTAAAATATAAAACTTTAGTTTTTTCACCACAGTCGCTTTCTCCCGCTCTTGTTATTTTTTTAATTTTCTCTCTAACGCCATTCTAAATTTTAAAAAACTATAAGTTTAAATTAGTAGTCTGAATTTTGCCATTTACACTGTGTAATGTCAGTTTTAAATGTGATATATGGGCATTTAACAGCAAAATCACCAAAATTACATAATTTGTATTTCATCATTTGCATGTACATACATAATTTTTTCTTGCTGGGACAGTGGAAATGCTGCACAAACTCAACTGTTTTATTTCACTTCTTTATACACACACATTATTGCCAATACTCTTGACCTTTGGCTTACTGATGAGTAAAAGGGACTGAAAGAAAAAGGAAGTATGGCTTGCTCTTTCTCTTTCCTTCTATGGCATCATTTTTCGTGCAAGTAATTTGCTAAGATAGGGAAGTAACATGGGTGAGAAAGGGCATGGTAGAGTTCCTTGGTTGTTTGTGTTTCTGAGAATGCCATTGCCCTTTTTTTTTCTGAATTTGAAGAAAGTTTTTCCATGTGGCTACTATCAATAAGTCAATAAACAAGTACTGGTGAGGATGCAGAGAAAAGTGAACCCTAGTGCATTGTTGGTGGGAATGCAGACTGGTGCAGCCACTGTGGAAAAGAGTATACAGTCAACTCAAAAAATTAACAGTGAAACTGCCTTATGACCCAGTGATTCCACTGCTGGGAATATAACTTAAGAATCATGAAATACGAATACAAAAAACTATATGCATCCCTATGTTCATAACTGTTATTTACAACATCCAAGATCTGAAAATGCCTAAGTGCCCAGGAGTAGATGAATAGATTGAAGAAAAAAAAACAACAAAAACTGTGGTACTTTTATATAATGGAATACTATGCAGCATTAAAAAAGGAACTCTCGCCTTTTGCAACAGCATGGATGGAACTGGAGAGTATTATGCTAAGTGAAATAAGCCAGTTAGTGAAAGACAAAAACCATAGGTTCCTGCTTATATGCAGAATCTAATGAACAAAATAAACTAATCAATAAAATAGAAGCAGAAGCATGGATACATGGAACAGACTGACAGCTGTCAGGGGCGGGGGCACTGGATGAAAGAAGGTGAAGGGATTAGCTAAAGAATGTATGTGCAACCTTGGCTGGCACAGCTCGGTGGACTCAGTGCTGGCCTGCAAACCAATGGGTTGCTGGTTTGATTTCCAGTCAGAGAAGGAAGGAAGCGCACATGCATGGGTTGCGGGTCAGGTCCCCACACTGATGTTTCTCTCCCTCTCTCCCTCCCTTCCTCTCTCTCTAAAAATATATAAATAAAATCTTTAAAAAAGAGAGAAAGAAAGTATATGCATGACCCTTGGACATGGACATAGTGTGGGAATTGACTGAGAAAGCGGGGAGCAGGAGCAAAGTCTGGGTGGAAACGGGCAAAGGGAGAAAAAGCAAGGACAACTGTAGTAGTATAAGGAATGGCAATTAAAAAATTTAAAGAAGGTTTTAATTCAAATGGAAAGAGAGGCATTTCTGATCTTAATCAACTGTAGATGTAACATGTTTACCTTGTACTTGTTTTGAGTCTCCCTGGGCTCCCGAGCATCCCAGGCACACAGGAATTCCATGCTTGTGAGGCTCTGGAATTGCTAATGGGGACACAGAAGTGGCAGATACATACTGTGCACATCTCCTCTGTTTACATATCAAACTTCACTCACTAAATACACATTCAAAGAAAAAATTCAGAATTCCAAAGCGGTGGCAGCGAAGCACTAAACCAAGTGTGGGGCCCATCTGAGCATGAGGCCTGTTGACTGCACAGGTCATACCCCTGCTGGAATATGTGACCAGCCAAGAGGGGGCCAAGGTAACCAGTGCTCCCTCCCCCATCCTCCCGTCTTCTGCAGCTGCCCCAATGCTGGACCCAGACTAGACAGCGAGGAAGCCAGGGACACATCCAAACAGGGTGGTCTCCTGAGCCCCTGACTGG
Source organism: Trachops cirrhosus (assembly GCA_028533065.1). Classification (NCBI taxonomy): domain Eukaryota; kingdom Metazoa; phylum Chordata; class Mammalia; order Chiroptera; family Phyllostomidae; genus Trachops; species Trachops cirrhosus. The sequence goes on from CM052549.1 coordinate 29,766,909, forward strand.
AGAGAGAAGGGTGCAGAGTACATCTGGAGGAGCAAACAGAAGACCCAGCAGAGGCCTCTGGCTTCCAAATCTCATTCCAACAAATTTGATTTCTATTTAACTCAGCTAACAAAGTGAACTGTTAACAAGGATAAGATAATAAGGACCAGGCAGACAGGCCCCAGGTGTGGCTCCAGATTTTTGTGGGGCCTGATGCTCATGCAATTTTGTGAGCCCTCTTTCAAAAGGAAGGAAGTAACGGAGGGAGGGAGGAAAGAAGGGAGGGAAGGAAGGAGGGAGGGAGGGAGGAAGGAAGGAAGGAAGGAAGGAAGGAAGGAAGGAAGGAAGGAAGGAAGGGAGGAAAAATTACATATATAAATTAGGTATGAAACTAGCTACTTATTTAGAATGGAAAGAAAATCACAGTAAAACATTGGGACTTGGGAGATTCAGTTCCCTTTCTTCTGAGAGAGTCTCTAGGAAATAGAGCAGAAATGCCTGCACACACATGCTTCCTGATTGCACCTTGGCTTTTCCTCGCCACCTAACACATTCACACAACTCCATCCAGGCCCTACCCCATGCATGGGCCCAGGAACTGCAGAATCCTGAAGATTAAACTTTATTAGCTTTATGGGAAACCCCTCCATAGGCCCAGAAACTTAGAATATAGAATGAAGTGGCTGTGGAGCAGCAAGCAGCAACCACCTTGCAAAAACGGTGGGCCCTTGAGTCGTGTTGTGACCCCTCCCCCTACCATGTGTGCCAGAAACAGCAACACACATGATGGGCTCCTCTGACACAGAGCTTTCTCACTGTCATCAGAAAATTGCATTGAACTTCAGGGACACTACAGAGGGAACTGAGGATGTAGTGGACAGTCATGGCCACTCCTTTGCACCTTACTCTCTTGTCTATCCCTTGTGCTGCCTGTTGGCTAAGTTGGAATAAGCCAAAGGGAAAATGACCTTGTCATCTTCAAATCCTGACTAGACTTTATGCTCTGACCTGATCAATGGATTCCTCTGTAGATGTAAAATACTACTGAGCTTTTCTCATGGCAGGCACTGAGTGGAGAAAAGGCACTGAGTGAGGCACCAGTGGAGGCAGCTTAGATTCAGAAGAAAGGAGGAGTAGGTCAGTTAGATGGAAGGGCTGCTCTGGATGGGGCTCTGGGTCAGGGCTTAGGAGCCCCAGGGACTGAGCAGGGAGCCCATAGGAGGAGGTAAGAAGTGGATAAGGACCAAAAAAAGAATCACAGGCATATGTAGGGAAATGTAAAAATGCTCAAGAAAGATTTCAAACTTTGCTAAAGCCCTGGTGTTGGAGAACTCACAATTTGCTTTTGGTAAGTATGAGGAAAGCTACGGATACCTGAACTAAGAACTTGTGCTTAACCTGAAAGTGTGCATCTAAACGAGGCAGTGCTTAAGTGCCTACTTTAAAGTATTAACCTTATTTCTTAAAAGTTATGAAGCTCCTTCTTCCTGTGCCTTAGTTTCCTCACTGACAAGATGAAAGTGTGTTATATTACATCACATTATGTTATGTCATATCACATCATGTCATATCATGTTATGTCATTACATTATGTTTTTTGCAGCTCACTTGATAGTGTTGTATGAGAATTAGGTAAACTAAACTTAAAGCTACTTATAAGAGTTCTCAGTACTTGTGAGATAATAGAATATATATATACATGGTCTTCTTACCTAAACTCTTTTTTGCATGTCATTCTCAAGCAGGTGGACTGCCTTATCTGTCCAGAGGAACAGCCCTGAATTAATCCCATTCACATCTTTGAAGTGCTCTTACCAATATCTGTAAAAGAAAAATCACACTTGATTAATCAATCCTAGTTCCTTAATGATCATTATAAATAAATAGGTACTCAGCAAATGTTTGTTGAATGAATTTGGAAGTGCTATTATATAATTTAAAACATTTGACAATTTTCTACTCCCTAAACTATTGAAAGTCAAAACAATGGCTCAAAAACCTAGTTACCAGGGAGACATAATTTTCATAGAGAGAGAGTTGAATACTAACAAGAACCAATGCCTAATGTTCAGTGATTTTCTTCTGGCAGAATCAACCATTGTGGTGCCAGTCTGACATGAATGCATGCTACCAAAATCATTTAGCATTTCTGTATTTTTAAAAAAGAGAGCCAGGTAAAGCAAAAAATTGGCATTCAGCCTTTTATTGTAGTAGAGCATAATACTGTGCAAAAAACACATGTGGATTTCATAAACTCTGTGAGTAAGCAGAATATTTGCAATGTGCACAAGTATAGAACAGTGAATCATGAATCCATGGTGGGGGGGAATGGGGAAATAATTCTAATATACTGAAGATTTATAGCAGGGTTAAAGGAGTCACTACAGATTCAGGATATTGGTAAATGCTAACTATAATTAATAAAGAAGGTTGGTAAAGAAAAAGAGGATTCTTTTTTTTAATATTATCTTCTATCATCTATCTTTCTTCAACATTAGTCTCAACATTTTGTAACTATTTGTTAGCATTTTTCTTTCTTTTTTTAAAAGTTATTTTATTGTTGTTCAATTACAGTCATCTGCATTTTCCCCCCAGAACTCCCCCCAACCCCAGCCAAATCCACCCTCCTCCCTTGCTTCCACCCTCCCCCTTGGTTTTGTCCATGTGTCCTTTATAGTAGTTCCTGAAAACCCTTCCCCCCATTATCCCCTCTCACCTCCCCTCTGGTTACTGTCAAATGGTTCTTAATTTCAATGTCTGGTTATATTTTGATTGCTTTTTTCTTTTGTTGACTATGTTTCAGTTAAAGGTGAGATCATATAGTATTTGTCCCTCACTGCCTGGCTTATTTCAATTAGCATAATGCTCTCCAGTTCCATCCATGCTGTCGCAAAGGGTAGGAGCTCCTTCTTTCTCTCTGCTGTGTAGTATTCCACTGTGTAAATGTACCACAGATTTTGATTCACTCATTTAGTGATGGGCACTTAGGTTGTTTCTAGCACTTGGCTATTGTAAATTGCGTTGCTATGAACATTGGGGTGCACAGGTTCTTAAAAAACCTTTATTGAGATACAATTCTCACACATCACACAATTCACTCATTTAAAGTATTCAGTTCAATGGTTTTTAGTATATTCACAAGATTGTGTAAACATCATCACCATATAATTTCAGAACTTTTTCATCACTCCTGAAAGAGAAGCCCCTACCTATTAGCAGTCACTCCCCACTTTCTCTCCTCCTCCCAAGACAACCATTAATTTACTTTCTACATCTATAATTCTGTCTATTCTGGGCATTTCATAAAAATTGAATTATACAACATGTGGTTTTTGTGATGGGCTTTGTTCACGTAGCATAGCATTTGCAAGGTTCATCTTGCTGCAGTATGTACTGGTATTTCATTTCTCTTTATTGCTGAGTAATATTCCATTGTATGGATATACCACATTTTATTTATCCTTTTATCAGTTGATAGACATTTGGGTTGTTTTTACTGTTATGAATAATGCTGCCATGACCATTTGTTACAATTCTATGTGGACATGCTTCCATTTATCTTGGGGATGAGATGGCTGGGTTGTGTAGTAACTCTAGGCCAACTTGAAAAAGAACTTTAAAAATTAAGATATAATTTACATACTATAAAATTCACCATTTTAATTTTCTAAAATTCTCACCTAAGGAGATTTCTTTTCATTGCTTTTAGAGAGAGAGAAAGGGAGAGAAAAACATCATTTGGTTGCCTCCCAAACACCCCCAATCAGGGATCGACCCACAACATTTCTCTTATGGAACAATGCTCCAACCAACTGAGCCACACCGGCCAGGGCTAAAATTTGCGACTTTAAAGTGTAGACTTTATTGGGCTTTAGTATATTCACAAGGCTATCAACCATCATGACATCTAATTTTAGAAAAATCTCACCACCCCGATAGAAAAGCTGTACCCGTTGTCCTTGAATTAATGTTGGATCAGCAAGCCTAGAGTCCTCTGATCTTTCTTTTGTTTGGGAAAATTATTTGAAACACACTGTCCTTTTTATTCAAATTGAAATATCATCTGCATATTTGAAAAATAATTACACTGACTTTTTAAAATAACAGGTTCGTTGAGATTTAATTCATATACCATAAAATCCACCCATTTAAAATGTACATGGTTTTTGGTAAGTTCACAAAGTTGTGCGACCATTACCACTGACTAATTTAGAACATTTTTATCATGCCGAAAACCCCGTACCCATTAGGAGTCATTCTCCATCCGCCCGACCTCCGGCAACCACTCATTTGCTCTCTGTCTCAATGGACTTCTCTGTTCTGGACTACATTTAACTTATTGAAAAGGGAAAGAGGATTCTTATATCACTGGCCAATAACAACTTCTTTGGAGCATAAATAACTGTTTATATACACACATGCCAACACACACCTATTGCTTTTGTTATTACTGACATTTTATACCATGCCACTTCCCTGTACTCACAGACGAGCTCAGTATCTGTTAAATAAAGCACCAAAATGGGAAAAATACTGGCAGCACATGGCAAATAATTGGTAGCCTCAATAGAGAGATTTATCCATCCATAAGAACCGTGCTATCTCCCTCGTGGTTATATAATTACAAATGAAAACAAGGTATTTTTTCAACCAAAAGTATTTTTTTCAAAAGAGAATTTCAATACTATAACACCCAGCGTTGCCAGAGAAGTACAGAAAGGCATCCCATATACTGTCAGTTAGAGTTTAAAGTGGTATAACATTTCTCAATGACAATTTGGCTACATGTATCAACAACCTTTAAAATATGCATACTTTTTTATCTAGAAATTTTACCTTAAGGAGTTTGTTTTAAATAAAACAATTATCAAATAAAAAAATTATCAAAGGAACCCTTAAAGATATACGTATAAGATTTTACATTCTCTTATTGGTATTTTAAAAAGCAACAAATAGGAAATGACCTAAATACTGTTTCAAAGAAAGAGGTTAGTTAACTTACTAACTAGCCAGATAATCAATTACTATGCTGCTGTTAAAAATATGTTAAGGATCGACTTCCAGCCAAGATGGAGGCATAGGTAGACACGCTGTGCCTCCTCGCACAAAGAAAAGGACAACAAATGTAAAAACAAAAACAACCATAACTGACAGGTAATCGAACTGTATGGAAGTCAGACAACCAAGGAGTTAATGAAGAAACATTCATCCAGACCAGTAGAAGGGGCAGAGTCAAGCAGCCAGGCGGAAAGGACTCACAGTAGTGGGGTGGATTGCAGACTGAGTGGTCCCACATTCGCTTGCAGATAAACTGGGAGGAACAACTGGGGAGTGAGACAAACTATGTAACCCAGGATTCCAGTGCAAAGAAATAAAGCCTAAATACCTCTGACTGAAAACACCTGTGAGGGTTGAGACAGCAGCAAGAGAAACTCCCAGTCTCACGGGAGAGTTCGTTGGAGAAACCCACAGGGTTCTAGAACGTACACAAGCCCATCCACCCGGGGATCAGCATCAGAAGGGCCCAATTTGCTTGTGGGAAGCGGGGGAAGTGACTGAAATCCAGCAGAGAGTGGAGCAAGCGGCATTATTCCCTCTCAGACCCCTCCCCCACATACAGCATCACAACCCAGCGCAGTGGGTTGCCCCACCCTGGTGGACACCTAAGGCTCCTCCCCTCATAGGTAACAAGCGCTCCGAGTCAAAAAAAAAAATGGCCCAAATGAAAGAACAGATCAAAGCTCCAGAAAAAAAGACAAGTAAGCAATGAAGAGATAGCCAACCTATCAGATGCACAGTTCAAAACACTGGTAATCAGGATGCTCACAGAATTGGTTGAATATGGTCACAAATTAGATGAAAAAATGAAGGCTACAATAAGTGAAATAAAGGAAAATGTACAGGAACCAACAGTGATGGGAAGGAAACCGGGACGCAAATCAATGGTGTGGACCAGAAGAAAGAAAGAAACATTCAACCAAAACAGAATGAAGAAACAAGAATGAAGAAACAAGAATTCAGAAAAGTGAGAAGAAGTTTAGGAACCTCTGGGACAACTTTACACATCCCAATGTCCGAATCATAAGGGTACCAGAAGAAGAAGAGGAAGAGCAAGAAATTGAAAACCTATTTGAACAAATAATAAAGGACACTTTCCCTAATCTGGCAAAGGAAATATTTCCAGGAAGTCCAGGAAGTACAAAGAGTCCCAAAGAAGTTGAACCCAAGGAGGAACACACCAAGGCACATCATAATTACATTAGCCAAGGTAAAAATGAAGGAGAGAATCCTAGAAGCAGCAAGAGATAAGGAGACAGTAACCTACAAAGGAGTACCCGTATGACTGTCAGGTGATTTCTCAAGAAACCTCAGAGGCAAGAAAGGGCTGGAAAGAAGTATTCAAAGTCATGAAAGGCAAGGACCTACATCCAAGATTACTCTAACCAGCAAAGCTATCATTTAGAATGGAAGGGCAGATAAAGTGCTTCCCAGATAAGGTCAAGTTAAAGGAGTTCATCATCATCAAGCCCTTATTATATGAAACGTTAAAGTGACTTATCTAAGAAAAAGGAGATCAAAAATATGAATAAGAAAATGGCAAACTCACAGTTATTAACAACTGAAACAAAAACAAACTAAGCAAACAACTAGAACAGAAACAGAATCACAGAAGTGGAGATCACATGGAGGGTTATCAGCAGGGGAGCTGTTGCAGAGAGAGGGGGGAAAGGTACAGAGAATAGGTAGCATAAATGGTAGGTAGAAGATAGACAGGGGGAGGTTAAGAATAGTATAGGAAATGTAGAAGCCAAAGAACTTATACATGTGAACCATGGACATGAACTAAATGGGGGGGAATGTGGGTGGGAAGGGATGCACAGGGCAGAGGGTAATAAAGGGGGGAGGGAATGGGACAACTGTAGTAGCATAATCAATAAAACATTTTCAAAAAATAGGATCAGCAATGAACAGTGGAACTTAAAATTAAAAACACTCACATTAGCATCTACCAAAATGAAATACTTAGGTATAAATCTAATGAAATATGTACAAGATCTATATGAGGGAAAACTACAAAAGTCTGATGAATGAAATCAAAGAACTAAATAAGTGGAGAGATATTTTGCTTTTGCAGATAAAAAGACTCAGAATTGCCAAGACATTAGTTCCTCCCAACTTGATCTACAGATACAAGACTAGTCAAAATTTCAACGCGTTGTTTGGGATAGCAACTGACTGATCCTAAAGTTTATATGCAGAGGGAAGAGACTGAGAATAGCCAGCACAATATTGAAGAACAAAGTTGGAAGACTAACACTATCCAACTTCAAAACTTACTATAAAACTATAGTAATAAGTCAGTGTGATATTAACAAAAGGAATATACAAAATACAGAGTTCAGAAATAGATTCATACAAATATAGTCAAGTGATCTTTGACAAAGAAGTACAGGAAATACAGTGGGGCAGAGTCTTTTCAACAAATAGTGCTGAAACAACTAGGCATCCACATGCAAAAAAAAAAAATTGAAAGAGGGATCTTAGCTCTGGCTGGCATGGCTCAGTGGATTGAGTGCTAGCCTCAAACCAAAAGGTCACAGGTTTGATTCCCAGTCAGGGCACATGCCCGGGTTACAGGCCCTGCCCCCAGGTAGGGGGGTGAAAGAGACAACTGATCGATGTATCTCTCACATGTCAACGTTTCTCTCCCTCACTTCCCCTCTCTCTAAAACTAAGTAAACAAACAAAATCTTTTTTTAAAAAAGAGTGATTTTTACATCCTTCACAGAAATTCAAAATAAATCATAGAGCTAAACATCTAGTGCAAAATTATAAAACTTCTAGAAGATAACATAGAAGAACACCTGTATGACCTTGGATATGGTGATAACTTTTCAGATACAACACCAAAGGCATACTCCATGAAAGAAATCATCGATAAGCTGAATTTCACTAAAATTGAAAACTTTTGATCTACAAAAAGTGATATCAAGAGAATAAAAGGCAAGTCACAGACTGGGAGAAAATATTTATGAAAGACACATCTGAGCCCTGGCTGTAAGCTTCAGTTGGTTGCAGCATTGTCTTGATACACCAAGATTGAAGGTTCAATCTCCAGACAGGGCAAGTACAAGAAGCAACCAATAAATGTGTAAGTGAGTGGAACAACGAATCAATGTCTCTCTCTCTCTCTCTCTAAAATCAACAAATTTTTAAAAAGACACATGTGATAAGGGACTGTTATCCAAAATATACAAATAACTCATAAAGCACAACAACAAGAAAACAAACAACAGTTTAAAAATGGGCCAAAGAATTTGATACCTCACCCAAGAAATACACAGATGGTAAAAAAAAAAAGCATATGAAATGAAGCTTCATAACATATGTCATCAGGGAAATGCAAATTAAAACAACAATCAGATACCACTGCACATCTAGCATGGCCAAAGTCCAGAACACTGACAGCACCAAATGCTGGAGAGGATGTGCGGCAACAGAAATTCTCATTCATTACTCATGGGAATGCAAAATGGCACAGCGTCTTCGAAAGACAGTTTGGTGGTTTGTCACAAAACTAAATATACTCTTATCCTACCATCCAGCAACTGTACTCCTTGGTATTTGCCCAAAGGAGGTGAAAACATATGTCCATACAAAGCCCTGCACATGGATGTTTGTAACAGCTTTATTCATAAGCGCCAAAACTTGGAGGCTACCAAGATGCCCTTTAGTGGGTGAATGGATGCATAAACTGTGGTACATCCAGACATGGAGTATTATTCAGCACCAAAAAGAAATGAGCCATCAGGCCACAAAAAGACATGGAAGAACCTTAAATGCATAGTTCCAAGTTAAAGGAACCAATCTGAAAAGGCTACAATACTGTATAATTCCAACTATATGACATTCTGGAGAAGGCAAAACTGTGGACAGAGTAAAAAGGTCAGTGGTTGACAGAGGTTCAGCTGGGGTGAAAGGGTGGTGGCAGTGAATAAGTACAGCACAGAAGATTTTTAGAGCATTGAAAATATTCTGCATGATACTATGATGGATACATGTCACTATACACTTGTCCAAACTCGAAGAATGCACAACACCAAGTGTGAACCCTAAGACAGACTACAGACTTACAGTGATTATGAGGCGTCAGTGTAGGTTCATCAGTTTTAACAAATGCACCATCTGGTGCTACCTGATGGCATTGAAGGCAGGACTCTGGCTCTCCGTCCTTCCTTACTGGTTCTTACTGACCACAGGTGAGGGGTGTCTTGTTGGCCCGTCTTCACTGCATGAGCTCATTTAGTGCCTGGACAGTGTGACTTCTGGTCTCTGCTCCTGGCAAACACTGTTGAGGACCTGTGTTTGTCCTTTCTACCCCCACTCTCTGACCCACCTTTCCTACCCCATCACTCCACCATGCCTTTAACTTGCCTCACCTCAGTCCTCTTGGGGAGGTTGATACCCCTCTGCCACTTAGCCCCCAGTTCTAGGTGACTCCTCACAGCAACGCCTGGCAGGACATTGGCTCAATCCTCAGCATCCCCAAACCTCAGCATCTGGAACTTTTACATCCTTTCTCTGTTTCAAGCCAGCCTTGAGGAACCTGGGGTGGGATGTCATCTCCAACCTTTCTTTCTGCCTAAAAAATGACCCACTGGCATTTCTCCTCCCTCAGGCTGCCTCATGCTGCTAAGAAGAAGAGGTGGAAGGTGGAAGGTGGAAGAGGTGGAAGAGATTTTCTACAAAAACATCCAAGTTCTCTATTCTCTCTTCTTTCTTCTTGCTTTCCTTCCCTTCCCACTCCAGATGGGAGGTGGCTGTGGGTCATCCAGGTGCATACAGAAGCCTGAAGATTTGGAAAGCAGTCCAAGTACAGCTCCAAGTATAGATTTGGAAGGCATCGGCAGAGACGTGGTGGAGAACTCTGTGAGTTACAAGTGAGGAGAAATCATGGTCCAGGGCACAGTCCTAGTGCTCATTTTTTTTTTTTTATTAAGAAGCCATAAGCGTGGCAATAAATTTTCTACAAAAACTCTGGCATATTACAAAATAAATAACATAAATTCTGTGACATGAGAAAGGCTTCATCTTTCAGTTTGTCAAAAAGTAGTTCCTAACCAGCAACCAGGGCTTTAGGGAGGGAAACAGGGCATAATGAACCCTTATACGCTCTTTCCCCATGGTGTTGGCAGTCTCCCCAGTGGACTTTCCCCCATAGGAAGAGCTGAGGAAGGCTGTCAGTCTTTAAAATGAGGCTGCCCCTCTCAGAAGGACTACTCAAGCAACTATATGTATTCTAGAAGGAAGGTCTTTAAACTGGGGATTCATAACTGAGAAAGTTTCTTTTTTCAATTATCAAAGAGAAAGCAACCCATTCTGAAGACGGTCTCTGAGGGTTGGATGTGGGGATGGATGGATGGATGGGTAGGTGAGTAGATGGGTGGATGCAAGGCATTGAAATGAAAACATGGAATGGTCCAGAAGTGTTAGTCCCATAAGAATTTATAGTGACTTGCTTAAGACAACAAAAAGCTATTATTGAAAACCAACTGCTAGCTGCTGTGTTTGGCAAGGTCTCTGAAGTGCATCGCCTCGACCTCATGGAACACTCAAACTGGAGGGAGAAACAAAGTGCAATGAAATTAATACATCAATTATCTTAAAAGTATGAAAATTAGTTTAAATAGAATTATCATCTCCATCTCCATTTTCATTTTTAATTCCATTAAATTAGAAAGAATGAAGCGGTGCCACTTCCTTCTTACAGGAGGAGCGCAGGCCACTAGAGAGAGGGGAAAACCTAAAATCACATTTAAAAAATTTAAATATTGGCCAAGTTGCTTAACGTCCTGGGCAATTTTGCCACTGCCAAAAACAAGAAGGGAGGCAGATCATTTCACTTCACATTTGTATGTGAAGATCAACTTTAACAGTGCACTAAATATAAAATATAATGCAAATATGCCAAGCTCAGAAACATTTATTATAAATGAAATTTTAAAATATTAAATGTGCCTGTTTTCATTCTCTTTTTTTTATATCTAACTTATTGGAATTACTTTTAAAATACTACCATACTATTAAATATTCCATCATTATTGTCTTAAGCTGCCCTCTGGTGGTTTTTAATTTAGTAAATATCTTTAACTAACTACCTTAGTATCTGATGTATAGTATAGTTAAGTACTGTTTGCTTAATACCATGTTAATTCCTACATTCTATACATACTTATTTGGCAGGGCCTTTGAAATATTCTTTTAATTAGAATGGACACTATTTAATGTCCTGAACCGGGAAAACAGTAACGTCATGAAGCAGAGTCCGGGCACCCGGTGTGAGGGTTACTAGCGTTACAGCTTACTAGCGTTGCTCCTCTGGCCGCCATTATAGTGCAGGACTGACTGATGTGACCCTCAGGCATAAAGAATGTAAGAGCAAAAAAAAACCCACCTGAAAACTAAAATATACTTATTCAGTGATGATCCCTAATATGTGCTAAAGACTCCCACATAACACAATATAACTAACCTTTGCAATAAAAGTATAAACTATTCTTATGAATTAATTAGCTAAATATTTGCCACTGCCAGGAAGAATTTGAAATACAGAGCTGTCTTCATACAGAGCTGTCATTAATATATGATGTGCCTGTTTAAAATAGATACTTCTAGTCTAACCAGTCTCTTGTCTTTGGATAAAGTGGAAATTCTCAATCACTTTTGTTTTATTTTGTTCAATTTTCTGCAATACCAGTAATGTATAAAAGAACAATAAGAACAATATATTTTAACCATAAGAGTTTAAAAGTTAGAGTATTATTCAACTTTTCTCGTTATTAATTCTTTCCAAATAAGGCAAGATCCATCTGGATGCACTTAAATTATCTTTTTACATGTATGCTCTGATTTAATGGAAAGGAGATCCATAATATATGAGGTTAAATATTTTCTTGAGTTCAAACAATTATTTGAGTACCTTCTGTGGCTTTACCCTGGGTGGCCTGCACTCTAGAAAAGGAGGCCATTCCAGAAAAGAAGTTGCAAACATATTTTAAGCTGTTGTATCATCATGGGAGTTAGAACTTGAGAGAGAATTTGCTTTAGTAGTTCAGGGAAGCGTGGAGAGCTATGTCAGCTGCAGGGGAGAATACAGCTTCACAGTGGAAATGACACTCGATCTGGGCTGCGAGGAACTGATGGGATTTAGGTGGCAAGGCACAAACTGCTGCAGACATTTCAGATCAGAAAATAAAGACGCACAGAAACATGTAAGAGGGTCGTATGTTGGTGAAAAGCATGGAGGGAATTGAGTTGAAAAATCAGCTCAATTTTCTATAGCAAATCTATAGTGTGTTGCAGTTGAACGCAGAAGTTAAAATAAATCTGCAGCTCTGTTTAACAAAATTCAGAAGATTCATAGCAACAATGGTTTTAGCTAATGAAGCAATACATATGAACTGCTACTTGTCACCAGCGTTGGGTATTTGACCATTATTAGAGTTAGTAGGATCAATGGATCAGTGTAACAGAGGCTAAATGAGATTATTGTATTATTTTAAGCTGTTCAAGTTCTTAAAAATTAAGGTAGCACTTCAAGAGAGGGAAATGTATAGCTTTTATGTGTGCATTTGCTCAGCCTGGACAAAACCCACACACAGGTTTCAGCCTGACACCCAGGGAATGCACACTCCTATCGAGGGATGGAAGGTTCTATCAGGATGAGGCAGTTCTCTGGACCTGGTCCCAGTCATTCCCCGCTGACTCCACCACCAAGCGACTTTTGTTCTAATTTCTGTAACTGTAGATGAATTTTGCCTGCCCTTGAGCTTCGTGTAAGTAGAATCATACAGTATGTATCTTTTTTGAACCCAGCTTCTTATACTCAAGCATGTTCCTGAGATTCATCCATGTCCTACCACTAGTTAGTTCCTGTGTATTTCTGAGTTGAATTCTACTGTATGACTATAGCACAGTTTGTTCATCCATTCTCTTGTTTATGGATACCTGGGCTGGTCCCAATTTAGGGCTACAGGAATGAAGTTGCTATAAACATTTGCATGTAGGTCTTTGTGTAGTCACCTTTTCACTCACTGGGCACATATTTATGATTGTGATCGCTGAATTGTATGGTGAGTATGTGTTTAACTTTATAAGAAACTGCTGAAAACTCCCCAGAGTGGTTAGGTCACTTCACACTGCCACCAGCAATATATGAGAGTTTGGAGTTTTTATTCTCTTTCATTTTCGCCTTTCTAATGGATGTGTAGTGTCTCGTTGCAGTTTAAAATTGTATATTTATGAGAGCTTAATGATGAGCATTTCCAAGTGCCTCTTGGCCATTTATTATCTTTTTTGTGGAGTGTCTATTCAAATCTTCTCATCTATTTTTAAGATTGGCTTTTCAAAATTATTATCAAGTTGTAGTGGCCCTTTACGTATTTTTGGTGCGTGTGTTTGGTCAGATGTATGTGTCACAAACATATTCTCCCATTCCGTGTCTCCTGTATTCATTCACTCAACAGTGTCTTTTGAAAATGTTTAATTTTGATGAAGTCCAATTTACCTTTCTTTTTCTTTTTTGGTTAGTACTTTCTGCCTTTTCCTCAGGAAGTCTTTGCCTATCCCAACATTACAAAGATATTTTTCTATGATTTCTTCTGGAAGTTCTATAATTTTAGATTCTATGTTTGGGTGTATAATCCTTCTCCAATTAATTTTTGTGTCGGCTTTGAGGTGTGAGTTGGGGGTCATTTCTCCCCTACATGAATATCTAGTTGCTCCAGCACTGTCTGATGAAATAACTTTGTTCAAGTTTAATTTCACTGAAATTGTGCCAAGAAACAGGAAGCTTTAGAAAGATTACTGGAAAAAAGAAAATGAGTAAAAAAGGGGGCACTTGACTCACACTTGAGTCATTTTTTGTACTCACACAGCAAGCATGCACGAATGACCGTTAGTATTTTTTAAAATACAACCATCACACATATGAATCTCTGACGGCTCAATCTGTTCCCTGAACAAACTAACAAAAACTATTTTACATGGAAAGGGTGCTCTATCTGCAGCAGAATTTTAACTTTTTAAAAAACTCGTAGCATCTTTCTATTTCACTAAGTGCCTCTGAAGGCAGGTAAATATTCTGCCTTCAGAGGGACAAAGACAAAGCCAAACCCCTTCTGGATCGGAGAGGTTTACGGACGCCAAGGCGCTGAACTGCTAACGACGACACATCCTGCACTGGGGCTGGCTTTGCACCAGGACAAGAGGGGGAAACAGATTTTTCTCCGTCGTTGGTTCTCAGATGCGATCAACATCAAGCCCTCAGGGGCCTTGTGTTCTGGGTAGGCTGTGGTTTGGAGGAGGCACAAACATCGGGTAGGAGGAGGGGTTGAGGCTGGGCAGGTGAACTGTCTTAGCAACACGTCAAGAAGTCAAGTCAATGGTCAGAATACTCCTCTGGAAACGTGTGGTTAGGAACTCCTGAAGCGCTCCTTTCCAGTGTCTGGCTTTCTGCCTATGTTTCCATCCCATACACCCCCCACATCTTTGGTTGAGTGCTTTGGGAAGTTAAGAGAGTGCCTGAAGGGGTAGGAGAAGCAACCTGTGAAAAACCCAAAGATAAACTGAAAAACTGCGAGCAGAACGCAAACTACCAAGACGGTACCACGTGTTTGTTTTAGCTGTAACATATCGTGATTTGTGTGAAGCCTATGTATCTACTGTTAGGATTTCTATGTTTTCAAGTGGGAAAATTAGATCTAAAGAAGGATTAATTAATGAGTCAAAGAGTAGGGTGGCACGCATGGTTTGACTCTTTTTAAAAACCAGTTTGGAAGGTGAAGGCTAAATGAAGGCATGACAGTAATTTCAGAGCACGAAGCTGTCATGGAGGAACTTGGAACTGTCTGACTTATACAAGAGCATCCAAATGAGTGCTTCTCGAGCTTTAATGTTCATCCCGAAACTAATGTAATGTTACACACCAATTATACCTCAATAAAAGACTCTAATGTTCATACAAATCATCTGAGGGTTTCGTTTAAATGCTGAAGGTGGAAGTAGGTAGAAGTAGGATAGGACCTAAGAGGGTGTTTGACAAGTCGGAAGTGTGGTGCCTGGACCAGCATCCTCAGTGCCCTTGGGAACTGGCTAGAAGGCAAATTCTCAGGCCTCACTTCAGAACTACATGCAGAATTGGAAACGCTAGAGGTGGGGCCCAGCAACCTGTGACCTCACAAACCCTCTGGGTGATTCTGAAGCACACTCTCGTTGGAGAGCCACTTTCTAGAGCTGTCCTGTAGAGATCCACTAGTCACATGTATAAATTTAAAATGTGTAAAATTAAATAAAAGTAAAAATTGCTTCTTTAGTGGTGCTAGCCACATTACAAATACTCAACAGCCACAGGGGGCTAAAAGCTACCCAATACATAAAGAAGACATAGAACATTTCCAACATTTTAAGAATTCCCATTGGACAGCACTACTCTAAGACTACTACTTGCAATCTTGGCTTCGTGTCAGAATTATACAATGAGATTTTTTTAAGTACTGATTTTTAAGTCAGAATCTTTGGGGGTAAGATCTTAATCTTCAAAACTTCCTACTGTGCTTAATTTCCACCCCAGGCTAGGAAAATCCCAGTAGTAGTGGGAATGGGAGGTTGGGAAGATAATCCCTTCTATTGCAGTATCAAAGGATGGGAGATTTTTAAAAACCCCACACAGGCACTTTGAGTGTTCAACTCTATAAATAGCTTTCTTCTCATGGTACAGGGGTGAGCAAAAGAGACAACATCTTTTTTCAAAGATCTTCCGGTCTAGTTGGGAAGTTAGGAACCGAGTATGTCATTATGAATGAGAAAAGAAGCAACACGCACGATCTGAGGTGTTCTATGGGCTTTAGGATCCCACAGCACAGGATTCTGTGCATCAGCAAAGACTCTCTGGACACATTTCTGTCAAGACCTGAAGGATGACTAGAAGTTTTTCAGAAGAATACGAGGGATGAGAAAGTTCCCAGGCGAAAAGAACAGTACGTCCAAAAGCTCAAAGCAGGAGTGACCATGCTGAGTCTGAGGAACTGAATGAAGTTCAGAACAGCTGGCGTGTGCGGCCGCACAGGAGATGGGCTGCTGTCGGAGACCAAACGTCGCTCGGCTCTACAAACAAGGTGACCTTGCATCCCGTATTTCCAGACAGTTTCAGTTTACACACCTGTTCCTCCATAATTATTAACAGCCCTTCCTTTTACTCTCCGCTGTGCCCCACATGGATGATAAATGAAATGGTCCACTACCTATGCACTCTGACATAAAACTTTGCCTTTATCCTAAGGGCAATGGAAAAATACTGAAGAACCTTATCAGGGAACTGACATTTTGAAAGGCCTGTAAAACAATCCCATAGGCTGCAGAAAGAACAATGAATGCAGGACCAGTAATCAATAAAATATATTTTTTTAAAAAAAGAAGGCTGTTACAGTTATCTAGGCAAGAGATAATGGTGTTTTGGACCATGGTCAGGCATTGTGAATGGAGGGAAGTGGACAGAATTGTAAAATGTTAAGAAAAGAGGACAGTAACAATTTAATATATGGACAGACAGGAGTTAAGCTGACTAATTTTTGAGCTTGGGCAAAAATGGCCAGGTAGTAATGTCACTCGCTGCGACAGAAGGAAGAAGAAGAAAAGGAGGACGGGGGTGGGGCAGTAGTTAATGATAAATATAGTTCTATATTTGCTGAGTGGAACCATTGGGTCTACGTGTCTGGTGTCTAGAGCACAGGAAGGAGCTGGGATATCGACCTGGGATTCATCAGAAGTGGGTTTGCCCAGGTAGCGTATGCAGAATGAGAAGCGCAAACAACCTTGGGCTGAGTCCCAAGGAGCACAAGCTTTTAGAGCAGAGTACAAAGACCCCGCAAAAGAGGCTGAATTGGAATGTTCCAAAAGGTAGGAGGAAAGCCAGGGAATGTGGTATGATTGATATCAAGGGAGGAAAACTCTTTGAGAGGGATGAGGTGTACTGAGTGATACAAACATGTCGGGTGAAGTCAGGTCTGAAAAGCCCATCGGATTTATCGGAGGCCTTGGTGAGAGAAGCTCCTGTGGGGTTCGCGGGGCTAAGGGCTGCACTGCAGCGGGCTGAGTAGGAGGGGGCTGAAATGGAAGGGGAGGCAAGGGGGAGGGAGTTGCATAAGTGCAGGTACCTCAAGGAGTTTGGCTCTGAAGGGGAGGGGAGAAATGCAGTTGTAGCTGAAAGAGGAATTCAAACAGACTGAAGGTTTTCTTGCTTTTAAATAGTTTTTTTTTTCATGTCTAATTGCTAATTAGAAGGAATTGTTAGAGCTAGAAGATTGGAAGATGTGGCAAAAAGAATCAGGAGAGTAGGATCCAAAGCATAGATGAAATTTGTATTAGTTATCTATTACTACATAATAAATTGCCCCCAACTTTAGCCACATAAAACAGCCAATGTTTATTGTACAGTGCCTATAGGTCTAACACCAGGGAAGGGCTTAGCTGAGTGCATCTGGCTTAAAGTCTCCCACGAAGATGCTGCCAGGCTATTTGCTTGGGCTGTGGTCTCATCTGGTGACTCAACACTGGGGGGAAGGGAAAGGGCCTGCTCCTAAACTCGCTCACATGGCTACTGTCAGCATTCAGTTCCTCACAGGCTGTTCGTCTAAGGGCCTCCATTCCTTGCTGGCCCGCAGCCACAGGCCTCTCTTAGCAACGTCTCCATAGGGAAGCTCACAACATAGCAGCTGACTTCCTTCGGGGTCAGTAAGTGAGAGACAAAGAGAGCGCTAGAGACTACCCAAGACAGAAGTCACAATATTTTTGTTAACCTAACCCCAGAAGTGACATGCTATTACTTTTGCTGTATTTTCTTTGTTGGGAGCGAGTCACTATGTCCAACCTTCATTCAAGGGAAGGGGCTTACATATGGGTATGACTATCAATGAGTGGGGATCATTGGGAGCCATTTACAGACTGCCTGCCACAGAGTGATCAACTTTAAACAGGAGGAGATCTCTTCTATGGCAATAGAACGGAAGGAAGAAGAGATGGATCAAGAGTATAATTATAGTGAGAATGGAGAGAGCACTTTTTTAAAAAAAGATTTTATTTATTTTTAGAGAGGGGAAGGGAGGGAGAAAGAGGGAGAGAATCATCAATGTGTGGTTGCCTCTCACGTGGCCCCCACTGGGGACCTTGCCTGCAACCCAGGCATGTACCCTGACTGGGAATCGAACTCGCAGCCCTTTGATTCACAGGCCGGCACTCAATCCACTGAGCCACACCAGCCAGGGTGAGGAGACCACTTTTTATGTGGCTTCTATTTCCTGAGCATGAACTAGAGTTTTGATAGTAGAAAAGGTATTGCTGAGAACAAGAAAAAGGAGTTATAAAACACAGGGCTCCCTGGGAAAGTTGTGGGCCCAGCTGGAGTGAGTGTCCACAGATTTATAGTGAAATCATCTGACCCTAAGGTGATGATTTTTCTCCAGAAGCACTTAGTAATAAGCAAGAGGAAGTTCTCCATGGCTACTTTCTGATAATTGTCCACTTTCCCTTAGGGGAACAAGGGGAGCATGAAAAATTGCTGAGACTGATACCAAAATGTATATAACCATAAAACTGAACAAAACAGCTTCCAGTTTCAGAGTCTAAAAAAGCAGGCTGTCACACAGAGTTTCATTTGCCACAAAATTCATAGAGAGTCAGGTGAGCACAGAATAGACCAGGCTGTTCAGTTACCTGCCAGACAGCTGTCCGCTGATCTGCCTTCACTGGAACTCACTCTTGCTAAAGATAGCTACGCCCATCAACCAGAGGGGAGTGTTACAAGTTTGTCATTGATTATTTTGCCAAAGATTGTCTTACAAATAATACCCCCCAAAATTTTTGAGAAAGAGGTTTACCTGTTTACTCCAGCTTCTAACTAAAACCTAATTAAAGCTCTATTCCGGTGAGTTTTCTTCTTTATGTATCAAACTTAGCCCTTTCCCCAGAAGAGTGAGACAACTTCCCCAGACTGGAGGCCTGCTATAGGGAATGGGTGTCACCCGCTTGCTGTTGGCTCTCTGCCAAGTGAGCTAATGTGTGTCAGCTGCCTGGATGACACTGGGCCACTGCGGTGGAAGGAAGGCTCAGACAGAAACTAACATGTACAGCACTGTCTCCCACCCTCGTGGGTGAGTGTTGTCACTCGGGAAGGTGAAAGCATCCAGGCTCCGCAGCCCGACTTCACTCAGCCATGCCTCACCTCTTTCTTTTTATTCAAGGAGCTAGTGAACAAGGCACAACCAGACACTGGGACATAAAAAGCAATCAAAGACAAAAGGTGACAAAATTTTCCACTCCAGAGACAGCTTAAAGCCAAGACACAAACATGGAGAAGACCGACAGCTGAGATTGTAGTTGAGATTTTCTCATGCAGGAAGGTCTGAAGGACAGAGAAACAAGGAAGTTCAGGGCTCCTCAGTAAGAGTGGTTGACACATGGATCAGGACAGGGTAGGACGCAGAGCAGGAGGCGCTGAGAGATGTGGAGAGAGCTGCTGGGACGGTGGCTGCCGAGGCAAACCAGAGGGGTTGAGAGTGACCAAACCCCTGAGCTGGCAGGGGAGGCAGGTGTAGCCGTCAAATAGCCTTTGAGTTCATGATCTCTCTGAGTCTCAGAGTGCTATCATGGTAAAATGGGTTTTGCGCATGCCATGATTTATAGGAGAGAATTATTCCCAGACTCATGTGCTTTTACAGACATTTAATTCACATCTCTCTGTGGAGTGCAGACTCCTATCTAGATGTTGTAAGAGGAATAAAATAGCCAAAATAGGCCTGGATAATGACTAGATGTGACAATTGAGAAGGCTTAAGTTACATAACAGGTGGACATCTGTCCTGACACAAGATTGCCCTTTGAGCAACAAATTCCTCCCAAATATCTTTTCCTTACTACAAAAGGGAATTCGCTCACTTAAGAAAACTCAGCAAATGGATTCATCCATTCAGTGAGAACAGAGCGTCGGTGGCTTTGTTGGAGTCATAGGGGTACAACAACAAATACGACAGATAAGATCCCTGTCGTCATGGGCTCTGCTTGCTAGTGAGGAAGACTGCTAAGTAAAAAGCATAATAATTTTGGTTCAGGAAAAAATTAGTGGGGCAGTGAGGTGGGGAATGAGTGCTGGGTGTGGTGGGGAACGAGACACAGTTTAGGAGGTGCTCAGAGACAGGCCTCTTAAAGGAGGCGACATCTGAACCGAGATGAAGAATGAGAAAGGGCCGGTCAGGATCTGGGCCACGGGCATGTGAAGTGAGAGTACTAATTGCCAATCCCTTAAGGTAGGAGAGCTGTTAGCCTAGGCTAGGAACTGGCCAACGCTCAGTGGGGCTGGAGTTGAATGAGCCAAGCAAAGAGGGGTTGAAGATTCAGCTAGAGCTGCCAACAGAGACAGGATCCGGAAGGACCCCACAGACAATGGGAAGAGTTTGCATTTGGTTTGCAGTGTGGTGGGACTTTAGGCAAGGGAGACACGTGATTTGGTCCAGTTTTGAAAAATGACTCTGACTGCTTTGTGAAGAATGGAAAGGGTATACAGAAGTATAAGAAGAAAATTAAATCTATGAATACATTTCCAAACTCATGATTCTAATGCAGGTACAGTTTTGTGTCTACTTCTTCCATTCTATACCATGAGGACACAACCATGTCAAAGTCATTTGAAATAACTTTTTAAATGAGTTCACAAAAGTCTCGTCCAACATCCCTTTATCTACAGGGTGTGGCACGAATAGCACCTCATTTTTATTACAAAATCATAAGCATGTAATTCTGTAACATAACAATATCACACTCAAGCACACCATATGGCATTTTTTGTTTCTCTCTCTCTTATTTTTATTGTTGTTCAAGTACAGTTGTCTCCACTTTCCCCCCTGACATTTTAGGTGAAATGTTCAAATTAAAACTATAAATTGTATACCCATATTATTACCCTACCAATCACATTCAAGCAGGCCTTACTTCTGCCAGCCCCATACCTTGCCATTCTCCTATAGTTGGACAATTAACTCATTTCTAATTTTGTCTGTTTTAACTATGGCTGCTGTCGTTCTATTTTTATTTTATAGTTTTTGTAGTTCTGTAGTTTTATTTTTATTTAATCTTTGGTTACATTATCCACTTTCTTAGGATTTATTCCTAAATTCGGAATGAGACTACAGGGTAAAAAGATACTAGCGCTGGATTGTGCTATGATCAAGTTGGTTAAGCGGACAACTAGGATACCCAGAATTCCTTTCTCTGCACAGTTAAGAGGTACAGCTGGCTGAAAGAGGAATTCATTTGAAATGGCAGCAGAAGTGAGGCAGCACTTCACTTACTCTTTGAAGGTCTTTGTTGTCAGTAACTGAGCTGCTCAGTGAGTTCTAAGTGATCCTCACTCTGCAGTTGGCACTCAGCCCTGCTTCCCATCCGCTGGCCCTGCTGATGGACAGTGACCCCAGATCAGCCAGCCCATGTCTGGCTAGGGGTTCCCAGAGGCAGTGGTCTCCCAGAGACCACCCCAAAAATCCAAATCCCCCTTTGCATGTCCACATAATGTCTCAGATTTTCTCTGCCTTGTCCCCCAACCCCAAGGCTTCTGGACTGGTTAGTGACTCTGATTCTCAACTCCTGTCCAGTTTTCACTTCCCCAGCTTTCCCCACAATGATGTAAGGTTTATTTACATAATAATAAATCCCATATTCTGTAGCCCTCATACTAGCTCTGCTTGCCTGACTAGGACAATATATAAATATTTTGATGGTTCTTGTTACATATTGTCAGCCAGCTTTCCTGAAAACTCACAATCATTTATACACCCACCAGAAGTTTATGAAAATGCTCGTCTCACCATCAACAGTATGAATATTTAAATCACTTTCGATTTTAAGGGAAAACATTGGTGTCCAGTTTTAATTTATCTTTGATGACTGATGAAGCTATTTTTTGATACACTTCTTTTTTTCTTTATTAGAAATGATCACCAATCTTTCTAAAGATTTTTTAAAATTTTGAGAAAATTTGCAGCAACGTCCCTTTTTGTCTGTCTTTTCCATTGTTGCTACTTGCAAAGTTCCTTCATAGGTTGTAGGGTTGTTGTTGTTCTATGTGTTATTTTGGCTTTTTCTCCCCAGTCTTGTTGTGATAGTTCAATACAGTCAATTTATAAAGCAGTAGATAGAAGGTGAATCAGTTAGGGCTTTTGAACTGAAAACAACACAAATCAAATCTGCTAAATTTAAGGACAATGGAATTGTATGGGAACTAGTGGAATTGATGCAAATCTTTGGAGACCTAGGCTTAGATTCAATGAGCAGGCACTGGTGCAGGAATGAGTAAATCCTACCAACGTTGGTTTCATTTTCACTCTTTGCACAATTTAAATTCCCAGGAGTGAGGTTCGACTTGAACTAGCTTACATCAACTGCCAGCCCCCAGCTCCATCTGCTTGTTGAATGAAAGGCTCTGGTGGAAAGAGCGTTTAAAGGCCCCTTTCTCACACATAATGGGGAAAAAGGGACCTGGATTGACCATTTTACCAACAGTATTTCCAAAGCAGAAGGAGTAATTTCCCAAAGGACACTGGGTGATGTTCAGTGGCCAAAGTCCAAATACGCATGAGCAAATTTGGAATCTCAAATTTCTTTTTAACTACAAATATTTTGTGAACCACCATTTAGAAATCTATCTAGGAAATACATGAAGTAAATTTATTTCTCTTTTAAACATGTATGAGATCATCTGAATTTATAAGCTTTATGGTTTTCAACAACCACCAGTAGGTCAAGACTTTTGACTGGAATATTTTGCATGTATTTATCACACTGTACCGGAAAACCTTATTTTAAAAAAATGCTATATAGTCCTGTGGTACCAGTTTCTAATATGTATAGAAACGTTTGTAATGAGGACTATTTCTTTAAGAGGCCGTTTCACTAAAAAATATTATGGAAGGGTTTAACACATTTGGTAAGCCTTACCAGTAACTTCCAGCCCCTTTTATATATACCTTCATTTTTTATGCATACCTCCTTTTGTGGTTGTGTAGTTAAAATATCAATGTATATTATAACATTAAGAGACTGTGGAGCTGATGTCTTTCCCACTTGCTATTACAGCAATCTCTGTGCAGTAAGAATAAGCAATAACACTTAGTTTTCTGAATTGTTTGTTGAAAGCAAGTACTTATTTGTCAGGTTAATTGGGAACTGTAAATAAGAAAGTCACTTTAAAAAGAAACTAAAACCTGAATTCATAAGCAATTTAGGATTATGAAATAATAAAGAATGAGAAAGCTCTGGGAACCCAGGCAGCTTCATTTGCCCTCTCTCTGGCCTTGGGTCTCTGGTTTCCACTTCCTTTCCACCTCTTTCTTTACTCCAGCCTTTGCTGTCTTCTCTGCAGAGCGCCCTTTTCTTCCTTATTACACCGCATAAAGTCAGCGCCTGTTTATGGTCTCTGTCCCCATTCACTGTCCCCTCGCGCCCATCTGCCCTTCTTTCCACAGTAAGTGGCATTGGGCCCTTGACCACTCCGACACAGATCACATTTCTTCAGCCTTCCTCACAGCCACCTGCGGGTGAATGGCTCTCTTTTGACCAGAACTAATAAGTGCCACATCCTGGTCATGCACTTAGAAGGAGTGTGCATCTCCTGTCCTCCTCCCTGCTGGTGGGGGTGTCAGGGAGCTGGTGGCAGCCAGAGCGGCTACCGTGTGCCCGGGGAAGAAGCCGGTGCAGGGCTGGCCCAGCTGAGCTGCAGGCCTGGGCTGTCCACCTGGCACTCTCATGTGGGAGAGAAATTGCCACCTTTTACTTTGGGGTCTCTGTCGCAGAGGCTTAGACAGCATCCTAAATAAAAGACCCCCTTCAAGACTTGGACCTTTAAGGGTGGGTGGGAGGACTTGAGGACTTTTCTTTTTCTTAGTTGTCCCCAATCTTTGAAACTGCTCATATTAGGCACTGAAAAAAAATGTTGGTTAAATATTGTTATGGACTGAATTGTCTCTCCATTCACAAAAAAAAAAAATTGTGTTGAAGTCCTAACCCTCAAGTACCTCAGAATGAGACTATACTTGGAAACAGGATCTTTAAAGAGATAATTAAGGTTAAATGATGTCATTAGGGGGCCTTAATTCATTACAACTGGTATCCTTAAAAGAAGAGGAAATTTGGACACAGATACACATGGAGAAAAAACCATGTGGAGACAAAGGAAGAAAACAGCCATCTACAAGCCAAGAAGAGAGGCCTCAGAGGAAACTAACCCTATCGACACCTTGATTTCAGACTTCTAGCCTTCGGAATTGTGGGAAAATAAATTTCTGTTGTTTAAGCCACCCAGTGGTACTTTGTTATGACAGCCCTAGCAAACTGACACAAGTGTTTAAATGATCGGGAGGTTTTTATAGAAGTTTTCCTTTGTTTTTTAAGAAAGAAGATGTGGGGCATTAATCAAGGTTAGAAAAAAGCAGGGAGATAGAAAACGTTTCTTTTCTTTTACTCAGGAACAGCTTCAACATGTACTAGAATCACTGAAATATAGAGTACATCAAGACCATTAAAACCAAGAGGTAAAGTTCAATATTTTCAAGTTTACTGATGATTTGAGTTACTGTGGACATTAGCAATTGATTAAACATCTAATTATTGCTGAGAAATTCAGGGGAGAGATCTTTGTTTTAAAACCCCAAGAACATTGCAAATTGTACCACTCACATTACCCACAGTAAAAATGACTGCTTTAAATAGACCTTTCTTATGCATCAGGAGCAAATGCTTGTACAAGTGATAGTAATTGCAGAACTTCAGAATGTGCTCAGACCAAAATAATAATAATAATAATCGTCATCATCACCATCAGCATCATCATGTCTCTTAAGCTTTTCTTTAAAGATTAATGAGCTGAAAAATCCATGACTGCACACAACTTAAAAGACAAAATTTTAAAAAGCATATGTTTATTAAGGTTTCTATTTAAAATAGAAAAATCCTACTAGAGCTAGCTGGAGAAAAAGAAGAAAAAAAAAACAGATCGTATTGGAAATCTTTGGTGGGGGTGTCTCTCAGAAAGAACAAGAAAGAACTGAAGGTGGCCCCAGGTGAGGGTGGAACCAGGAACTGGGACGCCGTCGAGACCCTTGGCCACCACTGTTGCTTTGTGTGTGCAGGTCCCTCTCTGGGTCCTCTTGGTCTGTCATCTCTGTTTCTTTGCTGCTCAGCTTTATTCCTGCTCATACCCGCTTCCCCGCTGCAGGCAGAGATGAGAGGGGTGGTGGTGCGGCATGTTGCATAAAGAGAACAGAGAGAGACCCTGCATCTATGGGAGCAGGGGAAGTTGTTTCTTAGACAACTAGGGAGGAGTTGTGGTAGGAGTAATACCCTAAAAAGTTTATGTGACAATATTCACTTTTGAAAACCCACATGTATGACTTCTTACCCTCACATTTTTCTTTTTCTTAAAAAAAAAAAAGTGGCCCTGGCTGGTGTGCTCAGTGGATGGAGTGCCAGCCTGAGAACCAAAGGGTCACTGGTTCGATTCCCAGTCAGGGCACATGTCTGGGTTGCAGGCCAGGTCCCCAGTGGGGGCCACATGAGAGGCAACCACACATTGATGTTTCTCTCTCTCTCTCTTTCTCCCTCCTTTCTTCTCTCTCTAAAAATAAATAAATAAAATCTTTTAAAAATAAAGTGACATACTTCATTAGGGCATGATTTCATAGGGAACAAAGTTATACCTTAAATAAAATTGATAAAATATTACATGCTTTTTCATTCATTCATTCACTCATTCATTCATCCTGTTTATTCTCAAACAGTGATCCATATGACCTCAATAAGTTAATTTCTGGGGTTTAGAGTCTCTGCTAGGGGACCAGAATTCTGAACTGAACTTTCATTAACTGGTACTAAACTCAGACAAGCCATTGGAGAGGGGGAAGAGAAAGAATATGTTTACACACAAATATACATCTTCTTAAATGATGAACACAACTTGTCAATAAACAGAAGAACCGGTTTTCCAAAGAGCATTTATTTCCTTCCTACGTGTTTGGATGCCCTTACTAAAGACGCTGATAATAAAGACTCAATGCTTTCCAGACTTTAGCCTCCGTAGTTGTTTGAGTCTTTTTTTTTTTTGTGGTTTATCACATTGTAGAATATCTTCAATTGGCTCAACTGTTGGCTGTTATAATTTTAGCAAAACTTTAATGAGGGGTTTATTGTTTGGCAGTATATAGCTCCTTCGCTTGTAAACTAGGAGGATTAGGTATAAAACAGACTACTGCCTCAGCATAACAGGGCTGACAAGGAAGCGACTTAACACTGGACACAGAACTGCCTCCCCACCGGGCTGTGTGTGGGGGAGACTCTATCATTTGCAGAGATTGGCTGGACCAAGGTTAATCCTACAGTTTGAGGAAGCAGAGCAGCCCAGACATGAGTCATCCACACACCATCATCAAGAAGTCTATCAGACATGATTCTTAAAGTCTTCAAGTAAAAGAGAACTCGCCCCAAATTGGCTTGAGCAAAAATCAATGAATTAACTCATAGAACTGGACAGTTCCAGGATAGGGTTGGCTGCAGGTGTGGCTTCTGCGGGGACTCACATGATGTAACCATAACCCAGTTCTCTCAATCTTTTGGGTTGGCTCGTTCTTCTCTGAGCTGTTAGATTTTTTTTTCTAAGCCAACTGCCCTCAAGGTTGTGAGATGGTGGCCTACGGCTAAGTGACACCTTTAGATTCAGGCAAAAGGGCCCCTCCCCTGGACCCTGTACTACAGAGCGCTCTGCTCTGTCTCTCCTCCAGCCAGGTGCCTCCTGTGACACAAAGAGCCTCTGGTGCCCAAGGACATCCTCCCCTGGAACTCCCTCACATCCTTCTAGATCACACTCTGGGTACCGTGGACCCAAGAATCCCCTGCCAAAAATCTCCAAGTTAGTTCTCAGCCCTGTGTGGGCCTCCTCCTTGAGTCCATTTACCTGAGAGTGAACTAAACTTCCAGTTTGTATACCTTTAGGGCCAAGAGGTAGCTCTTGTTTGCAGAGGGTGTGTGTGGAATTCAGATGAACAGTCCAGGACGTTCATACATGGCTTACGAGTCCCCTTGTGATAGAGAATTGAGGCAGGAGTGAGAAGAGAAGAGGGCCAAAGTATGTGTGAGATTTTCATCCATCCATGCATGTTCCAAAGTAGAAATCTCAGCCTGAGAATTTGAACCTGGACTTCCAGGTCATTATGAACGTACATGTGTCCAGATAGGGAAAATAACAGCTTGCACTTAACAGTGTGTGTGATTTTATAATTTTTACATATTTAGGCATATGGCTCTATGTTTAGAACATAGGCCTCCATTTGTTCTCTTGCTCCGTGACCTGCAAAGGTTAGTGTCGAACTTGCTTCAGTTACAACCTTTCAGGTTTAAATTTAACCAAAGAAATGGGAGCAATCATTCTGCTACTTCCAGGGGAAGTCTGATATTTTCTCTGCTTGGGTCATTTTAGATCATGTTTCCACCCCTGAACCAATCACTGTGGTAATAGTCTTTCTTGGTTTCAAGCTCCATCCCCTAGCACTTAGAACAGGGGCTCACTCAAACTAAAATGGGGAAAAGGTGGATTCTAAGCAAAAGCTGAAACTTCTGCTGAAAGAAGGAGAAATTGGTGTTTGAGCTAGGAGGCCAGCCACAATCCTGGAAAATTGTATCTCATGCTCATTTCCAAAATATTGATGGCTTATTTCACAGGATGGCCCGGTAGGACTTGGTTGATCCTAGGAAGAGAGTAAGGAAGGTGAGAAGGCAGACAGGGCAGCTGAGGCAGATGCTGTACCCACGGACAAGCCAACCAGGAGAGAAGGGGGAGAGGGGAAAGGATGCGCTAACTCAGGAGTACCCAGGCATCCAGGGCGTACCAGAGACCCCAGGCTCGTGGGAAACATGCTTGAGGGAAGAGCCCAGGGATTCAGGTCTGGTATGAGGAGTTAATTCTGGCAGATAGTTTGAAGAATTTGTGATTCTTCAAATGCGTGGAGACAAACGGGTAGACAGAAATGGGTGGAGTTGTGCCTATGCGCAGAGGGCATCACAGAAAAGACAAAGGAGAGAGGATGAGGCAGGGATACTGAATGGGATAAAATATTTGCAAATCATGTACATGATAAGGAAATAATACACCAAATATGTAAATAATTCATACAACACAACAGCAAAAAAAAAAAAGTTCAGTTAGGCCCTGGTCAGGCAGCTCAGTTGGTTAGAGCATCATCTCAATAAACCAAGGTTGTGGGTTCGATCCTCAGTCAAGGCACATACAAAAAATCAACCAATGAATGCATAAATAAGTGGAACAACAAATCAATGTTTCTCTCTCTCTTTCTGTGTCTCCCCTTCCTCTCTCTCTAAAAGCAACTAAAATTTTCTTAATTTAATTAAAGATGGACATAGAAACTGAATAGACATTTTTCCAAAGAAAAACTGGCCAACAGGTGCATGAGAAGGTGCTTAACATGACTAACGATCAGAGAAACACAAGTCAAAACCACCATGAGATATAATTTCACATTTTTTAGAATGGTTATTATTTTTTTTTAAAAAAAAGACAAGAGATAACATGTGTTGACAAGGATGCAGAGAACATGGGACCATCTGCACTGTTGGTAGAAATGCAAATTGGTGCAGCCACCTCGGAAAACAGTTTGGAGATATGACCAAAAAATTAAAAATAAAACTACCATATGATTCACCAATTCCACCTCTGGGTATTTATTTGAAGTAAACAAAACCACTATCTCAAAAAGACATCCACACCCCACAACCACTGCGGCACTATTTATAACAGCTAAGACATGAGGCAGCCTAAGTGTGCATGGACCAATGAGTGAATCAAAAGAATGCGGCATATATTTATATGCAATGGGATGTTTATTCAGTCATAAAAAAAGAATCCTGCCATGTGCAAAAGCACGAATGGACCTTGAGAGCATTATCCTAAGTGAAATAATATTGTTTTGCTTTCAGTTATATGTAAAATCTAAAAAAAGCCCCAAAACTCACAGACACAGAGAGCAGATTGGTGGTTGCCAGAAGCATGGGGTAGGAGGTGGGTGAAGTAGGTAATGGGGTTAAAAGATACAAAGTTCCAGTTGTAAAATGAGAAAGTTCTGAGTATGAAATGCACAGCATGGTGAGAACAGTTAACAGTACTATACTGCATATTTGAAAGTTGCTCAAAGAGTATATCTTAAAAGTTCTCATCACAAGAAAGAAAATTAACTGTGTGAGATGTTAACTAACTTATTGTGGTAATCATTTTGCAGTATATACATAGTATATCAAATCATTATGTTGTATACTAATGCTAATACTAATACTAAATGTCTTGCAATGTTGTATGTCAATTATGTCTGAATAAAACTGGAAAAATGAAGGAAGGAGATAAATGGAGAGAACTATGGGGAAAGAAGAAAACAGCCTCTCATTGGGTTATACATTTGTGACAATGCTTTTTTAACATAAAGTTATATACAATTTTATTCTTGTTATTATCATTCAAATTGATGTTTTCCTCTCAAAGGAAAAATATGGCATGAGTTACATTCTTGATTAAGAGCCAATATTTTTATAAAATTTAGCAAAATGTATATCAAATGGTACCTGCTAT
Organism: Trachops cirrhosus; assembly: GCA_028533065.1. Taxonomy (NCBI): domain Eukaryota; kingdom Metazoa; phylum Chordata; class Mammalia; order Chiroptera; family Phyllostomidae; genus Trachops; species Trachops cirrhosus. Next base: position 29,796,613 of record CM052549.1, read on the forward strand.
AACACTTCAAAGGGTATATACTAAATAGTACAGTAATGTAACCATCTCATAACATTGTACTTAATAGGGCTCAATTTCAATGACCATTGTAAATGTTTTTTTCTCCTAAAGCAATTCTAGCCTTGCTTTTTCCTTTTGCAACAATTCAGAATGTGTGAGGTTAGAAAACGCTGCGGGCCCTTTCAGAGAAACTTTGTCAGGCATCTTTGAGGAGACAATTGGAGAAAATGTGAGACATTTAACTAAACATTTTGAACCATGGATGTTTTGCTCTTCTGCCTTCTTATTATTAAAAAACAACAACAAAAAAACATTGGCAATTGCAGATGTTAATGACACTCCATCAATTTTTTCTGTTGTAATTATATTTTCAAATGAAATACCTCTGTCTATAAGCTTCAGCAGTAAGTTTATTCAAGGGGGCATGAAAATATCCATTAATTAGAATCTGTATCTGTAGTGCATGATGTCCAGGGGCATTATATACTATTTTTATATGCAGTGTTTTTACTGCAATTATTCTGAACAAACTATAATGCTTCATATACAGTCAAGTCTCAAATGTTGTTAGCTGGGATCAAACAGTGGACATAAAGCCATTCCTAAATATGAAAACTGATTCCCTAAGGTTTTCGTATTTGATTTCCAGATGACCAGAAGACTTCCTCTAATATAATCTTAAGTTCTTTGAAATTTTCACAGTGATGAACAAAGTAAACATTTGAGCTGGAAATCACTGGAAGTGTTTGAACCAAATACAAGGGTAATAAAAAGTAAACCTATCCTTAACTTTATAACCAAATGTGGGTTTTTTGGTTTACTGTCGTAAAGTTGAGAGAAAACATTTTCCTCCAGAACTGTTCAGTTTCACTGACAGGGAAGTTTATTCTAGCACAATACCCTCTTTCTTGAATGATTTCAGACAAATTCAAGGGAAATTTTTGAGCTGTAATCTCACAGAGAAGCAACTTTTTTAAAGACAAGAGCTGTGTCCTTCCAATCGCAGCTGCACCTCTGGAAACCAAATGACCTTGGGGAGTTTAATTTGTGGTGGCTGGTTTGATTCTTAAATTCCTTATCTATACAATAGGGGCACTAGTTTTTTCCTGTCTCAAAGGATTCATTTAGAAAAAGAGAAAACCGCCATTTTCCTGAACTAATTGGTAAAGATCATAAATAATTTATGGTCAAGCTAAATTAGAACTAGGTCTCCTAAATCCAAATCTTGATGTCCTCTTCCCAGCATACCATTCGATCTCATCAAGTACAACACAAAGAAGCTTGGAAAATTAGTATGAAATTTAGGCTAGCGACTGGTATTAAATTGATCACTTTCTATCCCTTTCCAGATTGTACCTCCCTAATGTGAAAATCCATCCAAAGTTCAGATTAGAATGGTGGCTCTCTCTGAATCTAGGCATCTTTCCCTCTCTTCTAAATTGACTTTGCTTCTTCTGTCCAAAGGCAACGTTTCCTGGAGCCATCGTCCTTCAGTACTGTCTATGCAACTCAAGAGTGTTCAGAAACTCAGCGAGGTTAAGATGTCTCCCCAGTAGGAATCAAACATGATGGTACTGGGTAGAAAGTAAGATTTTTGGCCACACTGATGCTAGGTGGGTAGAACAGCCTAGAAAGAATTAATCAGATTTAGTTTGAATGTATACCACTTTAAATCCTAATATGGATATAATGAGCTCGCTCCATGGGCTGCTGGTACTTCTAAATGACTGCATTCTTTCAAAACAGTCACCATGGAAAACTCAAAGCTTTTCAACCACTGCTGAAACCAGTTTGTACTTTTCTTTTTAAATTGTCATTATAAGCATCTTAGCCCCTCCTTTTCCTCCTGCTTTTTCATTTTTCCTCCCCGCTTCACACAACAGATTCTTCATAGCCTATCCCCAACTCTGACCAAAAACAAATGATCTGGAACATTCAGTTACCTGTTCATCACCACAGCCCTGAATGCCTCTCCACTACTTCAAAAACAAATCCTGTGTTCCGTTTCTCAACCGTCCTCCCAAAATGGGAGCTGCCCCCACTGAAGATGTAATTTAAATGTTTGGCAGATTTTTAAGGACATTTCAAAGAAAGAGGTCCAAAGACATTTTAAGCAATAGCAGCAGCACTGAAATAAGTGAATAATTTCTAATAGTGAATACTCTTAAGGGGATAAATTAATTGGGGTTCTTAATTTTAGTGTTTGTTAAAAGATGAGTCAGATTAATCTTTGCTAAACTTTATGCATGCATACACATTGTGTGTGTGAGTGTGTATTTACAATCTTAAAGTCTCTTGAATATTTTAAAAAGGAAAATTAAAATTGAAAGACAGAAGCATAAGAGAAATCAGCATGTCACATGCCATGGGAGACAATGTAAATGTACAAGAGATCTGAGAGACATCCTCTGTAGTTTTACTAAGTCAAGAGGTAATAGTTAGGAATAAAAATGCTGTGGAAAAAGCATAGCATTTCAGTATTTTTAAAAAACATTTCAAGACTCTGGCTTCATAGTCAATCTATCAGGAATCTGAAAGCTTATAAGAATATTTTGTTCTTCCAATAATCAATTTCGATATGCACTTAATTCCACTTTAACATTTATCTTATTTAGGGAAATTTTAGGAATACATTTTAGCTTTATCAACTTTAAATTTTATGCCTTACTAACATACTTGTAAATACTGCATTTACATTTTATCTGGGTGTTTCATTTTGTTACATGCCACTGAAAATTCAGTAACCATAAAGGCATAACCTTTTACTCATACGGCGCGCACACAGGCCCTCTTTAATAATTCAAAGAGCTTTCCATAATGATGAAGTCATACTGATGAACTCAATAGGGAAATTCTAATAATATTCAATATAACTTAAATAATTCACTGTAGAAACCAGGCATAATCGAACAGGAAAAATAAATCCCAAGTGCTCAAAATATTTTCCTTTTTCGTATGCCAATGCATATTTTTAAAATCACAGTGACAGTTTTTCCTCTCTTTTGTTGGAGTACATGACAGCTATTCATCTCCCGGAGCAGGTGCGGAAGCTAAATGCTTTCCTATTAAAGCTGAGAATGGCAGCATTGTGTGTGAGATGATGGGCAGGTCTCCATCACTTTTGCATGAGACATCTCCTGGGAAAGCTATCGCCAGACCTTATTACTACACTATCAGCTTACTCTCGTCTCAAATTGTTATTCTTCAAAGACAAACAGCTGAGTTGCACTTTAGTTTTTTAGATTCCCTGATAGGGGAGGAAAGGATGAAAGTCAAACAGAGCACAGAAAACAAGGTTATTCATAATTTCATTTAACATCAAACAACTCCAAAGTCACTAATCCTTTAAATATAGTATTGTGCATTTTAGAATTTTGATACAGCAGTATTGATTCAACCTGACTGTATAAAATAAGTGATTGAGAAAAAATTTAAAAAGAACCAGTCAGTAAATTATTTTTATAATTATAGAACTATGGTAGATTCTAAAATGAATCGATTAGGGTCAATAATTAATTTTAAAAATACATTGCAATTATAATAAAATAAGTAAAATGTGATTTAATATTTTATTATTTCCTTTGGTGTTATTTATAGAAGCCCTTTTTCAGATTATTATAAATCAAGACTCATACTCAGGTTGTATAATTAAAGGGTGATTTTTCATAACTTATTGGAGGTGACATGACATTCTACAGAAGATAACACAGCCTGTACTGAATTATTTTGAGCTAAGAAGATAAATTGCAAATTGTCACGGTGACGGGAGAAAAAAATAAAACTCCCTCAAAGACATTAGTTGAAATTTTTGAAAGATGTGTGACCATGGCCATAGAGAGAGAGAATTAACAAAGAATGGATGTGTTTTTAACCTTCTAAAAGTTAGCATGCTTTTGAGATATAATTTTCTCTAATAAAAAATAAGATGTATTTAAACCTGGCAAAGGTAATTTTAGAGTCAAACAAATAGTCCTTCTGCATTGCTTGTTGCACTTCTTTAGCCCAAGACAAATTTTCTGAATAGAAGAGAAATCAATTTTGACCCAGTGCAAGATCTGTCTTGCTACATTACGGTAAATTACGACCTCCACGTACAGTGAATTTGGTTTTTCTTAGCTCAAGTAATTGCAGCCTTGATATCTTGGGGGAAAACTTCTAAACATATATAGAATCAAGCTTTCCTTACCCCCATTATTTACAATGGACTTTGTATATCACACGTCCCCTCACCAAGGTCTTCACAATTTTTTTCTTCACAATTTCTGATAGCACATGTCCCACCCCAAGTTCCATGGAAGCCATAGTAGTTTTATATCAAACTGCTGCATGTAACAGCAATATAAAATTTAAGTTTATGCTTTCTGTTTCCAAATTTTGCCTGACAGGTAGAAGTTTTTTTAAAAAGTTGATGACATACACTTATTAATGAGTGTATCAGAAAATACTGAATTTTAATAAGGAAATTATTTAATAAGGAAAACAAGCCTGGCATAATTTTGTTCTATTTAAAAATCCTCTACATTTTTCTAAAATTGTTAAAAGTCTTCACCTCTTTTATTTGAAAGTATCTACAGCATTAAACATATATTATTAGTGATCCACTTAAAAAACGGTGGTACATTTACACAATGGGATACTATGCAGCAGAAGTGAAGGAGGAATGACCACCCTTCACGACAGCATGGATGGAACTGGAGAGCATTATGCTAAGTGAAATATGCCAGGCGGCAAAAGACAAGTACTATATAATTTTACCTTTAAGTGGAACCTACTTAACAAAACAAACAAACAAGCAAAATATAACCAGAGACATTGAAATAAAGAACAAACTAACAGAAACCAGAGGGCAGGTGGGAGAGGATAATGGGGGGGAAGGGGGAAGTGTTGTCAAGGAACATGTATAAAGGACACAAGGACAAAGCCAAAGGGGGGAGGTGGGGATGGCTGGGATGGATGGGAGTGGTGGAGGAAAATGGAGACAACTGTACTTGAACAACAAAAATAAGTTAAAAAAATCTTGTTTCCCAAGAGCTTTTTCAACCCTTATGATCTTAAATTACCACACAAGTCATAATGTAAAAGCAATAAAATACTCTACAAAGATGTTCAGTAGAATTTAAAATTTTAACTTAAGGGAATTTGGAAGTTCAATCATTCTCAGAGAGGTTGTAAGGATAATTAAAATCCTGAAGGAAGCCTGAAAAAAAAGGACGAGGTCATTATTGGAAACATAATACAACGTTAACACTCCGGTTTCACATTTACACTAGAAAGCTTAAGTTCAAGGCTATTACACCCATTTTTATGGAAATGCAATGTTTCCCAACTCATGGTCTATCCTTTAGAAAGTTGTATGTGGTTAATAATGATTATCAACTCAAATTAGTCACACACACACACACACTGGGGTAAATTGGAAATGAAAAGCTTCAATTACCCAAAAAAACATAAATGATTTATTTTCTTCTGAGGATATCACAGGAAAAGAGTTGAATGTTCATGAAGGATAGCATTGACATACCATACGCTAAGGTCAGAAAGCTTACTCGGCAAAAACATTCACAGAGAAGAAACCATCTATTCCAAAGGCCACCACATCGGCTCAGCTTCTCGTCTGCTATGAGAAAAATCCTGTCAAAGTCCCTCACAGTAAGGCAGCAGCTGTTGTGCGGAAGGGGACCCTCCGAAAGAGAATAGTTTCTCACATTCCCCTATGCAACTCGCCCACTTCACAGACTATTCTTGTCTCCTTTGACTCCATACTTAGTTGCTACCCCGTGCCTTTGCCCTTGCATCTCAGTGCCTACTCCCAAATGTTTCTTTACACGTTCCAGTCTTAAGCACAGTTGAAAATCACACGGTCTCAGTCAAGTCTAATGCAACCCAAACCCTTTCTAATGGCCTATAAGTCCCTACATAATCTGATTCCTGCCTATGTCTCCAGCTCAACCCCTTGCTCTCTCCAGCCACACTGAGCTTGAGTTTCTCCAACACCCCAAAGTCTGTCTGGCCCTGCAACCTCTGCCTGGTATGTTACTGCCCCCAACTCTGCTCCTGGCTAACTCCTAATCATACTTTGGTTTTTGCTTAAACCCCACTTACTGAAAAAGGCCTTTCCTATGTATCTCAAGTAGGCTCCCCACCTTTATTGTCCCCAGTTTCGATTCCTCCTTTTCTTTGCCACAGTGCCACACTTTTTTTCTCTAGTCTTGACTTTTTTCAGTATCCACATTGTCTTTTTCCAGAATTTTTGAGATGCAATTGACATAACTTGGACATAAGTTTCAGGTGTACAACGAGTTGATTTGAAATTGTAAGAATGATTACCACCATTGTATTAGCTAACAACTCTATCACATCATATAATTAGCATTTCTTTTTTGTGGTAAGAACAATTTAGATCTACTCTCTTGGCAACTATCAAGTATAGAATACAGTATTATTAGCTATAATCACTATGCTATAATCCCTCTGTACATAAGATACATCTTTAAACTGGAAGTTTGTATCCTTTGACCTGAACCTTTGACCTGTATCCTTTGACCTGGAAGCAAAAGCTTCCTGCTCCAACGTTATCTCTCTGGTTCACACTGTATCCCCAATGCTGGCACAGAGGGAAAATACAATAAATGCTTATTCAAGCAAATCCATTCTACCCTAATCTATTTTTCTTTACCCCCCTTTTTTCTCATAGGAAACAAACTAAAATAAATTCATCATTTATTCGATTTTTGTCATTATAACTCAAGTCAACACATACACTTACTATATGCCAGAAACGGGAAGGCACTGCCATAACAGCTATTACCGTATTTTGCTGTGTATAATGTGCACCCACGTTTTTGGCCCAAACTTTCAGGGGAAAAAATCTTTTGTTTTATTTTTTAAATTCAATTATTTATTTACTTATATTTAGAAACAAAGCTGACTATCATATTCCAAGGTATCATTTTGCATACAGACATCGTTATTGTTTCCTAGAGTTACACTTTTAATGCATAAGCATAAATAAAAGGATTAAAAACATTTATATAGATACGGAATTAGTACTATGCATATATAATGCATATTCTTATTTTTCCTAAAAATGTGAGCAAAAAGTGCACATTATACGTGGCAAAACATATTCTGACACAGAGATGAAATGGTCAGTGTAAATTCCTACAATACAGTGAATGTGTTAGAAGAAATACACAGAACTACAGCTCTAGAATTCTGCAAAGTTATTTTTAAATTAATTCCAGTAAGTATTTAAATTATAATGATATTTTCCAAGTGTTTATGTGCAACTTTTTCAAGACTAAGAAGAGTAAATGTCTATAATAATAAGCAATTACATAATAAAAAGCTTTTTTCAAGTTATTTATATAGAAGACTAGAGAGTCTCATCTAAAATTTTATTAATGTGGTTACTATGAATTCTCCTCAGTGAATGATTCAATTCAGCATTTGCTTTTATGTTCCCTACCTGTGGCTATCTAAAATCAAAGTGCTTGACTGGAGAAACTTAAATAACTGTTCCTCTCTCAGTAAAAAGCAATTACTTTCGGTTCCCTTCACACATTCCCACCATACTCCCACTAGAACATTTACTCACAGTGCCAAATAGCTGAACACACATGCTCACACACACGCACTGATGCCCGTATTCAAAGGGTTGAGTGGAAGGTGTGTGGCGACTCTGTTAGTTATCATATTGGATACACATTTTTTTATCCATTCCTCTTAGAGAGCCTGACATTCAGCTTTGTTGTAGTGTACAAGTCCTCGCACTGGGAGACTGTGCTTGAAATCATGAGGAGACATTTGCCCCCCGCCACCACTTTTGAGGTGATGCGTATAATAATTACGTTCGGATAATCACAGAACTTTATGTAGAGTTTCACCAACACCTTAGAAAGCATGTAATGAAGGGAAGGCCAGTTAGACAAAGTATCCCCACTCCCTCCACAGAGGGCAGATGCTGCTCACAGAGGCAAGTGCTCTTTCCCACTGAGCCTGGGCATCGCTCAGACTCCTGCTCCACATGACGCTCTAGGCAACATCTGTCCTGTAAGACAAAACCTTTACTGTGTGCCACCCTTTTCACAGGGAAGAAAATGCATCCTGAGATTCAAGACACTTTGGAAAGCCACAGTCTATTTTCAGCTACCACGATACCTAACATTTAGCAAAGTGTTCCCTAGTATCCTGAAACATCCTAATAGTTTAAAAGCATTACTGCAGTTTGCAAAATAGCTATGTGTATGAGCAACATTTGCCTGTGCAATGCACTTGGTGCTCTCGAGCACCCCTATCCTGCACCTCAGCACTGGTGTGCACTGGCTCACTCTGGAGTCACTCCTCCATCTTCTGGGGCGGCGGGGGGGGGCAGTATAACTTCTTTCCACACTGAAATTAAGGCCATGCTGAAGGCCTTGCTCTTTATTTCTCTCAACACACTCCCTGATCACTCTGTCCCACACCCATAGTTTCATGTTGATTGTTTCCTCATTTACATCTTCAGGTCTAACTTCCCAGCTCCAGACTCCAATCTCAACTCTTGGTTGGGGTTTCTGCATGTGTGTCTTACTATTACCACAAATTCAACATGAAAACTCGATTCTTCTCACCAGAGCTTCCTTGCCCTTCCTCCTATTTGTCGTCTTTATATCAACAACATCATTATCTTCCAGTGATTCAAGTTGGAAACTTTGGGGTCTCCTTCAGCTCCTCCTATTCCCTCTCTACTTCTAAATGATCACTAGGGCTTGCCAATTCTCATCTGAAATGTCACTCAAGCCCGTGCCCCTCTCCTTTTCCCGATGCCACAATCCTCATTTGGGCTTTCAGCTGTTCCCACTGTAGTGCCTGGCACTGTCCTTCTAACTGGTCTTCCTGCCTGAATCTCCCCTCTCTGAGCCACCCACCCTCCCATCTCCCTGTCCCCTCAATAGCATCATCAAGGTATGTTTCCTTACCAATGTGATTCTGTTATTCTCCATCTCTGCTAAAAAAGTACCTCTACATTCCTGCAGGATAATGTCAATGCCTCCCAGTAACTTTAAAACATAGCTCAGATTCCTAAGCATGGGTTTCAAAGTTCCCCACAAATAAGGAACAGGTGCCTTTCTCATCACATAATGTCTTGGTTAAAGGTTCAGGCTCTGGGGCCAGACTGCCTGGTTTTGTGACATTAAGCAGGTTGAGGGGTCCTGAGTGGAGCATCTGGCTGAGCGAAGAGGTGCAAGCCAGGGTAGAAGTGTAGCCCGGGCCCCACTTACCACACTATGTCTCTGCACAGGGCTGCTACAGGCTCAGAGGAAGTGGCACCAGTTTCTACTTCACTCCTTCACTCACTTAAAGGCACTAGAAGGGCTCTGTTTCCTTATCTGTAAAGTGGGGCTAAAACTAAGACTTATGTCATGGGATTGTGATGAGAATTTTTTAAGTATAGTTTATTGATTATGCTACTACAGTTGTCCCAATTCTTTTCTCCCCTTTCTCCCACCTCACCCCTGCACCCTCCTCACCCTCCAGCATTCCCCCCCACCTTAGTTCATGCCCATGGGTTGTACATATAAGTTCTTTGGCTTCTCTATTTCCTATCTCATTCTTAACCTCCCCCTGTCTATTTTATGCCTGCCAATTATGCTTCTTATTCCCTGTACCTTTCCCTACCATTCCCCCCCTCCCTTCTCCACTGAAAAACCTCCATGTGATCTCCATTGCTGTAATTCTGTTCCTGTTCTAGTTGTTTTTTTGCAACTAGTTGTTCTCATTGTTTTTTAGGTTCAGTTGCTGATGGTTGTTTGTTGTCATTTTACTGTTCATAGTTTTTGAACTTCTTCTATTTCTTAAACAAGTCCCTTCAACATTTCATATAACAAGGGTTTGGTGATGATGAGCAGCTTTAACTTGACCTTATCTGAGAAGCACTTTATCTGCCCTTCCATTCTAAATGATGGCATTGGTGGATAGAGTAATCTTGGATGTAGGTCCTTGCCTTTCATGACTTCAAATAATTCTTTCCAGCCCCTTGTTGCCTGTGAGGTTTCCTTTGAGAATTGAATGAATGAACATGTGTGAAGCCCTGAGAACAGTGCCCAGCAGAGAAGTGCCCAATAAGTATCAGCTGTCAATCCCACACCATCCCCATTCCATACACTTTAAATAAATAGTAGAATTTATGTATTACTTTACTCATGTATAATCTGTGCTTTTCCGCCTTTGCAACTTTCATTGCTCATTCTGCTTCCTCCCCCCCAGAATCCCCTCAGGCAACCCCAACCTCTGCCTCTTGATGTTCTGTCCACTGTTTAAACTCTGCTGACATACTGTGACCACCTCCATTACGTTGTACTTGATCCCTGTCTACATGAGTTCTCCAGACTTTAACTCAACTCTCAGGTACCTGTGGACCCCTATTGTGGAACTTACTATAGTATATTTTATACTATCTAAACTAAGCCTTATCTTCCTGGAAAGATTTTAAGTGTCTTAAGGTACCCTATATGCTTCCTCTTTCGGTTCCCATAATGACCACAGACCTACAGTGACTTAATAGGCTCATCATCAGCCATAATAAAACTAGTTATTGACTACCAACTATGTGCCAGGTACTATAAAAAGTATCTTACATACAATATTTAAATTCTCATGTAAATTTTATAGTGTTATTTTCCTTTTACATAGGGAGACAGTATTTAAATAATTGGTTTAGTATTAATCAGCTAAAAAGTTGTGTAGAGAGATTAGAATCCAGGATCTTGCTGATTCAGAGACAGTACTCCTCCTACTTTATGGTGGTTATCTTATCTGGCTCCTTCTCCAGCTCCAGAGCTACCACTTATTGATTATATATTATATTCCAGGAGTTTTTTTACATTATTTTTTAGCTCCCTTCCAAAGTTGTTATTACAATATTATTTCTATATTCATGCAGAAACCAAAGCTCACAAATGTTAAGCAATTTACCTTTGTTCTCACATATAGTAAATTCCAGATGCAACTTTTAAAGCTGCCCACAGAACTCCCCACCCCCCAAAAAAGCACTTGTCCCATTTTAGAAGTCCCTTGAGAAATGTTACTGCCTTCATTATCCTTATTCTTATTTTATTGTTATGCACAGGGTCTCTTATGTGGTTTTATTTAATTTAGACACCCCCTTTGATAGAAATCTTCACTAACTTATAGAAAAAATGTTATTCCTGCATTATAGTTTATCAGCTTTTATCTTTATATATTGACTACTTAATCCTACTTATTATAAATAACTTGGCAAAAAATGTTTTTCTACCTAGAATTTGATGGAGTTTTACATAAAAATGATCTTGATATCAGAAAGATAAAAGTTACCAATATTAAATGATCAAGTACATAAACACTAGATCAGAAATAAGTTGTGGGATCCATACCTAGTACTTGTGATTTATTTAGTCTAATTTATTTAGGAGAAAACAATAGCCAATACCAAATTAAAATGTATGCAGCAACTATCAAGGTAATTAAAATTTACTTAAAATAGGTCTGGACCAGATAGCTCAGTTGGTTAGAGCATCAGCCTGATACCCCAAGGTTGCAGGTTCTATCTCCAGGCAGGGAACATACAGGAAGCAACCGATGAAGGCATGGATAAGTGGAACAACAAATCGATGTTTCTCTCTCTCTCTCAAAATCATTTTAAAGAAAGATTCAACCAATTAACAAATAAATAAGTAAAACAACAAATCAATGTTTCTCTCTCCCTTCTTCTTCTAAAAATCAATAAAGAAAAAATTTTTTAAAGATAAGTTACTTAAAACACAGATATTATTTAAAGTAACATGACTGCAATATCATTCATCAATTTTGCCAATGCTCATTATTTGATTGGAAGAATCCTATTGGTTTTAAGAAAAAACATGTGCAAGTATAAGTTTAAAAAATTAATAGAACCAAAATCTTCCCAAGCAAAGAAATAACTCCAAAAGAATATCCCTTATTATGAAAGTACTGACTTCTGGATCTCCCAGAGGATTCTGAGTAAAACCAGGCACACTTGCAATGCATTATAAATGTGTAATTACCATTTAAATGGAGGGAGAGAAGCTGGTGAGCGAAATGAGAAAAGGGCATTTCCTTACGGCCAACCAGAAGCTGGCATGTAAGGCAATGATCATCTAATCTACAGGGTCAGGTTAACAAAGCTATTGTCATTCTTCCACTCACCCTCAGCCTTTGAACTGCTGCTCTCCTCTACCAGAATGAAACAGCAGGTGATGGTTTTCCACAATTTTCAGGCACAACTTACTCCTCAGGCTTTGGCTTGCTCAAGATATAATTCAACAGCATGCGTTTACCAAAAGACAGCTAAGAAAGGCTTCTCTTAATTTTCCCTTTTCAATTATTGGGGCACCCAGATGATGAATGCAAATGAAATTTTGGAGTCAGTTTCCATTGTTTGTACAATCACGTGGTTAGGGTCATCTCATCTCACCTGCAGTCCAGCGAAGGCTTTCTTTAATAACATCCCTGTTCGTGGATTTGGCTGAGCCTCAACTTGAATGAAAATTTTTTGCCTTATGCTAAAAAGACAATGAACATCCTTTTAAAATGAGTTTAAAATTTGTCATATAGATTTCAAAACTCTGGAAATATGTCAAATATGATTTAATTGGACAGCTGTAATATGAAGTATAGAGGGTAAAAGATTTGTCGAGAATCACACAAAGTGGAAAGAGCCCATTCCCTGTCCCATGTGTATTTCAAAAGGCTGATCGATTCCTTCTGGGTCACTGTTACATTTCTTATCTTGAGATTAGCTACTTTTTATGGTGTGCTTGTCAAAACCCACTTGTATTTATCAAAGTGGCATATGCTGGTTGTTTTAATCATTGCTTCTATCTCAAAAAAAAGTATTTCTTCAGTAAGACTATAAATGCAAAGCATGAAAAATGAGTGAATCTTGAAAGGAAAGGCTGTGCACACATAATCACCCATGTGACAAAAGTGTTTGGATGAGAAGCTACATATTGGCTATTTTATTCTAGTTTTCCCTTGGTATCTTTTTTTGGCTTTTATTTGGTAGCTTTGAAACAATTGTTACAGCCCTGGCTGGGTTGCTCAGTTGGTTGGAGCATCATCCTATAACAAAAGGTTGCAAGTTCAATTCCTGGTCAGGGCACATACCTAGGTTGAGGGTTTGAGCCCTGATGGGGTTGCAAATAGGAGGCAATTGATCAATATTTCTCTCTCTCCCCTTTCCTCCCTCTCTAAAATCAATAGAACATAACCTCGGGTGAGACTTGAAAATAAGTAATTAAAAATAAATTTGTTACATGTTAGCGTAACAAGTTAGGCAAACTGGTTAGCCATTCTGTGGTCTTTTTCATCATCTAAACCAGGGGTCCCCATACTATGCTCGCAGACCAAATCTGGCCTCTGCATGACTTTGTAAATAAATTGTACTGGAACACAGTCATATACGAGTATATTCATTTAAGTATTTTTTTTTCTGGCTGATTTTGCACAATGACAATAATGCTGAGTAGACCACAAGGCCTGAAAAGCCTAAAATATTTACTCTCTGGCCCTTTACAGAAGAATTTGCCAATCCCTGATATAAATTATTCCATCTTTTAGTGTTCTAGAGAGAAATCATAATTTCTGGCCGCAGCCTTCCATGCCCCCACTCTTGGTCCTATTAGATCTGCTTTTTCTACTCCTCCAAAACGTCCCATTGTTAATTGCCTTCTTTTTCTAGTAAACCTACCATATTCTGTCTACATATCTTTTCCTTCTCACTCACCATCACAGTTCATTCCATCCCAAAATTTATTTAACCTGAAAAAAAAAAACTAGACAAATGTGGCTCGATCTCTGCATTGGGTCAATCAAAAAAAAAAAAAAAAAAGAAATCAGTTCAATGCCAATGGAAAGATAATTGAAAGAAATGTAAATGTTTATTTAGGTTATAAAGAAAATGCTGAAGCAGCAAGGAAGGAGTGTGCTGTTATTGGCAGTAGAACATGTCAAAATCCTATCTCCCCAGGGTTGCCATTCTCAATGTTCCCCCCAGTCAAGGGCAGCTGCTGTGGTAGGTGCGATGGGGTGCTGCCCAGACCTACGTTCAGGGACAGGGCACTGGGTCCTCTGGCTCCCGGCTCTCCTTGGGAATTGCCCTCAGCCAGAGGGAGCCACTTCACTCCAAGTTCAGCCTCCTTTTGGACAGTATCTCATATCTAATGATGGCTGATGCAGAGGTTTGGGCCTCTTGGCCTCAATTAGGGAGGCCATCCAAGTTCCAGAGCTCCCTAGAGGGGTGATGGAGGCCTCTGTTGGGACTGTAAGAACACTCAACTACTCCCTTTGCCCAAGTCTGCTTCTCTTTCTCCCTTATGTGTGCTGGTCCTAAGAGCATTCCCCAACAAACTCCTGAAGGCAGTCTCTGCCTTGCAGCCTACTTCCCTCGGACCCAATTTAAGATAGGTGCTCTCTTCAAACTTCTCATCCCGTTCTCACGGCCCAGGCAGAGGCTTCCGCCTGTCCCAGCCTTCCAGGCTCTTCATTTCCCTCTTCTCACAGTCCTGTTTCTTCACAATTTGCGTTCGATTCCTTTTCACTATCTTTAAGCGTACTAATTAGATATGAAAAAGAATCCATAACTAGTTCTATAACTTACGACAGTGTTTTAATGCCTTATTTTAAGATTCCAAAATATTACCTTATAGAAGTTAGCTTTGGACTGGACAATAAGGTCTAATGTTTTAAACATTTCACTGTTTTATTTTTGACAGATATATAACCAAAAAGCATTAAGACTGTGTCTTTTACAGTGAAACCCTTTATGCGACTACTATGGTCAGCAGTGTGATGAACACACTCCTGCAGCAACACTTCCCTCCTGCATCTGCATTTCGATTCAAAATGGAGTCTCCTGGCACAAAAGTTGGACAACCAGGCTCCATGAAGACAAAGTTTTTTTAAATTTCTGATATTATCAAGTTCTTCTTTGGTAAGTTTGCTTCTGAAAAAAGTAAGGAAGGAGGAAAAAAAGGAAAAGAAGGAAAACAGAGGAAGAAAAAGAGAGAAGAGAGGGGAGAGAAAGAGAAAAAAGAATGGAGGGGTGGAAAACTAAGTTGAAACAAATCAAGAGGAAATCATTGTAAATTCATGAATTACTTTGCATGCGGTACCTCTGAAGTTCTAGAATGACTATATATTTCATAGAACAAATGTTTCCCTGTCTGAAATTTCCAGCACTGGCATAAGTTAAAATTAACAGCTTATCTTTATTCTGCTTGAATTTACATTTTTTTAAAAAATGGAAACAAAAAGTCATGATTTAATATGATTTCCAGATGTTAATATAATTATATGTTTTCCATAATTAAATAACTATGGTATTATGGAATGATTAGCCAGACAACCAATGGCACTGAATAGAACATACAAACATATCCTCAAATGTGTATGGAAATTTAATCTATGAAAAAGATTCCATTTCATATGACTGGTATAAAGATGGCTTTTAAAACAAACTGTGTTGGGACAATTGAACAGCCATTTGGAAAAAGAAAAAATTGTAGCTGAATCTCAAACTATATACCATGACCAGTTCTAAATGGTCAATAGAGCTAAATATTAAAAAAAAATAAAACTATGCATCTTATTTTTATAGGATAAATTCCTAAAACTGACATTATTGGGATAAAAAGTAAAAAAATGTTAAGACTCTTGATTCATATTAGCAAACTGATTTTTAGAATTCTTGTGCGAGTTTACATCCCCAAATGTAGTATATAACAGTTTCATTCTTATTTAAGTCTAGTCAAGGATGTTTGTGTTGAATATTTGAAAATATTTCATAGCATATGTACGTGTGTAGTGTAGCTTAAGCTTAGGAGCCCTCACTTGCCCTAGTCCTTTCAAGACCCTGAAAATATGTATTATTAGAGTCAAATCCTTTTTTGCAATATAACATTAGAAAGATTAAGAATAATTTTGTTTAGGGAAGGTTACAAAATTCCATAAGCTTCAGGCCTCACAAAACCTAGATCAACTCCTGATCATTTTATTAGTTGGAACCACATGAAATTGCCCCTATGTCATAAATGGAAAAATCCAGGAATTTCATATGGTTCAAACACACACATAATTTTGGTGACTCATGAAGTATTGCTATAAGGGAAAGAAAATCTCTAATAACAGAATTACCTGGTCAGAGAGTACCAAAAGAATAAAACAGTGATAGCTATTGCCAGGTTGCCTTCTAAAAAGGTTTGCAGATGGCCAGTTCCTCCTACAACAATAAATGAGCACGTTTCCCACATGACAGTGGGCATTGACCAGCATGACCATGCACTCTTGTTTGCCCAGTGTAGTCCTGAGTCATGCCTGTCCTCACAGCACAATTACTACTAGTACCCCTTTCACTCGAAATAGTCCCAGATTGGATGATATAGGGTCACCCTAGTGTCACTGATCTTTTATTTTATTTTAAAAGTTTTTAATGATCAGCCAAGGATATGCTTATCTATCTATCTATCTATCATCTATCTATCTATCTATCTATCTATCTATCTATCTATCTATTTATGAGAAAGAAAGGCATGGAGAAGGAGAAACATCCATGGCAGAGAGAAACATCAATCAGTTACCTTCCATATGCTCCCTGACCAGGGATCGAACCCGTAACCTTTTGGTGCAGGGGATGACACTCCAACCACCCGAGGCACCGGCCAGAGCATCACTGATCTTTTACACTGATATGTATTATCTCTGCCCTGGAGATTATTTTAGCTTCTGGGGGATAGGTTTCTGGAAGGTAATGGCATTGGCCTTCCCCTCCCTCTCTGTTAACCTGCACTGACTACTTCAGGAGCCACAGAAGTATGGTGTGTGCCTCTAGCTAGGGACTCCCCGTTGGTATAGGCAGATGTAGGGGAGGGCAGTAAAAATGGTCCTTGTGTTTACCTTGGTGTAAGTCAAGCGCACATAAGCACATGCACATACACACACAAAGCCAAATTAGTAACTCTTTTAATCCAAGTGACAGACAGTCCCTAGCTGTTCATCACCCCACATGACAGAGATCTTCATGGAGTTTCCGTTGCACTGTCTTCTAGCAATACAGACTCAAGTTCTGTTCAAAATAATGGTAAATTTAGAGTTAGGTTTATTTTCAGAGTAGTTAAGGTTATAATTGGAACTATCTCATTAGAAGACTACACTTATGTAAGTTTTTATTACCATTGCTCTATTGCATTGTTGTTCTATTTATGAGGGGTTGGGTGGGATGACATTACTACGCCTTCAAGTGCTGAGATTCTATGACTACACTAGTAGCAATGGACACTTACTGCATACTTACTGAGTGTCAGAAACAATTCTAAATATTTTACCTGTAAAATCTCACTTTGCTCTCAGAGCTACCTAATGATTTAGTCACTATTGTTAGATAATATTAACAATTGAGTAAACAAAGCCACAGTCAGCTTGTTACTCAAACAGGACACGGTACTCAGTAAATGAAGCCCAGATTTCAACTATGGCGGCCTGACTGAAGAGCTGTTGTAGCTCCATTTCATGCTGCTTTGTTGTACACGTTTTCAGGCATTGAAAATCTGGTTGCATTTTACATATTTTATTTCCACTTACTTTCTTAATAATTTTGATTATATTTCTAAAAATTTGCTGAACGGGAGGGAAAGTCATGTAGAAAAATCATGCAATATAATTTGAAATCTTACCGTTATAGAAACTTCCTCCTTGTCTCTCTAGAAGATCTATTTTTTCAGTTATCTATTCATCGTACACTATGAGAAGAGAAAATCAGTTTACCTTTTCAAAGTCTTTCTAAGTGAATGATGACTTATCGAACATTTTAAAATGCTAAACACAAAATATTGATAAATAATTATATGATTTCTATTCTGAGATGTTAATGTTACTGCTTGTTACTGCTATTTTAATATTTAGAGTTCAAGTGACTTAAGGTATTACTGACTTGAGTATAAATTTGACAAAGAGGAAAATATTTTGTGGTGACAAGACTAGTCTCCAGGGAAAGAAAACCTGTGGATGCTCATTGAATCCCTGACCAGCAAATCATGTGAAGTCAATTCTAGAGAAGTTTGGTCCCAGGGCCAAGGAAAAAGAGGGGATATCACCAGTGCTCCTGGATGCCAACACTGCGGGTGAGGAGCATCAGGGTCAAATAACACACTGTGTATAATGTTGCTCAGGATCCATATTTTCTATTCCCTAAGTCAGAAGTCTGCTTATTCTCTGTCCTGAATAAACACTCCTAAAGACAGGTTCCCAGTAGCCTCCCAATTTAAGTCCCAAGGACACTCATGAATCTCTCCCCATCCATAGGCAGACCCTCCTCTCTTGATCTCTGTGACAGCCCTGTCTCCCACTTTGCCATCTTCTCTGTTCCTTTTGGAGAACCTCTTTCCTTAATTCAAACCTTTAATACAGGCTTTCCCCCTTGGGCCCGGAGATTATTCTCCTGGGCAGAAAATCTTCCTGCCTTGGGAAATTTATTACCTTTTATTCCCTACAATGAATCTAGTATAACTCGTTGTTCTCAATCAGTGAATACACACTCATTTCTACCTAATATAAATACTCGACTTTGTGCTCCTTTTAGAGCATTTCTCCTGGCCCAGTCTGCTGTGGAATTTAAAACACACGGAGAAAAATAGAAATGCAGAAGCATTCTCTGCAGTCCTCTGGTTTGACTTCAACCCCAGGAAGCACTTCAGCTCCCTTCCTCAAATAGCTTTTGAAAGAGTTCAGTATCCTGTTACAACCAAAACAATTTCTACATAACAAGATCTAGAATTGGCGATGGAGTGCGTATGTGCTGGACATTGCATCTTTGCCCCTGGGAGGTTTACCTGCTTCCCATTCCAGTTTATTTTTTTGTCCCAAAGGCCCAGAGCAGCAGAATAACCTGGATGCTCCCCCGAAGTGATTTTTAATGGTAATTATAAAGGACCTTGCAGTACCCTTTCTTGGTCATATTCTGATCTAAAATTTTTTCGTGGCCCAATTACCCAAGTGAAAAGAGGGGTCATGGTTCTGACTTCAGTTGGGTTCTGGGCTCCAGGCCTGGGCAGGAGAGTGGGAGGGCCTGCCAGGAGCTGTGAGCGACGAGCTGAAGGAAACCAAGATTTTGGTCCTGGGTAAGAGAGTGCCCTGTAACTAAGGCAAAAATTGAAGAATCAAGTTCAGAAGGGTAGGTAGGAGGATCAGCCAACTGGTAAGATGAAGTGAATTAATCTGGGAAAAGCCTACAAGGATTCCTTAAGGCAAAGGTCGTCTTTTGTTGAGTCGTTTTGTGGAATGGGAGTTGGAGGGAACTGGGAAGACTATTAATATCAAATCTGGGTTGGAAATTTCTAACTCTTCTCATCAATATTGTGGTTTTGATGAGACTACTGAAGTTACATAGACTACTGAAGTTACAAGAATGTGTCTTAGAAATGATAACAATGAAATGTGCTCTCATATTTTCTACTCATACTTTAATTTTGATTCCTGGAATAAATAAGGGAAAGACTTCCAGCTGTGAATTGCCAAAAGAGTCTGGGGCAGCTTATAAAAATAAATTAAAAGCACTTGCCATGAGTCCCACGGTGGAGAAAAAAACTGTGTGGTCTTCTAGCACAGGCTGGATTTCTGTTCAGAATGATGGTAAGTTTAGAGTTAGTGAGGTTTATTTCCAGCATAGTGAAGGTTACAATTGGAATTATTTTATTTCACTAGAAGAGTCCACTTATGCAATATTTTTATTATCGTTGCTCTATTAAAGCTCTCCTTTTATTTATCCACCAGGAGAATTAAAGTGTGTAAGTAAGAACAACAAAATTAAAGTAAATGGAATATCATTGAAAATATTAACAAGTTAAGAACAGAATTAAAAATTGTTTGTTTCTTGTCAGTGTCCCCTTAGTAGGATATAAACTCTTAGCAGGAGGGCAAGGGCTTGATCTTTCCTGTTCGCAATTATATCCGTTGTGACAACGGTCCTGCCTGGGCCTGGCGCGTATGCAGTGAATGAGAGTCCAGGAGGAGCTGAGTGGGTGAGCGGTTAAACATTTATATTCTCTAGCTTTTGGAACTTTTAAGAGAGCTTTAACTTTTAAATCATACGTGCTAGTAACAAGAATATTAGATCTAATGTAGTAATCCATATTCTGATGCTCCATTGATCATTCAAAGGTATTTTCTAAAATGAAAGATGGATGTTTCTGGAACTCCACCAAGATCTTCGGATCATGAAGTGAAATAAATCCTTAATAAGAAATTTCTCTAACAGAATACAGTGCCCATTGGATTAACTAGGTCTAGAAGAAATGGAAAAAGAAGAGATGGTAGGTAAATAGCAGAGCTAAACCAGAACTGAGTATCTTATTGGTTCTTCCTGCTGAATAAAGTTATATTGGAGGTAAAGAATAAAAAGTTATCTTCCATCTTACCCTTTCTTTTATCTTTGTATGTTAATAAAAAAGGATTCAAAGCCTCAAATACAGAAAAATACAAAGTCCTATACAAAGTAGAGGTCTTGAGTGAGCAAACAGGCATATTTTACTCACAGGTGTGCCTACTAGCATGCATCTATCTTATCTGTGGGTGCTTCTTAGAAAAGGCTGACAATCTGAAGAAAGAAAATTATACTGGACTGTGCTGAATGATAGTGGAGGAAAACAAATTGCTTGACATGTGTGACTATGAAAATACTTTCCATACTTCTGTGAACTCCTTTTGAAAAAAATTACTTGAGTAATTTTTTGTACTTCAGTAAAAGGAAAAACAATCAACCCTAAGAAGAGGAAGATATGAGATTCAAAAAATTCTTCCAACTCAGTAGAGCACTAAAAAGAAACTAAGTTTTATGAATTACAACAGGAAGTCAGGACTTTTACAAAAATGCCTATAAGAAGAAAATGAATGTATATTTACCAAATAGTAAGATGAATAATTACAATGATGGGAATAAAGATATATGTGTCCTTTTTGACAAGGAATAACAAAGATAATTAAAAACTCTAGAAAATGCAAAAATCTGCACAGGAAAGTCACAGTGTAAACATTGTGAACAGGCTGAAATGTAGCACGATTCGAGAAATGGAGAGTAAGCAAAGCAAGACTTGACCTTGACACTAGATACTTGTCTTTCAAGCAATCCCTTCAAGCAATAGAATTACATTTCCTATTTCCATTTTGGTTCTTTATAAATAATATTTATACAATCATAATATGTTCTATAACTTTTATTCATTTAAAAATGTTAGATACACACCATAGAGTAAGCATTTCAAGATATAAGTATAGTTATAGCATAGAATGTAAATATAAACTTGAAAAGGTCAAATGAGTGAGAAAGTTTACAGAGTTTAGAAGACAGAGGAAGAGAGTTTCCAACATTTCTTATTTTAAATAATGGGAGAACTGCAGAAGCAAAGATTATGTTACTCAAAATCAAAAAGATAACCAACAGAAGAAGTATTAGTAATCTTAAGAGCTAATAATTACAATTCAAAAATAAAATTATAATATCCACTAATAGCAAAATAACAAAAAATAATATGGACAAGGCAAAAGTTTTTCAGCTTATAGAAAACATATAAAGTAAATAAATCATGAAAAGGAGATGTAATCATATTGTCCAAATATATGGAGGTAACAAAAGAAATAGAAATAAAAGCATACTAAAAAAGTACTTCTGGGAGTAAGTATCAAAGGTGGAGTAGAGGGTGGGAAAGTTCATTTTATAATATAATATTTTATAATATTATAATATTCTGTATTTTATAATATTCTGTATTTTTTAACTTTCTTCCTTATCATATGGATATATTATTTTTATTATACAAAAAAGGAAAAGCATTCCTGATAACCAGCTTAGTATTTTCTTCAATATCCCGAAGCGCATTCTCACTAAGGACAAAATGAACGTACCCCTGCAGGTAACACTGAAAGACGCAGCAATGCCAAATGAATGCTATAAGTAATATTGCAATGAGCAGCAGCATCAGAAATCCAAACAAGTCAACTGAAATGTAAAGAAATATATTTTAAGCTAACAGGTTAGTAATGTCTTACATTTTCATCTTTTCTAGCACACAGTCTGATTCTTAAACACAAATTCAGTTGTCACTGAAAATGCCTTAACATACATCGCATACTCCAATAAAATTACTATTAACACAGCAGTCACTAACATTTAAAAATAATCTGGGTTGCTAAAAGGAGGTAACATTGTCTCCAGTTGGTAAACTGTTATGCCACTGGCTATTTAATCCCTAAACTCCTTCCAGGCAATACCTCAACAGATACAATAGCAGGTTCCTCAGGCTGCCTTTAGGTTTGCACACAGATGCACCGGATGCTTTGCTGTTTGAGTGCAGGCAGTTCCTTATCAGAGACAACAAATGTTTGCTTGTAAACTTCCCCTCCTCCCTCCATAGCATGTGAAACTCTAAGGGCCAAACATGAAATAGGAGACCAGGGTTCCCACTCACACTGCATTTATGAAGTGTTACTTGTTTATAAGCTCTTTGATGCAAACAATTAGGATTTAAATATACCTACTAGGATCTGAAGAAAACAGGGACTTGAGGGCAAAATTTGCGTTTTTTCACTTCAATTAAGAAAAAAACATAGACAACTGGTTGTTCTAGATAGGATTTCCTTATATAGTTAGGGTTCCCCTGGAAAGCCTTTTAACTCTTTGAAAACTTCTTAAAAGGTTCTAATACATGTCCCTGCCTTAGCAGCTACCACCTAACAAATCAAAAATATAATAGTATAGATAAAGATTCTTTGATGCTTGAGATTTGCTCAGCCCTGGGGAGTCATGGTTCTGCATGGAAATGCTCAATACGAAACACATTAGCTGAGGAAATACAAGCACTAGTTACGTTACTGGGCTCAGTGCGTCCTCACCCCAGGACTAGCGTAAAAGAAACTCCTGGAGCTCCTAAAACAGCACACCAATAACACATCCCGCCTTTCTCTGGGTCATGGTTATTGTACATCAGAACAGAGATGAAATGTAAAGCATTTAACAACTGGTACAGTAAGGCAGCCACCAATCAGAGTGATGCTGACCTAGTTGAACCAACAGAGGGTGGAAAGGACCCACATCAGCCTGTATTAGGGGAAACATTGATAAACAGACTTGCTATTATTTCAATACAAATAAAATAAATGCTAATCCTTCAAATACAGCAAATCACTAGTATTTGTGAGTCAATATAAAAAATACATACATCCATGCTACTTATTCTTCATGGATGGTAGATAGAAAATAGGGGGAGGGCAAGAATAGTAGGGGAAATGTAGAAGCTAAAGAACTTATGACATATGGACATGAACTAAAGGGGAGAAATGTGGGTGGGAGAGGGTGTTCAGGGTGGAGGGGAATGAAGGGGGGATAATAGGACAACTGTAATAGCATAATCAATAAAATATATTAAAAAATAAAAATAAATAAAAGCAAAAACCTACAAAAAAAGTACATACAAATTCTAATAGAGAGAACTCACCTTTACAGCTCAACCAAAATACCGAACTTATCTGACACCCCAAACACGAAAGACAAAACGTTTTGCAAGCCTGTTCTTCACTGCACCAAAAACACTGTATTTGGAAAGAAAAAAATAAAAGCAGTGTCAAGGATAACAATCACAATTCCAGTAAGTTTTTACTGTCAGTTCAATAAATAACAGTCGTCGACATCATCAGCCATCATCATCATCATCATCATTTTATCATTATTCATGCTGTTGTAGGTGGTCTGCCCAGATCCCCCTTACCAGGCCTGTGCTCCCAATCCCAGCTGCAGCGAGTGTTGGCTGCAGGTGACTCAGGCTGCCCTCCTGGAGTTGTGCTCAGTGGATAGGGACCATCTTGTGCGTGAGGCTCCTACCCCACCCCACCAGTAAGTGACTGATGGATAGGGCTCCAAACAGCAGGCATCCTTGCCTGAAGGCAGGAACAACTGTGCTCTGTGATTCCCCACCCCTCACCCCAAGGGCTGCCCACAGTTCAGCCAAGTGTAGACTTTAGCTGAGACCCCACTTTGCTTGGCTTGTGTCCCTTACATACCCTGAGTCCCTTAGTTGAGGGGCAGTCACTCAGGAAATGGCATGTGCCTGCATCCTTTCCTCAGGCTCTGTATTTGGGGAACTAAACCTGAGACACTACTCACAAAATAGTAGTAAGGACTTCAGTACACAGGACTTTATCTCTCTCTCCCTCTCCAACGCTCTTTCCCATTCCCCTTGTCCACAGCACCCACTCTTTCCTCTGTTACATGTGGGCCAATGGTGCTGTAATCAGCCTCACCTCTTCCCCCTCCCTCTTCCTGCTCACAAGTGGTCAGATAATCACGTGGAAATCAGAAAACGGAATTCTAAGCCCCTTGCTGAAGTAAGCAAAAGCAAGGTACAAAGGTGGAAACCATTGTGGGAGATAAGACTAGAACCTGAATAAGTCATGAAAATGAGGACAAAGTAGTAAAAAGGGGTGTTACTTACATAGGGCTTACCATGTGACAGGCACCATTTTAAAAAAAATTCCCTTTTATGTACTAAGTCATTTCATCCTCAGGACAATCCTATGAGCTGGGAACTATTGTGCCCACTTTATAGATGAAGACAATAAGGCACCAAGTGGTCAAATGACAGGCGTGTGAGATCACACGCCTAGTAAACAGGGGAGCTGGCGCTCTCATCTTATCACCGTGGTTCTGTGCTCGTAACCAGGCCTATAAGACTGATTTCAGACCTCTCTCAGTCACTCCGGCTATACATCCGGAGACCAGCAGAGGTAATGACTCACCCCTTAGACACGGCCTGAGAGCAGAAGTATTCACAGGCCAGTTTTTGCTTCATGCACAAGACCAAAGGTCAAATGAAACCACTGAGGCAAGTCTGAGATTGAAGCTGGTTAGGACGAATGAGCCCTGTCCTTTTAACTTGACGCAGCAGGTTGTTATGTTTTGTTTTGCATCTAGCAGGTTTTTAAGGGAGATGAATTTTCAGAAAAAAACCTGAACCTGTCAGAGGAGCTTGTGGTTACTCAGCACTGAGCTGAATCCCAGGCCCCAGTAACCAAGTTCACAACAGGTGAGATTCTAAAGCAGTGCCGTCCTCAGTGGAGAAATTCTTTCCCACGCCTCCCTCTGAGGGCTCAGGATGGGGGCTCAGAAAATAATGGAAAAGAGGGCTCCTGCACAGCTTAAGCCTGGGGCAGCCTCGTGACTCACTGGGCCAGAGAGACTCCACAGAGCATCTGCACATTAGCACAACTCTCTGAGTTTCCAGACCTAGAGCTGGGGCTGGGGAGGCAGGGAGGGCAGGAACTGAAGATGACTTTGGTAAGTACAATTTTAGTTGAGGACTAGTTGCATTATTTTGCAGGAACATTTTTTAAAATGTAGGCATAGCAAAAATAAAATGTGCATGTCCTGAAAGGTAAGGATAGAATACAGTAGACTAAGGGAGTGCATTTTTTCACTCTCTGTCTGCCCTGCTCAAGTAGCATCCTTCTCCTTCTGGGAGCCCTCTCTCCTTTGTGGACCTCTTCCCCGGCCCCGCGTGGCTCTGCAGCTGTCAGCCAGCTTGGCCAACCCACCACTTTCCCACCACTGAACTCATTGGGCCCCGGTGGAGGCACTCAGGGAAGCCCAGCCTGCTGGCCCAGTAACTAATGCTGAACTGGGCATAATTCCCAAACCGGGCCAATCAGAATCTTCTCTGGACTTGCATACAGACGTTGGGAGAGATCTACTGGGAGCCAGCCTCTTCTCCAGCTTTGGGGAGAATGTCCATTTGCTATAGAAGAGAATGAGGTCGATGCACAGGGAGGCAGGACTGGGAGACCAGAGGAGAGGGAGAGAACAGGAATAGCATGCTTTAGGGTTCAGCTGTGTGTGAAGCCAAGGCCACTCCTGGGCTTCCCAATTCTGCGAGTCAGAAATTCCCCTTTTATTAAATTCGTTTAAGTGGGGTTTCTGTCACTTACCACAAAAATATTTGACTAATATCTTAAGTAAATCTAAAAGTCTTCAAAGAGCAGAACTTCACATTACCAGAGGAACAGAATATATATTCAACATCCCTAAATTGGTCATTTATAATTGAAGACAAATTACATGGATGTTTTCTTGTAGTTTAAGAAGATTGTCCATATAAATACAAAGCCATGCCTGCCTCAAATCCTTCAGAGAAGTCAGCTAAAAGGCTTTAGAATGATAATTAATATTGTTCCATAGGAAAACTAGAGTCTTTGTTCTGGGGTAGAACTCTGTGAATAAGCTTAGACATCAAAATTGATAATTTTATAAGCAAATATCATTAAAATGAAAAAATAGAGAAAGGGGGAACATACAGAATGATATTTAATAGTTCGTTAACATTATAAGTGGTTTAATATTATACTGCAAAACATATCATACTAAGTAAGTATAATATGTGCAAAGGGCGTTTTAAAGTCATGGACATAGAAAGGACCCAAAGCGCATTTCCTAATCATTTATGGGCAAGTGGAGGTTACACAGAGATATAGAGCACTATTTTTGCTTTGTTTGGCAGGTACAAAATGTACACTCTATGAGAGACAAATCTAAAAGCAAGAATATTATATTCAAAAGGAGTAGAATAGATATAAAATGCAATTGAAGTTTGTAAGAGAATGCATTCACTTCTAGCTGGTCGGACTAGGTCAGATTTCTTTCAGGGAACAGGCAGCACTTGGTCTGAGCCTGTAGGGTTAGGTACAGTCTGTCCAGGAAAGAGTACGCCTTAGACACACAAGCCACGGCAGAATGAAAGAACAGTACCACTGAGGCAGGAGTGAAAATCTGTTGCGGTGGACCTTTGTGCATTTATTTGGAAGGCCAATTTCCCGCAGATTGGGATGGGGCTGGAATGCCAGGCTATGGAGTTTTTGTTTTAACAATAAGGATTCCACTAAATTAATTTGAGCTAACAGGTGACATAATGAAAGTGCTAATTAATGATAATGAATAAAGTATCAAGAGGGACTGGAGGGACTGAAGTCTAGGAAGCCTAGGATTGTTCCAGTTGCAAGAAAAAAACTGGAAGGACTGATAGGACTTGGTAAACTGCAGATAGAGAAAAAGTAAGAACAAGGAACCAAAGATTTTGAAAATTATGCCTGGGTGCATGCTGCCAGAAATAAAGAAGTCAATAAAATAAGCTTCTTTGGGGAAGAAAAATGATAGATTTAGTTGTAGAAAATTTGAGCTTGAGACAAGGAAAAAACATCAATCAAGAACTGTGTCACCCTAAGGTCCAGGGACTGGTAGGTCTAGGAAAATTTGGGGTTTTGTTATGTGCAGGTACTAGCAGAAGTCATGGCAGTAGGTGAGATGGCACAGGGGTGAGAAGTGGTATAAGGAATGCTTTGGAGTATGAGGAAAGATGAGGAAAAGGAGCTGGTGAAGGAGATGAAGAGGTGAAGGAAAGAGGCAGGCTAGGGGAATGCCTCAAGTCCTATCACAGTTCCCATAAGGAGTGACTAATTTGAAAGGTCATTGCCTTAGGCTATGAAGAGTCTTTTGTGAACTCTAGATCAGTTTGCTAAGGATAAAATCAAGGGGATAAGGAAGCAAAGGTAGCCTAAGAACTTTAGCTGCTAGAAAGAAACAAGATTTTCTTTTCATTTCATCTGAACTGATAAGAAAGGGGCTGATGCAGAGAACTAGACTGAATTTGTCATAGAGGGAACAAGGAAACGAGAAAGGTTCTGAGTTTGTGAATGTGTTTCTGAGCATGATGCATGCATGGAGGTAGACTTGGGGGTTAACCTTAGAACTGAAAAATCGACTTCCTAGGGGAAAATGGGTGTAAGAGGAAAAAAAACTGAATTGGTTCAGAAGAAAAATGAGGGAACTTGAACTTGACGGATGACCTTAAACTTCTCAAGGAAAATCAAGCTCCAGAAGGATGGTCATGCCAAGAGCAATTAAGGTGTTGGGAATAGTTGCCTTGGAGAATAACCCAGGCAACTAGTCCTCCAATTTTTTGCAACTGAGAGACACTTGACAGGTGATAACACCATGGTCACTGTCATATCCCAATTTGAATCCATGACCCTGTCCACTCTCCCTTACTCTATGCCCTAGCACACACCCACACACATTTTTCAGAAAAATAAATATCAAGTGGGCATCCTTGTGAGGTTTGAGGTATGGCACTTAATGCATTTTACAAGCCTGTGAGTAATGGTCACTTCCTACGAAGTGTTATAGATGAGGCAGGCTACGGGAGATTCGATAAAACCCCACTGGGCTTGCTGTACCTTCATTCCTTTCTGTCTGAACCAATAATCCATATCAAGATGCAATGAATGAGAAAGATGTGATTGAGAAAATGTGTACTCTAATTCATTTTTAAGTCAGTTGCAAAACTCAGTCTTTTATCTGTCATTAGCACAAAAAAAATTACTTATGGTAAGTCTCATCATTGTGACACCATAATTGAAATCTCTCACTCCAAGGAATCCACAGTGACACATAATGATTCTAAACGAAAAAAAAGCTGAAAGTTCACTAAGTTTCTTAGCCAGCATGATTTTATTTCTAGGGGAAGAGAAATATCAACAAAAAATACAATGCTTTCATATGCTGTGTTAATGAAGTGTGTATTGGGATAGTACTGTAACTTAGTTGCTTTTCAAGGATTCGCTTTTGGTAAGAATGTTTTCTAACTTTTGGAAGGCCAGTCACATACTATTGGATAACTATGAAATGTTTACAATAGAATCTGAGGAAGATTCCCTTATACTTAAGAAGGACAAGCATATTATCATTCAAACTGGAATATTTGGGGGGATGAAAAGGAGTTGGTACACTCTCTATCTCACTACATGTCTATCTGTCCCTATATACCCATATACACACATGCTGTTGGGCAATATAAGTTTATAGTTGTGAGCATGTGAAACTGAATTTATTCTTGTATTCTTGTATTATTAATCATTGTATTATTTTCCATACAAAGAGAGATATTTGCAAATAAAATGATACAGTATATCATTTTTGCTTCAGAACAACCCATTTTGGAGGAGAGGGCACATATGAAATAAGATTAGCTAAGATGGATCTTGAGTGGGTATAAAGCTTTACTATACTGTTTTCATGCATGAACATTTCCATTGTAACAAACAAGGAAAGGTGTCCCTCAAGTGAATAGCCGTGTGAAGTCACAAGAAGGAAAGGAGTTCATACAAGAAGGCCTCAAAAATGAGGGATTAAAGAGCTAGAGAATGGTCTTGTCTTGTTGAGGCCAAAGAGTATATACAGTACAAGGGGATGAGGGTGCAGGAGCCATATGGATAGTAGAGTACAGGGTGTGGCCTCGGAAGTGACTTCCTCATGCAGAGCTGAGGAAGTCGGGACAGGCAGGACCAGGACCGAGTGTGTCAGGGCCATTGCCAAGTATGGAAAGCACTTAAGATTCTGGCAGGAATTGGGTGGAGAAGTCCAAGAGCCCTGAGCCCAGGTCCCCATTAAAGCAGAGGAATGTTCTAGATGAAGATAAGTAGGGACACAGAGTGGTCCATCCAGATCATTATGACAGAGAGCAATGACTAGAGTGTGCCCTTTTCTAACTAGCAATTTCCTGTCACTCTGTCTTTGGCATTAATTTTCAGTTCTCCAATACTTGTTAAAGTAGAATGGTTTTGGGTGGGGGGCGGGGTGGGGTGGTTGCTGCCAAGCTCTCTGTAACACCATTTACCTCATTACAGCATTTCTGTTTCCTTCCAAATCTGAAGTGAAGAATAATGGTGCCAGAGACTTAATCATCAGAGAAGGGTGTTAGCTATTGTACATTGTGGTTGAGGAACAGTATGTCATCCTTTCTAGTCTTCAGGGGATAGAGTATCAAGAAAATGTTCACTGTATCTCAAAAGGCTTATCTTCTTCCTTGATGTAGAAAAAATTCTTCCCAAAGGTCACTATGATCTTTTCCATGCAAAAAAATTGTTTCATTTTTGAAGCATAATTTTCTAGAAGGGAGCATATGTTCATACTAAATTGTTTCTTGTTTATTTCCAGATCCTTGAAGAATGGTTCGAAATGTAGAAATGTATCTTAACTGCTACTAGTCATTCATACAACAGAAATTGTATAAAACGAAGTTTAGCATGCTTTTTGAACTGCAGCTGTAAATTATGTGACTTTATAACATCCCCA
Source organism: Trachops cirrhosus (assembly GCA_028533065.1). Lineage (NCBI taxonomy): Eukaryota > Metazoa > Chordata > Mammalia > Chiroptera > Phyllostomidae > Trachops > Trachops cirrhosus. Next base: position 29,826,815 of record CM052549.1, read on the forward strand.
AGATAATATCTTCATATTAAAGTTAACTAACTTACTTTTCTATCTTCTATGCACAATTGACAATTTTTCCTTAATGAACATCCTACAAGAAAAAATATTAAGTACAAAAATGTAAATACAAGCCTGTTTATTGCTCAAGAGTATATAAAAGTTCATTTCAGTTAGCCATTCCTGTTTCATAGCATATTAATCCATACCCCAGAATTTTTTTCATTATTTTCATGTATCTAGAAAATGTTCCCATTGGTGCTATTTAACTTAACTCTTTATTTTCTCCTTTTACTTGGAAAATTTGGAAATGGCACCATCCAACTTTGATTAGCTGAGTGAGTTCTAAAAAACAGCTTCTAAAAAACAATAAGAAAAAATGCACAATATCACTGTATATTTAAAACATCATACTTTAAAAACCTCTTTTAATAATTCTTTTGTTGCCCAGGCTGGTATAGCTCAGTGGATTGAGTGTGGGCAGCAAACCAAAGGGTCACCGGTTCAATTCCCAGTCAGGGCACATGCCTGGGTTACAGGCCATGTTCCCAGTGGAGACCATGTGAGAGGCAACCACACATTGATGGTTCTCGCTCTCTCTTAAAAAAAAAATAATTTTTTTATTATTCAGCATGGTTTTAACTAATAGACCTGGTTAACTATCTTTATGGAGTTATAAAGGTGATATATGTTCAATATAAGAAATAAATAAATATATATCAAAAATAAAAAATCAACTGAAACTCTACCATACAGAAAAACTTTGATTCTTCACCTTACTTTAAGCAAATGAGTTCTGTGATCTGAAATTAGGTTTTGCTATCATCCCAGATGGCTCTGGCCATGAACTCCTAAATTGCAATGCTCTGTTCTCTGACTAGCACCTTTCCTTTCTCACAGGCATTTTGACATCACTAAGCTCTTAAATATAAATGAATTAAAGGCCTGGGGATCAAAGCAACCTGCTTTGGGGGAGGTCTCACTTGATCTGGGGTCATTTGCAAAGTCCTGTGGTTGCCTGTGCCAAAGGCCTACCACTCAGAGCTCTACCGGGGATGGAGGTGGGGAGCTCAGTGAGGGGGTTAGAATCCCTTTTTCAGTTTTGTAAGTGAAGGTATCACGTCTAAGAAACCATATCCTTGTTGGAAAGTTTTATGCAAGCACGAAGGGGAAACTGCCCCAGGCTGGGGAGCAACGCTCAGGGGAGGCCTAAGACTGGCTGAACCAGGCTTTTCCTCACAAAAGGAAGCTGTTTCCTCAGCAACACTGACCAGGGCTGGCCAGTCCTAGAACTGTCTGAGTTATCTATGATTCTTGACTTGCTTTGTTTACACCCTTTTTGTTCTTCCTCAAGCATTTTAATAAGATATTTTGAAAAAAATCTGGTATGACTCCAGTTTGCTAGGGAACAAAGGGAAGGGTGTGTTTCTATGTGTGGCCCGTGTTTTTAGACACCGTGGGGGGGCAGGGGGCAGCTACAGGGCAGGATGGTACCAGATCACTGTTCCTTTCGGAGTGTGTGTGGGGATGACCAAGAGAGAAACCCCTGGGGAAGGTGACCCCAGAGGAAACCAGCTGGGCCTTTTACCTGAGTCTCTCCCCACTCCCATGCTCTCAAGGCTGCGAGCTTGGGTTTGGTTTTAGTAGGAAGATGGATTCTGTAACAAATACTAACATGCTTGTAGACTCCAGAAATTGGATAGCACTAATTATTCCATCTCACAGCCTTCGTAAAAATGGCAATCTTGGCTTTACCGGGCATTTTTCCAAGTCATCCAAATTTTGCCCTTCTATCTATACAATTAATTTAGGATTCTAAAGACCTTACTTCCAAGCCCATGAATTCAACTCAGCATGATCTTGAATGCTGCAAAATTTCTTCAGTTGGGGAGGAGAACCGAGGAAGTCTCTAAACCAAAGTAATTATTTCTTAAGATAAGACCCAAATGAAGCAGTTTGTTACCTAAGAACTTAAAACACAGACTGGTTATGGCACTGAGTGAAGTCTGATTAGGGCAAAAACCAACAGCGGATTATTCACAGCCTAAAGCTTATGTGCTGTATAGATCGTGGGAAAAGTGAGGGGACGGACTCCTTTCCCAAATTTAAAACTGTTTTAACCCACTGTTTTCATTTCAAGTAAGGCAAATTCATTTGAGCCCAATTTAACTGGATTTTACCCAAATCGTCAGGAGCCTTTAAATATGTTTTCTCGCCAACACTGAACAGCAGCTTTACAGATGAAAACCTCAGCCTACCAGGTTGGCACGATCAAGAGTTAGTAGGGCGGCAGCGGCGCTGGGACACCAGCCTCTGGCTCGGGAGGGCTCACCGTCATCCACAGATGTTGATCTCAGCTTGCCCCTGTGTCTGGACACTTGGGAGTAACCATCCTCTGAGAAGCTGATAAGCAGTTGGATGAGAAAGACAGAGAGAAAAATGGGCAGGAGGATTTGGCCACAAACCCGCAGCGAGCACATGGCTCCTCAGGCCTGGGTTCCACGAGTCCCCAGCCAGGGCGACCGTGAGGGGCACCTGGCACTGGGGTGCACTGGCGGACCCCGTTCAGGGACTGTGCTCTGTTGCAGCCCGAGGTCCTGAGGCAGCTCCTTCTGAGCCTGGGACCCCAGAGAAATTCACAGAACCTTAGAACTCCTAATATTCCAGCCAGAACACAGAATGTTCATAATGCAATTCCTGTCGGCACAAGGCTTGGGCTTCCTAGGGCCCTGATCACCGGGCACAACCGGGACTGTTCATCCACTGGATTTGATTGATCCTTGCTATACTGTTGTTTTTAGGAAAAGGCCTGGAATGTAATTTTCACCACTCAGTAAATGTGTAAAGCATGGCACTTTTCTGTCCTCCTTTCCTCAGATGTAAATGAACCTACCCTGCCCCCACCCCCACCCTGTGAGGATGTGTGTGATAAAGTGGTAAGGTCCTGAAACTCTATATATCCTTGATCTTGTCCTTGACTAGTCTGTGGCCCTGTGGCATGCTCTAACCTGCTTCCCAAAATATGGTGTATTTTAAGTGGTATACAAATGAATATTTTTTTAATTTTCATAGCTATGAATATATATAATTAGTAGTTATTAAATAGCGGCAACAATATAAAGTTTCAGAACTATAAATAGTAGTACATGATTTAAAGGATATGGCGAAATGGTGCAGATGTTTGCAGAATGATTAAAATTTGAGCAATGTTGCCCCAACGTGGGGTTGGGGGTGGGTGGGTCAGGAAATGGAAACTTGTCCTTGACTAGGGCCTGTCTTGTTTTGTTTTTCAAAAATGAAGAGTGCAGTTGTCCCGTGACATTCCTGGCATATTGTTCTCGACTGCAGCCTGAGGGCTATGGACCTAGTACTGATGATAAAGATGGAGAAAAGGATGGCTATGAATAGTTCCAGACTGCTCTTTCCTTCCCTGTTTCCAGTGCAGATGAGAGTTAGTAACTGTAATAGGAAAAGTGCTCTTATAAACCGGCAAGAAATGGACCCCCCTAAAAAAGGAAAACAGAAAAGGGATGTGAAGAGGTCATCTACAGAAATGCAAATCCAAGTAGCCAATGAATATGCTAAAAATAAGTAGCACTTTGTGCCCATCTGGTCAGCAAAAATCTTGAAACAAAGCTAGCACACGATGCTGGTGAAGATGTAGGAAAAAATACCATTACAACTTTTGGTGGAAGGGAAATTATTATAGTGTCCTTGGAAAACAAACTGGCAGCAGCCATTAATATCAAAAATATATATATATTCTTTTTTTCTGTTTTGTTTTTTAATTACATTTTATTGACTCTGCTATTAACAGTTGCCCCAGTTGTCCCTCCTTTGACCCCTCCATCCAGCACCCCCCACTCCCTCAGGGCAGTCCCCACACTTTTGTTCATGTCCATGGGTCTTGCATGTAAGTTCTTTGGCTGCTCCATTTCCTATAGTGTACTTTACATCCCCATGGCTATTCTGTGTCTACTAATTTGTACTTATTAACCCCCTCACCTCTTCACCCAGTCCCCCACACTCTCCTCCCATCTGGCAACCATCAAAACACTCTCTGTGTCCATGATTCTGTCTCTGTTCTTGTTTCCTTAGTTTGTTTTTTAGTTTCAATTGTTGATAGATATTTATTGCCATTTTACTGTTCATAGTTTTCATCTTCTTCTTTTTCTTAAGTAAGTTCCTTTAACATTTCATATAATGGTTTGCTGGCAATGAACTCCTTTAGTTTTTTTTCTTGTCTGGGAAGGTCCTTATCTGCCCTTTGATTCTAAATGATAGCTTGGCTGTGTAGAGCAATCTTGGCTGTAGGTCCCTGCTTTTCATGACTTTGAATATGTTTTATCAGTCCCTTCTAACCTCCAAAGTTTCTTTTGAGAAATCAGCTGACAGTCTTATGGGAACTCACGTGTAGGTAACTAACTGCTTTTTTCTTGATGCTTTTATGATTCTCCCCTTATCTTTAACCTTTGGGATTTTAATTATAATGTGTCTTGGAGTGGGCATGCTTGCATCCATCTTATTTGGGACTCTGCCTCCTGGACTTTGCATGTCTATTTCTTTCACCAATTAGGGCTGTTTGCTTTCATTATTTTTTCAAAGACATTTGCAATTTCTTGCTCTTTCTCTTCTCCTGCTGGCACCTCTATCATGGGAATGTTGAAACACTTGAAGTTATCCCAGAGGCTGCTTACACTATCCTCATTTGTTTGGAACCTTTTTCTTCTTGTTGTTCTGATTGATTGTTTTTTGCTTCCTTACGTTCCAAACTATTGATTTGATTCTCAGCTTCATCTACTCTACTGTTGTTTCCCTGTAAATTGTTCTTTATTGCAATTAGTGAAGACTTTGTTTCTGACTGGATCTTTTTAATGCTGTTGAGGTTCTCACTAAGTTCCTTGAGCATCCTTATTACCAGTGTTTTGAGCTCTGCATCTGATAGATTGTTTATCTTTTAGTTCTTTTGTTTAGTTCTTTTCTGGAGGTTTGATTTGTTCTTTCATTGGGGCCATGTTCCTTTGTCTCCTCATTTTGGCAGCCTCCCTGTGTTTGTTTCTATGTATTAGGTAGAGCTGCTATGACTCTCTGTCTTGGTAGCGTGGCCTAATGTAGTGGGTGTCCTGTAGGGTCCAGTGGCACAGCTTCCCATGTCACCCAAAGCTGGGCACTTGAGGTGCGCCTACATGTGGGCTGAGTATACCCTCCTCTTATAGTTTAGTCTTGGTTGCTTGGTTTGAAGGTAAATGGGAGGGATTTACCCATGCCAATCAGTTGCAAGGCCTGGCTGTGACCAATGAACACCAACCTCCACTCTCCATGGAGGATCATCTGTGCAGGGGCAGGGTGATGGTGTTCCAATGTGGTCTGTATCTCTCTACTGGGTGCACATGCTCTGGGGTTTCTCAGGTGGTGCAGATCACAGTCAGCCCCCACCTGTGTTTTACCTAGGGCCATCCGGCATGAACTACAAAGAAACCTGCAGATGGCTGCTACTTGTGCTGGGCTTACAGAGTCCCAGGTAAAGCCAAGCTATGAATCTAGGCTGGCTGCTGCTAGTACCAGACCTGGGGCCACTTAGCAAGAGGTATGGGGGCTGGAGCCTCAGGGAAACTTCAGGGTGGGGCAAACAGTGTACACCAGGTTGATGGAGTCTCAGATATGGCACCTACATGTGGCTCTGTGGCTCTGTGTGGGGAAGGTTCAGAAAAGGAACAATGGCCTCTGCCCACCTTTCTCTCTAGGAGGAAGCTGTTCTCCAGCTCTTGCCTTGATGCCAGACACTTCAATTCCTCTGTATATTCTACTGGTGCCTTTCAAATTGCTTCTCTGGTGCTGGAGCTCAGGAGGTGTGAGTCTGGGTAAGTCTGTTTGTGGGTTCTTTAAGAGGAACTGCTTGGGACTCCAGAAGTCTGTTCCACCAACTCAATCCCCACTGGTTTTTGTAGCAGAAGTTATGGAAACTTACCTTCCTGGCACTGGAACCCTGGGCTAGGGGGCCTGGTATGGGGCTGGGGCTACTCAGTCCCAAGATATTTCCTTCTGAATTTTTATCCAGCCCATTCAGAAGTCTGGATGGATGTGGTTTCTTTAGTTCCATAGTTGTCAGACTTCCATTCAACTAGATTTCTGATGGTTTTGAGTGATGGTTATTTTACAGTTTAGTTGTAATTTTGATGTGATTGTGTGAGGAGGCAAGCCATGTTTCCCTACACCTCTATCTTGACTATAAATTAAAAATATATATGTTCTTTATGTGCATTTTTGTTTGGGATTCTGCCCTATACCACTTCTCAACTCTCACAGAGTAAGTGGGGCTCCAACACCTACCTTGGGAGTGGAGCTTGAAAACTAGACATGAACAAGTCAGAACATGGCATTCACCTGGCTATCCTGACTATGTCAGAGGTAGCTACATGACCTAAACTGGTCCAATCCAAATCAGTCTCAGGGCTTTTGCTAGGAATGCTGAGCCAAAGATGCTTATCTTTCTCTGATTTTATCTGGAAAGTTTAATCCCCATAGCTGCTAAAAGCCATCTTGAGACCAAGCAGAGTATGGCTGTGAAAATGCCCTGCTCAGAGCATAATTGACTGATGGCCTCAGCTGTCGTCCTTCAGATTCTTCCATCATCTTAGTGCCAAGGCCATGCTTCCTACAGGCCGCTCCTGTCCAAGACTAAACATGGCAGGGGTACTAATGCAGGATGCCTCCAATGGGAGATTTTGGCTTGAGGACTGCCCATCAGTCTGCAACTTTCTCAGAACTGGGCTATACTCTTAAGTGCTACCAAACAAATCCTCCTTTTCCCTCCTTTACAGGATTCATACCTTTATTGCTGTGTAAAACTTCTCCTCACCTTCACTAGCTCCCTCCCCTTTATCTTTCCCAATTGTTTCCCCAATAAAACTCTTATAATCTCATCTTGGAAGCTAATTCTTGAAGGATTAAACTAACACAATGGCACTGGAATTGTTCTCAGAAAACAAGCAGTTAGATAAGGTTTGAGGCCCATGCACTTACTATCCTATGGGTAAAGAAGATGCCATCTTGAGCAGTCTGTGGAGTATGGAGAGTCTTTGAAAAGAGATGACAGCTGAATTGCTAAAAATTTCATTGACGGTGAAATGCTTTCCATTTAGGAAGATGAACTAGTGGAAAAATGCCCTGGTAGGTATAATAATTCAATCATTTAAAGAATAGAGGAGCAGTACCTATAATAAAACAAAGTTAGTTGGTTAGAGAGTTGTACTGATGCCCTGCACAGGGGTAATGAGAAAACAAGGGCCACTAGCAGTCAAAGACTAAGTGTGAAATTCAGAGCACCTCTTTGGTAGCCCCCATGCCCTGTAATGGAAGAATGGACAAAGCTAAGCAGCAGACTGAGGATCTGATAGTTAGAGAGCTCCAGGAACATTTATGTGCCATTGGGAATGTGTTGGGAAGAAGCATACTGGTGTCACTAAGAAGTTCAGTGATGGCTTTCCAATACAGGCCAAGACTGGGAGAAGAAGCAGTCATGGATCTTGGCTTGGTAATATCCAATTGGAATGATAGAGCCCCCAAAGTAATAATGGTCAGATAGTGATCCTTAAGTGCAAGAAGCCAGAAGGCCACAGTTGCCATAACAGCCTCCAAAGTCAGAGGGGCAGCCAGTGGGGGTTTGACTCATGGTGGAGCAAAACAGAGGGGCAGTCAGCAAGGTACTGTTCAACATCCACAAGAAAAGGACAAGAATGGATGAGAAAGAGGCTGAGGCAATAGCCCCCCTAAAAAGTCATGATCCCTTCCACAGTTCCCAAGTTAGAGCCAATTTTCAAATCCAGAACCCACTGACTGAAGAGATGTCCACATTTTAGAAGGGACTCCACAATAGTGCCTCAAAAATCTATTATAATGATTCTCCCAGTCCTTCCCCAAAGGGACTCATAACCATTTACTATGGTGACTGTACACTGGGAAAAGAGGACTACCCAACATTTTGAGGACTTTTGGACACCAGGCTTGAGTGGACACTGATACATGAAGACCCAGACCATCACCCAGTCTAATCCTGTCTTGGCATCTGCTATTCAGAGGACTGCAACACCGAATAAGGGAATAGCCAGCATGAGAATTGCATCATTTCAGAAGAAACAGGTTCCTGCTGATCTATCTGACCACTGGATCAGACAATCCCTTGAGTCAAACTGTTCTATTCTGAGTTCATAATTTCCCCTTTGCTTAAGCCAGTGGGAATTATGTGTTTTATCTCTTGAGCATTCCTTGACAACCACAGATCAAGACTCATCAGAGGAAGGAAAAATGGTGGCAACGTTTGTGTTAGTAGTTCTTAAGCAAGGTCCCTGTGCTCTTTCCTAGAGCTGATCTGAGTATCTGCAATGGAGAAGGAGACTATGTAAGTCTACAAGTCCCATGTATAAAGCTCCTTTGTTCTGAAACCAAGCTTGCACTCTTGTTCTTTCTATCTATATACAATTTCCATATATGTATTCATATACTTATTACACATACGTATACAAAATAAACAAAAGTTCTCTATCCAATTAATAAATAATAAAGGGAAAGTTTTTTCCATTTTTCCAAATTAAGAACAGTAGATTATGATAGCTGTCTGGTACAGAAGACCCTTAATTTCTGGCGCAGAATAGTAGAGGAGATCAGGACACTCCCTCAGAGCATCACAGTAGTAAAAGAAAACCACAGGCCCAAATGGCGTCACTTGTGCTAAAGCCCATGATACCAAACCTAGATTTCATACCTGACCTAATTGCTGTTTCAGCCTCTCCCAGAAATACACACTTAATTAACCAGTCTGGAATTTTCTGGTCAACACCAATGAGGTCATCTGTCTCATGGCCCTTTCCACCCCCATAGCAAGAAGAGGCAACCTGCATGATAAAAACCCTTGCGACCCCCAGTCTGTCCTGATGTAAAAATAGTCTTCTGTTTTCTTTTGTTAACAGCAACCTTGCCTCATCCTTCCTGTAAAAACTTTGTTTTGTACACCTCTCAGAGCACACTTCTGATTACTACATGAGCCTGCTACCTGATTCATGAATTGTTTAATAAAGCCAATTAGATCTTCAAATTTGTTTGGTTGAATTTTGTTCTTTAACACTCTGCTGTGCCTACTGATCCCTCCCCGGCCCAAAGGTACGCATATACCGCACTAGTCCCGAATCTATTCAGGTGATGGCAACATGCGACCTCAGGCAGCACGTTGGGAAAATGATGTTACCACTCATGAAGCCTGAAAACACTTGGACTGACCTCAGTTTCTTGGTACCTCATGAGTGAGGTTTCATCCTTTATCAAAAGTACCATCTTGCCCTGGCCAAATGGCTCAGCTGGTTGGAGCATCATCCCATACACCAAAATGTTGTGGGTTCGATTCCCAGTCAGGGCATGTACCCAGGTGGCAGTTTTGATCCCTGGTCGGCACGTGTGTGGGAGGCAACCGATCAATGTTTCTTTCTCACATCACTGTCTCTCTCTCTCTCTCTTTCCTCTCTCTTTCTCCTTCTGTTTCTAAAATCAGTGAACATATCCTCAGTGAGGATTTTTTCAAAAAAGTACTGTCTCGCCTAGAGAGGTAGCCCCAACTCTGGCTGACTTGGTACCAGCAGTCTCACACACTTAATAATAATAAGTGCCACTATCCATCAGCCTCCCAAAGCACTCTTAGATGATGACCTTGTTTACTACCAGGAAAAAAGGAAGCAGGCAGAAGGACACTGACTTAGTCCCCAGCCCCACACTCACCACAGCATCTACACTCACATTCTCTGCTTCTCTGCCTGTCACTACAGAGGAGCTTTTCATACTTCTACTCAAAGGCAAACCCGACCCAAGGACCTGGATCCCTCCTTCCTCGTCTTTTCAACAGCACGGCTCCAGCAACGCTCCTCTTATTCTTCTTCGGCATCATTTGTTTTCTAGTCTCTATTACATCATTCTCAGCAGTATCAGTATGCTGCTATTGGTCCTGTCTTTTAAAATACATACAAACCTTGCCCTAACCCTGCCTCCTTAACTAGATATCATCTTATTTTCCCCTTGGAAGAAAATTTTCCAAGAGTAGTCTATATTCATTGACTTTAATTTCCATCCAATTGTCTCTTTAATTAAATCTATACTCCCAAATCATTTGTCATCTTAGTTCTGGGCTCATACTTCAATTTCTTTCTGGAAATCTCTACTTGAATGTTCTTCGGATACCTTAAATTCAGCATGCCCAAAGTCAGAGTCATATTCCCCATCAAACTGGTACTTCCTCCTGCACTGCTAATTTGACTCATAACACCAATATCCATCCGGTCAGCTAAGAGAACAGCCTCGATGTCACTCCTCATTTCAAGTTTTAGAACAAACTCCTAACCTTCTCCTATTCTAACAGGCATTTGATATTTATTATTATCCTTTACCACACACACAAATATTTTCTTTCATTGTCTCAATCATTTGTCCTAGTCTTTGTGGATTATTGTCCATCGGTTGGTGCATATGTCTGCATAATAACATAATACGACAGGCTGGTGGTTTACATAATAGAAGTTTATTTCTCCCAGTTCTGGAGGCTGGAAATCCGAGGTCAGGTGCCAGCAGGCTTGGTTTCTCCTGAGGCCCCTTTCCATGGTTTATAGACAGCCCCCTTTCCACTGACCTGCCTTTCCTTTGTGATACACACTGCTGGTGTCTCTTCCTTTTCCCATAAAGGCACCAGTCTCACTGGATTAGGACCCTACCCTTATGATCTCTTTAACCTAAATTGTCCCCTCAAAGGCCCTATCTCCAAAACAGTCAGCTGGGGTTTAAGGCTTCAACAGAAGTCACCTCATTAGCATAACAAAAGAAAACTTAAAGTTTTCAGAAACAGGCACAAAGACCAACTACAAGTTCCATATTGCAAATCTCAATACAATGGTCTCCCCTTATCCACAGAAAACACATTCCAAGATCCCTCGCTTGCCTGAAACTGTGGATGATGCTGAACCCTGTAGATACTACGCTTTTCCTGTGCACGTGAATAATTGAAATAGAGCAACCCAGGATAAGTGTAACTTATCACAACACCCAACAGACTCAAGGAAAGAACGCACAGCCCTAAATGACTGACATGACTGCTGATGCCATCTGTTGGTGGCAGCAAAAATGACATGTTTTTAGTCTGGATAATTGCTTTGTTCTGCTCTATCCAAGTATATGTGTTGAACATCTGAAGGTAAAGGAAGCTCTGTATTACCTTCCCTGACCTTCTTCATTCCTCTCTCTGTCAGTTTAGGCCCAGCAGGAGGGTAAATTGAAGAGACTAAGTACAGAGGTGTGGGCAGGAGTAACAAGAACAAAGGATGGTGAAGCACCCAGGAACGAGTAATAACAAAGGGAAGCTGTTACCAGCCCTGAACTGAAGGGGCAAAGCAGGAGCAACAGGCTGAAATTCAGAGAACTGGAGAGGGACTGCTGGATAGGAGCTGTGGCCATAAGGTAGAAGAAAAATAATTTGGCTGAGGGAGTAAGGGGAATAAATACCCTGACCTCTTTCTTCTCTTAATACCTATCCTCCCAAAGCCAGAGAGGCAAAGTAACTCAGGCAATGCATTCCATAGATGTCAGAGAAGGGCAGAGAAGGGCAGAGAATGAATTTGGAGGGTTAGCTGGTGATTAACCAGCATACCTTTCCTTCACAAATTGAGTTTCCTCTCCTCTATGAATTTGTGTGTGTGTGCATACATATACATATATATTTGTATTCATGTATAAATATACATGTAATATTACATTGCATTATGGATATTTATTTTATGTATTTGGTTCTCTATATTAATCCAAGATTGAGTTCTTATATGTTTCATTCACGGTGGTAACTATTCTAGCACCCATTATAGGTGGAACTCATAAATAAATATTTTTTGAATAAATAAGTGAATGAGTGAATACTTATTATATGTCTCCATGGCTTAAAATCTTGCTGGAGAAAAGGGGAAAATGTAAGCTATTTTATGCTATGTCTTAATGCCCAGCAAATTTTATGTGGCGCCTGAATGCAATAAGGAAATCAATAAAGCAAACAGGATAATTTTCCCAGACTCCAGCTATAAGTTTATATGAAAAACAAATTCAAATGGCAGATTCTAAGAGAGTTTCCCCCTGGTTTAGCTATTTTTTTAACATTTTTTATTTTACTTTTTATAATTATTGAATTTATTGGGGTAACACTGGTTAATAAAATTATGTAGGCTTCAAGGGTACTGCTCTATATATGCCATCTGCACACTGCAGTGTGCATTCTCACCCCAGTTCAAATCTCCCTCCACCACCATTTATCCCCCTTGGACCCCTTCCACTCCCCAACCCCTCTTTCCCTCTGGGGATCACCATACTATTGTCTGTATAGGAGAGGTTTTTTCTTAATCCCTTTACCTTTTTGGCTTAGCTTTTCAAAATAAAATTTGCAGTATGTGTTAAAATAAGACTAACTTGCTTATCTTTACTTCCAGCTTTAAAAGTTCACGCTTTTATATGGAAGTGGAGAATTGAGTGTATCTCCAAAAGAAGCACTGAAGTCCACATTTAAAGCATTCGACGCAGTCTGACAGCTGAAGTTCAGTACCCAAACAGCCTGTTGAAGACAAGCAAATGAAAAGTCTCCCGGACACTACCGATGAATTAGTGAGCACGTTCAGGTCGATGCCCCGTTCCCCCAAACACACAGAGAAATCATGTTTATGGTGATAGGTATTCCTTTGTATGGACGACTTTGCACCTGTAGATTTCTGAGTTGTGGAAGCTGTTTGATATAACATTGAAGACAAACATGCAAGTGTATTCATCTCTCTAATTACTCCGGTTGCCTTAATGACCAGGTTGCATCAATTTTTCAGTAGTACTGCAGAAGTGGAGTATATAGTTCTCCAAACTCATGTTCCCTTTTATGTGCTCGATGCAGGAAAAGAGTACAGTGGAGATTGTTTTATTGATATTTTGTTGTTACAGAAAAAGAATGTTCGTAATCTATTGGACATTTTTGAAGGCACATAAAACATGAAAAGGTCAGTTTCAATGGAAAATGTACATTCTGGTCGGTCACTGCTGTTAAGTGCATTGTTCAGCAAAAGTTCCACTATATTGAGTTTCAGGCATCAGTTGAATTGTATTATGGTGAAATCTTTGATTAAGGTAAGCTAACTCAAAATGACAGCCAAGGGCTTTTAAAACTCATATTTCAATGAAATCTGGCAGCACAAAAACAGCTGCTCTAAGTCCCCTCCTCTAATATTTCAAAGAAAGAATAGCAATGGATTTCTGATACCATATGTGCCAACTGCAGAAATCCTAGACCGGCCCGAGAGACCCAGGGTGAGAGGTCACACTCTGCCTTATACAGATGGCACGTTTAATTATTAAACAGCAATCTTAATCATTTAATCATTTCAGACTCTGAAATGAAAGGTCTTCTCAGGTATCTTGAAGCTTGTTGCAACCTAAACTCTGCTGTCAAACTTCTATGGAGTCAGTAAGTAGCAGATGTGATTTCATACCCTAACTTGATTTACACTCTCATGTGAGTCGAATTTGTTTTGCAGACTCTAAAACACATTTCTTAGAAAAAAAGAAACTGAAGGTCATGTCTTTGGCAGAGAATATACCAACCCCTAGCAGGAAAATTAAATCTAAATCCTTGCTTCAGACTTAAATCAGGATCAAATTTTTCAGGAGGATGACTGAATGGCCCCCTTTTCCAGCAAAATTATTTGCAGTTCCGCTGGACAATTTTGCATATAGCCTTAAAAAATGTTTCGGAAAAATTTCCTTAGCTTAGTGCATTACAACAAACTAAACAGTCCCAGCAAAGTGTCTGGTATGTAATGCCCAGCGCATGCCGGCCCCTCCTCTCATCAAACCAGAGCATGCGCACCCTCCTCTCATTAAACGAGAGCATGCGCACACTCTCACGCA
>CM052549.1:29841261-29861888 GCA_028533065.1 Trachops cirrhosus
GAGTACCAGGAGGCAGGGATCATTGTGGGCATCTTGCAGGCTAGTTATCACATTCATCATGCTACTCTTTCCATCAGAAAGGAAACAGAAATTCCCTGAATAAGGAATGTGACCAATCTAGTGGTCTCTGAAAAGGGATATTCCTTATTATTAAATCTGCATTCTTAGTTACATTCGATTTGTGAGGTATCATGTCGATAATCACAAGTCTTATAAGCTGTGGGCACAGTGAGAAAAACCTCCTTCTAGATAATTCTTGTGTTGCTACGCTGTGCCGAGCACTCTGCTTTTCCTGGGTCTGTACTCTTTGATGTACTCCTGTGTGTGCCACTGCACAAGACCCCCCTCCCACTCAGACCTAAAAGGCTTAGTCTCTGTTCTGACGGGCAGTTGCTGAGATATTTTAAGGAGGCGAGAGACTAGGTCATATTCGCATTTTGTTAAGTTCAGGATGGATTGGTGGTAGGGAGGGAAATGGAGCAATACTGGAGACAGTCCCTGCATCACAGATAGTTTTACAGCTCTCAGCATTCAATATGATTCCTAATTTCCTCATCAACTAACCTAAAGCTCAGCAAATTAATTCTGCCTAGGCAATGGTATGTACTGGTAAAGGTTTAACAAACAGCTCTCAAAAATAAAGAAGGGAAGGAAGGCAGGAGAAGGGGAAGGGGAGGAAGGAAAAGAGAAAGAAATAGATTCTAGCTTGTACTATTTGCCAATTTGTCATAAATACTTCCACCAGCCAGTTTCAAGCTACTGATGTCACTGAACAGGAAGTCTGGAAGAGATGTGCACAACTGACCAGTACCACCTGGCTCCAGTGGCCAGGAGCAGGTTAGCAGGTTGGGACCTCAAGGGACCGGCTGAGCCAAAGCCCGGGCTCACATGGCCAGCAAGGGCGAGGATGGGCTTCCTGCTCACCCGTGTGGGCTGCCGGGACCTGGGCCTCCCCACTCCCTGCAGCAGTCTCCTGGTGCTGAAAACCCCGCAGGGACCTTCCAGACCACAGGACTAGCCTGAGAGTGAAGGCAAGAAAAGAGACGTGGGGGTAGAGGAAAAACTATTTTAAAATGTAACTAACTGATCTTGATTTACTGAAAGTATCCTTTCAAACTGATTGTGAATCTGGGATTGAAGCCACTAGGTATAACGCAGTTTTAAGTATCGATAACACCTTTTCTCTTAATGAAAAGTGACCTTTTCCTATTAGACCCCCCCTTTATATCCTCTTTCTACAGAGGATTTTAGTGAACGAGTACTCCTCGGAATCACGATTACTAGCCTCCTGCTCACAGGACTTGGTCACACCGGGTTTTTCATACCAAATACAGAACGTTTCCTTTCCTCATTCACCGCCTCACTTTCTTCCTTAAATTTTGAAGAATTTGTTTTGTAAGACAGCGTGGAATTTGGTATGTTTCTAAACAATATACAACCAGCCCAAATTCCCTGTGGACAGCAGACTGGGTGTGAACAGCAGTGCTGTGGCCCACAGACCGTCCTGGGCTGGAGGGCGGCATTTACTGCTCTCCTTTCTTCTCCACTTATTTACATCAGTATGAACACGTGGATTTTTGCTCTCTTCATTGGGTTTTAACCCATTACTTCGTTCTCTTTTGATGCTCAGATCTGGCCATTGAGGACCTCTTTCAGGCTGGCCTCTATGTAACTTGATAAGCCCCCAGTATTCTTTGAGCATTTCCTTCCTTTCTGGAAGAACAAGATGTGTTGGGCTCATCTTGTACTTTCCTGGCCCAGGACTAGAAACAGTCTTTTCTCCAAGGAGTTCTGTCTGGAGTGTTTTTTTAATAACTGGTCTTGGACAGTGGTTGCAAGTAATCTGTATTTCTCATTTGTGGTTGGCAAATCGGTCTCCTGTGAGTTTGGTTAGCATGAAAGGCTTCTCCCGCATTTAGTCACCTCCAATGAGCCTGCCCAGCTGAGGGGCGATCTCTACATTGTGTGGCGTTAGCACCATCAGCTGGGGATGCCCGGCCTGACGCAGCTTCAGATTTCCAGTGCAACCCACGGCTCTGCCACCTAAGGTGCCGTGGGTTCAGTGAGGAGTACAGGTGAGAACTAGCCCCAGAAGGCTGTAATCCAAAAGTCGAAAAGCTCATCCCAGGTTTCAGAAATGTTAAGGTGACTTACCTGTCAGGACTACTTCTCCTGGCAACCATTCTGCAGAGTAAGGAAAGGTCCTCTTAACCATGGGTAACTCCCACTCTCCAGAATCACAGGCCATTAGGCAATGCCACTGATGAGGCGTATCTGGCATAGTGATTCCAATGAGTGCTTTTTCGTGAAATGCTGAAACAGCAAACTTCTAGGACCACTCTTAGAAATGGGAAAAAAGAGTCTTGATGCTTCTGAAATAATAAATCCAGTTTCCAGTTCCTTTCCAATTGCTATTCTATACTGCTTTAAATGGGGCTGTGTCTTCTTAAATTAGCATATATTTGAAAAACATTTCTCAAAATATTTTACCTTAAAGCATGGAGGAAAATGAGGATAGAAACAGAAACTTGTAAAAATACATCTTTTAATAACATCAAGAAGTACAGTGCAATTTTATCGAGGCTTTACATTGAAGCTTACAACAAACATATTATCTATTACAGTGAATATTTACAAGTAAAGTAAACAGGGTTCTTCTCTCCCACACAGGATGAACCAAATCTGGTGCATCATACCACATTTTAGGTTTCTCTTCAAGCTGGCTTCTGTAAAAGGCCCTTAATTAAGCTTGTGAAAACAAAAAAGATCCCCCATCACAATGACAGCCTGATGAGTGCTCAAAAGTTACAAAAAGGAGTTGTAAATGCTTGCTTTCCTTTGATGGCTTTGAAGAATAGCTACTGATAGCAAATCTGAATCATTAAAGACAATGAGGGAAACAGCTGTTTGTTTTGTCTAGTGAATCTATAATAAATGCCGATTTAAGGTGACATTATCTAGAGAATCCAAAAGATTCTTGCAGGAAAAGTTAACATTTATATTTATGATCCCATGGGCCAAAACTCTCTGATATATTAATGGTTAATTCTACTTTTCTTTAACATTGTTTATACAAAGAACAGAGAGAAGGATGAATTCTTGACACTTCTGGACAAAGTGAGTGAAAGAGGGGACTGAAATTAATTAGTAAAGGGGGAAATTAATATTAATCTCAACATTCTACTTGCCATTGTCTTGGAATGATTAAGATTCAGCTCAATCTGAGAAGAGTGAAAAGAAAGAGAACTGAAGGAAATCAGGAGCTGTAACTAAAAGCCCATAGTCATGCATGCTTTCTCCGAACGACACTTAGAAATTATAGACCTGGATTTACTTGCTATACATAAACTAGTGTTGGAATTAGGGAAAAAAAAGTACCACTTATATCCACGAAGTACCAGAGTCATACTCAGATTTGCAGAGAGGCATAAGAATCTGCTTACCATGCAACTGGCCATTTGTGCAGTGCTAAAACAGCCCAGTAATGGGTAATGGTTACTGGAACAAAATCCTTATGAACACAGTACTGATGTGTAGCAAATTACACCAATTCAGTAAGCAGCTCAAATTCACATGGGTAAAGACCCAATATCCCTGAATTTCTAAGCATCTGTCTCAGTGCTAACAATTTCACCTAAATCCTAGCCCATTTGAAGAGATTTTAAATACTCCTCCCTCATCAATACACTTTTGGAGGTGGTAAGTAAACAGTTAATTTCTCTACCACTTTTTCCTGTTCTCGTGAATCTTATATAGTGTTATTACAGTTTCTAGGCTAAGGTAGGTGCTCTAAAGGATCCAATAAATTGAATTTCTAGGTTCCAGAACATTGCTGGCATTGTTCAATAAGCTTGTCTACCAGAAAGTCATGTCTCTGGTTAAAATATATTCCTGGATCAATGATTACAGAATTAAGACCAGCTACCAATGAAGTCAGACTGTTCCCATTTCTTAGTGAACGGGACATGGTCACACACTTTTCACGTGTCCTCTGCAGCACCGACCGAAGGCCTGGGCACAGACATGTGCTCAAGGAAACACTCAGTGATGGGGGCAGGCACTGAGTCAAGAGAGAATGTGGTCACGGTGAAGACATCCCTTACTTCACCCTTCACTTGGCAGTCACAAGAGTGAACCTCTGACGTTTGTCACTGAAGAACAGAGGCTTGTCCCCTGCCACTGTCTAAAAGAGAACAAACCACTTCAGCCTCTAGATTTCTTAACTCTTAGTCACTAAGAGATTATGCATGGGCATGAGTACCACTTGGTGGATGGTATCTGTAAAAAATGTTTTTCTGCCTCAGAGGAAGCACCAATCCATCTCATGGCACATTTTAACTCCAAGAATACAATTTATAAAATCATTAACTCTTAAAATTGTTAAATGTTATCCATACCAATATATACTTATAATGTTAGGCTTATATTCTCTATTACTTAAAATGCATTTTATTTTAAACACTGGCATGAGGTAGAAGGAACTCAGAAAAAAAAGTAATCTTCAAAATACCAAACTCTATCCAATACAATTAGCCCCAAGAGAGAACTAAGAAAATTCACAGCCTTAAGCTGGTAGTCTAGTTGGACTACTGTAAAGGTATCAATTACCCTTACTGAAAGAAATCTCTTATATCTGAAATTGCCCTTTTTTGTTTTTTACTGGTTTAAGGTATTATAGAAAAAGGACAATACACATTCTGAAATATTCATAAAGATCACATCCAACAGCTTCTCTCAGCCATCATTTTTTACAGGATCATGTTGCTCTAAACCATTTCAATTGAGACACAGGTGCTTTCCACTTGAATTACTGATCAGGTATCAATATGGAGGTTAAAAGTCCTCCTAGCGTAAGAAGCAAGACACAAGGAATGACTCACATTTAAAATAATGTACTCTTCATAAAACTAGCAGCACTTCATTCTACCAGAACATACAAATTTGGCTTTAGAGACCAGTCAGAAACAAGGGAAAATGTATAACTGTCTGAAACAGCTCCTTGTACAAGAGTATTGTGAGGCTAAAAGTTTTAACAACCATTTCTCCATTAAGTGGTGTGAGAAACTACTGGAATGTCAATTTCAATGGCAGAGAGGCGGGAGCGTGCTGAATAGGGCTGTGAGTAAGTGTGCATACTGGGAGGATGGGAGTACAGTGGTTGCCAGAAAGGAGAAGGCAAAGATTTGCATGCACAGTACCAAACAAACAGGAGAAGGGAGGTCATAAACAGGCCCCCAGCACTAGCGATCGTGACATACACTGCATAGTCAAACATAAAGACTGGCTCGAACTTCCTGTTCAGGTGAATGTTGTAAAAGAAGACCCAGATGGATGGGGACAGACTCACAGTACCTGCCAGGAAAAAGAGCAGCCCGGCCACCAGGTGGCAGCCTGCACTATTGACCAGACACTTGGCCAGTTTGATGTTGGGCACCGAGGACCTGAAAGCCGTGTTACACATTCCAATCAGGCAGAGCAGCAGGGCACCCATTGCGATCAGGATGCTGAGGGGCAGGGCAAACTGGAGGACCCGCAGGTCCAGCTGGTCAACTGACGAGTACCAAGTAGTGTCGTACATCAGGCAGTCGCTGCTCCCGTCGTATCGGGCACACTTCACCCACAGGCCTGTGTAAACAGTCAGGTTCTTCTCATTTTTGTTGAACGTGATCAGTCGTAATTTTCTCCAGTTGGGAAGCAGAGTCCCCGCAAACAGGCCGGCTACCGAGGCGATTCCACACAGGAAGGAGAGGACTGTGGCTGCATGGACATCCCGACAGCCCATGGCAGGCAGGCTTGTGCAGCACTGTCAGTCAGACTAGGGGTGACACACAAGAGGACAAAGCATGAGGGGACAGTAAGAGAGCAACATAACTAATGATATTGCAGAGAAGAGGAAATTCTGTCCTTGTAGCCTCCATACATACAATAAAAATGTCTATAAATACACGTGTGTGAGAACTCAGAGCACAGGTGCACACACACATTTGCTCGATTACCGCTGGGTCATGTAGCAACTAAAGTCTTTAGACGTATTTTTCTTCACAGCAAATCAGAGGAACCACCAAAATAATTTTGAATTCTCTTAACATCACATCTGAAATTCTTTTGGTTGTCAATAATCGTTCAACACACACATATTAAGTACTTTCACGTGTCAGGCATTCAAATATACAGGGTCAGGGCATTCAACAACCATCATCTACAAACACCACAAGTTCAGCATCAAATGCTCATGCAAATGTATACTGAGACTAGCACACAGCAGAGGGGAAGGCGGCTCTAAGGACACAGCCGCAGGGAAAGGAGCACACCAGGGCGGCAGGCTGCCTGGGTTCTAATCCCCACGTCCTCTCTTACTAGCCCCATGTCCTTGGCTACTAACTTGTCTGTGCCTCATTTTTCTCATCTACAAAATGTGAAAAGCAACAGTGTCTATCTCACAGAACCATTCTAAGTATTTAATGAGTTAATATAGTATCAAGTGCTTAAAACAGATCTAGTGCACTGTAAGCACAAGGCAAATGTTCATGAATTACTTCTCAAGTGACCAGCTCAATGCTTGGCATACTGAAGCAGTTCAGAAAACATGTGCTGAATAAATGGTAAAGAAGAGAAAGCAAACATCTCATTCTTTTATACTGGGCACACTGGAAAATTACAAAATGTAAATGGACTCCCCTCCGATGAGTTTGCCAAAAGAAAAGACAAAGGCCCCTGAAATTATTCTGCTCAGCTACTTCCTGGCTGCTTCCAGATTACCTGCGTGCTTCGCAAATTATTATAGCACTGGTTATTGGTTATTATATTCGTGTACTGCTACTGGCTCTTACACTACTACTGCTCACGGAAGATGAACGCTGAAATTTCTGAAGTAAGGGTTACCCATTTCTATTAATGCTATTGTAAGGAAAAGATGTGGCCAAAACTTTCTCTCACCCCAAATTAAAAGGCTGAGTCCTTTTTCTGTATATGACAAACTATAACCAGTAACTTATTCAGTTTTAATTTCTTCAAAAGTGTGAAATTCACTCTCCAAACACTACTATTTCTGGGCCTTCACTCATGCCCCTGTGAGGCAAAAGGACAGACCACTTTAATAAGGTAGCACATTTACTTCTTTTAGTCAGATCATGAGGAAGCGGCAAGGTTGAGAATATTCTTACTTCTGGATACAGTACAGGCTTACAAACCCATCACCTTTTGCAGGGTCAAATCTTATCTACTGGGATGATGAACAGCATTCCCAGGGGTTTAAGGGTCAGAAAGAAAAACACGACCAAAATGCTACAAAACTGGGTTAGGACTTGACCAAATATATTCAAATGAGAAGACCAACGTTCTTTGGAAAATTATGTATTTGCATATTTAATCCACTCATGTAAACCAGGAATAACTTTAGTAGCAGAAAATACAGGTATGTGTACACACTAACCTATACACACACATTTAAAGTCCTCAATTTACATATAATTAGTTCTAAGTTACTCCTTTATATTAGTTTATTACTGGTTTCTCATGCTGCTTTCTGTCAATGTTACCAGAAGTAGCAACTGTTTTAAGAAAATGTTATAGATGAAAACAAGGATTATAGATCTTATTTTTTTTTCCATGCAAAGTGGGGAGAAAAACTGTCTTGCTTAAATTTAGCAACCAACCACCTTGGTCCAGCAATGGAAACTCTACTGCAGGTTCAAGAATATTTACACTGGAAAATGCAACTAATGAAACTGAGGGTTCTTACGACTTTTATTAAATTTAGGTTTAAATCCTGCCTCTAGAAATCACACCTCTCTCTCCCTTCCTCCCTCTCCACATATATATACATACATATATACATACAGATACAGACACACCCACACGCACACGCACACACAGAGCCTCCCCCTCAGAGACCTAGCTGTTTCCCCGGGGAACCAGCAACCCCTAGGGAAGTAGAAAACAGTATCCTGGGCCTGACTGATGATCACAGCACCCAGACCTCTGGCAGACTAAAGGTAACTAACACCCAGCCACTTCCCCACGAACCATATAAAGGGACACCAGAACAAACCTCAGAACTGTCCTCAAGACCTCAGGAAATGATTTATTACCGTTACCTCACTTCCAACCAATCAGCCCCGGCATGACCCCAAACCTTCTAACCCACGGTGTTTGATTTTGCCCTTCTAATCTGTAACCTACACGCCATCCAGGAGTTCAAGCTTCTGAGCATTAGCTTCCAGTTCTCCCGGGTGGAGCTATTCATAATAAAATAGCCCGTATTTCCCCACTGCAATTCCTGGTGTCCAGTGTTTGGCTCTGCTAGCACCAGGAGGACAAACTCATTTCTGTTCGGTAACACTAATGATGTCAAGCTCTAGAATTCAGCTTCCAGTTTGCTTTCGCTCATCTACCTGTCTCTCCCACACACTGTAAGCAACTTGCACAGTCATTCGAGGAATATTTGAATAGATGAGTACCAGGCCCTGTTCCAAGACCACAGTACTCACGAAGGCCACTGATAATGTGGACACGAACAGGGAAGTACCACTGCTGAGCAATCATTCCTTCAACAGGTATGTCCTGAGTATTTAGCGCTGTGTTAGGCCCTGGAGGAACACTGAAGCCACTAAGATCTGGACTCTGCCCCAATATGTACCAGTATGCTGTTTTATAAGAACTCAAAATACCGATAGTGAACCAGTTGTATGATTACTACATATCAAGCAATTATTGTTCAGTATTAAGCAACATGAACCAATAACGTATCTGTTTATAAAAATGTATCATCCAGGGTTAAAAAAAACTGAGCAATGAAAGACAATGATGATTTGATTCAAGTTGTGAAGACATAAAAAAAAAACCCTCTGTTTCTTTCAAAATTTGAGAACTCCTTCAGGTGACCTGTTCAGAGTCCTAACCCAATCACAATTCCTCCTTGCTTTCAGAGGCAGGGTTCAGATATGAGGGGTAGCAATGTAATTGAGATTCTCCAAGCAAACTGCCTTGTATCACGGGTTCATAAATGCAAATGGATTGAGAAACAAGATCAGGATGAATGACTTTATTATTAATAAATAAATTCCTGTATTTCTTTGCCTATAGACCAGCAAAAAATGCTAATGAACAGAGGTGGGTCAATATTTATTTCGGTATAAAGTGTTCAAATTTATCCTGCATCAAATCAATACAAGTGATGTATCAGTCCCCTGAAACTGCTTTTGCTGAAGCATTCTTAGCTCAGATCAAAGAAATGGCCTAAAAGTTGTATTTACAAAGCTAAAAGGATGCAGCATTCTTAGGAAAGGAAATACTATTAATTTCAATACTTTAGATGAATTTCAACCTCAGTGCTGGTATTAATGTCCTTGCTCTTTGCACCTTTCTTTGGCTGCCTTACCTTTTAAAAAGATTTTCTTTATTTTTAAAGAGAGAAGAAGGGAGAGAGAAAGAGGGAGAGAAATATCAATGTGTGGTTGCCTCTCATGTGCCCCCAACTGGAGACCTGGCCTGCAACCCAGGCGTGTGCCCTGACTGGGAATTGAACCAGTGACCCTTTGATTCACAGGCCGGCACTCAATCCACTGAGCCACACCAACCAGGGCTGCTTTACTTTTTATGGTGTTCTTGACTCCATATACATATGACTTGATAAATCATATATCCCACCAGAGGGATAAGTAATACTTTATAGGGACAGTTAGGAGAAGGAATATGATAAGTGATTTAAAACTGAAAGATAATGCCAACTCTCAGGTTACAAATTGTTTGTACTGAGGGTAAAAAGACCTCTACTCTTGTGCTACGCACCAACTAATTTTGAATCATGAATAATTTGTTTCAAATGCAAATCTAATCATTCCAGTACATTTCTTACTATTCAGTGACTTATTTCCCTCAGAATAAAGTTTTTAAAGTTTCAAATCCCATGAATTAGTTGCCAAATTCTCAATCTCCTTACATGTCACTCTACCACCTTACACACTGTAGTCTACATAGCTATACTGCTTTTCTTTTAACTTCTCAAATTTTCCATTTTTTAAAAAAGATTCTATTTATTTATTTTTAGAGAGAGGGGAAGGGAAGGAGAGAGGGAGATAAAGTTCGATAGGTTGCCTCTCACATGCCCCCAACTGGAGACCTGGCCTGCAACCCAGGCACGTGCCCTGACCAGGAATCAAACCTGCAACCCAGGTGGCAGGCCGGCGCTCAATTCACTGAGCCACACCAACCAGGGCTAATTTTCCACTTTTTAATTTTGCGAAGGCCTTTTCTTCATGCTATTCTTCCTCCTAAAACTTTCTTAATCCCATCCTAGTCTCTGCTTAGCTAACATATATTCATCTTTCTAGCTTCCAGTTTCCTGGCCCCAACCCTGCCCTTCCCGCCCTTCTCTTTCATCTTCCTCTTGCCCCTAGTTACATGCTCTGGTAGCACCTCTGTCCTTTTTCTTTGGTCGCAGCAATTGTGCTAACTCCTTATTCAGTATTTATCTTTCCCATCAGACTGTGAATTCCAGGAGGACAAAGAGCCTTCTGTTTTATTCACTTCGTCCAACACTGGCACATAGAAGGCACTCAATTACTGATACATGAGTGAACAAACAAACAAATGAAAGGCCCATACGATCTGGTCAGGATACAGAGAGAACGTTATAAATCTGCTCTATTCCCAACAGTCCCATTCATTCATACTGTTTTCTGATGCCACCAAGCTTCTTCTAGACTGTGCCCCTGCTTTCCACTTTTTACTGGCAAAGCCTTTCCATTTTTTTTCAAACAAAAGTTCATTTTCTTCCCCTAGTAACTTCCCAAGAAAAATGAAGCCTTTGCCAGGTATTTATATGCAAACTATGCTTCTAGAAATATCTAAGTTTGGCAACACTGATTAAGTTCCACAGTGGTTAGGGAGTCAATCTTTTATGACTTTGTTGCTGTTTATGTTTTCAACTTAATAAGTACGTTATGCATTGGATACACCGCCTCTTCATTAAGAGTAGTTAATAGATCAAATTAATGTCTGCTTATCAAAGCTAAATAATTTATTACATGTGCATTTATATATTCTTTTTAAAATAGCAATGGGGGAAAATAAACATCTTTTTGCCATATGAAAACCCTTTATTAGGGACTGCAGAAAACATGCAAAGCCAAGCACACACTTTAACAGATCCCATTAACACCAGCTGGAGACAGCCTTGAGCTGGGATACATATCCTTATTATTTCCTTCTGAAAACAGCTAGGCATTGCAGTCCGGGCGGTCAGAGACCCAAACCGGACCGGGCATCTATTTCCTCTGACCCTCGGTACTCTGTAAAGTGTCCCCCCCAGTAGTTGTCAGACCACGAATAGTAAAGCCCTTTGTAAAACAGAATACGGTCAGAAATTTAAGTTTGTAATGATTTTCAGTGGGATTTCTTACTCTCTTTCACCAGGAACATGCCTTTATTCTTAACTATCAGCAAGCAACCACAGATGATTATAGCCATGTAACAAAAGTGACAGAGCATTCCCTTTGGAGTAGTTACTGACCAAAGCAAATAAGGATTACTTCAAAACACCCACTTCATATCAGTCATGTGACTGTTCCACAGTGATTTCAGAGAAATGGATAAAATTTGATGCACAATAAAAAGTCAGCAAAGATATCATTTCAAATAAAATATTTTCAAAAGGATATCTGTTCTGTGGTTTTGGATTTCAAACTAGTATGGAGCAGGAACAGTGGCTAAGAGCTATAGAAATTCACAGATCCATTACTACCCATTTTTTCAGGGACAATTCTAAGGAATAACTATATGAGAAGACATGTAACAGCAGCTACATTAATTCTTGATGGTAACAGTTGCAGTCCCTTCCACCTGTAACTTGCGTTTTCTTAGAAACTCGTAAGTCAATCATTGCACTCACAAAGTCTGTCCTATAACTCAATTTTGCTGAAGAGAAAAATGTGTCATCTGATAGACAGCAGCAAAAAGAAGAGAAATATAATCAAAGGATGTACTTACTCTTTGAGGTACTTGATAGTTCTACAACTTTGATCAACTTAGAAGAAATATATGCACCTCTGAACAAAGAGTAGAGGTAGTCTGGGCCTGAAGAAATAGGAAAAGTGCCTCAAATTAATACGATACTTCTTTAAAACTCAATTTGGATTCACATGGAATTAAGAAAAATACTTTGCAATCATATAAAACCAATGAAATGCCAAATCAAAAAAAGGTAGGTAGGAAGTTTTTTTTTAAAGGCAGTTTATCTCCAAGGCAGTTTATGGCCAAGAGTATTCAGTTAAAAAATATATCTGTTACACTGTCCTGCTTTACAGAAGAGGAGGCTCAGAACACTACCCTCAAACGCGGCACCCTGGCAGACTGTACATTGCAAGCTGAAGGGATCTGAGAAACAGCAGGGGCAGGGAGGGCTCTCTGACCTCACCCAGAAGCAGGTCATTAGACCTTCATGCAGGGCTGCCCTTCCTACACCAAGATGCTGGGAGCAATCTGGAAGAACAGTCCTTGCTGCTTCCCCTAGTTTACTACACTTCGCTCCTACAGTTTTTATAGGATCACATTTTCCCAAGACTTTCCACTTCTCATTAAAACTAGCATAAAAATACTCGTTTAATCACTTTTTGGGATCTTCACTTCTGTATGAAGGCTTCCATGTCACATAGAACATACTGATTAAATCTGTATGCTTTTAAAAAATAAAGGCAGTTTATTCTTAAATTCACACATGTAACAAACAGAAGAAAATTAACTCATTTTATGAGAAGACAGGAGAAATAAGAATAAAAATATCACTTTACTGTCTTGGCAATAAATTATCAACATCTGATGAATTTTTAAATTATTTTCATAACTATAGTGAAAGAATAAAGAGGGCTGAGAAAAGACTGCATTTAGTTGTCTGGGAAGTAAAAGAAACTCATTATGTTTCTTTTATGCCTTTTAGCAGGATAATAACCACAAAACTAGGCAAAGTTGATCCTCATTTTGCATGCTAAAATTTGCAATTAGAGTGCTTTTTTGAGTTTACAGTTCCACCAATGGCTCAACCTGCTATTTAAATGTTTCCATATATCTTTTTTAAGCACCAGCAACTTCCTCTTCAAATACTATTTATCTCAATATGTAGGATGAGGATGAAAGCTTGTAAACGCCCGATAGCTTCCTGGATCAAGGCGTTTATCACTAACCCTATTATGATCATTATATAGCATGTTCTCCGACGCAGTTTGAACCCTGGAGATTACAATCAAATTATTTTATTTTCTAAATGTGTTTCCTGAGTTGGTATCAAGCATAATTGCTCACTCCAAAATTAGGTGAATCACTTTACAATTAAAAACACACCCTAGGATCCCTGAGCAATTATTTTAAGTGTGGTCACCAAGGAAAGCAAACCAAGCTTCCAGAGCCATCCGCATTCCCCCACCTCTCTCTCCCTCCTCCGTAGCTGTGTCCTTAGCCGCACCGGAGCCGGCAGGAAGAAAAGGGGGAGGGGGCTCTCTCACAGTTCGAGCCAATGGGGAGCCCACAGCACTGACTGTGGAACGCTCTCAGAACAAGCCCTTGCCTGCAATAGTGTGTGGGTTTGAACAGCGCGCAGGTCATCATTACACAACCACCGGCAGCTGGGGATTCTGAAATAGCAACCTGCAGTTGCACAGAGCACATCCAGCCAGCCAAGCCGCAAGCCCTGGGCTGCTCCCGCAAGCCACTGCGACATTTCCATACTTTCTGTGTACAAAATAAATTTTTAAAGCTTTATCAAATACCTCTCCTCGCTCAATTTTCATGCCCACCAATGTGGTCAGCATTTTTCAATGTCCCTGATTCCCTTTCGAGTTACCTGTTTTACACAAAACCCTCAACTACTTATGGAGAAGACCCAGAAATAGGAACATTCTCCACTACACCTACCTGTTCCTCACATCCAATGCATTCTTCTCGCCCACACCGAGGAGCCTCTCAAAGAATCTCCCTCTCAGTTTCCCAGGAAGTGCGTTCCCTGCGAATAGCCCCGGAGGCTTCTGGGAGCCGACTCAGTTCTCCCGAGGCCCTAACTGGAATGCCCTGGATAACTAGGAGACTACAATTCCCAGAATTCACTGGGCCGCCGGCCGCAGCAACATCCTGTGGCCATCTCTCCGCCTTTCTCCCAGCTCCTTCACTCCTCCTGCACCTTGAGTTCCGTCCAGATTTGAGTTACTGGTTTTAAAAAAAAAGTTCAACGAAAAAAAACTGAAAATAGTTTTGAGTTTGGTATTTCCGACTAAATGTGGTTTGTCTATAAAGTTTGTTAGCAAATAATCCTTAAATACTTTTCCCCCTTCAAGTTATTTAGCAAGGCACAAAGTGGTAAAGAAGTCGAACTCTATTATTTTGAAAGTGTTCAAAGGTACAGAGAATTTG
The DNA here is from genome assembly GCA_028533065.1 of Trachops cirrhosus. Classification (NCBI taxonomy): domain Eukaryota; kingdom Metazoa; phylum Chordata; class Mammalia; order Chiroptera; family Phyllostomidae; genus Trachops; species Trachops cirrhosus. The sequence continues at coordinate 29,855,659 of CM052549.1, forward strand.
TACAGTACGACGAATACTTCTGTGTTCAACAGTTACCAACGTTTGCCACATTTATCTCATTTCCATTTATTGTGTGTAATCATTTGAAAGTAGTAAGCATTACACTTCAGCATCCTTTAAATTTTTAAAAATACGTATTTAACTGCCTAGGTTTATATGGGACTCTGCTATTGCACATATCAGTTGGGTGGCCTTGAGTAACTTCCTTCCCTCCGACATTATCTCCAAGAGGAGGGTAAGATGACCTACATCGCAGGGTTGTCTTGAACATTGAGAGACTGGCCCCCGCTCCGTAGGTCAGTTGGTTGGAGCATCCTTTCAAAGCTGAAAGAGAGGCAGCATTGGGTGGTACAGGATGTGGGTACAAATAGGTTCTGGGTCCCAGGCCAGCTCTGACAAGAGCAGAAGGATGATGATGGCAATGTAACACAGTATAACTCACTCCTTTGCTCTGAACTCCAGTTCTCTCATCTATAAAACCGAATTGAATCAAATAGCTGTGTACCAAAATATTTTATAAAGTAGTTCTCAATTAGTAATGAATACTACCTGCTTAACAGACTTTAGCTGGGATGTACAGGCAATTGATTACAATTTAAGAATAACAGCTCAAAAATGTGGGAGGGGGAATCCTATTTCTAGACTTACTGATCAAGTTTGGGTCCTTCAGTATAGCAAAGATGGAACAACATTTTTACTTGCCCTAGTGGGACTAGAATATTAAAGTATTATTCTCAAAATTACTTTAGGTAATACTTTAGATAGCAATTAATAATCCTGGCTTTCCAGTTTTTGTCAACAGAGATGTTTTAAGGAGTAAGACAAAACAAGTTCACTGCAATATACCATCATCAAAATTCTACAGAGATTCCTGTTTCATTATTATATTAGCTTCTTATTGTTACTATAACAAATTACCCTAAACTCAGTGGTTTAAAATACCATAAATTTATTACCTTACAGTTCTGACATGGGTCCCACTGGGCTGAAATCTAGGTGTCCACAGGGCTGCATTTTTTCTAGAGGCTCCAGGGGAGGATCAGTTTCCTTCCCTCTTCCAGTTTCCTGAGGGTACCTGTGCTCCTTGGCTTATGGCCCCTTCTACCTTCAAACCCTGCAATACCTGGTTGAGTCTTTCAGCACAAAATCACATTACTCTGATATTCTTCTGCCTCCATCGTTCACCTTTTAAGAATTCTTCTGATTACATTTGACCCACCCAAACCACCCAGAATAAGTTCTCTATTTTATGGTCATCTGACTAGCAGCTTAACCCTTCCTAGCCATGTGCAGAACTTACTCACAAAGTCTGGAGATGAGGATGAGAACGTCTTAGGGGAACATTATTCTGCCTTCCACAGTTTCCAACCTCTTTCTAGTTGAATCCACAAGCCTCTTTTTGGTCCTAATTCTCTTCCACCCTCCCTGCTCACCCCCACCCCCATCCACACTGCACAATTCTAAATGCCTCTTTTTTCCCCCTAAACTCTTCTTTCTTGGATGTGAAAACATCAACATTTCCACTTCTCTTCTCTTCTATCTGATTATTTCCCTTTCTACCTGTTGCTTTCACTTCCTTCTCTCCACTCCCCAGTAATCAAAAGTCTCTGTCCTAGGCCCCACCAATAAAAAACATCTTCAGAGGGCAATCTGTGTTCCATCTCCCCAAATCCACATCTCTCACCACGACTTTCCATAACTTTAATACTATTTCTAATTACCAGCCCATATGGATAACTGCTATTACTTCAATTTCAGCAGTTTCCACATACAAATTAATCATCGTAGCCTTATGTGTTCCATTATTTCCTATTTTGTCAATGGTTTCTTATGTTCTTCGTTATTGTCATTTTTATTTCTTATCTTCTATGATATTTTCTTCATACCTTTTCACTCAAATTAGGAACCACATTCTCTGACTTCTTCATTTGAAATATGCACTTGCCACTTATTCACTGACATTACCGGTTCAAAGTCCACCTGTCTGACACTCTAAAAGGTCAAAACTCAAAATGTCAGTTGGAATGAGAAAAACTGTATCAATCAATAAGGTGCCAGATGAGAAGATGTGAGTGCTAGCAGTTTCTCAAATCCACCTTTTAAAATTAGAGGTTAGGCTTCTTTTACATCAAGAGAAGAGAAAATGGGAGGGGCTGTTTTTGTAAAAACTGGAGCCCCAAGCAGAATTCCTCTAATGATCAGCGTGTCTAAAGAGGAGTCATTGGCCTAAAGGCCTTCGGCACAGTGCAGGCTGGAGTCAGATGGAGTCAGAGGGACCTAGCATTTCACTCTGTTGCAAATACAGAAAATTGACCTCTTCACATTAAAACACATGCAACAATTTCCTTACATATATACTTATGTGAATTTAAAAATAATAGATAATATTATGCACATAGATATCACTGTATATGTATTACGTACCAAACATTTTTAATGGATTACCTAATATAATCACAATAACTCTATATTAATTGAGATCAGAGATGTCAAATAATTTGCCAATGGTCAAGAAATGGTAAGTGGTAGATATTCCTAAAAGGTTGCTGTCACCATTTAGAACTGTGCAGACTCAGAACCATCTCTTTATTTTGGATGTCTGCCTCTAATACATTACTACCCTAAATGCTCACTGATGCTATTCCTGACCTTGGAATGGCCTGCGTCAATGTAAGAAAATGTCCAAACCTGTAGAGAATCTTTATGAGTTTATTTAAGCCAAACTGATAATTGCCAGCAAGCAAACATCTCAATGAATTGAGAAAATGCTCTTGAAAACAGCAATTTTACCACTTATTTTATACATCAGAATCAAAGGAGAAGATGGAGGGAGTTACAAGAAATCCACTGGTGATAGATTAGGGAGGTGGGAGAAAGAAAAGTGGGGAAATCTCTGAGATTGGATAAAAAGGAAGAGGGATAGACACTTCTTTCACATAGGTGGGTATAAAACAGTTCACAACGTACAGCACATAGAAATGGTGTGTGGGAGAACGAGGTAAAAACGAGGGGTTCTGTGGTATCCTGTTCTGGTGGGAAACTGCTCTGAGGGGTCTGGAAGCATAGTCAGGGGTCTATGCTTCTCTGTAATCAACTGTACAGAACCTCTCCTCCCACCCACCCCTTCACACAGGACCCAGGCAACTGCCAGCCTATTTTCTGTTACTATTTTAGTTGCATCACTGATTGAGTTTTTAAATGTTAAACTAACCTTCCATTTCTGAAATAAACTCACCTTAATCATTACACATTAGCTCTCATATATTTCTGTATTCATTTACCTAACTAATATTTTCCTTAGGATTTTTGCATCTGTTTATAAATGTAATTGGACTGCAAATTTTCCTCCCGCTAATGTCCTTGTCATACTTTGATATCAGGGTTATCCTGGCCTCATAAAGTGGGCTGGAGGGTGTTTTCCATTCTCCTGTTTTCTATTCTCTAGAAGTTGTATAAGGTAGATGTTATTTTTTTTCCTTTTTTGTTTTGAATCAACCAGCAAAATCAACTGACCTAGAGTTTTCTTTGTGGGAAGGTTATTAATTTTAAAATACATATAGAACTATTCACATCATGTTTCTTCTTTGCTGTCATATTTTGTAAAATGCATTTTGACTTTTCACTGAAATATGACATTAAGCATGAAGCTTGATTTCTGACAAATGCACAATTTATTGATGTAAAGTTTATAGTCCTTTTTTAAAAAATATCTGTAGGCTCTTAATGATATCCTTTTATTCCTGATATTGGGTATTTAAGCTTACCTTGTATTTCTTCATTATTTCTCATAGTGCTGGTGGGGGTTGGGGGTTATAAACTTGTCTTTTCAAAGGACCAAGTTTTATCTTTGTTGATCTCTATTGTACGTTTGTTTTCTTTTCTACTTGTTGCTGTTATTGTCTTTTTATTTTCTTTAGATGTTGTTCTTTTTATAACTTTTTATTATAGATGATCAGTTCATTGCCTTACAGCTTTTCTTCTTTATTATATGTATTTGGGTAAAATTTCCTTTTAGAATGGGTTAAATATATCTCATGAATTTTCAGAACATTCACTAGAAAGTATGTTCTAATTTCCATTGTGACTTCTTTGAACTACCGGTTGTTAGGATGTATAGTTCTTAATCCACAGGCATTCTAAGCATATTTTTATTACTGGCTTCTAGTCTAATTTCTTAGTAGTCAAAGAACTTACTTTGTGTGAACTTGATTTGTTGGAATTTGCAGCTCTTTGCTTTTAAATGATTTTTTATAACGATCCACGAGTGTTAGAAAGCAATGTGTATTCTACAGTTTCAGGATAGTGTTTATACGTGTGACTATGTATTAGGTCAAATATGTAAATTATGTTGTTCAAATCTTGCATATCTTTATAAATTATTTTCTCTGTTGTACCTGAAAAAGGTATGTTAAAATTTCTTCATGGCCCTGGCTGGTGTGGTTCAGTGGGTTGGGTGTCCTTCCTCAAACCGAAAGGCCAGTTCAATTCCTGGTCCGCAGACATGCCTGGGTTGCAGGCCAGGTCCCCGGTTGGTGGGATGCAAGAAGCAACCAATCCATGTCCTCTCACATATCAATGTTTCTCTCCCTCTCTTTTTCCCTTCCTTCCCCTCTCTAAAAATAATAAAATCTTTCAAAAAAATCTAAAGGTTTCATTAACTTTGTGACAAAGCATAAGAGATACAATTCCTCTTAATCCTCAAAACACATTTACTATCCTTTGCCAAAAGCAGAGAATAAAATTATGGTGTCTGAGCTTCAGAAATCCACCTGATGCAACTGTGTTTATATTTAGGAAATAATGAAGTAAAAAAAAAGGACCCTGAAGTTGTAAGTGTAAAACATACCCAACATGAAACACAGTCATTATGATCAGATGTTCAAATTCCAAATACCTTCCTCACTTTTATTCCTTTGTTAGAAAGTGAAACCAAGCTACTCCAACCCCCTGTAGTTTGTGCTATCAAATGTGCGATCCATGAGGGCCGCAGATCCTGTCTGTCCTCTTCAACACTATACATGAAACGTCCTGCACAGTGCCAGGTACAGGAGAGACACTCAATAAATACACACCTGTGCAAGGAAGAACAAAGAAGTACAAGAGAAGCCAGTAATCTGGGGAAAGGGATGAGGCATGGGAGTGGGCTACATAGAACAGAACAAGTAAAAGTGAAATAATACTTGTATAAAGTCACTCACAGTATCATATCAGAAGAAAGTAGAACAATACTTACACCATTTTTATTTAATACTTATACCATATGTAATGGCTTCATTAAGCCTTAAATTCCAAAATAATTCCTAATAATTTAAAAGCAGCATTGAAGAATAATTATTAAAAGCTCATTAACTTGTTACTATTTTGTAAAAAAAATAAACTTGTAAAGGTTTACATAATAAACTCATTTTGGTAAAAAAAATACGTAAATTAAAAAATTCTGCAAAATCATAGAAAACTATTAACAGTGGTTTTGTCTAGGAAGGCCTGGAGTGCCTAATACAGAAAGATGGAACTTTTTTTATTTTATATGCCTTTGCACTGTTTGAATTTTATATTTTACAAGTAAGATATAGTATATTTTATAATAAAATTCATATAGAGAAAATGTCCAATTTGTAAATATTTTTGAACCTCAGATAGAAATTATAATCTCAATATATTGATGATTGATAACATTGTTTAAAGCTTTCATGTCCTATTCTCTTTTTACTAAAATGTAAAAAGTAGACAATGAAACAGACTTAAGACATAAGAAAATGAGTCACACATCAGTCTGCTTCAACACAGGAAAAAACACTTATACTTAAAAGAAAATTTTCCAAAAGCTGAAATTACAAACATCTTCAGTGGTACCTCGGTACCTGTCGTTAATTCATTCCAGAACTCATGACGAGTACCAAAACCCATGAGTGCCGAGCAAACCACAAGTGATGAAGCATTTTCTCTTGCAGCATGGTGTCGTGACTCACACAAGTTTTATCCAGTGCAACCAGCCCTGGGCAAGCACTGAGCACTGAAACATTTTTTCTCGTCAAAATGCGATGAGTACTGGGTTTGATGAATTCTGAAACCGACGATTACAGAGGTATGACTGTTATTTCCTGGTTTCTGTTAACTATTATCAGTGATCTTTGCTACCACTGAACATATGTTCAAATTTAGAGTTTTTCTATTTTCTAAAAATGAGAACGATTATATATAATAGTTGAACCAGGTACATAACTGTGGTG
>CM052549.1:29861988-29878631 GCA_028533065.1 Trachops cirrhosus
TAACATCTTACAAATCGTTTTACATAAAAAAAAAGACCTCACTAAAGACATCACAAGTACAGGACTATCAGAGGACTTTATTATAGATAGATTGGCCATAAAATTATAAACTATCATTTTAGCTTTCAGTCACTTTTTAACTGTTGATACACTTAACTATAAAACTTAAAAAGATATGGTTCTGAAATGATGGTGTATATATGAGAAGGTTAGTAATAACTAACATTCTAAAATATACATGTCAGTGGAAAAGCTTTCAAATGAACCCAATTTCAGTATCATTTTGAATAGATTTAAATTGTACCCACTTTAGAACTAGTAACAGTATTCTTTAATAGTGGGTCCCTATAAGATATTGTATTGGAAATCTGTAAATTAAGCAACTGCTTCCTATGATATGCATCATCTTCCTGGTTTGCACATTCATCCACAGATTTCCTTATGCAGTTCTTTAATTCGTCAATTCCTTCTCCAGTAATTGCAGAGATGGGGATGATATGTTGGAACTCCACCGTCCTCTCTGGAATCATGTTTTTTCCAAATAAATGCAGAAAATCTGAAACAAAAACCACAAAACTATGATGATTTTCATTGTCTCTGAAAGCAAGTTAAAACTAGTCTCCTGATTAAGATGGCAGCACAGGCAGACATGGCTTGCCTCTTCGCACAACCACATCAAAATTACAACTAAAATACAGAACAAGCAGCACTCAGAATTGTCAGAAATCGAGTTGAATGGAAGTCTGACAACTACAGAATTAAAGAAACCATATCCATCCAGACTGCAAGAAGGACACAGATGCAGAACACACTGATCTCTCACCCATGGGCGGTGGATAAAAATTTGGGAGGGATATCTCAGGAGTGAGGAATCCCAGTCCCACACCAGGCCCCCCAGCCCAGGGTTCCAGTGCTGGAGAGATAAGCTCCCACAACTTCTGGCTGCAAATACCAGTGGGGATTGAGTTGGTGGAAGAAAATGCTGGAGCCCTAAGCAGTTCCTCTTAAAAGAACCCACACACACAGGCTCACTTTCATAGACTCACTCCCTCTGAGCTCCAGCACCAGGGTAGCAGCTTGAAAAGAACCCGTGGCATACAGGGAGGAACTGAAGTATCTGGCATCAAGGCGAGTATAGGTCATTGTCCCTTTTCTGAACCTTCTTCCACAGAGCAGGCAAGCTGGTGCCATATCTGAGCCTCCATCAAACTGGCTACACTGTTTGATGCCCCCTTTCAAGCCCCCAGAGACTCTGCCCCACCCAACTTACAGGCCACCCAAGCTGCTTTTCCCTGTGAAGGACTGGTCTTGACTCATGCTTCACAACTTCATAAAACCTCTCAAACAAGCAATAGTTGGCCTTGGTGAGCCCCAGGCATGTCACTAGCAGCAGCCAGCCTAGAATCACAGCTTGGCTTTGCTTGGGAATCTCCAAGCCCAGCACAAGTAGCAGACATCTCAGATTGCTTTGTAGTTTAGGCAGGGTGGCCCTGGGGCAAAAGAGGTGGAGGCTGACCTTGGCCTGCACTACCCAGGGAAACCCCAGGGCCAGTGCACCCAGTAGACAGCTACAGGCCACATCAGAGCACCACCAACCTGCTCCTGCACACCTGATCCTCAACAGAGGGCAGAGCTTGTTGGTAAGTGGTCACAGCCAATCCTTGCCATTGACTGGCCCCCCACTGATCTGCTGACAGCAACAAAGGCTCAACTGCAAGAGGAAGGTGTACTCAGCCCACACAAAGGGTGCACCTTTATAGGGGAAGCTGTGCCACCGAACCCTAGAAGACACCTGCAATCTTAGGCCACACTACCAAGACACAGAGTCAAAGCAGCTCTACCTAATACATAGAAACAAACACCGAGTAGCTGCCAAAACAAGGAAACAAAGAAACATGGTCCAAGTGAAAACAGATCAAAACTCCAGAAAAGGAGTTAAACAAAATGGAGATAAGCAATCTATCAGATGCAGAGTTCAAAACAGTGGTTACAAGGATGCTCAAGGAAGTTAGTGAGGACCTCAGCAGCATAAAAATGACCCAGTCAGAAACAAAAGATACACTAATTACAATAAAGAACAATTTACAGGGAAACAACAGTAGAGTGGATGAAGCTGAGAACAAATCAATGATTTGGAACATAAGGAAGCAAAAAACAACCAATCAGCACAACGAGAAGGAAAAAGAATATAAAAAAATGAGGAAAGTATAAGCAGCCTCTGGGAACACTTCAAGAGGTCTAACAATTGCATTAGAAGGAGGAGAGAAAGAGCAAGAAATTGGATATCTAGTTGAAAAAATAATGAAAGAAAACTTCTCTAATTTGGTGAAGGAAATAGACATGCAAGTCCCAAACAAGATGGATGCAAGGAAGCCCAATCTAAGACACATCATAATTAAAATGCCAAAGGTCAAAGATAACGAGAGACTCTTAAAAGCAGCAAAGGAAAAGCAGTTAGTTACCCACACATGAGTTCCTATAAGACTGTCAACTGATATCTTAAAAACTCTGCAGGCAAAAGGAACAGGCAAGAAATATTCAAAGTGATGAAAAGTGGAGACCTACAGTCAAGATTGTTCTACACAGCAAAACTATCATTTAGAATCAAAGGGCAGATAAGGAACTTCCCAGACAAGAAAAAACTAAAGGAGTTCTAAACCATTATTATATGAAATGTTAAAGCGACTTATTTAAGAAAAAGATCAAAACTATGAACAGTAAAATGGCAATAAATATATATGTATCAACAATTAAAGCTAAAAAACAGAGCACACAAGAAGAACAGAGACAGAATCATGGACACAGAGAGTGTTTTGATGGTTGCCAGATGGGAGGAATGTGTGGGGGACTGGGTGAGAGGTGAGGGGATTAAGAAGTATAAACTGGTAGACACAGAATAGCCATGGGATGTAAAATATAGTGTAGGAAATGGAGTGGCCTAAGAAGTAGCCAAAGAACTTACACGCATGACCCATGTACATGAACAATGGTGGGGGGATTGCCTGAGGGACTGTGGGGTGCTGGGTGGAGGGGGAAAGGGGAAGAAATCAGAACTGCAATAACATAATCAATAAAATTTAATTTAAAAAAGCAAGTCAAAACTATGTTAAAGGTTTGATTTTTGAACCAAGGAACTGAACACTTAGCACTTTTAATTCTTTTTCCATTTCTAATAAGTTCTCAGAACCCTTGGTTTTTACTAGTGAAAATGGTCAAGGTTCTTGGCACATGTTGGATGCTTAGTAAATATTCGTTGGATGAAGATATTTTAAACCAAATTAAGTATAAATTAGAGAATCACAGAAGATGATTTACTTACAGAAGCAAGTTACTTTGGCAGGGTGGGGTTTTTGCAGAAAGAACCTTTCTACAAAAACAACATCATTTGTGATTTGGAATTCTCTAGCTGGCCGCAGTACAGGGACGGCCTTTAACTGCCCTAAAGTATAGGCTTATCATCACTGGTACAAGGAGCCCTACTAAACTGAAAAAGGCGTGGGGCAGTTCAAGGGGAGATCATGTCAGACGAATCCATTCTATCACTGCACCGGGGATGAGAGCTGGTATATTACGTTTTCCTCTCCCCTGACCCCAAGGCAATGGGAGACAGAAAGATAATTTGAGCTGAAAATGTCAGGTTTCATGAAGAAGGAAAACTTAGGATGGCATACTGATGAGATGGGTTCATACCGATATGAACTGGAAAGGCAGCGCTGAAAGACAATGGACAAGCTAACATGGAGCTTGGTTTCTAAGATTCATATGCCCCCAAGAAGTCAGAGAGGTTAATTCAGGAATTCCCACTGATGGGACTCTATTTTGTTTTATGACAGTCCAAAATAGCCACAAACTCTTGAGCTACTCTCCCTTCTGGTACCACTTCTGAAATGCCCTTTTCTGTAAAACAAACCAGAAAATAGATCTAATGGGCTCATAAAGCAAATGACATTAAAAAATAAAGACAAAAACTAATTCCAGGGAGTATTCATATCCCAAAAGTAACTCAGTAACTCAAGGGCAGCTCCTATATGTAAATTATAATGGGAAAATATTTTGGGGGGGAGAAAGAATTTTCTGGTGCTCTCTGATAGTCCTAATAATTTATTTTCCCCAATTTTTATCGCAAGGATAAAAGAAGAGAAATTAGTACTATTTAAAACCATGTTAACCACTTGCCATCCACCTACTTTTCTTCATTTGTGTAGAGGCTCCTCTACACTCAGAGAAACAGAAGCGTCATCACCACTGAAGGACAGAGAGTTCCACGAAGCCCAACGTTCAAGACAGTGGGAAGTCCCTTTACACGAAGTGGTTCATTTAGGAACAAATTTCAAACAAATAAATCCTTTTGGAGTAACAGCATCATTTTTCCCTGTTATACATACACAGATACATGTACTCAAGTTTTTTTTAGAAGATCAGTGCTCTTCAAAGATCCAATACAGCTGACATTACAAAGAGACACACCTGAACTGTTAGCTGTTTTTACATTTACGGTGTACTAGAGGAATGAAGGTCTAGAACCTGTGAAATACGTTAAAGTGAAAGACTTTACAGGTAGATGCTGACTTTTGCCTCTTCTGACCCAAATCCCATTAACTTATTAAGGACCCCATTTAAGTTTTACTTCTTCATGAAACCTGACATTTTCAGCTCAAATTATCTTCTTCTTTCTTGTCACCTCTCACTATTTACATCACACATTCTGAAGCTTGGTAAGTACTACATTACATGTTATTTAAATGTTTCATATGGTATGGGTTCTTCAAACATATATTTTTTAAGAGTAGCAATCTTAGTTTTCTTTTCCACTGGTTATATCACTTAGAGCACTTTGCACTTACTAGGTGTTTGTTAAACTGGCATTAAATGAATGAATGGGTTTTACCTTGAGGATTCTGGAGCTGGTCCATCAGCACATGGAATTTATTTTGGGCATCTGGTAAATCCATTTTATTTATTGCCAGGAGTGCAGGTTTTGTCTGAAGTTCCTCTTTGTACAATTCTAGCTCCTTTAAATAAATAAAAAAAAATAATAATTTCTTTTTTTAAATCCTCACTGGAGGATATATCCATGGATTCCAGAGAGAGGAAGAAAGAGAGGGAGACAGACAGGCATCGACTGGTTCCCTCCTGCGCGTGCCCCAACTGGAGACCGAATCTGTAACCTAGGTATGTGCCCTGACTGGGGATCAAATCTATGACCTTTGGGTTTATAGAATGATGCTCCAGCCAACTGAGCCACACTGGCCAGGGTGAAAAACCAAATAATTTTATTAAAATACTTTATATAGAGAGTACCTGTTTAGCAATATCTTTCTTTACCTTGAAGGCCTGTGTAATCTAGAGCTCAGTCATATCTCTGAAATGTAATAAATCCCAACAACCACAAAGTTAATCAGCAAAGGAAACTCAGAAAATGTTTAATAGTTAGGTCATGTGTTAATATATTTTAGCTCATATGACATTCTAGAGACAACTGTGATTTGTGCCTTGAATCAAATACAAGCAACTGGACTTCTTTTTTTTTTTTTAAGATTTTATTCATTTTCTTTAGAGAGAGGGGAAGGGAGGGAGAAAGAGTGGGCAAGAAACATTGATGTGCAAGAGAAACACTGATTGGTTGTCTGTCACACGCCCACAACAGGGGACCTGGCCTGCAACCCAGGCATGTGTCCTGACTGGGAATCAAACCCACGACCTTCTAGTTCACAGGCCAGCACTCAACCCACTGTAAGCCACACAAGCTAAGGTCAAATATCTGGACTTCTATTAAGCACACAGATAAAATTCAAAAGTGACTAGAAATAAATCTTCATAACTGGGGATTAGTGTATGTGTATATGTATACACATATTTATTTGTTTATTTATCTATGATACCAAGAAGCATAAGCAATAGAAAAAACAGACAAATGGGACTTCATGAAAATGTAAAATTCTGTGTTTCAAAAGATATCATAAAGAAAGTGGAAAGACAACTGGCAGAATAGGAGAAAATATTTGCAAATCATGTATCTCATAAGGAACTTGTATCCAAAATATATCCAAAATATAACAAACTCTTACAATTTGACAATAAGAAGAAAAATAACTCGATTAAAAAATGGGCAAAGAATCTGAATAGGCATTTCTCCAAAGACAACAAATGGCTAATAAGCACTTGGAAAGACAATCATCATCATCACTCATTAGAGAAAGGCAAATCAAAACAATAATGAAACAGCACTTCATTCCTACTAGGGTGGCTAAAATAAAAAGATAGACAATAACCAGTGTTGACACTAATGTGGAAAAACTGGAACCCTCATACATTGCGAGCAGAACTGTAAAATGGTGCAACAGTGCACCCACTTTGGAAAACAGTTTGGCAGTTCCTCAAAATGTTAAACACAGAGCTACCACACTATCTAGCAATTCCACTCAAGAGAAATGAAAACAAGTCCATACAAAAACCTGTACACAAATGCTCACAGCAGTATTATTCATAATAGGCAAAAAGTGGCAAAGGAAATAGGATATACAAAGTCCTGGAGGTAGGCAACATCATCCCACTGTGTTAGAAGGAGATCATGGGGCTGGACAGAGAATGTGAGAGGGGCAGGAGGAAAAAGAGATGGACTGCTAGGCAGGAGCCCAACACTGCCAGACCTCATAGACCATGTTCAGGTTAGGCTTTAACCTACAACAACGGGGCACCACTGAAGTGTTTTAAGCAGGGACCAAACATCAGCCTGGTTCTTTTACAAAACTTACTGTGGCTGTCACAAAAAATGGACTGCACAGAAATGAAACTGGCAGCAAGAAGATGAGGTAGGAGGGACCCACAACATTCTAATGAGAAGGGCTGATGATCATACAGTGGGAATGAAGACAAGCAGATAAGACTTCAGTGAGACTTAGGATATAAACCTGATAGAGCTGGACACCGGTGGTGAGAAAGGGAGAACCAAGGCCACCACCCAGGTTTCCAGCTTCTACACTCAATAAAGTTCTGGAGGAGGCTGGAGAGTTAAAAAAAAAAAAAAAGAAGAGTTCAATTTTATACATGTTAAGTCTGAGAAGTTAATGGGATACCTAATCAAAGGTGTCTACGAGGTAACTGGTCTAACACTTAACCAAAAGATCTGGGTATCAGACACAGTCATTGGTGTATTTACTGCAACTGAATGCTAATTAAATAATAACAGGAAAGAGTATAAATAATAGACTGAGAAATAGTCTAAGAAGTAGGAATAAAAGTTCAAGCAAGATAAAGTCTAAGAAGTATGCAGTAAGGAGGGTTTTATTGGTTGCAACAGTTTGAGGAGCAGGTTAATATTGAAAAATGGAGACAACAAGATTAGATAATTCTTTAACATCAAAGGTTCAAAAAGTAGGGGTGGAATATATATTTATTTTACTTATCATTTGCTATTTCATACAGTCTTATGTGCCGACATTAGACCAAGTGCAGCACGCAATAAAACTGAAACAGAAAACCTACTTTTGTCAGCAGTATTATGGTTTCAAAAGCAGTTCTGTATTGAGTTTTAGAAGAAAGCTGAAATCCAGAAACATCAACCTAAAAAAAAAAAGAGGGAAAGAAACAGCCTTTAACACAATGTTAGCTGTATATTTGTTTTGAAATGTTTTATTCTCTCAAGCTAAATATAATTTCTCAATCTATACTCTACTGGTGATTTAGTAATTCAAAATAAATAAGAGAAATTGAAGTATTAAGATAACTATAATTGTTCTGATAAAATCACAACCATTAATAAAATGAAAAACTAGTATAGATAAGGCAATTTATATGAATATGTACATCTCATAAACAGCTGACCCTTGAACAATATGGGGGTTAGGGGCACCAACACCTGCTCTACCCAGCACAGTCGAAAATCTGTGTATAATTTTTCCCTCCCCCAAAACTTAATTACAGCCCCTCAGTATTTGTGGGGGATTAGGATATTAGTTCTAGGACCCCTACAAAGATCCCAAGATCTGTGGATGGTAGTTCCTGTATGTAAAATGGCAATGTTGCCCTGGCCAGTGTGGCTCAGTTGGTTGAGCGCTGGCCCATAAACTGAAAGGTTGCAGGTTCAATTCCCAGTCAGGACACATGCCTAGGCTGAGGGTTTGGTCCTGGTTGGAGCGGGTTCAGTCCTGCTTGGGGCACCTGTGAGGGACAATTGACCTTTCTCTCTCACATTGATGTTACTCTCCCTCTCTCTTTCCCTCCCTTCTCCTCTCTCTAAAATCAATAAACACATTAAAAACATTTAAATGGTGTAGATCAATGCATGCAGCAGGCCTCCACATTGGCAGACTCCCAACACTGGATCAAAAACAGTACATGTATTTATCCGAAAAAATCTTCATGTAAGTGGACCCGCACAGTTCAAACCCATGTTGTTTGAGGGTCAGCTGTATAACTCTAACACCACCAATAAAGTAGGGAAAAGACACCATATAACATGAGGTATGTTGAAAATCTTAAGGAATTAAACCTTGACAAGCATGGCCAAAACTACATCTGATATAGTAAGTAATGCCATTTCCACTCCCATGTTACGAAGATCATTTACTATCTCTGACTCCCATTTACACAGACTCGATGGAGTCACATATGTTACCACTTTAAACACATAAACAGTTTCTAGAAAAACGAAATTCATTGATTTTTCACATTCAGTCGAACAGTACATTGATATACATATGACTTACAACAAAAAGCAGCTGCTTAGTTCTTTCTATATGCTTGAGGAATTTGTGGCCCATTCCTTTGTTCATATGTGCTCCTTCTATTAAACCAGGAAGGTCAGCCACTGATATCTATTACAAAGTTAAATGTTTGATAAGAAAAGAAAAATACATAAGAACTGTAAGTACAATTACATCCAAAAATGTTCATGGTGTTTCAAATATAAACAGTTCCTGATTTGTGATTACCACTGCATCCTTATAAAGCCAAGATACCTTTACAACAGAATCAAAATCCTTTGTTATCAGAAATTAGTCCCATTTTTAATTATTAATCTAACAATCTAGAACTTTAGGGATTAGTTATTAATCACAAAATTCTATTTAGAATTCCATAAATTATATTGTTTAATATGAACTTTTCAGAGTATTCAACTTTCTGAATTTTTAAGTGTTAAAGGATATTAAGTCAACTGCTATGTACTTAGTAAATTCTATAGTTTTAAGTTTTAAATTCTATATGTAGTTAATGTTCCTTTTCTGTTCATATTCTACCAGGAGGACTATTGACCATTCTTAAAAAGTGCAGGATAGAGTTAGTGTTCCTATGTTCCTCTGGAGATGATAAGCATTATTAGCTATTACTCTGCACTAGTAGTTTTCAAACCTCGCTGTGCACGATAATCCGTTGTATAAACTACAGATACTCAGGCCCTACCCCTAAGGATTTGGTTTCAAATCTCTGGGGCACAGGCTTGATTTATCATTGTTATTCTTAAGCCACCAAAATAACTCTGATGTACAATAAGGGATGAGAAGCACTGCTTGTGTGAATAGAGATTTCAGAGGTTTAAAGGAAGTGTGGCTATGCGACAAAGTAGTGCACACTACAGAGGTCTCATGCTCTCAAATTTTGTTTGAAGGTTCCCTACTAATTTCCCTTAAAAATTATAAAAAATGGCATAGTCAGGTAGCTTAGCTGGTTAGAGTGTTGTCCAGATACACTAAGGTTGTGGGTTCAATCCCTGGTCAGGGCACATACAAGAAGCAACCAATGAATGCGTGAATAAGTGGAAAAACAAATCAATGTCTGTCTGTCTGTCTCTCTTTCTCTCTTCCCACTCTTCCCTGTCTAAAAGTCAATTTAAAAAAATTTTTTAAATCACAATATTCTCTTTTTCACTAAATATTGTATATACAATTTTATTTATTATTTAATATTCTATATAATTGTTGAAGTTTAATTAACTGTCACCGTTATGCCACTGATATAAATGAGTATAATTCCTGTCTCTTATTTCTTTTGAATTATGTCAATGGATTATAGGAAACCACACTGATACATCATCACCACCAGTCCATCAGGGTTCCCTCTTGGTACTGCACATTCTATGAGTTTGGACAGATGTATAACACACGCAGCATTATAGAATTGTACAGAATAGTTTCACTGCCCTAAACATGCACTGTGCTCTATAATTCCCTTCCTTCCTCCTCATCCTTAGCAACCACTGATTTTTTTTTTTTGCTGTCTCCATAATTTTGCCTCTTTCCAGAATCTCCTATCGTTAGAATCATAGAGCAAGCAACCATTTCAGATTGGCTTCCTCCACTTAGTAATATGCATTTCAGGTTCCTCTGTGTCTTTTCATAGCTTATGGCACATTTCTGTTTAGTGCTGAATAACATTCCATTTTTTGGATATACGACAGTTTATCTATTCACCTACTGAAGGACATCTTGGTTGACCCCAGATTTTGGCAATTACCAACAAAGCTGCTACAAACGCGTGAGTGCAGGCTTTGATTTGCACATAAGTTTTCAGCTCCTTTGGGTAAATGCCAAGGAGCATGATTGCTGATTGTACATTACATATTTTTGTTTTAGTTTAATTACTAAAAAGATCTACAGTTCTTTCTTATCAAGGAAAAATAAATTTTAATAGTTAGATAAAGCCAGAATCCCATTCAATTAAAAGTTTTAAAAAGAGAAAGCTGGAATAAAATCATTTACACGAACTTTAGAAAATAATTTTACTTAACAAAAATCAATAATCAAATTGGAAACAAATACAAACTTGCAACAAGAACAAACAGAGATAAAGGGAATAAAGAAAATATGATGTTCTGCCCTGACTGGTGTGACTCAGTGGACTGAGCGCCAACCTGCAAACCAAAGGGTCGCAGGTTCTATTCCCAGTCAGGGCACATGCCTGGATTGCAGGCCAGGTCCCCAGTGGGAAGCACCTGAGAGGCAAGCACACACTGATGTTTCTCTTCCTCCCTTCCCCTCTGTCTAAAAATAAATAAATACATAAGATACAATGTTGTAAAAACAAAATGGACTTAAGGCTTTCTAAGAATAAGAAGTTACATTCTTATATGTGAGTGAAATCCCAGGTGAGTGATGAGTGAAATCAAATGTGGGCTATAAAACTGAAAGCAACAAATGAACAAGAAAAAGAAACAAAAACTCGTCACACACAACAGTACGGTGGTCACCAGAGGAAAAGGTGAGAGGTGCAGTAAAGGGTAAAGGGGGTTAAGTATGTGGTGACAGAAGATCTGACTTTGGGTGGTGGGCACACAATACAATATAAAGATCATGTATCGTACAAATGTACACTTGGAAACTAATCTTATTAATCAATGATAGCCCAATAAATTTTAAAAATATAAAAATAAATGTTGTTAAAGTTACATTCTTATATAATATTTTATTATGGTAGTGCTCATTATTGATTTGATCACAGTTTTCACTTACTAAAAATAAAATCTTGCAACTGCCCCGCCCCAACACCCCAGAAGCAGTCAAATATGAGGTCCAAGCACCAAAAGCCAGTGCTTTTACTTCTAACCGAGGGTCTTACTCTAAAAACACCCACCTGTTTGAAATCTTTATACATGATCTTTCCAAGTTCAGGCTTTAATGTTGTAACTAAAAGAAAAAAGCAACAATAAGTTGAGGCTGGAATAAAGACTGGTACTCTCAAAACTGCTTTAGCATTATGTATAGAATAAACATTTCTTTTGTGAATAATTCAGATTATGTTCTCGTTTGTTGAATGGAAGGTAAAATTATCTTTGCTATGTACATTATCTTTGCTATTATACCTGGAAAAGGACCATGAAGATTTTTGTAAGTTATAGTGTAATATAATTAATGGGCCTCAAAATTCCTCTTTCACACTTGAAGAATCGGGGAGATGGGGGGCAGAATTTAGGTTTCTGTCACTAGGTCTGGTCTAGTTCCTTCTCATTCATTTTCCTCAAGCCTCACCAATCCTGCACTAGCCTCCTTTCTATGACTTTTTGCTTTTCTTCCTCTTTCCTTCTGAACAGTACCCTGTATTATAGCAATACATATGGGCCTAATTTATTGGAGTTAGTTAAAATGAACTCTATAAGAGTCTAATTTTAGAATGGCTTAATTTTATTTTCCAGGTTAATGTCATTTTGCACCTTTTTCTTTAATGATGGCAGAGATCCTATCATATTCATTCACCGTTCTTAGTTTAAGCTTCCATTATATTTCATCTTGCTGCTACAACAGCCCACCAACTATTCTTCCCACATCCACTCATGTCCCACACCAATCCAGTTTCTGTATTATATGCAGAAATCTTTTTAAAGTAAATACAATCATTTTATCCCTGGCTTAACAGGCTATCAACTTCCCTTAAGCCATGAAGATCAAATAGAGCCTACATGTCAATAAGATGCAGTCTCTACCTACATCCTGGGCCTCACCCCATTTCCCTCCTTCCCTGACCCCATGTTCTCTAGATACACAATTCCCCTGCCTGCCACTACGAGGCCTTTGTGTACATGCTACTTCCTCTGACTGAAAGACCCTTCACCTCTACTATGTCACTCATTAACTCACATTTATTCTCTGGACCTCAGCCCGGCATCACACTTCCACAAAGAAGTCCAAAGCAGTCTCCTATACTCTTTCACAGAACCGTATTATATTTCCTTACATTCACTGGAGAGCTACGTGCCTTCTCCCTTTTTTGAGAATAGTTTGTATTCTCAGTAAAAGTCAGGATAGTGTCTGTTTCTGCTTACCAGACTTTGTAACTCTAGAACCTACTACAGTTCCCAGAAAAATATACTTGCTATATTTTTGAGTGAAAGAACTCATCTCTGCCTTCCTAGTATTTACCACTGTGCTTGATAAAGGATAGGTGCTCATAAAATTCTAACTAAACCAAACAAATGATTATGTACCAGGAAAGTGCATGCAACAAAGTAAGTAGTAAGTACTAGAAACTTTGCTGAGGGGTACAGAGGTTTCAGATTAATGGGAAATACATCTATTCTGCCAAGAGTTTTCAAACTAAGGCTACTCTCAGAGTTGTCATTTTATTCATACTAAAAGATTAGTCTTTAAAAATTCACCACCACACATTAAAATACAAAATAAGTTATACCTACATGCATAATCTGCAACTGCAGGTTTTGCATGAGAAATCTGTCTTAGCAAAGAGGATTTTCCAGCATTTGGGAATCTAAAATGAGAAAATTTATATATTACAACAATCAGTACTATTAATACTTATTTACCTCTGAATTCTAAAAATTTTAAGAAGCAAACTTCTTGAGTATTTCTGAGATTAAAAGTAGAGTATAAATTTAAAATAATTTTGAAAAACTTGGGGAACAAAATATACTCATGAAGCAGGTGAAGATACACTCATGCTGCCCTGACCGGTGTGGCCCAGTTGGTTGGGCATCGTCCCATACAGTGAGAGGTCGCGGGTTTGATTCCTGGCCAGGGCACACGCCTGGGTTGCAGCTGGGGACAAAAGGCAACCAACCGATGTTTCTCTTGGACATCAGCAGTACAAGTGTATTAGCTCTATACCTTTCTTCTAAGGTTCAGTTCTAAGATCAGCTCTGACAACAGCAGTACTCGTGTTTTAGCTATGTATCTTTCTTTTAAGATTCATTTCATTCCTGAAGCCAGCTAAGAAAAATATCTGCTTATGTTGGTATTCACATTTAGTAACTTTTAAAGAATAGCTGCTGGATTTAAAAGCACTAGAAACATGTTAAACATTATGCTTAAGAAGCAGGATGTGTTAATTACTAAGTGTAATTTCAAACCCATTTCTGAAAAACTTAAGTGTTTCACTACAGTCGTGTCTAGTAAACTGGCAATGTAAGGACCATGACAGCAGCCACCATTCACTCACTGAGCATTCACAAGCCCAAGGCACGCGTTGTGCTGCAAATGCAGTATCTTACCCACATTTTAAAGTGAGGACTCGCCACTCACTATTAAAGATGAGTAAATAAAAACTTAGAGAAACTATATAACATATCCAAGACTAGCCGGCTGGCCTCCCGAGGATTTGAGATTCTAACCCAAATAGTCTCACTTGAGTTCCCCACCCCCACCCAACATCTACTGCTCAGACTTGCGAGGGTCTTCTTAGTCTGTAAAGCTGTCTCCATGGAACTTGAAACTCATTTTTCTACCAAATGAGAAAGTCAATGGCTGGATTCTCAGCCTTATCCATAAAACCCTATTAAAGCGATAATGTTTGAAAAATATGTTATTACAGAACCTATTACTCTCATAAATGTCATAATTATGTTTTATTGGGGGAAAAAAGCCATGCGAATGGCAAGCTCGAAAGCCAGGATCACATCTTTCCCTGTTACGACTTCAGCAGGAATGGGACCTCTGCGAACTCAAGCAACTGCTGTAAGACCTAGACAGGCGTGGCCAGGGTGAGGGGCTGAGACTGCGGAGTCTGGTACAGAGCAGTGAGATGGCTGGGGAGGAAGATGAGAGGAGCTTAGAAAGAGCCCATGGGAAGGCAAGGAATGGAATGGCAGTCTGAGGAACGAAAAACTGCTCAGTCTGGCAGCAGTTTCCCCTTCATCTTCCTTAGGCCTTCTGTCTGACAACTGTGTAACGCTGCAGGGGACCAGGGAGAGGAAGAGAGAGGAAAGGAGAAACGCAAGGTAGAAGTTTTCTCTCCCTTCATCTACCCTCCGTCATGCTATCTAGCTCTCTCCAGTTGGCTGGGTGCCAGCACTGCAAACCCAAAGCTACACAGCTTTGTTTCATGAAAAAGTGGAGGCTCATGGAACAGGACGACATTGTCAGGTTGCCTGCCGTGCTGAGAATGGACAGATCCAAGCAGAGCACAAAGGACAGGGAAGCCGTAACAGCGAGATCCAGCCTGGTGCTCAACAGTGTGGAAGTCTGAGGAGCTGAGATCGTCTGTACTGGCCTTGAGCCATCTCACTACTGATACATCAATAGTTCTATTTACATTTGTAAGCATATCTTAACCATTTGTCCCTTCTTTTTATTTCCTTGAATACACTTTTAAAAACGTGATTTATTCAGATTTCTTATTTTATTCCTTAATAGCTGGTAACATTCTTTTACCTTCTTATATTACTGGATTTGGCTAATCTTTTTCTTTATTCATTTTCTAACATTTTACTGGCCTACTCAATTGCTGTGACCATTGACAAATGAACATGAAGTAAATATGAAACTCTATGCTGACATTGTGAAAATAACTACATTTAACAGCATTGTCTCCAAGTACACAAACCTTGTACAAATTCCATAAACTACAAATAATGCTGGTGCCAAATTACCACTTATATTTATTTCCTATTTGTGAACTCTCTGGAAGTACAAAAATAAACATATGAATGATACTTACCCGACTAGACCTACATCAGCTATGAGTTTTAGGTCAAGGTGAATTACTCGTTTCTGGCCTTTCAATGGTAAGAAATTTGTAAGGAATTTACCACCAAGACCTCCTTCCGCTACCAAAATTCTGTCTTTCTCTTTATTGAGTTCTCCTTAAAAAGAGAGATAAAGATACTTAGTGCCAAGATTAGTAAGTAGAGTTAATCACTAATGACATTTTTCTTTCAAAATAGAAGCCAGAAGTTTCTATTAAAAGCTTGTTCCTGGAAAAACCTTGTAAGCAGTTGAGAGACTAGTTTATGTTTTAAAACCAAGTAAATACGCTAATATTTTAAAAATCTTAAATCTAGTAGTTAATATTGAACAACCTTTATAGAAGATTTTTAAAAGTTCTTTTATAAATTAGCAGCTGAAATAGTTAATGTTTCTAAAAAATTCTGAAACTCAAGAGGTGCCATTCCCCCACAGCTCCCAAACAATTTAGAAAATATACACATTTTTCACAATCTCAGGACCCACAGTACACTTACCTATGATTTTACCATTTTCATCAGTTACTGAAATGCCCACAGGTGCAGGAATTTCACAGTCTTTTCCTTTGGAGCCTTTCAGTGCACTAACCCTACAAAAAATAAAGCTAAATTAAGATAAGAAAAACCCACAAAATTAAATGGCTTATGCTTCAAGCAAACATAATTGTCTATAAAGAGGACTATCAACCAACTCTTCTAACAGAGATGTTGCATGGCCAAATATTAGAGCAAAAATAAAATTATTTCTAATTATTTATTTGCACTTTAGACTCTCATATCCCAATAAAAATAATATTAAGTAATGATTTAAATTATCAAGCTAACCACAAAAAGTCACTGGGAAGTTTTCAATTAGCAATAATTGTGCCTCGGATAAACCTCATTGGCTATGATACAGGCACTGTGCGAAGCTACCCCCAAAAAACATTACATATTATAATGAACAAATATATTGTACACCTGAAATGAAGAGATCATCAATAACTAGAAAAAATGAAAAATCAATGGAATAACAAAGCTTTTAAAAAACTGATCTCCGCCCTGGCTGGTGTAGCTTAGTGGATTAAGCATGGGCCTGTGAACCAAGAGATCACGGTTCAATTCCCAGTCAGGGCACATGCCTGGGTTGCAGGCCAGTTCCCAGCAGGGAATGCACAGGAAGCAACCATACATTGATATTTCTCTCCCTCTCTCCTTCCCATCCCCTTTAAAGACAAATAAATAAAATCTTTAAAAA
>CM052549.1:29879131-29902025 GCA_028533065.1 Trachops cirrhosus
AAAAAAATGAACAAATATATAATTCAGAAATCTAATATTTTATGATGTTAAACTGTTTTGTCAGCAGGCTAAAAGGAAAATTGTCTAATTTGATTCTCTCCTTTGTAGGTTATCTAAATTGATCTTGAAGCCTTCTCACCTTCTTAATTGGATCTCCACTTTTTGTCCATCATACTTTGGTCCTGCTTGCCCAAAAGGAGTCAGCATAAGTAGGTTAGAGAGAGCGTAAGTGAAACAGCAAAGGTAGGTTTGTCGTCCGTTTCACACCACTCTCTCTGGTGTTCATTTACTTTCTAGAAGTGACAGGGTCTTCCCTGCCGCACCAAAACCCCATTTCCCAGGGCTCACAAGGGAACTCATAGAATGCGTTTTGTCCCTGGTAGGCATCTTTAGTTTACTCCTTTTTTACTCTCATGTCAAAACTTACCCACCCCATACTTTGTTTTCAGTACATTAGCAAGGAGTGGTGAGCCAGTCTAACTGATTTATTGTGTCAAGATGTATCTAAGTGACCCTGACCGATGTGGCTCAGTTGCTTGGACGTCATCCTGCAAAGCAAAGGTTGCTGGTTTGATTCCCAGTTGGGGCACATGCCTGGGTTGTGGGTTCTGTTACCGATTGTCTGATCAATGTTGCTCTCTCACATCAATGTTTTTTTCCCTCTGTTTCTTTCTCCCTCTAAAAATAAATAAATAAAATCTTAAAAAAAATGTTTCTAGGTGGCATCAGCATAATGTTACTCCTAGTGAAAATAATTGCCTACTAAACAGCTTCTGGTTACTTCAGTTAAAAGAAATAACTATTGCTGGAATTTTCGGGTACTGTGGCAGGTCAGTGGAAGAGATTTTTGGCGGACAGGCAGGTCTTTCAGATCTGCTCAGGTCAGAGGTTTCCTGTGACGTAGAACACAGGCCTAACCCAGATGGCAAAGAAGAGTAGGTGTGTGATATAAATAAGCCTTTATAAGAGAGTATTCAAGTTTCTTTTTATGAGATAATAACTGTACTCAAATTCCCAGGAAATTTTCTATACAACACATAAATTAAAGTACATCACTACATGTAGAACCATACACATAATTTTGCTGTTTTATATTATTCATCCCACTTCTCTATATTAACATAGTTACTGAAGAGGTAAATGGTTTACCTCAGCATAGGCTGTAAGATTAACTTTTTGATACTCTTCATTCATAATTTTTGTTATGAGTATTATAGATTAGCAAGCAGTAATCATTAAATTGGATTTACTAGTAGTTGTGAACAAAATACTTCATTTCTGCATTTCCTTTTCCAAAATGATTCCAGAGACAAAACATTGAAATGATAGTTTTTACTGTTCATACCTCCCTTTTACGTACCCCCCCTTCCATATAATTACTTCTTCTTACTACTACTACTAAGTGTCTTCTGTCTTCCTCTAATACTGCCCATGAAAACTGGATCTCAGGCATGGATTTGATGCCTGTACTTTACAAGTTGACATGATTTTAAGTCAGTGTGTTAATTTTCTCAGAGCATTTACTTTTTAGTTTTTATGTCTAATTGGGGAATAAATAAAAGGTGTCAGCATCTACTAAAAGAATCTCAAGGTTTGGTATAGGAGAGCTTTCAGTGTGGGGAATATGTGGAAACAGAGGCAGCTTCTTGGTCTCCTTAACATAACACAACATCACAACTTTCATTGCTTCTTTAAGATTCATTCTAAGCTTAATTATTTTATGAATTCTATAACCTGTCATCAGGCCTTCACCAGCTTTCATATATACAAAAAAATAATATAACCCAAGCTCTTCTTTACTGTAATCCTTTATCCGTAATGAGCTCCAGAGGAGCTTTTTCCCCTTAAATAACAGATTTGATCATATCACTGTATTCAAGACCCCTTATGGTCTCAGAATGGCTGCTGTAGTTCCAGCCATTACATCCATGTTCCAGTTTGAAACATTTATGAAGCTGCTTTCTTAGAAGTTCTGTTCTTACATCTTTTGCAACTTCAAACTTGAAAAGATCTTTTTTAAAAGCTGGATACTTTGCCATCTCCAACTATCTAGCTGCCTACATCTCATCCTTTTTTATATATTTTAACAGGGTCCATCTGGCAGTCTGTGGACTCAGTATATAGTCTCTGAATATTTGTTAATTAATTAATTTATTCTTAAGAAAGACAGTAGTTGGGTTGCTAACATATGACATAAGAATCACTTGAAGTGGGGCATAGAGTTATTTTCGTTCATTAGCCTTATAATCCCCTAAAGTAACATCAAATATTCTTATAGCTTCATGCTATTCAAAATACTGTTACTCTGAGAACCATTATAAGTTGGGATCTTCCACTGTACAATTAAATCAAGTTCTAGATATAAAGGTCAGTAGATTGAACAAATGGGACCTCCTGGTATATACCAGCTAAGCTCTTCAACTCTCTAAATTAAAATGTAACATTGTCAAAGTGAAGGCCTCGGGTCATTTAATTTTTGTCTGAAAATAAAACCTATTCAAAGAAAATGGAAGATTTATCTTATTGCCTTTCTTCCTAGGTATTTATGGTTTGATCATTCATCCATTTGTATAACAATTACTGAGTTCATAATTATCTCTCACACACAGGTATGTGCTAGAAAACTGCCATGATTTTTAGAATTATTAAGCAAGAATAAGAGTAGTGGTGTTAATGAAAGAAAGAAGCAAATATTTCTGATACCTGAATTCATAGTGAGTAGGGAAAATTTATTCCTATGGAACATGAATTTGCTTTGCTCTTAATGCATCCTGCTTTTAATTTGAAGGATATCATTGAAAGGTTACTTTCTTAGAAATATTTATAGAAATCCTAAGAATTAGTTGAATCAATGTTTTTAAAACACCCCACCCCACCCAATGTCAACCACTGGTACTAGATGAATAAATTTTAAGAGACTATTGCTATACTGTCATTGATTAATCTTTTTTTATACTTCCTTTTAATCATCTATAGGTATAAGAATGGCAGTGGAATTATCAGAAGGGCCTTTGATAATGATGCTTCCTGCTTGTTGAAAATGAGTGCTCACACAGCAGGCAAGTTGGTAATGTATTTAGGATTCTCATGTACCTAACCCATTTTCTTTGTTGCTCATTACTGATACTTTATAAAGCAGTAACCATTTACAATAAAATAGAATTCTTAGATATTTTCAATAATTATTCAAAATAAGGAAATGAATGTTTATTTTAGAGTATTCATGTATAGTTTAAGTCTTTATTACTATCACATTATAAATTAACCAGCTAGAATATTCTTCTCTAGAAAGGCATACTATAGTCATTATGCCTCACCACAGCAGGGTAAGACAGCACACGCTCTCTCCACAGGATTCTTGGAGACTCTGTACATCTAAATGAGGATGACGAAAGGGACCAGGCACCTCTACTCCCCGCCCATTGGAGCTGGAGAACATCAGCGGTCCAAGAATTTTGTGATCATTTCCTTTAAAAATCTGAATTTGGGTCTGGCATCTTACTAAAGCATTTACTTCATCTTTCTGTATCAGTTATAACTTGTTGTTTAGTGTTCTGTGATATTCTCTTTTTGGGAAATTTGAAATTTGGGACTGGAATGAGATTTGGCTAAAACATAAACATATTATTTTCTATTCTTTTTTGTGTCTCTGCAGGATTCCAAACTCTTGTCATTTCTCTTCTTCTTTCAAAAGATTTTATGTATTTATTTTTAGAGAGAGGGAAAGAGAGGGAGAGAGGGAGGGAAACATCAATGTGTGGTTGTCTCTTGCACCCCCAACTGGGGACCTGGCCTGCAACCCAGGCACGTGCCCTGACTGGGAATCAAACCTGTGACCCTTTGGTTCGCAGGCTGGCACTCAATCCATTGAACCATACCAACCAGAGCTCTCTTCTTAATTAATAATTTAGTTATGGGCAGTTGGAGAAGGTATTAAAATAATTTTTTGGCTTTACAACATTTCTATTACAATAACTGATATTTATTTGGGGATGAATTTCCCACCTCTTTTTTCCTTTTTATTTTTATCTCTTCTGAAATATAAAGGAAATAAGTATCCTTCCAGTAATCCTCTATGGACTGAACTTGGACTGTGAGAACTGCTCTTGTATGCCATTAATTTCAAATTTGGACTTCTCTTTACCTACTGTGTAAATGTTCTCACCAATAGGTAGGAATGATTGCCTCTCTTCATTAAAGAAATCATCTCTCACACAAAACTTCATCTTAGAAAAATATTAATATTGTAATCTTGGCATGTAAGACTTCTGACAGAAAATTCTCTCATAGATGAAAGGTAGTTTCTTTTTATCAAAGCAAAATAGTATCTTATTAGCTGATGAGCACTCTTTGTTTAAAGAAGATGAGATCTGTGATGTATAGAAATTACTTACAGTTCACATAGGAGAAAAGTCAATAACTGCATCAAATTTATATTATTTCCTTCTAAGAGATTGTAGTGTTTCAACAAGAAAGCAAAGCATTCTTATAAAACATTACTGTGAGGCTAGCAGAATTAGATAGTACATAAAATTGAGTAATTTTGACCCATTTTATTTGCAATTACCACTGACTCAAAGCAATGATCCATCCAGTCCCGAATCTTACTGATCATAGTAGCCCCAGATTATAAAATGGAAAACAGCCCTGGTGATATGTTAGTGCTAGTCATGTCTGGTCATTTCACGTGGAATTGTTGGATGGTTGGAATGAGATAGTGTGTTCACTGAGTTATTTTGTCCCATCACATTCTGTGGGTCTTAAATATATCCAGTCTCATTTCATGTCTTTTTCAACAGGGCCATGACTGGGTCAAGGTGAATCATTGCCATCTTTTTCATGGCATGTTTGGCAACAAGCATGACTGTGGTAATTTAGTACTGTGTCAACTCAGGATAGGTACAAGACCCAAGAGAATAGCCTTTCCATATGTCCTGAGTCCCAAGAGTCCAGATAGAGTCCAGGTTTGCAAGGCAGCAGGTCAGTGTCTTGCAGGTCACAGTCCTTGGTGGCTTTGGAGTCCGCTAGGGGAAGCACGATTAGAGCAGCAGCCTAGCTCGCTCCTTACTACACCAGGCTGCATGGCGGAATCCTGACTACAAACTACATGGCTGCTACTTCACTACCAGCCGCACGTCTGAATCCTTTTCTGGCTCGTGGCTCCTTCCTCATGGCTACTCCTCTTCCTTCCCTTTACTCACTTCACATGCATGGCTCTCCCCATGGTGGACCAGCTCTCTTACAAATTGCCTTGCTGCTATCCCTCCTCATGGCCACCCACCCTTATTTTAAATTTTGACTGAGCTTCCTATGTAACCTCATCTGGACTCCTCCCGCAATGGGCTACATTTGCCAGTTTCCTGTATCTTCTACATTCTTTCAGCTGCCATCTTTAGTCAGGGCAAGAGCAACTCACTGCCGCTGAGGGAACCACCTTCCTGCCTAGTCAGTAGTCAGGATAGGCCCTTAACATCAGGAGGGCTTTTGCCCCAGGGCAGTTGCACAGCTACTAACTAGCTATCAAGTGCCATAGATATGCAAAGTATCTTAAGCCTATCAACTGCTCTCCCTTCCCCTAACCCACAACCTTGGGCTGAAGGGGGCAATATCTCTGTTTCAGGGACCTCTCGCTCTGCATCCCAGTTCATATTCAAGGATATAAAAGAAAATATGTATACCATAAGTGAATTATAGAAAATCTAACAGAGAAATAGGAACTACAAAAATAAAAAAATGGAAATTCCTGACAAAACCACATCAACTCAAGATTCTACATCCAATGAAAACAATCCTCCAAGAGTGAAGATGAAATAAAATACATTTTCAAATAAAGAAAAATAAAAGAGTATGTTGATAGTGGACATGCGCTATAAGAAATTACTAAAGTTCTTCAGGCTAAAGAATGTTTTAATGTATAATGTGCATTGTATCATGGGTTTATAGTGAATGTAGATGTAATGTATTTGACAACTATAGCAAAAAGGATGGACCAGTTATTAAATTCAGTCATACCTTGCAAGGTTTCTACATTTTACATGATTTGATTTTATATTAACCCTAAGTAGCCTATGAAAAATTAAGGGTATCTGTTGTGATCCTTAAAGAAACTGCCCCCCCCCACCAAATGCAAACAGGCATACTGAGGATCCTAGAATACATGCTGTTCATCCACTTTCTACATCCTAGCTAAACTAAAGATAAACTAACCTAAGATAAACTTTTATTTCTTGTATTTTTTAAAAAGTGACAACAAATTATTTCATACTAATGGTCGTTTTGGGCAATGATCTTTCTTCAGCTTCTCTCCTGCACCTATTCTTTTCCCCCTATCTCAGAGACATGATTTTGTTCATCATTGTCTCCCGTGTTCCTGAAGATAAATAAATAAATAATGTCTTCTTTCCCTTCAGTTAGTCAGCAGTCAAGGAGTGCTTGTTTTCTCTGCAGGGCACTCATTTGTTTCATCTTCATTTCCTGCTTTCTCCCCAAAGTCATTGAATCTCTCTTTGATAAATACATTGTTACTAAGGTTTACTCTAGGCAATTGCAATGGTACATGTCTTAATGTCTTTCATTATAATGAGTCAGGAAGTCAATGAATTGAAAATTTCTTCTTTTTGTAGATATTCACTGTTAGTCAGTCGACATGTCCCTGCTGTGTGTGGAGTGCTTTTCCGAATTCTGTGGGGTGTGATGATGGCAGTATTTCCTGGAGAAGCACGCTGTATGAAGGAGAAATGGGATGAACACAAGTACGACCGAACTGTGACTAAGTGATTGGAAGGCAGGAAGCATGGGGACAAATGATTAGGCCACTGGCCTAACTAAATCAGGGAATCGTCACTCCATTCCTATTCCTGTTCCTGTTCCTGTTCCTATAACAGGAACACTAGAGTTCTGAAGGACTTAGGAGTATCTTGTGGAAAGCTGATAAAATTTCCTGAATGGCGAGAATATCATGAATGTAAAGTAGAAATCAACTAAAAATATTTATTGAGTGCATTATATGCCAGTCACTAGAAAAACATGAAATAAAGATAGTATTTTTATAAGTCGTAGGGAAGATCACATGTTCTCATGGAAAAAAAGACAACATATGTAGTAGTAGATGACAAATAGAAATTGCCCTGACTGGTGTGGCTCAGTGGATTGAGTGCCAGCCTGTGAACCAAAGGGTCGCTGGTTTGATTCATGGTCAGGGCACATGCCTGGGTTGCAGGCTGGGTGCCCAGTGCAGGGCAACCACACATTGGTGGTTCTCTCCCTCTCTTTAAAAAAAAGAAAAGAAAGAAATAGATGCCCACTAATGGAGTAAAAATGAACACCTAATTGCAGAAGCGATGCTAAATTAGTGGAAGGGACTCTGAAATGGGGTGAGGGCCTAAAGAGAGAGAGAAAGGAGAATGCTCTGTGATATTAACTCAGAGATGAAGTCTCTGGACAATGGGAATATACTGGGAACAGGATGATCATGATATGATAGGGATGAATATATTGCTTCTGATGGAGATAATTTAAAAAACAACATTCCTGTGAGTGTGAATATCAATCATATTTTCTTTTTAAATTATATTTATTGGGGATAACATCGGTTAATAACATTATATTAGGTTGGCCAAAAAGTTCCTATGTTTTTTTCTGTAAAATAAAAGACATTTTTCATTTTCACCAATAACTTTATTGATGTGGATATTTTGAGTATGTTGGCTATCTCCTGCATGGTATGACATTGATTATTCTCAATTAATGTCTCGATTTGATTGCTATCAACTTCTAGTCTACTCAACCATGGAGCATTGTCCAGTGAGAAATCTCCAGCACAAAACTTTGCAAACCAATTTGACACGTTTGATCAGTCATAGCACCTTCTCCATACACTGCACAAATCTTTTTCTGCGTTTCAGTTGTATTTTTACATTTCTTGAAATAATAAAGCATCATATGCTGAAAAGGTTGCCATATTTTTCCATCTTCATTATTAAAATTGCTACACACAATTCACCAATTTTGATAAGTTTTTTTTAAAATGCACACTGATATGACAGCTGTCACAAAACAATCTAACAAAATTATTTCTAGTAAAGTTCAAGACAACACAACTGAGCACTACTCGAGCCATCTTATGGGAAAAAACAAACTTTTTGGCCAATCCAATATAAGTTTTAGGCATACAATTCTATACCACATCATTTGTATATTGCATTATCTGCTCACCGTCCAACGCCTGGTCTCCTGTCGTTTCCCGGCCCACAACCACGGTACTGTTGCGTGTGCCTGTGGTTGTTTGCTTTGTTTGTTCGTTTGTTGCTTTCAGTTTTAGATCCCACATTGAGTGAAGTCATATGGTTCTGACCATTTTTCATCTGACTTGTTTCACTTAAGTTGATATCCTCAAGATCCATCCAGGTTGTTGCAGATGACAATTTTTCATCATTTTTTAAGGCTGAGTGTATTCTATTGAGCTTGTGTTCCACATTTTCTTTATTTAATCATCCATCGAAATACACTTAGGTTGTTTCCATGTCTTGGCTAGTATCAATAATGCTGCAATGAACATGTGGGCACATATATCTTTACAAATACAAATAAGTGTTTTCAAATTTTGGGGGCACTAGAAGCCCAGAAGAGAGATTTCTGGGTCAGATGATATAACCCTATTGTTAATTTCTTGAGGAAACCCCATACTGTTTCCCACAGTGGCTGCACCACTTTACATCCCCACCAGCAGTGTACAAGGGTTCCCTTTACTCCACATCTTTTCAACACTTATTTCTTGTCTTATTGATAAGTAGCCATTCTGACAAGTGTGAGGTGGTACCTCATTGTGAAAATACGGTGGTTAAACTCAAAAGAACACAGTACATTTTAAAATAGATATGATAAATTCATGTAGAAGTTTAGATTTAACAGTAGGTTAACTAATCCATCTAATTTATATCCAAAACAAACCCTATCCTAAGCTAACATGCATTATTTTTATTAAAATCATCTTAAAGAAATCAACAACAAAAAAGCAACCAACCAAATGGGAGTATATATTTATAAATGATACCTTCCATAAGGTGCGAATACCCCCAATATATAAAGAACTCATACAACTCAACGACACATTTTCAAAGTTTTTCTCTGGCTAGAATAGGGCGTGGGTGGGTACAGGGAGGTGATAGCTTGGGTATGTATAGACCACTGCCTTGATGGATCATCTTAAGGTGGGAAAGGAAAAAAAGTGAGAAAGGAGAGAGAGGAAGACACTGAACCTCTGTGATTTGAAGAAACTTGGCAACAAACGGGAGAGGCGGGAACTGCGGCCAATGCAGTGGCTCCCAACGCGGGGTCTCTGGGCTGGGAAGGTGGGCAATTGAGGGCGCGGCCTCCGGAGCTTGTCCACCCACTCTCTGACCCGCTCACTGTCCCTAGAAAAGGAGGGCGGTTCTGACGGTGGGGTCTGTGTTCGGAGTCTCCCGCGGCCGCAGAAGTAATCACAGCGCCACTTTTGGAGAACCAGCGCCTCCCAGCCAGGAGCGTGGCGCGGCCGAGACAGTAGCTGGGTGGACTCAGGGCGCCAGGTGAGCGCTGCTTCCCGTCTTTCGCCTGCTCAAGCGGTGGGTTCGGCGGAACAAGAGGTGAGGGATTAGAGGGCCGGAGGTCTAAGACCTCTAGTCCCTCCCAGGCAGGAGCAGCCCGCGTTCCCAAATGAGTGCAGCGCACGCCGGACATCGCCCCAGGACGCGCGCTTTGGCGGCGGGCGAGAGGTACTTCACCGCGCACCGGCTCCCTTTTTTGCGTCCAGGTGACCCCACCCGGGAGGAGGGCACTGGTCGAGGAGCGTCACCTGAAAGTTACAAGGGAAAAAATATTCTTCTGACTTAACCAGTATCTTCCTTTTAGATCTTCATAAAGTGATTAATTTGGGTAATCTGCACAATTTTTGACGACGTGAAATGAACTTAATAACCTAAATTTAAATTAGTTTCGTTTGACTTGTCTCTTCATCCTAAATTTTTTGGGGGAGGTGGCAGACGGCGGTATAGGGGGAAGGAGGCAAGTCTTGTCTTCTCGATCTGTCTTCTCCTGCTGTCAAGCTTGTGTCAGGGGCGTTTCCAATGCCAGCCTGTAAACAGGTTGTGGCAGTCCTTCACTTCCACCTACGTGTTTTTGGGCTGATTTACTGAACAACCGATCAGTTGGCAAGGAAACTTGTGCAAAGGGCCATTAGAAAATACCAAGATTTTGCTGAATATCATTGGCCCTGCAACGTGCTGCATTAGCTTGTATCATCTTTATTGTCTTCCTGCGTGTTAATCTCTACCCAGCTCCTGAACTACCAGAGAGAAGCCAGGGAACCACCGGACATCAATACATGCCAAATACTTTCCAATGAATAAAAGTGAAAAATTTTCAGTATCAGTAACTTTGAAACTTAAGACGTTGCTTAAATGTCCAACACCATTTGGATAAAGTGTTTGATGGTCACACACATAATGGGCTGCATTTTTATCCACTCAGTTGAAAAGTGTTGTGGTAGGAGACTGGGCCAGGGAGACAGAAGGCCTGAGAACTTCCTGAGCACATCGCTGAGAATTTTCTAATCTGTAAAGGGAGAAGGTTGGAGCACATGCTTTTTAAGGTTTCTTCCAGCTCTAAAGGTGTGTGATGAAATAAGGCCTGCCTGAGTGTCATTGGTATGGTAATAATATGGGTGTAATAATTTATGGTTTTATTCAAACATTTCACCTACAATGCATATGATATTTCTATGTCACAGAATTAAATGCTTATGATTTTGTAATAATAAAGGAGTTTGTAATAAAAAGGGGCGTTACTTGTGCCACACCTGTATGTCTATAGCATCTCCACTTGAGCTGGATTTCAGTGGCTCCTGCAGACTGCTTATCAGAATGTTGTTAGACAAATTGTAATTGTAATACCCTTTCAAAGGACAGTCTGAGAGGAAAACCAGCAGATACATAGTTGGCAAATTTGACTGGATCAAAAATGAATATATATTATTTATAATTTTTTTTGGTTTAAAGAAATCATTGAGTAATTAGCTTTCTTTTTAAGTTAAAAATACACCGGTTTATTATTTTTTTTCTGCACAGAATATGGATTTTGCCACGAGAAGATGGTTCTGCCTACCACTGGGGTGCATGGTGCTGATCCATCTGATTAATGCAGATTTGGAATTCCAAAAGGGAGTGCTTGCCAGCATCAGCCCAGGGATCACGGAAGACATTGACCACCAGTGCTGGGATGCTTGCTCTTTGACGCTGATAGATCTCAAGGAACTCAAGATAGAGCATGATGTGGATGCTTTCTGGAATTTCATGTTGTTCTTGCAAAAATCCCAGAGGCCTAGACAGTATAATGTCTTCTTAAGCATAGCTCAGGATTTCTGGAACATGTACGTAGACTGCTTGCTTTCAAGATCTCATGGAATGGGCAGAAGACAGGCGATGCCTCCCAAGTATAATTTTCCACAGAAGATAACAGGAGGTAATTTAAATGTATGCCTAAGAGAATAGCAGTTTGGTTATCTTAAAAATTAAGTATTTAATCATTTTGATTTTTCCAGTTTGTCCAACAAGCTAACAAACTTGAGATATTTTTTCCTAGTATGATCAGCTTTAACTTCCATATTTACTGATTTTATATTATGTAGAAACCATGGGAGCTCTGATTTACAAATGCTTGATTCTATATGATCTTGGGTTATAATACATTTTGATAGATCCATATTGTCTTATTTTTCCCCACGAATAGTTCATAAAAAGCCATTTAACACTGTAATTATTCATATTACATTTGTTGAAGAAATTGTTAAACATTGGCCATGTATTCAGCTTTTTGAAATTAATTTTTTCAATAGGGTTATTTAAAAGGAGGGAATCTGAAGAGTCATATTAGAATAAAAATTAACAATTTCTCCTCTGTAACCTTATAGGACTGGATTTTACAAAGCGTGACTTTTACATCTAAGAGAGAACACAGAAAATATTTCAAGCAAGATGACATCAACCTGAATGTTTAATTGTCAGTATTTATAAGGTCAACTATTTCTTGTAGATTTATCAAAATTGTTATTTCTAATTCTTCAGCATTGACAAAGATTATACTTTTGTTGATGTGTAATTGCTTTATGGCTATTGAGCAATCATTTCCATCTTTTCAGATAATTTGTTAATTTTTTACTTAGAAGACATCTTTGTAAAGCAGCTTTAATGAAAACTCTACTTAAAATGCAAATGTAACATTTTTAAAGAACAATGGAGTATAATTGTAACCCATTTTATGAGGTATCTCATACATCATATTGACTTTAAAATTGTGCCAAGACCAATGCCAGTATTGTCCTAAAAAGTAATATTTAATTTGATGCAGTGTTCTGTGTGGCTTCTGATATGTGCATTTCACCACTAAGACATCTAATACATTAAAGTATTTTTATATGCATTAAGGACTACTTTTTTAAAATTTTCTCATTTTTATTGTCTTCATTTTTAAAAGGAATAACAAACAGAAAGGCAGTAAGAAACTTTATTTTAGTAAAGTGCAGTTTGGGAGAATTTTTGTCTTTAGTTGTTAGCTCAGTTGGGTTTCTTTTAAAGATTTCATTTATTTATTTTTAGAGAGAGTGAATGGGACGGAGAAAGAGAGGGAGAGAAACACCAACATGTGGTTACCTCTCATATGCCCCCTACTGGGGACCTGGCCCGCAACCCAGGCATGTGCCCTGACTGGGAGTTAAACCTGTGACCCTTTGGTTCACAGTCAGGCACTCAATCCACTGAGCCACACCAGTCATGGCTTAGTTGCTTTTTATATTTCCTATTTCTCTCTCACATCTTATTCCAAAAAGGATATGGAGCTTTAAAGAAATATACCAAACAATAGGGGAACATGAAGTAGAGGAGGAAATGGGGATGATGGGAAATGAAGACAGGAAACTAATATGCTGATTTAGTTTAGATTAATACTTTAAAATGTCATAAAAACCTATACCTTTGATAAAGGGTAGCTGTAAATTTGGTCCAAATTCTCTACTTCTCTACATGAAGAGGGACTCATGAGCAGTTTCACAATTCACAATGCTGGTAAGAAAACCCAAACAACATGTTTGGGAGAAGCCCAGCTATTCTTAGGACTAAGGTCCAATAGAAATCAGTCGCACAGGGTTTCATAATGCCTGCCGTGGTGCACAGCACTGTTTTCAAGGATCCTGACAGTGACAGATTCCCTTTAATGCAGGTTGATTCCAGCACACTCGGATACAGTTAAATATAATCACTTTTAAAGCAGCAAAAGTAATACCAAACAATTATGCAGCTGTCTGATGGTTTGACTCGATTCAAGAATAAACTTTGAATTAAGTGAGGAGGACTGACATTCTTTGAGTCATGGGCCACTTTGAAGTCCTGATAAAGCTATACACACCTTTTACAAGGTGTTGTGGATACATACACTCATCATTTTGTGTATAATTTTGGTGGTGGGGGGTGTTTGCCCATGAACCTCAGGCTAAGAATCACTGATATTAAAGAATGAATGAACTGCCTAGCTTTTGGGTATCTTTTAGAAATATTATTTCATACAACTGAGTTTTATATAACTGGTTGCAGAGAATATGAGGTTATAAACCTAATGAATTCCTAAATTAAAAATATTTTATCTTGCTAATGAAAGGTGGATCCCTAAGCTTAGAAAATCAACTGGTTGGAGGGTAGGGCTTATGTTCTTTAATGAAAATGACCAGACACCCAAGAAGGTATTCATTTTCTGAAGCAAAAGGCACAGGATCATGATTTTCCTAAGAAAACAGTTCTTGTTTACAACCCATAGACAAATGATTGAAGATCCAAAGTTCAATGCCATAAATCAAGACAACATAATTTTAGCCTAAAAACTAGCCCTGCGTATCTCAGTTGGTTAGAGCATCGTCCTGATACACTGAGGTTGCAGGTTTGATCCCCAGTCAGGGCATACACGAGAATCAACCAATGAATGCATAAATAGGTAGAACAACAAATCAATGTCTCTCTCTCTCTCTCTCTGTCCCTCTTTTGCCTTTCTCTTTAAAATAAATAAAAAACTTAAAAATAAAAAAATTTAGCCTAAAATTTGTCCCACCAGTTGTCATCATGGTTGACATAAAAATTCTGTTGCATTAAAAATGAACTTTTTTTGTGTTAATCAATATAACTGTTAGCCTTCCAAAATAAGTTAATTACAATTAGTTTCCTTTTTCCTAATTGAATTTACATGTTATACTGGATTATTAAAAATATTAAAAATAAGGACATTTTCCAAAAAGAAGGCATTCTAGTTTTAGAGCAGTTCATCTCAAGCCTTTTACATATCATGTTCTATTAAACTCTCCCAAGTTTTTGCTCCAAATCATGTCATTTGTGTATAGAACAATTTATTTTTCTATCATTCATTCATTCCTTCACCTAACAAAATTAATTGAGGTTGGAAGTACACTGCTGAACAACCGGCTCACAGAGCTGTCCTGGCAATAGGACTACGGTGCAGTAGGAAATATAACTAATTCAAAAGCAGTTCCATATCATCAAAATATAAGTTAAAAAGAGAAATGGTGACCAAAATGGGGTTGAGTGGGGGGGCAGTATTCCTTTGTGCTATTCAAAATCATTTGATTAGATCGGTCAGGACATCATCGAAAACAAAACCAAACAAACCCTTCCCCACCAGTTCAGGTGCTGATACTACGGCAAGTACTCAACCTGTTTCACAGCCGGGTGTGCACTGGGCTCATACAGCTCAGCTTACAGCCAGTTATCTTCCAGGGAGCTTCAGGCCGAGGAGAAAAAACAGGCAGCACAACTTCTAAAATTGCTCCCCAAATATTTCTTTACAAGGTGACAACATGGACAATAGAGTGTCTATACCTAAAGCTCCTCTGCTCTTCCTATAGAATGTTTTTTTTTTTTTACTTCAAATATTTTATTTCAGAATAGTTTTAGTTTTTCAGGAAAGTTGAAAGGAGAGTGCAGAGTTCTTCTATACTCCTCACCTACTTTTCCCCTATTATCATCTTATTTTAGTGTGGTACATTTGTCATAACTAATGAACCAATACTATTCTATTGTGAACTAAGTTTCCTATTTTATTTGGATTTCACAGTTTTTCCGTTTTTCTGTTCTAGGACCCCATCCAGGACACCACAATTACACTGAGCTGTCACGTCTCCTTAGGCTCTAAGATGATGATGTACTTGGTGATCTTGATGATTTTGCAGAATGTTCTTCAATTTGGGTTTGCTTGATGTTTCTCTTATGATATTAGGGTTATAGACTGTTTTGGATGAAAACCACAGAGTAAAGAACTTTTCTCAATGTTTTATACAAAGGTACATGTTATCAACATCACTTATGTGATGATGTTAACATGGCTAATGTTTAACAGGCTTCTTTGCTGTGAAGTTACTTTCTCATCTCTTTCATACTGTATTCTTTGGAAGTAAGTCTCTAAGCATAACCCACACTTATGGGGGTGTTCCACCTCCTTGAGGAGGGGATATCTACATAAATTACTTGGAATTCTTTGCATGGGGGATTTGTCTCCCCTCCCTTCCTGTTTCTCTCCCTTCTTTCTCTTTCATCATTATTTATATAGATATGGATTTATGGATATTTATTTATACTTTGGGTTATAATCCAATGCTACATTACTTCGTTGCTCAAATTATTCCAGCTTCAGCCATTGGGAGCTCAACTGGATGCTCCAGACACATCTTGTATATTTCTGCCCCATCTCTAGGACCAGCCATTTCTCCAAGGAGCCCTGGTTTCTTTTATTGGAGAATATTGTTAGAAATAAGATCTGGGCACTGGGTCTCTCTATCGAATTTTGACCTGACAGGACCACCTGGCCAGTTTCTGGATGTCAGGAGCTGCTTTTTTCCTTTCACAGAAAGCATCTTTGACATTTTCCTTGACTATAAACTAAGTACAAGCAATCACGAAACATGATTACTAGTGAAACTCAGGCTGTGTGGGCAGAAAGTATGTAAAAACGAGCAGAACTAGTTTCATCATACTACCTTCCACGAGTCTGGCTAGACCTGGAAATCTTCGGCGCTGCTGGGCATGGTATAGAGGGATAACAAACTGTAGCACTTCAGGAGGGGCTGGCCAGATTCATAATCTGGAAGACTGTGCATTTAACCTGAAAAGACTTAGGGTGAACACCTCAGTTTTTCCCTCTATGAAATGTACCCTGTGTTGCAGAAGGCAGACTGAGAACCAGAAGAATGAAGCTATTCACCTAGTCATTCACTGGTTGTAGGCAACCCCTGGCTAAGAGTTCAACCGAGGAACGGTAAAAATCTCATTGCTGACAGGTGTTGAAGCCACTTGCATCTGTGCTCACTAAACTCCGTTAGTTTTATCCTTTTGACTTCCTTTCCATGTAGTTAGCAAAAGTTTCCACTTGAAATCTTCCCTTGGCTGAGTCATGAAAGGGAGTACACAGTGCAGCTCAGTCAGGCTGGATAGGTGAGGCAGTACATCCCCTGTGGGTCGGGAGTGGGGTGGGTGCACAGGATGCGAGGCAAGACCAGGAGACTTAGAGTTAGTGTTATTGTCAGATAGACTGATTCATTCACTCCCTGCAGGTGGCTGCAATTATAATGGGCACATCTTGGGTACAGTCTGTCTACCAAGTGCAAGTGTCCGTATTAAACACTGCTACCCTCCACTCACCTACACTTATTCAGCTGTTAAGTGGCTGCTAGGTAATGACCTGCCCTGTTTTACCTTTCCTCTTCCTGAGAGGTTAAGATCTACATGACAGGGGAAAGGTGCACAGACATCACAAAGTTGGGTTTTTTTAAATCCTCACCTGAGAACATTTTCTTCTTTGCTTTTAGAAAAGAGAAGAAGGGGGGAAGAGAGAGTGAGGATGAGAGAGACTGAGGGAGGGAGACAGAGAGAGAGAGAGAGAGAGAGAGAGAGAGAGAGAGCGAAACTTTGATTGGTTGCCTCTCGTAGGCAACCTAGGTATGTGCTATGACTGGAAATGGAACCTGCGACCCTTTGGTGTACAGGATGATGCTCCAACGAACTAAGCCACACTGGCCAGGGCCATCACACAGTATTTTGACTGTAGTCAATCCTACTTAATCTGGAGCTATGAAGTCAAATTATAGACAAAAAATGATATTCAACCAAGTGATACTGATTCTATTTCTGCACATGCTTTATTAAGGTAATGGTATTTACGCCTCATCATTTTAGAGGAAGTCTACCACCATTATGAAGTACATACACTTGGACTACTTTAACACGTCTGAGTTTAGCATTACTTGTATAGTATTCTGTTGACTGAATTTTCTCTTTGAGCTCAGGACTCTGCTGCATTTGCAGAGCTCAAGGGAAAGGCTGCCAGGAGCTGAGGCCACCATCACACTGATTCAGTAATTAATTTACTGAGGTACTGGTTACAATAATGAATGAGATATGGTTTCTGCCTTGTCCTTATGGAGCTGAGAGTCTGGGGAAGAAGAAGCTTCTTGTTTACAAAATGGGGCAAAGATTCATGGTTCTTGGCCATGGACAATTCATCTTGATCCTGTGTGTCTCATCGGAGATGCATCTGAGGGGAATGTGGTGTTTTGGTATGGGCATCTCATCATTGCATGTTTCTAGCCACATCCATTCTTGTGTCTCAGTGACTCCCCTTTACCTGGAATCTTTCTGCTTAGGGCTTCCTGTGAAGAGGAGGAACAAATTATGTCTTCTAATGTCTTGTTGTGGGTGGTGGTAACAGAGAAAGGGATTCAGGAGCGGAAAAAGCACACAAATAAGCTGACGCATATAACCTATTCCTGTGGGCCACAAGAATGGGTATCTAGACCAGGGCACAAGGCTGCTGGCCAGAGGTGAACTGGCAACTCATTTTAATTAAAATGATAACAACGGTTGCAATTTCTCCCTTCACTGCAGATGTTACTATCCCCACAGATGAGGATAGAGGAGAATACCTGGAGGAATATGAGTTGGGGGCTGGAGTGGAGATGAAGGAAGGAGAAAGTAAAAGATGGATCTAGCCCTGGCCGGGTAGCTTAGTTGGTTAAAGCATCATCCCTGTTACTCCAAAGTTGTGGGTTCAAACCCCAGTCAGGGCACATACAGGGGTCAACCAGTGAGTACATGAATGGATGGAACAACAAATCAATGTTGATCTTTCTCTTTCTCT
This sequence comes from Trachops cirrhosus, assembly GCA_028533065.1. Lineage (NCBI taxonomy): Eukaryota > Metazoa > Chordata > Mammalia > Chiroptera > Phyllostomidae > Trachops > Trachops cirrhosus. The sequence continues at coordinate 29,897,351 of CM052549.1, forward strand.
CTCTAAAATCAGTAAATACAATTTTTTTAAAAAATTGGCCCTGGCTGGTGTGGCTCAGTAGGTTGAGTGCTAGACTGTGACCTGCAAGGTCGCTGGTTCTATCCCTACTCAGAGCACATGTCTGGGTTGTGGGCCAGGTCTTTAGTTACGGACATGCAAGAGGCAACCGATCAATGTTTTTCTCCCTCTGTCTTCCTCCCTTCTCATTTCTCTAAAAATAAATAAAATCTTACAATTTTTTAAAAAATTAGAATAAAACAAAGAAGATTGGCCTAGTGGGATGTTGGAGCCCTCTCTTACCTGATAATGAAAGTGGATTCTGTGAATGTCTTCCCAACTGTGCATTCAGTAGCATCATACTGGTAGCTTGGTGGAGTGCAAACTGGCAAACACTACCAATGAGGGCTTCTTGCCCCCGAAGAGCCAGTTGTTCAGGTACCAGTCCACTGCTGAGTGTGCCCATGGGCCTGGCATCTAGACAAATTCCAGCATGTCTTCCTGTCTGAGAAAACAGGTTCTTTTTTCTCCCAGCCCTGGACATGAACTCAACTTTGGGATTTCCCAGTGGAGGAAGGGTTTGACGGGGAAAGAGAAAGGCTATGGAAACCTCATAATGGTACACAGTAACGCAGGTACTATTCTACATCCAGCAACAACGCATCTACCTCCTATTCTTTTGCAAGATACCTCCACCACGAAAGGAGGGAAAACACTTCCCCTACTCTTCCTTTCCCTTTCCCATTAAAGAAGAGAAAGAAGTAGCATAGAGTTTGCTTTGCATATTTATATATTAAAAGTAAAGCCATCTGTTTTTTAACTTTATTGCTTACCTCATAACTAACATTTGCTTTTTAAAACAAAGATAATATTTTACTTTGACTAACATATTTGTTGCTGATGTTTTTGCTGTCCAGTATTTATATATACTCATGACAACAATATCCTGAGTCCCTGCTCCACTCCATCCACATGCTTTGGGTGGGTCGGCCTGCTTCTGGCTCCAGGAGTGGGCAGTACTCAGATCTGGCCAGAGTCATGGTGAATGGCTCAGGAAGGAATGGGCATGTAGCCAGTCGGGGGTCCCGAAATGTAGAGGCAGTTGCAGGACAGTTGAGGGACAGGTGTGCACTCTTCTCTGCTGGATATCAACCTGGGAGAGTATAATTCAGGAGCTGTTAGGGGAGGAGAAGATCCAGAGTTTCAGCCCCTAGATCCAACAATACCTGTAGTCTTAATTCCTCCTAGATGTGATAGCTACAGAGCCTGTAACAGCTTATGGATTTTCTCTCTTTGGCTTAAATCAATTGTGGAATAGTTCAGACGTGACCAAAAGAGCCTTAATTGAGACAATATGTTTTACAGTTTCAGTTGAGACAATCAGTCATCTTTCCAAAACTATTGGTGACAATCCTTCGGATGCTCTGTGTTAATATTTTCAATAAAAATAAATTATATTTGCTTGCTTTTATTTTCAATAGTATTTTACTAAAATATTCTAAAATATTTGCTTTATATTTTATATAAAGATATATTTAACCAGAAAATTGTAAGCGGAATTTATCTCAAAACTTCCCTAGAGAGCAGTTTATGTAGGAATGATCTTCTTTGGGTCATCCACAACTTTTACTGCTTTCACTCTTTGTAAGGCTCCTCCTCGAACGGGAAGTGTTTTGAGAGCAATGTCTGTGTCAGCCAGAGGTCCTCCAACTAATCGGGCAGGAGTGCTTTCCACCGCTACCACCCGACCGGAGGGCACCTAAAAAAGCAAAAGGCAAATATCTACAAGTCGATTTACAAAATTTTTCAATGGGAGAAAAGCTCATTCATCCTTGAGGTTAGTATTCTGGAAGAGATACGAAAAGTACATATAAGTAACTAGGAGGCAGCATGACATCGGAAAGATAAGGGCTTTGAAGCCAGGCAAATGGGCCTGAATTCTACTTCTACTGCTTGTCAGCTTTGCAATCAGGGCCGAATTATGTCGAGAAGAGGACACTAGGAACACGGGAATACGGCACCGATCTTCAGCACATCGTCTGTCACAGGGAGGCAGAGAGGGAATCTGACTAGTGCTTGCAGTGGTTTCCTGGGGATCCCCGAGGGCTGGGCCTAGTCTAAAGCAGCACAGCACAAGGGTGGAGGTACTCTGAAGATACATCTGCCTTAACTGTATGAAATTTGAACAGCAAAAATAAAAAATATTAGATAACCTCCATGCAAATAACACTCTGGGGACTAAATTCAGTATCTACTAAGAAAAGTAATGGAGGAAAAAAATCTTACCGTTGTGTTAAGGCCTTTAATATCTGTCTGGTGAAATATTGCATTTGGTGGTCGCTCACTGTATCTAGAGGATTCTATAGCCTTTTCCTGAAGTCTTTTTGCTTTCTGAAAATTTTAAATTAGAAAGAAAATGATATTGCCATTAAAGTTAATAATATTGTATTAAGTGTGATACTTAATAATTAAGTATACAAATTACATTTGATTGTGTCTGACTTATTCTTTTTTTTATTAGTTAGCACTGGAATCTGCATTTACTCATTTAAGCTAAGATAGTTTATTAGCAGGAGACACTGGTCACCTAAAAACATCACTGAGATTTCCTGAAGTGCTGCTCATATACCAAGGAATAAAGCAGGTACTACAGAAGCCAGGTTCAACTTTTAATGCATAATTGAATAAGCTACTCAATTTACATCAGGTGATGCATGTTTTTCAAAGTATTTTGCATAAATTAAATATTAATTTTGTACACTGAAATGTTTTAAGCATTTATACAAATGATATATCCTGTTGCAGTTATATTCAAGCTTAATAGTTGAGGCACTGGAACAGGTGCAATTCAAGGTAACCAACGATCTACTTGGAAGGGGATGATTTTCATTATCTATTCCTTAAAAGTACAGGTAGTTATGAGCATATTTTATAAGTTGGGAAAAACCTTCAGTGAGGAGGGGGAGACATGGAACTTTGAATAAGCGTGTTCTTAGCTTTGGTTTTGCTATCTTAACGTGGTTCCACTATTTTCATGGACTAACATAACATTTAACAATTGCATATCTAGAGGAAGAATTATAACATTATGTAAAAGTCTTTTCAAAGTGTTAATGGAAAAGTTGGATAAAAATAATGGGATTTGGGAAATCCATGGTGCTTCTAACATATTTCATGTGAACAATTAGCATTATAAATAGTTTAAAGCTGAAGCAGCTTCCAAACGGGTGTTTATTCCAAATTTCATGTAAACTTTAATATAATGTTGCTTTTAGGTCATGGAGGTGAAACATCCTTGGGGGAGAGGATAATACAGACAATATTTTTTTCTGTTCTTCAGTCTGCTTCCAACAGAACAGATCAATGAATAAGGCTCAGAATGGAAAATAGAAACTCATTCCTGGCTAACTATCATCTCCTTTATGCAAGCCAAGAATCACTACTCTTGCTTTCCACTGCTAAATCAAATAATACTCAGAGTGGCACCTTTTGTAACTGTAAAAATTCATATTTTTTGTTATCATTCAAAATTGCATGTGAGGATCTAACAGTGTTAGCATTTTACAGAAAGATCAACAGAAAAAGATGAATAAATATTTATTCCTGAAAATATGTCAGAGTTATTTAGCTATTTGTTTTGGATACCGTAATATTTCAAAAATCCTACCTTTAAAGTTTTAGCATTTGATGTTCTAGCCAAGAAATTTTCCCATGATTTATTAGCCAGTTCTCTTTGCTTGTGTGTGGCTTGTATCTGAAATGAGAAAGAAAATTAAGCATTCCAGTTTCGGTTCTGGGCCAAGATGGAGGCATAGGTGGACGCACTGTGCCTCCTCGCACAACCAAGATATGGACAACAACAATACAGAAACAAAATAACAACCAGAACTGACAGAGAATTGAAGTGTATGGAAGTCGGATACCCAAGGATTTAAAAATAGACACATTCATCCAGACCGGTAGGAGGGGTGGAGTTGGGCCGGGTGAGGGACGCAGAGCAGAGAGCAGAGCAACTGGGATGGCGCGCAAGTCTGCAGCAGGCGGACCCTGGGTGCAGTAGCGGTGGTGGCTGGCAGGCCCCAGCCAGCGGTGGCGACCGGCGGACCCAGCGAGGCGGCCATTGTGAAGCAAGGAACTGTGTGCAACTCAGGGTCCCAGCACCGGGAAATAGAGCTTTGGGTCACTGACTAAAAAGGAAGGTCCCTCAGGGTGCACAGTCCCACCCACGCCAGAATTGGCGCCAGAGGGGCCCAGTTGGCTCTCAGAAAGCGGCGGAGGGGTCTGGGGTCCTACAGAGAGCAGAGGAAGCACCACTGTTCCTTCTCGGACCCCGCCCCCACATACAGCATCACAACCCAGCAACTGGGGTGCCCAGCCCTGGTGAACTCCTAAGGCCCCGCCCCTCACTACAGGAGCTCGACAGGTCCAAAACAACAACAACAACAACAACAACAACAACAACAACAACAACAAAGAGATGGCTCAAACAGGAGAAGAATTGAAAGCCCCAGAACCCATCCTTTTAAGCGACCAAGAGATAGCCAACCTATCAGATGCACAGTTCAAAGCACTGGTGATCAGGATGCTCACAGAATTGGTTGATTTTGGTCACAAACTAGATGAAAAAATGAAGGCTACAATAAGTGAAATGAAGAAAAATGCACAGGGAACCAATAGT